>CM075981.1:69614236-70057391 GCA_038087875.1 Malacoraja senta
GCCTTCTCTCCATACCCCCTGATCCCTTTAGCCACAAGGGCCACATCTAACTCCCTCTTAAATATAGCCAATGAACTGGCCTCAACTACATTCTGTGACAGAGAATTCCAGTGATTCACCACTCTCTGTGTGAAAAAATGTTTTTCTCAAGCCTCTCCAGAGATGCTGTCGGACCCGCTGAGTTACTCCAGCAATTTTGTGTCTATCTTCGGTGGAAAGCAGCATCTCCAGTACCTTCCTACACAGAACAACAGAGTCTTGTTTGTGGCTCTCCGGAGAAGGTGACTGTGCAGTCTGAGACCGCACTACAGGTGGAGCCCGAGGCTGGGCAAGTGCAGCTGAAATCTGGCCGCAGGCGAGGATCTGCCGCCGTCACCGCGCCCAGTCACAGTCACAGCCACAGCCGCTGCGGGTGAGCTGCCTGAGCCCAGATGCAAAGGAGCAAGGTGCAGCCTTGAATCTGGAGCAGAGAACAGGATCGATGCAACGCCTTCACCGGCACAGACTGGCTTGAATTAATGAAACGTCGATGGTTTCTGCGGGCTAGTTAATCACTGGCTAATTGAGCCAGTGCCTGTGTACATAAATCTTGATTACTGCACCCACTTTTCCCGCCGCTGTGTTTTAGTGGAAAGCTGTGAAAGAGGAAAGCACTTAGCTGGGAGTAGGATTCCTCCTTCCTCTTCCACTGCAGAGAAATTAGCATTTGCTGCATCCACATCCGGTCTGACTCCCCACCCCTCCCAATCGCACCAGGTTCCTACGTGATATGTTTAGGAAGGAACTGTAGATGCTGGTTTAAACCGAAGACAGACACAAAAAGCTGGAGTAACTCAGCGGGCCAGACAGCATTTCTGGAGAGAAGGGATGGGTGGCGTTTCGGGTCAAGACCCAGTCTAAAGAACAAGAAGGGTCTCGATCCGAAACGTCACCCATTCCTTCTCTCCAGGGACGCTGCCTGTCCCGCTGAGTTACTCCAGCTTTTTGTGTCTATCTTCCTACTTGATATATTGGGATGTCCGTAGACATGATGCGGCAGGCTGAGAGCACGCATCATCACGCTCCTTCAATGCCTCTGGGTCTTCAGCTTCCAAAGGACGGGCTGCACCTTTATCTCTGCTGAATTCTACCCGGCTCTCAGCATCCAGACTGGACCTACTGCTAAAACACAACACACATTACAGTCTGAAGAAGGGTCTCGACCCGAAACGTCACCCATTCTTTCTCTCCAGAGATGCAGCCGCCGCCCCCACCCCCCCCCCCCCCAGAGTTACTCCAGCATTTTGTGTCTATCTTCGGTGTAAATCAGCATCTGCAGTTCTTTCCTACGCAAATTACACAGGTCCTGCTCCTTTTACATTGGTTATACTCTCTATTACATTGTAATAAAATCTGTACACTGTAGATGGCACGATTGTAATCATGTTTTTTTTCCGCCACAGACTGGTTAGCATGCAACAAAAGCTTCTGGCTGTACCTCCGGACACGTGGCAATAAACTAAACTAAATTAAAATGAAAGGTTTGCATTTCTGCAATGTAGCGTTGTGCCATAGGCTTCGAGAACCAGAGGACGTAGGTTTAAGTTGAGGGAGGAAACAATTTAATATGAACCAGAGAGGTAACTTTTAAAAACAAAGAGTGGTGGGTGTATGGAATGAGCTGCCGGAGGAGGTAGTTGAGGCAGGTACTATTGACACATTTAAGAAACATTAGATGGGTACATGGATAGGACAGGTTTAGAGGGATATGGGTCAAATGCAGGCATGTGGGACATGTTGGTCGGTGTGGGCAGGGGCGGAAAACCCGGGGGGGGCCAGAGGGGACACGTCCCCTCCATGTTTTGAGAGGTGGGGGACATCCCCCCCAAGTTTTTTGTGATCCAGATTTTAAAATTTCCGCGAGACAGTGGGGGTGGGACTGATGATCGAGGGCGCTGATTGGACAAGAGAGACATCGGTCAGCAGTCAATGGGGGCGGGACATGATTCAGCGCGATGATTGGAGGAGGGAGACGTGGCACAGACCTGCGCCTCATCCGCAGGCTGAATCGATCCCGGCCGGGTCTCCGCCGCTGTCCCGTCCCCACCCGAGTGCCCCCCCCCCTCCTCCCACGGGTGGCCGGAGAGGTCGGGAGCAAAGATCCTCCGCTATAGGATCTTTGGTCGGCAGTCAGACGGGCCAGCACAGAGCTAAACCCAGCTAACTCTGCCTGTCCCGCCAGGTGAGCTTACAACCCTTCCTGGACTTACGGGAAATATGGCCAGCGCGGAGAAGCAGTGCTGGTGTCCCGTCAGTCCAGCCAGGGCTGTAGGTTAACCCGGTGAAGACAGGCAGTTGAGCTGCATTTAGCGCTGGATTGAGCCTCCGAAGCCTCGCGCGCGTGTGTGTGAGTGTGCGCATGCGCGCGTGGCCACCAAGAAATTGTGTCCCGTCCCCTCCATGTTTTGATAGCGAGTTCCGCTCTTGGGTGTGGGTCAAGGGCCTATCCCACTTGGGCGTCATTTGCGCGTCATTTACGCAACATCATTTACGCGTCACGACGCGCACGTGATGCGCGCATGGTGCGTGGTGATATAGGCGGTGTCGCGCGCTGCGCCCCAGGATTTTGGGATGTACAAAATCTTTGCGTGCCATCTGCATGACGCGCAAATTACGCCTAAGTGGGACAGGCCCTTAAGTTGGGCCGAAGGGCCTGTTTCCACACTGTATGACTGTGCAGTAACTTTATTCTGCCTCGCTACCTTCCCCCTGGGCATATTTTCTCATCCTCGAGCAGTCCGCCAGATAGTCTGGACCTCTAGGCCGTGCATGAATAATAGATGGGAGCCGGCACAGCACAAACCACCCACCTGACTGCCCTGTCAGGCACCCTTCTCCATCTGTGGTGGAGTCTGCAGATCCCCCAGCAACCTCATCGTGGAAAACTATAGTGCAACGCAAGTCTTCCTCGGTCTGGGAACAAGGAATTATTGATACAGAACCACGGAGCCTGTCCCAGCATCAAGTACTTCACAACTGACCTGTGATGTCCCATATACCAGTGTCTTCCCATTGCTCCAAACAAAAACGTCTCAATTTCAGATTTAAAATCAACAGTTCATGTCACATCATTTGAGGCTCCAAACTTCTAGTTAGCTACTATCTCAGTAGCTTTAAGACAGTGCCTTTCAACACAACACAACTCAAGCCAGGCTCGACCCTGGTTGTGGCGGAAACCAGGGTCAAGCCTGACGCCATCCCACCCCCCCAATGCCAACTTTCCCCATGGCTCCTAATGCTGCAACAGCATGTTGAACAGTACAGTATGGACATGGTCAGCTTTGGTAATGCCATGCTCTGTAGTATCTACTATTTCATTTTGCTAGCCTTTTCCCAACAAGTGGAAACATCCCCATGTATATGTTCAATAGCCTTAAAATCCCCTGCAGAATGACCACAGTATCTACTGGTATTGACATTCCCTATGGTCTCCCTTTCCCCTCAAGCACATAGCAGGGAATGAAGAGACATCAGGAGAAGGGAGGACAAATGTGGAGCATGTGGAGAATGAAAGCAAACACCTGGAAATCTGCTTGAAACACCGAGGGAGAGAGAGAGAGAGGCAAGACTGTCTCACACTATCCCCATGACCAATGTGCGAATGGCATAGGAAAGTAGGACTGACTCAGGGAGATTTTAAGGCTATTGAACATATACATGGGGATGCTTCGACTTGTTGGGAAAAGGCTAGCAAGATTAAATAGGCAGTGATAAAACCAATGGGAAACAGGTGGGATTGTGTAGATCACAGCTGTAGGGTATAGTGGGAAGGAGGAGCATGGATGTCTCCCTGGTCCATGTAGTAAGTTATACTAGTTGACCACTTGCAATATACCATGGTATCTGAGGCCATAAGTTCAGGGTAAAGGGAACGGAGGGGATGCTGACAAGAAGGGCAGGTAAAGAGCGGACAGGGATCAATATTGGGAAAGAGTTGGAGGGATGCAGGGCCAGGCTAGAGACATGGGGCCCTAGAGGTGCGACGAATGACTGGCCAATGGACACGATAGGGAGAGGAGGGACCAAAAATCAGTGAGAGGGGAACAGGGAGAGAGGACAGGATGCTGGGTGAGGTGGCAGACAGATGAGTGGATCAGGGGAAGGAGCCAAGGGAGAGGAACCAGAAGACACCAAATAGTGGTTATCCAGGGAAATTCGGTGGAGATCAGATTCTGACTCCGTCCCAGAGCCAGGGAAAAGGCTCAGAGAATGAGGGATAGGAATATGGATAGAATTGAGGGAATGTATGTAATAGGGTGGCAACCAAGGCTGTCCCAGCAACATAAAAGCTGTTTAAGAGAGGGTGGTGAATTCTTGTCAATCCCAGCTCATCTGCCTGGAAAGGTGTAAATAGAGGGAGAAGAGTGAGGCCAGTGGGGAGAAAGAAACTATTCTGAGATCGGGGAAGGTTGCAAGAGAGGGAAGCTATCGGTTATTATTACAAATGGATACATTTACATATGCACTGACGGGATCTGACAGAAACAGGGGAATTTGCTGATCTGAAACTTTTAGATTTATTATTGAATTTTGAGGGCTGTGACATGCCTAGAAGGATGTGTTGCTCTTCCATGCGCTGATGTTGCGCTTTGTTGACAGAAAGAGGTTGAATGGGAGCGGGATGGAGAATTAAAGTGACGGGCAATTGGAAGCTCAGCATCAGCCCAGTGGATTGACTGGAGATGCTCGCCAAAGTGAACTCCAGAGTGGCGACACTTCAAAATGTACTTCAGTGGCTGTAAAGTATTTGGGGAATGATTAAAGGGTGTGAAAGGCAAGGACTGTAGGAATACAAACGTTAGCTCTTGGGGCTAACGGAATCAAGGGATACGGTGAGAAAGCAGGAGCGGGGTACTGATTTTGGATGATCAGCCATCATCATATAGAATGGCGGTGCTGGCTCGAAGGGATGAATGGCCTACTCCTGCACCTATTTTCTATGTTTCTATGTCACCTCTTCTATAAAAAAGAGATGAATAAGATGGTGGTTCCACAGCGGGTCAGACAGCATCCCTGGAGAAAAGGAATAGGTGATGTTTTGGTTCGAGACCCTTCTTCAGACCCAAAGTTGTGAATCTATGGAATTCTCTGCTACAGAAGGCAGTGGAGGCAAATTCACTGATATTTTCAAGAGAGTTAGATATAGCTCTTGGGGCTAACAGAATCGAGGGATATGGAGAGAAAGCAGGAACAGGGGGTACTGATTTTGGATGATCAGCCATGATCATATTGAATGGTGGTGCTGGCTCGAAGGGCCGAATGGCCTACTCCTGCACCTGTTTTCTATGTTTCTAAAACGTCACCTATTCCTTTTCTCCAGAGATGCTGTCTGACCCGCTGAGTTACTCCAGTTTTTTTCTTTTTATCTTTGGTTTAAACCGACATTTTTGCAGTTCCTTCTTACATAATAAGATGGTGGTACTTGGGTTCAGCAGTGGGGTGATGAGAAGGCAGGGAAGATTGTGGGTCTCACATGAATTAACATCTCAGCTAGAGAAAGAAAGACATCAGCAACAAGGTAGTTGAGGAAACAGTCAGGGGCAAGTGTTGACCTGTGTACGATCAGCCACATACTGCGCAAGTGCAGATTATAAGGGCAGCTCATGCAGCGGGTTGTGTGATGAATTAATTATTAAATGAATTATGTTGTCTCTTTGCAAACTGTGTTTCTGCACCCCCTCTTTCCGTGCGTCTGTAATCGATTAGATTCTCTGATTCCCAGCTCCTGTGAAAATCTGTTTGAACAGAAGTCACGACGGTTGTATGCAAAGCCCTTCTTAATTACCAAGGCAACTCATTAATTAGGACTGATTAAATTAAGGCCAGTTATGATTAAGCTTGGAAGCACTTAGTCATTTTTCCCTACAGAGCAAAGGAGTGATAATTTTTAATATTAAAATTCAATTTTCAAACAGGCATCAATCTATTCCCATAATTCTTCATTTAATAATACTGTATTTAACCATCATAAGTATTTAGCCTGGTGTAATGGCTGGTGTAAAATATAATGTAAAAATAACAAGATTTTATAGCTCAGCCTGACTACCTTCACTTTCCCACAGTACATGGTGACAGAGAATCATCCAGCACAGAAACAGGCCTTTTGGCCCACCATGTCCATGTTAACTAACAAGTGCTTAGCTATACTAATCCCAGAAATTAGTCTATAGCAACTATGTGTTGATCATTCAAGTGTTTGTCCAGCTATTTCTTAAATGAGAATTTCTTAAGTGAGAATTTCTGCCTCAGCAGTGCGTTCCAGATTCCATCCACCCTCTGATGAAAATGTTCTTCCTCAGATCCTCCTTAAACCCCTCATGCCATACCCTAAACCTCCACCCTCTAGTTTTAGATGCCTCTGCTCTGGAGAAAAGTTTCCTTCAGTCAACCCTATCTGTGGCTCTCATACCTTTGTACACCTCCATTGGTTCCCCTTTCAGGCTCCTCCACCAATTCAGCAAACTTAGATAATCCAGGATCTCTTTCAAAACTGAAACATGCCATCTCAGGCAACATCCTGGCAAATCACTTCTGCACCATCCCCATTTCGATCACATCCTTCCTAGAGACTGAACTGTGTACAGTACTCCAGCTGTGGCCCAACTAATGTTTCTAAGTGTGTCGTTTCGCTGAACACCTTCACTCAGTCCACCTGGACCTACCTGATCTCCCGGTTCTAAACACTTTAATTCTCCCTCCCATTCCCACACTGACCTTTCTGTCCTAGCCCTCCTCCATTGTCAGAGTGAGGCTAAATGCAAACTGGAGGAACAGCATCTCATATTTCGCTTGGGCAGTTTAACACCCAGGGGTATGATATTGATTTCTCTAACTTCAAGTAACCCCTGCATTTCCTCTCTCCCCACCCGTCTCCCCCACCCAAGTCACACCAGCTTTTCATTCTCACCTAGCAAACAGCTAACCATGGCCTGTTTCCTTTATCATTGTTACTTTTTTTGCATATCTTTCATTCATTTGTTCTATATCTCTCTACATCATCGTCTATATCTCTCGTTACCGTTTCACGTGACGTTCAGTCAGAAGAAGGGTCTTGATCCAAAACATCACACATTTCTTCCCTCCAGAGATGCTGCCTGTTCCGCTGAGTTACTCCAGCATTTTTGTGTCTATCTAATGTTTTAAAGTTTTACCATAACCTCACTACTCTTAAAATACTATGCCCTGTCTAATGAATTACATATGCCTTCTTCACTACCTTCATGGAAAAGTGGAACTAGTAGGACAACTACGGTGGCTTGCAAAAGTTTTCATACCCCTTGAACTATTCCACATTTTGTCACGTTACAACCACAAACATAAATGTATTTTATTGGGATTTTATGTGATAGACCAACACAAAGTGGTGCATAATTGTGGTGGAAGGAAAATGATACATGGTTTTCAAATTTTTTTACAAATAAAAAACTGAAAAGTGTCGCGTGCAAAAGTGTTCAGCCCCCCTGAGTCAATACTTTGTAGACTACCTTTCGCTGCAATTACAGCTGCAAGTCTTTTGGGGTATGTCTCTACCAGCTTTGCACATATAGAGACTGAAATTTTTGCCCATTCTTCTTTACAAAATAGCTCAAGCTCAGTCAGATTGGATGGAGAGCGTCTGTGAACAGCAATTTTCAAGTCTTGCCAGAGATTCTCAATTGGATTTAGGTCTGGACTTTGACTGGGCCATTCTAACACATGAATATGCTTTGATCTAAACCATTCCATTGTAGCTCTGGCTGTATGTTTAGGGTCGTTGTCCTGCTGGAAGGTGAACCCCCGCCCCAGTCTCAAGTCTTTTGCAGACTCTAACAGGTTTTCTTCCAAGATTGCCCTGTATTTGGCTCCATCCATCTTCCCATCAACTCTGACCAGCTTCCCTGTCCCTGCTGAAGAAAAGCATCCCCACAGCATGATGCTGCCACCACCATGTTTCACAGTGGGGATGGTGTGTTCAGGGTGATGTGCAGTGTTAGGTTTCCGCCACACATAGCGTTTTGCATTTAGGCCAAAAACTTCAATTTTGGTCTCATCTGACCAGAGCACCTTCCTCCACATGTTTGCTGTGTCCCCCACATGGCTTGTGGCAAACTGCAAACGGACTTCTTATGGCTTTTTTTCAACAATGGCTTTCTTCTTCCCACTCTTCCATAAAGGCCCGATTTGTGGAGTGCACGACTAATAGTTGTCCTGTGGACAGATTCTCCCACCTGAGCTGTGTATCTCTGCAGCTCCTCCAGAGTTACCATGGGCCTCTTGGCTGCTTCTCTGATCAATGCTCTCCTTGCCCGGCCTGTCAGTTTAGGTGGACGGCCATGTCTTGGTAGGTTTGCAGTTGTGCCATACTCTTTCCATTTTCGGATGATGGATTGAACAGTGTCCGTGAGATGTTCAAAGCTTGGGATATTTGTTTATAACCTAACCCTGCTTTAAACTTCTCCACAACTTTATCCCTGACCTGTCTGGTGTGTTCCTTGGGCTTCGTGATGCTCTTTGTTCACTAATGTTCTCTAACAAACCTCTGAGGCCTTCACAGAACAGCTGTATTTATACTGAGATTAGATTACACACAAGTGGACTCTATTTACTAATCTGGTGACTTCTGAAGGCAATTGGTTGCACTGGATTTTATTTAGGGGTATCAGAGTAAAGGGGGCTGAATACTTTTGCACGCGACACTTTTCAGTTTTTTATTTGTAAACAAATTTGAAAACCATGTATCATTTTCCTTCCACTTCACAATTATGCGCCACTTTGTGTTGGTCTATCACATAAAATCCCAATAAAATACATTTACGTTTGTGGTTGTAACGTGACAAAATGTGGAAAAGTTCAAGAGGTATGAATACTTTTGCAAGCCACTGTAAGGTGGGGGAGGGGGTTGGGATGCAGGAGTTACTTGAAATGAGAGAAATCAACATTCATACCGCTGGGTTGTAAGCTGTGAACGCAAAATATAAGGTGCTCCTGCAGGCAATCCGTTCCTAACACTGGGAGATGTGGACACTCTTCAACCTTCTTTCTCCTGCTCTGACTCCAGGCGCTATCTCATGGCCCCCAGCATCCAGGTCTCTCAATTTTAATTGAGATCAGGCAGCATACAGCCCATGACGGTAACGTTTCTGCATCTGCTTGGTGTGCCCTGCAGTGTACTCCCAGACTGAAGGGGACAGCAAAAACATCCTGAGGAGACAACCATGTTTCAAAACTGCCTTCACCTGAGTGTGGCTCTTGTATCTGTACCCAACTGGTTGGAGAGCACATCAATGTGAGGAGCCAGGGAAGTAGATGTTGCCTCCGTCCATCAGGCAGAACCGACCACTGAATATGTCTGCAATTGTGGACTCCAGCAGGGTGAAGGAGCCACATATTCTTCCCAGAAACATGGAATTCACCAGGAGGAAATTTCCCTGATGATCAACAACCACCTTCACATTAGAGGAGCAAAAAACTTTTATATTTACTTTGGACTTTAGGCCCACTGAGTCTGTGCAGACTGGCGATCCACACTGCACTAGCACTATCCTACATAATAAGGACAATTTACAGAGGCCAATTAACCTACAAACATGTACGTCGTTGGAGTGTGAGAGGTAATCGGAACACCCAAAGAAAACTCACGCGGTCACAGGTAGAATGTACAAACTCCGTACAGACAGCAACCTTAGTCAGGATCGAACCCGAGTTTCTGTAAGGTGCTGTAATGAAGCAATTCTATCACTGCACCACTGTGCTGCCCTATTCATTGAAAAGATCTGAACAAAATAGGTACAAAGATACAGTCAAATTCTCATAGGAATCCAGCAAAAACAAGTGTTTGATAAGCCAACTGGTTTCTTGCAACTAGAGTGCCTGAGTGCTACTGCAGTGGGAAGATGTAAGTTGGGAGCAGTTGCAAACACTGCCGTGGCCATTCAAGAACATCCTGTGATGGGGAAGTTGAGATTCAATGTGATCTTGACCTCCACTGAGAAACCATCCAGTCATGAGAGCACAGTCAAAGGTCTTCCGTAGAGAATCGCACCTCAGGAATGACGGTTTTGGATAAACTGAGAGTGTGAATCAGGATTGTTCATCAATGAAGGTCCCGACCCAAATCATTGTCTATCCATGTCCTACAGACTAACTCAGACCCACTCAGTTACTCCAACACTTTGTGTGTATTTTTATGTTAATCGGAGAGGTTCAGGTAGGATCCAATATCTGTGAAGGTTCCATGGGCAAAGATCCATACATTCCCAGAACAAAGCCCAGTGATGGAATGCTGTGAAGGGCCACCAATGAGTGTCATCGCCGAGGCTCCCCATGCATGGAGTATCTCAGCTAATAATTGCTGGAGAAACTACCCACTGTTATTTTGGTGAACTTTGTGTGGACTTTGGAAGGAGTTAAGTCTCCACTGACTATTAAATGTGCCAGTCAGGTCTCCCAATGTCAGTAGCATGTATAAACTGCCTTTGTACAACCAGAGAGCAGTGCTGAGCTACTATCGACCTCTTTGGTGACCCTCGGACTACCGTTGATCGGACTTTGCTGGCTTTACCTTGCACTAAACGTTATTCCCTTATCATGTATCTATAAATCAACATTATCTATCTATTATGATGTAAATGGTTCGATTGTTATCATGTATTGTCTTTCTGCTGACTGGTTAGCACGCAACAAAAAGCTTTTCACTGTACACGTGACAATAAACTAAATTAAACTTTATAAACAGATATACAAGCACAAGCACACACAGTGTGTTCCGAGTTGTACTGAGACTGTCCCACAACGTGGGGCTTGTTGCTCATTTTATCACAGTGCAGACGGAAGTGTGTGCTTCATGAATAACATCATCAATTTTATTATAAGCCAGGAAAATATGCTTAATAAAATGAAGTGTCAGGTCCAATTTCATGTCTGCTGCAAAATCACCCAGAGATGATCTTCCATGTGATCTACTCTGGAGTAAATTCAAAATTAGATTACGAGTTGCCTGAAAAAGGCAAATTATTGTCTTGACTCAGTTCACCAAAGTTCCTCATTTACTTTTCAACTCTGTATAGGCATTACAAAAGGAAGATTTGCTTTTCTGTAGCACCTTTTACAACCTTCAGATGTCTCAAATCACCTTACAGCAAGTAGTCCCTGCAGAAATGTAGTCCCTGCAGTCGGGTAGGAAACAGCTGCTTTATTACAAGGGCAATGACATGAATAGCTAGTGCCAAAGCACTGATGCCTACAGTACCTCTCTCGTAAAACCCTGCCAAATCGAGAAAGATCCATTAAATCCCAATCTTTGATTCCAATCCAATAACTAATTCCCAATCCATGTCAGTACATTACTCCCAATCCATGTGCACATTACTCCCCATCTTTACTGTGGTACCTCTGGCTGCAGAGTCCAGCTTTGAAACCTGAGTATGTGAATAAACAAGTTTTTTGCTGCTTGCTGCCTTGTACCTGCTGAAAAGGGTCGCCTTCCTCCAGCACCGGATAACAGGAACACATACGACAGGCTGCTGTTCATCGACCAATGCTCGGCATTCAACATAATCATCCCCCCCCAAACCCATCCTCACGCTGAAAGACCTGAGCTTCTGTACCTCCCTTTGCAAAAGATTGTTGAACTTCATAATTTGCAGACCTCAATAGTATGGATTTTGTAATAAGATCTGATCCTCACGACCATCAACATAGGTATATCTCAAGGTTGTGTGCTTAGCCCCTGCTCCACTCTCTTCACACCCATGACTGTGTGGATAAGTACAGTTCCAATGCCATCTATAAATTCTCTGACAACATTGCTGTGCTTGGCTGAATTACAGGTGGCAATGAGTCAGTGTACAGGAGAGTGACAGAGCATCTGGTCAAAATGCCCTCTTCTCCCAGCTACCATCAGACAGGGGGTACAGAAGTCTGAAGTTCCACAGGTTCAGGACCAGCTACTTTCCTACAACTATCAGGTTCTTGGAACAACCTGCACAAGCCTAATCCTACCTTGACAATGGAACACTTCTGCACAGCCTTTTTTTTACTCTTGCAGAATTTAAAGTTTAATGTATGTCTAATTTATGTTATGTGTATTTGTCTATGTGCCAATGATATTGATGCAAAGAAGATTTTCTTTATACTTGTACTCCTCGGTACTTGTGCATACGACAGTCAACTCGGCTGACTCTGACCTTGTTGACTACCTTCATGTGTGAAACCTCCGCAAAGACCTGCTCCCCTTATTAAAAGCCTTCTGACAATTAAAGTATACCACATCCACTGGTTTCTTGTGATCGATTCTACTTGTCGCATCCTTAAAGAACTCCAATTAGCCAAACATGACTTTCCCTTCCTAAAAGTACACTTTTCACGCTGTTTGGATATTACACTATTGGTTACAGCACTTTCCCAACCTGACATTCATCTAACAAGTCACCAGTTTCCTGGTTTCATTCTCCCTCCTTTCTTAAATATTGGGATTGTAGCGGCACCTAGTGGTGGGATGGGGAGGTCACAACCTTCATCATTGGTCGGTTCGGTCACGTGACTGCGGGGGTTTGTTCGCGGGCTTTTTTGGGTGTGTTCGTCAGTCAGCGCTCCTCCTAGTAACTGGAGCTATTATTATTAGTTCAGTCAGACATGCGTACTTCACGAGTTTTGTTTAGTTTTTATTGAAAATAAAAATAATTTTGCTCAACCTGTCTGGCCTCGCTACAGTGGTGACCCCGCCGATCCGAAAGTTTTTCGGATTTCTTCTCGATATGAACGCTGCCGAGAACCTCGACGCCCCGCCCGCCCAGCAGAATGCGGTTGCACTGAAACTGCCCGTTTTCTGGGCGGTATAGCCTCAAGTGTGGTTCGCGCACATCGAGGCCCAGTTCAAGCTCCGCCAGATTGGCGCGGATGCTACCCGCTATTTCTACATGGTGTGTGCGCTCAGCCAGGAGACTGCTATGCGGTTGCTGCCTTTCCTGCAGAATCCGCCCGCTGTTGGCAAATACGAGGGCCTCAAGATGCTGCTATGTACCTTCGGGCTCAATCGCCGCGATCGCGTGCCTCGGCTGCTGCATATGGACGGTCTGGGCGATCGTAAGCCATCGGTTTTGATGAGCAAGATGCTAGCTCTCATGGGCGGCCACCAGCCTTGCCTTTTATTCGAATGGGCTTTCCTGAAAGAGATGCCCGATGATATCTGCCCGCTCTCGCCGGGTCCGATTTCACCGATTCCCTGCAACTCGATGAACGGGCGGATAAGCTGTGGCTAGTCAAGCAGCAGGACGGCGGTTCCATCAGCCGGGTGTCCGCACCTTCGCCGCAGCAGCCTCGCTGGGACGTTCCTCCCACGGATGACATCGCTGGGCCACAGTCGACCACCATGGTTCGCAGTAAGCACCAGTGGTGTTATTACCACCAACGTTGGGGTGCGGCGGCCCACCGGTGCCACGCCCCCTGCTCGTTCCCGGGAAATGCCTCGGCCGATCGCCAGTAGAGGCTATTGCGGTCGGCCAGGAACATCGCCTCTACGTCAGGGATCGCCATTCCGGGCTTCGTTTCCTCGTGGACACTGGGGCTGAGCTCAGCATCTTACCTTCGACCAGCATTCTACCTCCGACCGCCCTGACCACCGTAAATGGTAGCCCCATCCGCACCCACGGGACTCGGACTGTTTCCCTCGTCTTCGACTCTAGCCGTTATTCGTGGCCCTTCACGATCGCGGACGTCTCCCAGCCGTTGCTCGGTGCCGATTTTCTGCGGGCCTTTTCCCTCATGGTGGACGTTCGGGGCCAGCACCTCGTTCCTCCGGTTCCCCCCCAGCCTGCGGCCTCACGGCCCGTGGTTTCCCCCGATCCGCAGCTCGGATCCGTGTTGGACTTGGGTGGGGCATATGCTCCGATCCTGGCAGAGTTCCCAGGGATCCTGACTCCGCGGTTTCACTCGGCCGCCCCTAAACATGGAGTGGTGCATCACATCCTCACCGCTGGTCCTCCTCTGCACGCACGGGCGCGCAGGTTCCCACCCGACAAGTTGCGTTTAGCGAGAGAGGAGTTCCAGAAGATGGAGGACATGGGGATCGTGCGGCGCTCCGACAGCCCTTGGGCTTCCCCACTTCATATGGTTCCCAAGTCGCCCGGCGGGTGGCGGCCGTGTGGGGATTATCGTTGCCTGAATACCTTCACAACCGCCGATCACTTCCCAGTCCCGTACATCCAGGACTTCACAGCCCACTTGGATAGTGCTACTGTATTCTCCAAGGTAGATCTGGTGCGCGGCTGCCATCAGATTCAGGTCCACCACGATGATGTGCCCAAGACCACCATCATTACTCCGTTTGGCCTGTTTGAATGGCTGCGAATGCCTTTTGGACTTAAAAACGCTGCGCAGGCTTTTCAACGCCTGATGGACATGGTTGCTCGCGGTTTGGACTTTGTTTTTGTTTACCTCGATGACATTCTGGTCGCCAGCCGCTCTCACCGGGAACACTGTGAGCACCTCCGCTTGCTGTTTCAGCGGCTCCGGGAGCACGGCCTGGTCATTAACACTGCCAAGTGCCAGTTCGGTCTCAGCTCCATTTCCTTCCTTGGGCACCATGTTACCCCACAGGGCACCACCCTTCTTCCAGGCAAGGCGGAGGCGATTTGGCAGTTCCCTCGGCCGCTCACCTTAAAGGGGCTGCAGGAGTTCGTGGAGATGGTGAACTTTTACCATTGTTTTGTACCAGCGGCTGCTCGGATCATGCGGTCCTTGTTCCAGTGCGTGGCCGATAAGCCGCGTGATCTCGTGTGGGACGCCGGGACCGAGGCCGCTTTCGATGGTGCCAAGGAGGCGCTGGTCAATGCCACGTTGCTGGCTTCACTCGCGGGCCGCTGCTCCCTCCGCCCTCACCATTGACGCTTCGGATACTGCTGTCGGAGGGGTCATGGAGCAGTTTATCGACGATCGCTGGCAACCACTTACCTTTTTCAGCCGGCACCTGCACCCTCCTGAACGGAACTACAGTGCATTCGACCGTGAGCATCTGGCTCTTTATTTGACGGTCCGGCATTTCTGGTATTTCCTGGAAGGCAGGACGTTTACGGTGTTTACTGACCACAAGGCTCTCACGCTTGCCTTCGCGAAGGTGTCCGACCCCTGGTCTACTCGTCAGCAGCGGCCCCTGGCGTTCGTTTCCGAATTTACCACCGATGTTCGGCACGTGGCGGGCAAACCGAATCAGGTGGCAGATGCTTTGTCTCGCCCTGCGGTCCATGCTGTACTGGCCGTGTCCCCGGGTTTGGACTATTCTGGGCTGGCTACTGCACAGCGCGATGGAGACGAGATGCAAGGCTATTGGACTGCTGTGTCGGGGTTGGTGTTGGCCGATGCTCTGTTCGGTCCTGCAGGTGTGACGGTCCTGTGCGATATCTCCACTGGGCAGCCGCGACCTATCGTACCTGCGGGTTGGCAGCGGCCTGTGTTTGACTCTATTCACGGGCTGGCTCATCCTTCCATCCGGGCGACTTCTGCATTGGTGGCGGCCAAGTTCGTATGGCATGGCCTTCGCAAGCAGGTTGCGGCCTAGGCTCGAGCCTGCATTCCCTGCCAGACATCCGAGGACCAGCGGCATGCACGTGCACCGCTCCAAGATTTTGTGGTCCCTCCTCACTGGTTTGCCCACATTCACGTTGACCTTGTGGGTCCTCTGCCGCCGTCTGGTGGTACCACTCACCTGCTCACGATTGTGGACCATTTCACGAGGTGGCCTGAAGTTGATCCGCTGTCCGACACCTCCGCTGCGACTTGTCGCGGCCCACTGGGTGGCGCGTTTCGGTGTGCCTGCTGACATCTCCACCGACCGTGGTGCCCAGTTCACCTCCGCCTTGTGGTCGGCCGTGGCTCAGCTGTACGGTGTGCAGCTGCATCATACCACCGTGTACCATCCTCAGGCCAATGGATTGGTCGAGCGGTTCCACCGGCATTTGAAGTCGGCGTTGAAGGCACGGCTCACGGGCCCGGATTGGGTGGACCAGTCACCTTGGGTGCTGCTGGGGATCCGCACGGCTCCTAAGGCGGATTTGGACACATCTTCTGCGGAGCTGGTGTACGGTGCCCCGCTGCGGATGCCTGGGGATTTCCTTACTGCAGCTCGAAGGTCGCCGGAGCCCGCCTCGTCTGTGCTGGCACATCTGTGGGAGAAAGTTTGTGGCCTGGCTCCCATCCCCACCTCTTGCCATGGGGTTGTTCCTATTTATGTTCCGCCCGTGCATAAGGACTGCAATTTTGTCTTTGTTCGCAGGGACTCACATTGAACTCCGCTACAGTGGCCTTATGAGGGGCCTTTCCGGGTGTTGCGGCCTGGTGTGGCAACTTTTGTGTTGGATGTCGGGGGTCGTGAGGAGATCGTTTCAGTGGGCCTGAAGCCCGCCCATCTGGATGTCGACAGCCCGGTGGTGGTATCCCAACTCCGGCGTAGAGGTCGTCCGCTGGCCGTGCCACTTTCACCGGTTACAACTGTTGTGCCTGTTCCGCCTGTTGGCCCTGTCCAGCCTGTTCGCCCTGTCCCGCCTGCTCCGCATGTTCGCCTTGTTCCACCTGTGGCACCGGTTGTGCCAGTCTCTCCTGTCTCCACTCGGTCTGGCCGCCTCATTCGGACGCCCGCTCGTTTCCTGTCCTCGGGTTCTGGGGGGGGGGGTCCTATTGCGGTACCTGGTGGTGGGGTGGGGAGGTCAGAACCCTCATCATTGGTCGGTTTGGTCACGTGACTGCGGGGGTTCGTTCATGGGCTTTTTAGGGTGTGTTAGGCAGTTAGCGCTCCACCTAATAACTGGAGCTATTATTGTTAGTTCAGTCAGACACACGTACTTCACGAGTTTTGTTTTGTTTTTATTGAAAATAAAAATTACTTTGCTCAACCTGTCTGGACTCACTACAGGATCACATTTGCTACTTCCCACCCACTGACCAGTTCCAGAATCTATAGAATCTCAAAAGATGAAAACCAGAGTGTTCACTGTCTCCATAGTCTCCACTACTTTTTTAAACTAATAATTAAATCCTTCAGCTCCTTATTCTTGCTAGACCATTACTAAAACTCTCATAAGAGTTCAGTAGTTTTGTTAGACAGTACTGTTGATTTAGACTTTAGACTTTACTTTAGACTTTAGAGATACAGCGTGGAAACAGGCCCTTTGGCCCACCGAGTCCGCACCAACCAGTGATCACCCCGTACATTAACACTATCCTACACACTAGGGATAATTTATAACTTTACCAAAGTCAATTAACCTACCACCCTGTACGTCTTTGGAGTTCGGGAGGAAACCGGAGCACCCGGTCGCAGGGAGAACATACAAACTCTGTACAGACAGCACCCGTAGTCAGGATTGAACCTTGATCTCTGGCACTGTAAGGCAGCAACTCTACCTCTGCGCCACTATGCCACGATTTAATGTGGAATTTAATCAATGTAAACAAGCATTAATTATAACTGTAAATGTGCTGCAATATCATACCTCCTCCCCATGAAGGAGAATAACCATCTCTGCAGCAACCTAGGATTGAAATTGGCCCTTTTAATGCCAGCTGCTGAACGGTGTGCTCAGAGACATTGTCAAAAATGAAAAAAGGGTAAAATACATTTGACCAGTCACTAATGTATGTTTGGTGCTGCAACATTATCTGATTCTATCTATGGGAATTCTCTATACTTCTTCCCATCTCAGCAAACATCCCCTATATCCTGCAATTTTCACTACCATTGATACCCTGGTATATATATATGTTCAACATGCTGTTTAGGAAGGAACCTCTGATGCTGGTTTAAAGCGAAGATAGACACAAAAATCTGGAGTAGCTTCTGAAGAAGGGTCTCGACCCGAAAAGTCACCTACTCCTTTTCTCCAGCGATGCTGTCTGACCTGCTGAGTTACTCCAGCTTTTGTGTCTATGTTCAGCATGCTGTTGTTTCCAGTGTCTACCCAGTACAGCCTCTATATTCTGTTTCCATTGACTATCCTCTTTTCCTCCTGCCTCAAGGTCTCTATCCTCTTTATCTAAGCCGTGCTGGGCAGCAACCAAGAGTCGGTGACTGTATGCAGCAGTATGGTGGAGAGGACATACTGTATGTCATCCATTATTGATTAGTGAATTTAAGTACCAGAAAATAAGCAGTTGTACAGGAAATGTCAATCAGCCAAATGGGTTTGAGCAGCAGACGAGACTGTAAATCTGGTGGCATGTAGGAAACATCTTCCTTTCTACATCATTTTTATATAATATTTAACTCCCTCGCCTCTTCTGACCCCTAAAGTTACTGGGTTGTCAGTAATGAGATACCTAAGTGTTGGGGCTTTGCCAGATGCAGATCCATCAAACACTTGCAGGACAGGGCCTGACGTGCTAAATACAGACTGAAGCCCCTTTTACATTATCCCATCAAGCACTCTTAGCCCAGGGACGGCACGGGTTAGACATTTTCATCTAGTTGATGGGTACATTGTCACCTCCTGGAGCAATACTGTGGGCAGGGTTTTTATCCAGTTTCGCCAGATCAATTTAAAAATCACAGGAGTACTGAGTGCTTATTCACTTCACAAACCTGCACCCCTTCTCTCCCCCTCCCTCCCTTTCTTGTAGAGGCACCGGCAGAGAGAAAATGAATTACCCTGCACTGTGCCTCACGGGCCTGGCTGTGCGTCAGGCTGCCGACCTGCGACAGACTGATTGTTGCCATCTGGTTTCCCTGCGAGCAGAGCAGCCAGTAACGCATCAGCAAGTCTGCAGCGGCTCCCAACATTGATTAACCAACGACGCAGCTCCCTGTGTCAACAGACTGCCAAAGACACTTAGCTGGTGCTACAGCTGGTTGATTGAGGGATCCTGTCACACGAGGGGGGATTTCTGGCGCACAATCCATCTGCAGGTTATGCACCTAATTTAGGGCATTTTAAATACATCAGTACTGGGTGTTGCATGCCAACAAGCCACATTCTTGTCTTTGAATCATGAACGTTTTCAGTTTACATTGCTCTGCTGAACCTTGAACTTCAGAATTTGTCAATCCAGTGTAATGCTGAAGGAGCTGCTATCGTTCAGAAAAGCTGCTGAACTGAGATTCCCCCCCACCCTGTCAGTGAGCTGCAGTGTTTCGTGAGGAACTGCAGATGCTAGTTTAAACCGATGATGACAGACACAAAATGCTGGAGCAACTCAGCAGACAGGCAGCATCTCTAGAGAAAAGGAATAGGTGATGTTTAGGGTCAAGACCCTTCTTCAGACTGAGATTCAGGAGGCCTGCAGTGATTCCTCGATTTACAAACTTTCTCTTTGCAACTTTTCACAACATTGAATCTTTGGGGCAAATGCCTTTGATTTACAAAGATATTTTCTGCAATAAGAAATGCTTATAGGAATTCATGCTGGAACCCTCAATGCACTTCACACAGCCTTATCGAATTATGAAATCCCTTTAAACAATGTTTTCCAGAAACACATCAGAAATCGAGAATGGATAACATTAAGAAGAGAAGCAACGATTTCCCACTCAGTGTCTTGGACCAACACTTCTCCCTCAATCAATTAGGGGTTGATTCTCAGAAGCAGATTATCTAAATCTCAATAAAAAATAAAAATCATAAAAATATAAAATAAAAACAGCAAATGCTGGAAGTACAGAGAATACATACATAAATAGATGAAAAGTGTGTAGGAAGGAACTGCAGATGCCAGTTTCCACCGAAGATAAACACAAAATGCTGGAGCAACTCAGATTCAATCTTTAATTGTCGTTGTGCAGTGTACAGTACAGACAACAAAATGCAGTTAGCATCTCACCCAGAAGAGCGAACATAGAATAATGAACTAAAATATATATATGTACAAACAGTGGCAGTAGTGCAATTTTACTGGGGGAAGGAGTGTCGGGGGGGGGGTGACTGGCAGTCACCAAGGTGCAGAGTTAAGTAGTGTAACAGCCGCCGGGAAGAAGCTGTTCCTGAACCTGCTGGTCTGGCAACGGAGAGACCTGTAGCGCCTCCCGGATGGGAGGAGGGTAAACAGTCTGTGGCTGGGGTGAGAGCAGTCCTTGACGATGCTGTGCGCCCTTCGCAGACTTCGCTTGCTTTGGACAGACTCAATGGAGGGGAGTGAGGAACCGGTGATGTGTTGGGCAGTTTTCACCACCCTCTGCAGTGCTTTCCGGTCGGAGACAGAGCAGTTGCCATACCATACTGTGATACAGTTGGTAAGGATGCTCTCAATGGTGCAGCGGTAGAAGTTCACCAGAATCTGAGGGGATCAGCGGGTCAGGCAGTATCTCTGGAGAAAAGGAGGATGAAGAGTCTCGTCTGAAGAAGGCTCTCGACCCGAAACATCACCTATTCCTTTTCTCCAGAGATGCTGCCTGACCCACTGAGTTACTCCAGCATTTTGTCGGTCTTTTAGACTGATGAAAATATAGATTCATAGATGTACAGATGTATATCCATTCGCTCTCACACACACACACTTTTCCTCTCTTTCTCAGGCACTGCCTCGGGATCGAAAATGACGCCTCCATTCCAGCTTTGAGAGATCTGAATTTGATGGTATGTCAATGTGGGTACTTTGAGAACGTTATTAAATTTTTCTCCTCATTCCATCCAGAAATAATTTTTACTGGCAGCTCAATGTACAGAGTGTCTGCTTCGGGACTCTGGTGTCAGGCATGTACACAACGTGACCTGCCCAACGTGGTCAACCAAGTTTAACATGAGTCAAGAGTGTTTAATTGTCGTACACCAGGGCCAATATAACAAAACTATTATTTGCTGCAGCTTAACAGGCACACGAGGCTCTATAAGGGTCAATCTGAAGAAGGGTCTTGACCCAAAACGTCACCCATTCCTTCTCTCCAGTGATGCTGCCTGTCCCGCTGAGTTACTCCAGCATTTTGTGTCTATCTTAGGCTCTATAAGGCTCTGGTCAGACTGCATTTGGAGCATTGTGAGCAATTCTGGACACCATATCTGAGGATGTGCTGACTCTGGAGAGGGTCCAGACGAGGTTTACAAGAATTATCCCAGAAATGAGTGGGTTAACTTATGATGAGCGTTTGACGGCACTGGGCCTGTACGCGCTGGAGTTTAGAAGAATAAGGGGGGGCCTCATTGGAACAGTGCAAATAGTGAAAGGCTTGGTTAGAGTAGATGTGGAGAGGATGTTTCCACTAGAGGGAGAGTCTAGGACTAGAGGTCATACCCTCAGAATGAAAAGAACTTTCCTTTAGGAAGGAGTTGAGAAGAAATTTCTTTAGTCAGAGGATGGTGAATCTGTGGAATTCTTTGCCACAGAATGCTGCGGAGGCCAAATCAATGGATATTTTTAAAGAGATAGATTCTTGATTAGTACGGGTGTCAGGGTTTATAGGAAGGAAGGAGATTGGGGTTAGGAGAGAGAGATAGATCTGCCATGATTTGATGGGCCGAATGGCCTAATTCTGCTCCTATCACATATTAAATGCAACAATGCAACGTATAAGTTGAAAATAAGTTGTCCATAATTCTAGGTAAATGGGCCATGGTAGTCCAAGCCAAAATGCATTATACAACCTTAGTGCAAAGTCCACAGTAATCCGCTGAGGTAGGGCTGTGGGTAGAGTTGTGCAGCGTGGTTCAAGAGTCCAACGATGAATGGGATCATAAGAACATAAGTGATAGGATAGAGTTAGGCCATTTGGCCCATCAGGTCTGCTCTGTCATTCAATCATGGCTGATCTATTTCTCCCTCCTAACCCCATTCTCCTGCCTTCTCCCCATAACCTCTGACACCGGTACTAATCAAAAGTTAGAACAAAAGTTGGTCCAGGAAGAAGCTGGGCCTCAATGTTTTGTGATATTGATCACGGTTTGTTTATCCTTCTAGTGAATTTGGAGGATTGTGTGTTGACTATGTTGGTGGTAGACACAAAATGCTGGAGCAACTCAACGAGTCAGGCAGCATCTCTGGAGAAAAAGGATGGGTGACATTTCGGGTCAGGACCCTTCATCTCTGAGGAAGGGTCCCGACCCAAAACATCACACATCCTTTTACTCCAGAAATTCTGCAGGACCCACTGAGTTACTCCAGCACTTTGTATCTGGTTGGTAGTATGCCTGCAAACAGATATAAACAAACAGCTTGGACTCATGGACTAAAAAAAGGACTGCACATGCATACAAATATTATAATATCATCGTTGCTTTTTGCATTTCTTTCATTCATTTGTTTTATATCTCTCAAAGATGCTGCCTGACTCGTTGAGTTATTCCAGCTTTTATGTCTATCTTTGGTTTAAACCAGCATCTTCAGTTCCTTCCTACACATTACAGTATCTATGCAGATACAAATGCTATCATACAAACATGAATAGACGCAGAGTTACACAGACATTTAGGTGCAGGCAGATACAGGCATACTCTGACCTAGACATATATTTATGCACACATTCAGACAGCCACTTATTTCCTTTGCATTCCCTGTAGGTAGAAGTGTAATTCAATCCACATTCCTGTAATTCCCCATAGAGTTCCTAGAAGACATTTCACTCAGTCGAATAGAATTGCCAGCATATTAAGAAGCACATTTGAGATAACTGAAAACCATTAACCGCAGGCTTGAATCTTACAAGCAGCGTAGCATTACATGTATATTCAGGTTCTAAAATTCTAGCCTGTGTCTGAAGACTAGTCTGTATTTAATGTGACAGCCCACTCCCCCTCCTGGTGCTTTCCTATGAAGTAATGTTACGGTGCCCTCCATAATGTTTAGGACAAAGACCCATCATTTATTTATTTGCCTCTGTACTTCACAATTTGAGATATGTAACAGAAAAAAATCACATGTGGTTAAAGTGCACATTGTCAGATTTTATTAAAGGGTATTTTTATACATTTTGGTTTCACCATGTAGAAATTACAGCTGTGTTCATACGTAGTCCCCCCATTTCAGGGCACCATAATGTTTGGGACACATGGCTTCACAGGCATCTGTAATTGCTCAGGTGTGTTTAATTGCCTCCTTAATGCAGGTATAAGAGAGCTTTCAGCACCCAGTCTTTCCATCACCTTTGGAAACTTTTATTGCTGTTTATCCACATGAGGACCAAAGTTGTGCCAATGAAAGTCAAAGAAGCCATTATGAGACTGAGAACAAGAATAAAACTGTTAGAGACATCAGCCAAACCTTAGGCTTACCCAAATCAACTGTTTAGAACATCATTAAGAAGAAAGAGAGCACTGGTGAGCTTATTAATCGCAAAGGGACTGGCAGACCTCCACAGCTGATGGCAGAGGAATTCTCTCTATAACAAAGAAAAATCCCCAAACACCTGTCCGACAGATCAGAAACACTCTTCAGGAGTCAGGTGTGGATTGGTCAATGACCACTGTCCGCAGAAGACTTCATGAACAGAAATACAGAGGCTACACTGCAAGATGCAAACCACTGGTTAGCCGCAAAAATAGGATGGCCGGGTTACAGTTTGCCAAGTACTTAAAAGAGCAACCACAGTTCTGGAAAAAGGTCTTGTGGAGAGATGAGACGAAGATTAACTTATATCCGAGTGATGGCAAGAGCAAGGTATGGAGGAGAGAAGAAACTGTCAAGATCCAAAGCATACTACCTCATCTGTGAAACAGTGGTGGGGTGTAATGGCCTGGGCATGTATGGCTGCTGAAGGTACTGGCTCGTTTATCTTCATTGATGATACAACTGCTGATGGCAGTAGCATAATGAATTCTGAAGTGTATAGACACATCCTATCTGCTCAAATTCAAACAAATGCCTCAAAACTCATTGGCCGGCGGTTCATTCTACAGCAAGACAATGATTCCAAACATACTGCTAAAGCAACAAAGGAGTTTTTCAAAGCAAAAAAAAAGTAAAAAATGCCTTTTATATGCTGAAGAGAAACCTGAAAGGGACTAGCACCCAAAACAAGCATAAGCTAAAGATGGCTGCCTGACAGAGCATCACCAGAGAAGACACCCAGCAACTGGTGATGTCCATGAATCGCAGACTTCAAGCAGTCATTGCATGCAAAGGATATGCAACAAAATACTAAACATGACTAGTTTCATTTACATGACTTTGCTGTGTCCCAAACATTATGGTGCCCTGAAATGGGGGGACTATGTATAAACACTGCTGTAATTTCTACATGGTGAAACCAAAATGTATAAAAATGACTATTAAAAACTGACAATGTGCACTTTAACCACGTGTGAATTTTTCTATCACAAATCTTAAATTGTGGAGCACAGAGGTAAATAAATAAATGATGGGTCTTTGTCCCAAACATTATGGAGGGCACTGTAGATGCCAAATCATTCAATGGAAAAACGAAATGCCCATCACATTGGAACCCTGGATTACCACTTCACTCAACCAGCAGTTGTTTAAAGTGAGGGGGGGGGGGGTTACCCCCAGGGTTCAGAGCCTGTCATTCCAGCCACA
Organism: Malacoraja senta; assembly: GCA_038087875.1. NCBI lineage: Eukaryota > Metazoa > Chordata > Chondrichthyes > Rajiformes > Rajidae > Malacoraja > Malacoraja senta. Next base: position 69,638,696 of record CM075981.1, read on the forward strand.
TTTAATTTTAAATAGCTGCTTGTTATGGAAGTATTCCATTTATTCTGTGGCTTATTGCAGGCTGCCCAAGGCAAGTGGTAAAACTGTGGATAACTGTATATCTGCAGATATGTACTATGCATTCATTATATTTATTTTTTCAAGATGTGTGCATTCCAGCAGTTGTTACTTGTATATATTTATCTGATGTGAAAATAGTATTGCTAAGCCTCCTTCTTAAAATAGTTTATATACTTATTGTGGTTTATGTTGTAGAGGTGTGCAGCACAGCACTAGGCCCTTCAGCCCACCATGTCCATGCCAACTGTATTGCCCATCTACACAGATTCTATTTGATGCGTGAGGTTCATATCCTTCTATGTCTTGCCTATTTAAGTTCCTGTCAAAAAAGTCTCATACATATACTAATTATGTCTAATTCCACCACCACCTAATCTGGCAGAGGGTTCCACACATCAACCACTCTGTGTAAAATAAAACTTTCCCATCTACTCCTCTATAAAAATCCTCCCTCTCACCCCAAACCTCTGCCCTCTTGTTTTTGATAGCCCTAGCATGGGAATGTGATTCTGACCAATAATTTAATATATTTCCATCAGGTCACCCCAGTTTGATGTAAGTGAGAGTTTTGCTGGGCCACATGATGACTAGCAAGAATAAACCATGTTATCAGCTCAGGAAAGGGTGGCAGTTTCCTTCCTTAGCTAATGCTAGTGAGTCAAATGGGTTTTAATGATTTAACAGTTCCAGAGTCACTTTTACTGAAAGCAGCAGCAGATGTATGAGCAAGATTTTGTTTAGGTTAGTTTAGTTTAGAGATATAATGCGGAAACGGGCCCTTCAACCCACCGAGTCCGCACTGACCAGCGATCCCCGCACATTACTACCCTACACACACTAGGGACAATTTTAGAGCTATGCACAGTTTCCTAGCTGTGATCTAAATAGTATTTCATAGAATTCCAGTATAATCTCACCACTCCTATATTTGTCCCAAACAAAGATAGTCACAAAATGCTGGAGTAACTCAGCGGGTCAGGCAACATCTCTTGAGAAAAGGAATAGGTGACGTTTCATCCAATAAAGGCAAATATTCCACAGGCTTGATTAATATTCTATCTACCAGTTTTGCTGTTTCAGGAAAATGTGGACAAGCCCTTCAAGATCCCTCTGTTCCTCCACGTCTTTGTGTTTATTGTGTATTCCCTTCAGTGTTTTGTCCTTTCCAAATGGATTAGAGCACACTTGTTAGGTTTGAATTTCATTTGTCACTTCTGTACTCACGCAAACAGTGCATCGATACAATCCTGTAACCCAAGAAATGCCTTCTTCACTATCAACTACATTGCCAATTCCTTTATCATTGGTGAACTTCTTAATTGTGGCTCCAACACTTAAATTCAATAAGGAGCCTAGTGAAGATCCCAATGGAACCTCACCATAGCAGTCCTCCAGTCACTCAAATGGTTGAATCTTTGATTTTTCCCAATTAATATTTTTTAATCCAATTTGCCACTTTTTAAAAATCTAAGGGATTTTCACTTTTTTAAATGAATCTGTTATAAGGACTTTAGACTTCAGAGATACAGCAGGGAAATAGGCCCTTAGGCCCTCCGAGTTTGTGCCATCCAGCGATTTCCGTACACTAGCACTATCCTACACACTAGGGACAATTTACAATTTTTATCAAAGCCAATTAACCTACAAACTTGTACGTCTTTAGAGTGCGGGTTGTCCCTAGTGTGAAACCAGAGCACCTGGAGAAACTCACAGGGAGAACATACAAACTACGCACAGACAGTACCTGTAGTCAGGATCGAACCTGGATCTTTGGCGGTGTAAGGAAATAACTCTACCTTTGCGTCAATGTGCTGCCCGTTGTTAAGCAATGTTTAAAAACCCTTATAGATTATATCAAATGTACTATCCACACTGACCCATTTTAATCAATTCCTTATCTTTAATGACACAAAGCAAGCCATTCACCCCACCCTCAGAGCAATCTCATTAATCCCTTTCACTCTCACCGCTCCTCAAATTCCCTTTGATTTTTTTTGCCATTAACCAATATTAAGGAGTAATTTGCAATAGCAAATTAACCCATCAACATACCCTGGAATATGGGAAGTAGCCAGAGCACCCAAAGGATATCCCTACCATCACAGTGCAAATTCTGCACAGATAGCCCCTTGGGTGTAGTTCAAACCTTGGTTCCTGAAATATTATCACTAACTGCTGTGCCACTATAACACCCTTGAATTCAATCTTTAGTCAGACACCTTGCCATAACTATTTCACGCTACTATCCTTAACTAAAATTATCTTCATGCTCATTCAGAAATGTTCCCCAATAATTTTCTGACCACTGATGTTGGACTGGCTGGTCTATAATTATTCAATCTAATTCCCATTTAAGCAAAGGTACCACTAGTTATACTTTTCTAGTCATACAACACCACATCTTGTACCAAAGAGTACTGGAAAATGATAGTCAAACTCTGGAATGGAATGGAATACTTGGTATTCCCCCTATTTCTATCAGAGCCATTTAATTTAACAACTTTGAGAGACCCAGGCAAACCGAATGTGTCCTGTTTCTGCCTCTCCCATGAAATCAAGCGCAAAGTATTCATTTACAATTCATTTTAAAATAAACTACCATTTTGCTCTCAAAAAGGAACAACTCTTTCCTCAGTTATCATTTTTCTTTCAAGTATTATAAAACATTATAGGATTTTTTTCTCGGTTTAACCAACAATTTGTCTTATGCACCTTCTTTGCCACTTATATTTTCTTTCAAATTTTAGCCCCAACCTTCTATACTCCTTTAGGCTTTCTGCAGTATTGAGCATGCAGTATTTGACATGCTGAGCTTTATATTTTATCCTAACCTGCATTTCCATACAAACCTATGGGGATTTAAACTTTACAGTTCCTCGTTTTCTTCTATGAGGGACATTTTTGATCTCGGGCCTCACTATCTCCTTTCTTGAATGCCTCCCACTGGTTTGCCTTCAAATAAAAGTTCCCAGTTTATTTTTGGTAAACATATCTCAGCATGATAAAATTGACCTTGGCCCGTTTTAAAGCTTTTACAGCAAATCTGTATTTGTCCTTTTCCAGAATTATGTTGTGATACGTACGTGGCCATCACAATACTTTCTCACTGACATCGTTCCCATTTTCACAGGTTAATTCACTGAAAAATAAATAAACTATCCGCCTCCCTTTAGTTGGATTTGCATTGTGCTGATGGCAATAATTCCCTTGAATGTACTTTTATTCTCTTTACGCTGATCCTGTCCCAGTTAATTTTAGAGTAATTAAAATCCCAATCACCGCCTACCCCACCCCACTTTCATGGCCTTTTCACTTCTCTGAAACATGCCTATGAACCTTCCCTACGATTTACTCTAATTACAGTCGGGCCTAAAGTGCACCCCGGCAATGAAATCCCCCCTTTTTCATTGCAAATGGACTCATTTGTTGATCTGTCTCACATATAATCTCTCACAATTAAAATTCTCCCCCAGCCAATAATGCTACACTCAATCCTTATCTCCCTTAATATTTTGTCTGAAAAATCCATATCCAGGAATGTTGAGCTGCCATTCCTGTCTGTGATTAAATAATCACCACTATATCATCTAGGAAACTGAAGGTTCCAGCTGCATTCTGTCCTTGTGATAGTCTTAACTCCCCCACTTTGGTCGGTGCCTGTACCAACCCTTCTCTTGTTCAATCACCTAAGGTCTTGCAGCAGCCGTGACAAAATGAGGCTCAATGCTAAAGTTGTAGTGCTGCACAGCACAGAAACAGGCTGTCAGCCCACCTTTCTCATGCCGACCAAGTTGACATATTGGGCTATTGCCATTTGCCTGCATTTCACCAATATCCTTCCTACCCGTATGTATGTCCAAATGTCTTTTTAAAGTCATAATTATATCCACTTCTGCAGCTTCTTCCGGCAGCTCATTCCAGATACAGACTGCCCTCTGAGTGAAAAGTGCAGTCTGTCTTAAATATATATTACTTTCACCTTTCAAGACAATAGACAATAGATGCAGGAGTAGGCTATTTGGCCCTTTGAGCCAGCACCGCCATTCACTGTGATCATGGTTGATCACCCACAATCAGTACCCCATTCCTGCCTTCTCCCCATATCCCCTGACTCTGCTATCTTTAAGAGTATCTAACTGCGACTGCGGAGGCCTCAATAGGCCCGACCATGGGTGAACAGGGGATAGGACTGGACTTTGCTGCCTTTCCTCACAGTGGGAACCATTGTGGGGGCGATGTTTTTATGTTTATTGTTAAATTCTTTAATGTTGTGTCTTATTTTTATTGGTGTGCTGCAAATGGCAAGTCAAATTTCACTACACCAATTGGTGTATGTGATAATAAATGTCCTTTGTATCCTTTGTAACACTCTCTTGAAAGCATCCAGAGAATTGGCCTCCACTGCCTTCTGAGGCAGAGAATTACACATATCCCTCTGTGTGAAAAAGTTTTCCTCATCTCTGTTCTCAATGGCTTACCCCTTATTCTAAAACTGTGACCCCTGGTTCTGGACTCCCCCAACATCGGAAACAGGTTTCCTGCCTCTAGCGTGTCCAAACCCTTAATAATTTTATATGTTTCAATAAGATACCCTCTCATCCTTCTAAATTCCAGAGTATACAAGCCCAGCCGCTCCATTCTATCAACATATGGCAGCCCCGTCATCCCGGGAATTAACCTCGTGAACCTATGCTGCACTCCCTCAACAGCAAGAATGTCCTTCCTCAAATTCGGAGACCAAAACTGCAGACAATACTTCAGGTGTGGTCTCACTAGGGTCCTGTACAACTGCAGAGGACCTCTTTGCCCTTATACTCAACTCCTCTTGTTATGAAGGCCAACATGACATTCGCTTTCTTCACTGTCTGCTGTACCTGCATGCTTACTTTCAGTGACTGATGAACAGGGACCCCCAGATCTCGTTGTACTTTCGCTTTTCCCAACTTGACACCATTCAGATAATAATCTGCCTTCCTGTTTTTGCCACCAAAGTGGATAGCCTCACATTTATCCACATTATACTGCATCTGCCATGCATCTGCCCACTCACCCAACCTGTCCAAGTCATCCTGCATCCTCATAGCATCCTCTTCACAGTTCACACTGCCACCCAGCTTTGTGTCATCTGCAAATTTGCTAATGTTACTTTTAATTCCTTCATCTAAATCATTAATGTATGTTGTAAATAGCTGCAGTCCCAGCACCGAGCCCTGCGGCACCCCACTAGTTACTGCCTGCCATTCTGAAAGGGACCCGTTAACCTCTACTCTTTGTTTCCTGTCTGCCAACCAATTTTCTATCCATGTCAGTACCCTACCCCCAATACCATGTGCTCTAATTTTGCCCACTAATCTCCTAGGTGGGACTTTATCAAACGCTTTCTGAAAGGTACACTACATCCACTGGCTCTCCCTTGTCCATTTTCCTTGTTACATCCTCAAAAAATTTCAGAAGATTAGTCAAGAATGATTTCCCCTTTGTAAATCCATGCTGGCTCGGACAGATCATGTTACTGCTATCCAAATGTGCCAATATTTCATCTTTTATAAATAACCAAATAACTCAATAACCAAAAATCTGTAGCCTCCTTTTGCTCTGGTATTTTATTTAATTCACATGTTTAATCAATAATGTTTTATTATTAATGAAATGTTTTATTATTAATGAAATGTTTTATGTCATTCCTAACTGTCACTGTATGTCATGTTGTCACTTGCGGGCCGAGCACCAAGACAAATTCCTTGTATGTGAATATACTTGGCCAATAAACTTATTAATTCATTCATTCACTCATAATTTACTCCAGCATCTTCCCCACCACCGATGTCAGCCTTACTGGTCTACAATTCCCTGTTTTCTCTCTCCCACCTTTCTTAAACAGTGGGTTAACATTAGCTACCCTCCAATCCACAGGAACTGATCCTGAATCTATAGAACATTGGAAAATGATCACCAATGCGTCCACAATTTCTAGAGCCACTTCCTTAAGTACCCTGGGATGCAGAACATCAGGCCCTGCGGATGCAGCCTTCAGTCCCATCAGTCTACCCAATGCCATTTCCTGCCTAATGTCAATTTCCTTCAGTTCCTCCATCACCCTACATCCTCTGGCCATGAGTACATCAGGGAGATTGTTTGTGTCTTCCTTAGTGAAGATGGATCCAAAGTACCTGTTAAACTCGTCTGCCATTTCCTTGTTCCCTACAATAAATTCACCTGTTTCAGTCTTCAAGGGTCCAACTTTGGTCTTAACTATTTTTTTTCCTCTTCACATACCTAAAGAAGCTTTTACTATCCTCCTTTATATTGGCTAGTTTACCTTCGTACCTCATCTTTTCTCCCCGTATTTCCTTTTTAGTTACCTTCTGTTGCTCTTTAAAAGTTTCCCAATCCTCTGGCTTCCCGCTCATCTTTGCTATGTTATACTTCTTCTCTTTTATTTTCATATTGTCCCCGACTTCCCTTTTCAGCCATAGTCGCCCCTTACTCCTCTTGGAATCTTTCTTCCTCTTTGGAATTAACTGATCCTGCACCTTCTGAATTATTCCCAGAAATACCTGCCATTGTTGTTCCACTGTCATCCCTGCTAGGGTATCTTTCCAGTCAACTTTGGCCAGCTCCTCCCTCATGGCTCCATAGTCCCCTTTGTTCAATTGTAATACTGACACTTTCGATTTTCCCTTCTCCCCCTCAAATTGTAGATTAAAACTTATCATACAATGCCATTGAGTCTTAGAATCCTCAACCCTTGTAAAAAGATTGGGAGTGTTCACTTTATCCATGTTCCTCATGATTTTGTGCACCTCAATAAGGTCACCCCTCACACTCATACACACTTCAAAATAAGTTTCAGCTTATCCAACCTCACCCTATAATAATCTCACAAGCCCAGGTAACATCCTGGTGAGTTTCTTCTGCACCCTTTCCAACTTAATGACATCCTTCTTGCAGATAGGTGACCAGAACTCCACATAGTACTCCAAGTGTGATCTCACCAACAACTTGTACAGTTGTGTCATGATGTCCCAACTTTTGTACTCAATACCCATCCCAATGAAGGCAAGCATGCTAGATGCTTTCTTTGCCATACTGTCCACCTGACTCACCCCTTTAAGGGAACCTCACACCTGTACTCCCAGATGGCCCACCAGCCTGGTGCATTTCTCTATTTTGTTGCAAATACAAAGATCTTTTGGGTCAGCTTGATACTTTGTACTTTAAAGCAGTGGCAACACTATTCAGTAATCGTGTCATTTTCAGGTTGGGATTGAATTTTGGTGCCTGCCCCCAGGCTGCAAGAGCTTGCCTTTCTCCAAATGGAACTGCAGCCTGGATGCACAGCAGTAAATCTGTGAGGGCAGAACAAATGGCTGCTTACGAGCAGGGGATGTGAGAGACAGCAGCTGTTTAATCATGTATGACCATGTAACAAAGCAATGTGACATCTACCTGCATCAGCAGCTCAGTGCAAGAGTCAGCCTTTTAACAGACCACTCAAGTAACTGTAACCAGCTTATTTTCTCTCATTCTTAATCAGGTTGCTTTATTTAAACCCTGACTGAAAAAGGTAAAGTGGTTTCCAATGGTCTTATGAACAAAAGCTACATTCAAGTCTATTCCAGCTTTCAGTAAGGTCATTAGGTCATGGTTAGTTTCATTGTAACTTCAACTCTACTCATGCTGAACTTTTGCTCCCGTGCTTATTAAGAATCTATCAAGCTTTACTTTAAAAATATTCAGACACTGCCTCCACCTCTCTTGGAGGGAGTCTAAGAAATCACTATCCTCAGACAGAGAGAAAAATCTACCTCAACTCTCTTAAATGGACAACCTCTTTTTAAAACAAGATTCTTGCTTCTCTCACAAGGGAAACATCCTTGCCACATCCACCCTTACCACCTCTCAAAATCTAGTTGCCCATTACTTTTTGAGTATGAAGTTTGAACCAGCATCTGCAGTTCCTCCCTACACTTTTTGAGTATGATCAGTATTGCAATGTGTGAAACAGGTCTCCAGTCTGATAATCTATATATGCCTCTGATTAAAGGAGTTGTCTTGTTGAGTGTCACTTCACGAAAGACCACCGACAGCGAGACCTGTTCAAACTCCGGATGGTGAAATGTCTGGCTGCAATACACAAATGCGGCTCGAATGTGACAGTGGGTGAAGAGGGAGGAATTTCCTGAAACACGTATCAACATTCTTCTCTCCTCCCCCCAAACACCAAGAATGTTCACACAGAGAATCCATTACACTGAGACTGAAATGCGGCCACTGTCCCTGTTATCCCCGTGCGGGCACAATGGTGTGTGGGACCGAGAGTTTATTTACCATCCAGCGGTGTCCTTCAACCTGTTTAACAGAATTATCCAGGCTCACAAGGCATCACAAGGACATGAGGGAGAATAAATAACTAATATGGGATAATCATAGTGCTGGCTTTCCATAATAGTTTCAAGGGGGTTGGCTTTATGTGAGTGCTTATATACTGAACTTATTTTCTCGTTTAATATTGTTAACAGAATACTATGATTACATATTCTGTTGTGCTGCTGTAAGTAAGAATTTCATTGTTCTGTCTGGGACATATGACAATAAAACATTCTTGACTCGTGACTATAGACAATGAACAACCGATGCAGGAGTAGGCCATTCGGCCCTTCGAGCCAGCACCGCCATTCACTGTGATCATGGCTGATCATCCAAATCAGTACCCCGTTCCTGCCTTCTCCCCATATCTCTTCGCTATCTTTAAGAGCTCTATCTAACTCTCTCTTAAAAGCATCCAGAGAATTGGTCTCCACTGCTTTCTGAGGCAGAGAATTCCACAGATTCACAACACTCTGGGTGAAAACATTTTTCTTAATCTCTGTTCTAAATGGCCAACCCCTTATTCTTAAACTGGCCCCTGGTTCTGGACTCCCCCAACATCGGGAACATGTTTCCTGCCTCCAGCGTGCCCAAACCCTTGATAATTTATATGTTTCAATAAGATACCCTCTCATCCTTCCAAATTCCAGTGTATACAAGCCCAGTCGCTCCATTCTATCAACATATGACAGTCCTGCCATCCCGGGAATTAACCTTGTGAACCTATGCTGCTCTCCCTCAATAGCAAGAATGTCCTTCCTCAAATTTGGAAATCAAAACTGCACACAATACTTTAGGTGTGGTCTCACCAGGACCTTGAACAACTGCAGAAGGACCTCTTTGCTCCTACACTCAACTCCTCTTGTTATGAAGGCCAACATGCCACTAGCTTTCCTCACTGCCTTTTGTACCCACATGCTTACTTTCAGAGACTGATGTACAAGGACACCCTAGTCTCGTTGTACTTCCCCTTTTCCTAACTTGACACAATTCAGATAATAATCTGCCTTCCTGCTCTTGCCACTAAGTGGATAACCTCACATTTATCCACATTAAACTGCATCTGCCATGCATCTGCCCATTCACCCAACCTGTCCAGGTCACACTGCATCCTCATGGCATCCTCCTCACAGTTCACACTGCCACCCAGCTCTGTGTCATCTGCAAATTTGCTAACATTACTTTTAATCCCTTCATCTAAATCATTAATATATATTGTAAATAGCTGTGGTCCCAGCAACGAGCCTTGCCCACGACTCCACTAGTCACTGCCTGCCATTCTGAAAGGGACCCGTTAATCCCTACTCTTTGTTTCCTGCCTGCCAACCAATTTTCTATCCATGTCAGTACCCTTCCCCCAATACCATGTGCACTAATTTTGCCCACTAATCTCCTATGTGGGACCTTATCAAATGCTTTCTGAAAGTCCAGGTACACTACATCCACTGGCTCTCCCTTGTCCATTTTCCTAGTTACATCCTCAAAAAATTCCGAAAGATTAGTCAAGCATGATTTCCCCTTCGTAAATCCATGCTGACTCGGACAGATCCTGTTACTGCTATCCAAATGTGCCGCTATTTCATCTTTTATAATTAACTCCAACATTTTCCGCACCACGGATGTCAGGTTAACTGGTCTATAATTCCATTTTCTCTCTCCCTCCTTTCTTAAAAAGTGGGATAATATTAGTTACCCTCCAATCCACAGGAACTGATCCTGAATTTATAGAACTAAACGTGAGTTTTCAAATCCAATTAGTGTCCGAGAACACTCCTGATAAAGTAATAATTCAACTCAAATAGTGTAAATGTCCTATTGTCACTGTATAAGCGCTGCACTTTCCACCTCTCTCCCTCTACCTCGAAACAATGTTAATCTCCACCCATTTCTGTTGCCGCTGAGTGAATGTAGCCCGGGTTTACCACTTCAGTGAGTCATATTGGCGGGGGCTACAGCAACAGTACAGCGGGGTATATTAGTTTCAATCGGATGTCTGCGGCAGCTTACACTTTCTGCAACCAAGTTAGGCTCTCGGTCTGAAAACAACTTGAAAGCTTCTCGCTGCATCTAACGGCATTATTCCATAGATAACTTTCCTCTCTGCTTTATCTCTTGCCCCGACAGTCGCTACGGCGTTCATTTCGAGCAGGCTCTTATATCACACATTAAGACCTGAACTGGATATGCGGATAGACCAGTAAGACCCAGTGCCATCATTCAATAAAACATAGTTGATCTGGTCTTGGCCTTCACTTTCTTGCCCAATTCCTCAAAGCATTGATTTCTCAACAACATTAATTTATCATTGCGTCATACAGCGCGGAAACAGGTCCTCCAGCCAACTGAGTCCACGGTAACCATGAACCATCTATAATACAGGCCACGTAAATCATGCAACCACCATGTTAGTCATCTACACTAATCCCATTTTATTTCCCAGATTAGACCTCTTACCTGCATATCAGGGGCAACACTGTGGCCAATCAACCTACCAACCTGTGGGTCATTTGGCATCAAGGACGAATCTGTCGCAGGAAAAATGTGCAAACTCCAGAGGTCAGGATCGAACCCAGCTCGCTGGAGCATGTTAGCCTTGTAAATATCCAAATAGTTTAGAGCTCACCGTCTTCTAGGGGCAGACATGTCAACGATACATATTGTTGTGAAGAAACAGCAGAGGTTGCAGCAATTGGAGACTGGGTCAGATATCTGAGGATGCGACTCATAACCTCCCATGGGGTATTCAGAGGGCACAGGTAATACCGTACAAGGGCCTTCAAGAGGAGGACAGAAGGGCAGAGTCATGGGGTAATACAGTTAGCAATACCATATGCACAATGAGGACGAGGCTTTGGTCAACAGTCCATAGGCCTCGATAGAGTGGATGTGGAGAGGATGTTTCCAACAATGGGACAGTCAAGAACCAGAGGGCACAGCCTCAGAATAAAAGGACATATCTTTAGAAAGGAGATGAGGAGGAATTTCTTTAACCAGAGGATGGTGAATCTGTGAAATTAATTGCCACAGATGTCTGTGGAGGCCAAGTAATTTGGTATTTGGTATAAAAGTGGAGATTGATAGTGCTTGATTAGTAAGGACGTGAAAGATATATGGGGAGAAGGCAGGAGAATATGGTTGAGAGGGAAGTTAGATCAGCCATGATTCTATGGCGGAGCAGATTTGGTTGGCCGGATGGTCTGATTCTGCTCCTATGTCTCATGAACTTATGATTATGGAAGTGGTGGAAACATCTAACTTCAGGCAGATACTAACTACCTCTAATATCGGATAGGGTGGGATACAGACCCGCATTCTTCAGCTTACTGATCTGTTGCACAACAAACGAAGAAGCAGAATAAGCCAACATGCAGGGTGCTATCCATGGATTCCATGGCACACTTTTTACTTTGCATGCTCCCATGGATCAACTTCTTCACCTCAAAAAGCAACGGTTTCACGTGTTCAAATCTGCAGAATATATGACTATCTTACAATTTTACAAATCATCAGCGTAAAATGGAAAGTAGTTATAGCATACTCATTCCCATTGTGTTGCTGGGAGTACATTGGCCACGCACATTAAAATAATTCATGCTAAAATATCTCCACCCCTCAGAACTACTTGGAAGGAAGTCAGTCTCAATCTCCAAGGAACAAAAGAGATAGCAGATACTGTAATCAGAGGCAAAAAAACTGCTGGAGGAATTCAGCAGGCCAGGCAGCATCTATGGAGGGAAATCAGTCAGAAGAAGGCTCCTGACTGAAACATGTCTTTCCACTTCCCTCCACAGATTTTGCTTGGCCTGCCGAGTTCCTCTAGCAGTTCCTTTTTTGCTCAATCCCGTGCAACTGCTTGACAGGAAGAAGGAGAATGATTCCAATCCGAGTGAATCTCTTAGAATACAGTACTTGAGCACAGGTTTAGGCCAAGATATGTCCCTGCTGGATGCTCTGCCGTTACTCATCCTGTGAATCCACGCTTGTACAGTAGTTATTTAAACAAGGCTTCAAATCCGTACTTGTCTGACTCAATCTCAAGGCACTAAAGAAGAGCAAGTTATTTTTGCAGTCCTTTCAGAAATGCTTTTAACCCGTGCACCAAAATCAGATTAACAGTTTAATCAATTCATTTGTAATTTTGAAAGATACAGCATGGACAGACCAACCATCAATCACTTGTTTACACGAGTTCCATGCTATCCCACTTTCTCATTCACTCACTAGGGGCGATTTATAGAGGCAAATTAACTCACAAACCCGCTCGTCTTTGGGATATGGGAGGAAACCGGTGCAACTGGAAGACAACCACATGGTCACAGATGGAACGTACAAACTCCACACTGACAGCAACTGAGGTGAAGATCGAATCCGGATCTCTGACACTGCGAGGCAGATGCTCTACCAGCTGCACCACTGTGCCACCCTCATTGTAGGTTCTTATAGAACATACAGCACAGGAACAGGCCCTTTGAACCCTCGTATCTGCACAGACCATGATGCCAGTCTAACTAATCCCATCTGCCTGCACACAATCTTTATCCCTCTATTCCTTCCTTTCAAAATGTCTCTTAAATATTGATATCTTCAAATAATTTTCTTTGGGCAAAAAAAACATTTTTTTCTTAACAAAAAACCAACCCATCCACTCTCTATGGATAAAATTGCAATGAACCAAAACATTTTTTTTTCATTCACTGACTTTAAACACAACCCTTTCCCATTCAATCACCTTGCAAAGGATCCAAATGGACAACCACCCTTCCTTTTCACTCTTCATTCATTGCATTGAATCTCAGTGGACTGATCCTCTTCCCTTTTAATTACATTGATACAATCCAAATAGAAAGAAACCTTCTCATTCACTATTATTGTTTTGAAATTATGAAACAACTGTGTAGGAAGGAACTGCAGATGCCGGTTTATACTGAAAATAGACACAGAATGCTGGAGGAACCATGAATGCTGGAGGCAGCATCTCTGGAGAGAAAGAATGAGTGATGTTTCGAGTCTCGACCTGAAAAGTAACCCATTCTGTCTCTTGAGAGATGCTGCCTGTTTCGCTAAGTTACTCGAGCATTTAATGTATGAACAAATGTTTTTTTCCCAAATCTCTTCCTTTGGAAAGAATCCCAAGTAATCAAATCCCTTCCCATCTGATCCTGTCCTTTAGGGCAAAGTTTATATTACTTTTCATTCTGCAGCCAATTTTAGTACTTGTAAATTCTATCTCTTCCACAATATCTGTTTCTTTTTACATTTTTCAATAAATAAATTGTTTAATAGATTTTTACGTTAAAAGTTGATTGAAATCCTAATCTAAGTACAACATTCTTGGTAAAGTTATTCTGCATTTATCAGGAATGATTGATACAGTTATTCACTTCATGTCTAGTTTGCATAGTACCGTACATCCACAAACTGTGTCATTTTCTGCAATATCATCATAATCATGCAGTTTTGTTTTGAATTATTAGAGGATTTTTGCCTTTCTGTAGCATTCTCTCATTTTAACTATCTTTCCCTAAAGGGTCTGAGATACGCTGGACACAATTCAACACACAGAAAGCCTGCTTCAATCATTCATCCATACTCAATATTCCTTCTCTCCAGAGATGCTGCCTGTCCCGCTGAGTCACTCCAGCTTTTTGTGTTTATCTTTGGTTTAAACCAGCATCTGCAGTTCCTTCCTACACATACACAATATGTATGTGCCAGGTGTGTGATGAGAATGATCAAGAGATCCTGCATTTCTACACACAATGAAATGAGATACCGTGGCCATTGGGTAAGTTTAAAAGCACTTCCCGAACATCCCCATCTTCAGAGAAATCAACCACACCTGGAGGAACACCAAACCTACTGAATGTCAACTTATCTATATGCAAGTTCAAATCTCCCATAATTACTGCATTAATCCTGTTACTTGCAACTCTAATTTCATGCTTTATGCAATGCTCGATGTTGCAACTACCAATTGGTAGCCTTTAATTTACATTGATTAATGTTCCTTAGCTCAGCCCAAATTGATTCTAATTCTACATCATGATCTGTTACACCGTTTAGTTTAATTTATGTACGTTTGTAAATTCTATCTCTTCCACAAAATCTGTTTCTTTTTACATTTTTCAATAAATAAATTGTTTCACGTGTACCGAGGTACAGTGAAAAGCTTTAGTTGCGTGCTATCCAGTCAGTGGAAAGACTATACATGATTACAATCATGGCATCCACAGTGTACGGATACAGGATGGAATAACGTTTTGTGAAAGATAAAGTTCAGTAACGTCCTATTACAGAAAGTCTGAGATCAGTTCTCACCAATGCACTGATCTCTTCCCTCATGCTATGCCACTTCCTTTACCTTTTTTGCCTGTCCTTCCAGGATTTTGAATATCGTTGAATACCCTTGCCTTGGAGATAGGGCAGAAAAGATTACTGGAATAAATGCGGTTGAATTATGAGGAAATAATGAATAGATAGGGATTTTCTCCCTGGATTAGAAGAATGAGTGATTCTTACTGAAAGATGTAACCTGCAATGGTATGGAAGGAGCATTAGTCTAGAACTATGGCCACATGGTCATGAGATAAAACAGCATCCATTAATGCTGAGATGAAGAAAGATTTCTTATTTTAGACTGGGGTTGAATCTTAGGAATAGTTTGTACCATTGACCTGTGGATAATGAGACAATAAGTACATTCAAGCCTAAGATAGATCGATTGTTCAATTATAGGGGAAATCAAACATTCTAAGAATCAAGCAGAAAAGTGGAATTGAAACCAATGAATACATCATACTTGTTCATATTGATTGATTGACAGATTTGGCATGGAAATAGGCCATTTGACCTACCAAGTTAATCCGATCATTACCTGTTCACACTAGTTTTATGTTATCCCATTTTAACATCCACTCCCCACATGCTTGGGGCAATTTTAACAACGGCCAATTAACCACATCTTTGTGATGTGGGAGGAAACCGGAGTACCTGCAAGAATCTCACTCGGTCACAAAGAGAACATGCAAACTGCACACAGTTAGCACCCGAGGTCAGGATCTAAATCGAGTCTCTTATGCTGTGAGGTAGCAGCTCTTCCAGCTGCGCCACAGCGCTGCCTCAATGTTGAATGGTGAAGCAGGAACTCAAGGGGCTGACCTACTCTGCATTGATTGCCTCTAGTCCTATCTATTTAGTTATTACTTGCATGCTCAATTTTGTGTTTTTTGTACCCACATCATTTCGTAAACGAACATTTAACCGTCTCACACCACTTAACAGTAGTGGTTATCTATTCTTCATGCCAAAGTAGATAACCTCATATTTCTTCTCATTGTTTTCCATCTGCTATCTTTTATTCTCACTTGAGTAACTGGTCGATACCTTTTGGTACATTATGCAGCCCACACTAATTATTTTCCCATCTGTTCTTGTATCATTTGTTCTTGCATTTTTAACACATATCGGGATTTTAAAAAATCACAACATTTGTGGTAGAGTGCGTATAACTAACAAAACATGTACAAGAAAAAACATAAACTGTGAAATTGTGTGGGTCTGCAAAATGAAAGCTGAACAAACTAAGTTGCCATACAAAATGAGTGTTGAAGATAGTAAAGTAAATCAAAACTGTAAAATGTTGTTATTTAGTGACATAAATAGATGCAATTATACATGGAATTCTTTAGAGAAGGATATACAAAGACCACCATTTCCCCCAATTGATGCAGTTTCTTCTCCATGCTCCCTAGCCCCAACTCTCCCATCGTACAACTTACCCCATTGACTAACTCAGTTGCACTTGCCTCTCTTCCAAAGCTTTTCACTGCACCTCGGTAAACCTGACAATAAACTAAAACTAAACTGAACCCTAGAAATTGGTTCCCATCCTTGCTCCATAATTGACCCCCCCCCCCTTTGCCTGCTACATGTGCTTCTGAGAGTGCACCACATCCCCAAATCCCTTGCATAGTCAACCACTTCTCCACCTTCCTTCCTATACATTTTCCTTGCCTTCCAACCCCTCTCATTTGCTTTTGATTCTCACAGCCCCTGCCAGAACTTTTCCTTTTTCAAGACACCCAAGTCCTCACCAACAACCAACTACCACACCCCATTCGTTCTACAAGCTCTCAATTTGTGCTTTTGCTTTTTCAGCCTGTTTGCCTCTATTCCCCACAACGTATCTGTCCTGTCAGCAAAGCTTCTTGCTTCACGGTTGTTATATGAATGAAAACGTTCTATTGGTTTCTGCCTGGCCTGACCATGTTTCCACCTCATTATCTCCCGACACTGCCAATTGTCACAGCAGCCTTCTTTTTTTCCCAAACATTGTAAAACGGTAAAAATATAATCTTGTTCTCTGTTTCTATGCCCTCTCTCCAGGAAGATTCAGGCACAAATATAACCTTGGAAGAGGGGGGAAGTAGTAACAAGGAACTACAGATGCTGATTTACCAAAGAAACAAAATCTGCTCGAGTAATTCAGCGGGTCAGGCAATATCACTGGATAATTTGCATAGTGTATGTTTCGGTTCGGGACGCTTGTTCAGAATGATTGCAGGGGCGCGGGACTGAAAGCTGGAAGAGAAGAGGTTCAGGACAAAGCATGGCCGGTAATAGGTGAACTCGGGCGAGGAGATAGTCCCGATCGAGGTAAAGGAACCCACAATAGCCTGCTGCCTGCACCTGTGAATGAATTGGAACTGAGCGGCCAGGGCCCGTCCCTCATTAGTTCCTTCAATTAGTCTGCCCCACCCACTTCTTGCACTGGAGAAAGTGCAGACAGAATTGAGCACCAGTTCCTCGAAAAAGGGTCGCAACATTGGTGTAGAAAGGAACTGCAGATGTACACCGAAGATACTCAAAATGCTGGAGTAACATAGCGGGACAGGCAGCATCTGCGGAGAGAAGCAGTGGGGGAAACGTCAGCCATTCCTTTTCTCCAGAGATGCTGCCTGTCCCGCTAAGTTACTCCAGCATTTTGAGTCTATCTTCGGTTGCAATATTGGTACTCAATAATAAGCATGAAAGAAATGACTCGTCCCAGCCACAGAAACCACAGGCGGTCTGGCAGAGAGTGAAACAACTGTATGCAATGCTTTCTCTCCCCCCCCCCAGATCCCCACTATTTGGGGTTAGGCTTGGGACAGCCACCGCTGGGAGCCCAGTGTTGGGGGGAGAAGGTGAGGGGCAGCCACCGCTGGGAGCCCAGTGTTTGGTGAGAGGCCTGGGGCAGCCACCGCTGGGAGCTCAGTGTTTGGGGAGAAGGTGAGGGGCAGCCACCGCTGGGAGCCCAGTGTTGGGGGGAGAAGGTGAAGGGCAGCCACCGCTGGGAGCCCAGTGTTTGGTGAGAGGCCTGGGGCAGCCACCGCTGGGAGCTCAGTGTTTGGGGAGAAGGTGAGGGGCAGCCACCGCTGGGAGCCCAGTGTTGGGGGAGAAGGTGAGGGGCAGTCACCGCTGGGAGCCCAGTGTTGGGGGAGAAGGTGAGGGGCAGTCACCGCTGGGAGCCCAGTGTTGGGGGAGAAGGTGAGGGGCAGCCACCGCTGGGAGCCCAGTGTTTGGGGAGAGGCCTGGGGCAGCGCCTCACCTCCTCTTGCAGCGCCGGCGGTACCATGTGATCAGCCATTCCGGCGGGCCGGATGTGCCCAGCCGCGCGCTCCGCAGCCAGTTCCTGTCAGTTAGAAGAAGATGGCGGCTGTGGAGGGGGAGCGTTGCGCTTGGCGCCGCGGCCACTTACATACTCACTGTTAAAGCCTTACTCGCATGTTTAGCTTTCGAATTTCTCACTGTTGCACTTTACATTAATGAGGTGAGCGGAGTTTGCCGTCCCTCCCCACCCGGGGACGCGGAGTTTATAGTCCCGTTTGATGCTGCGCCGCGGCTAGCTGGGGGCCCGGCGGGGTGTGAGGCGGGCAGGCAGGGTGACTGGGCCCCTCGGCTGCTGCTGCTGCTGCTGCAGACGCCAGCACTGGGCCTGTGTGCAAAATCCGCACTGCAGCGCTCTCCTCTCAAAGGCTTTTTCGCTGCGGTCCTGCACGGGAAAAAAATAATGCACAATGCCTTACTGATCCTAGTATGTTTATTTACAGAGGATTGGAAGTTAACGCTACCAAAGAAACTCAAGAGAAACAAAACAGGTACCATTTGTTTTTCATTCCTTTTGGGGGTTAGATATTCGGCTTGAATTTTGGGAGGAAAAATGTGACCTTCACCATCCGTCTGCAGAATATAAACGATGCTCTTGGCTCACACTGATCTGTTGAATCTAGCTTCGAAGAAATGTTTAATATGGAAAGAAACAAAGATCTTTTAAACAATTCTATTCGATGGTGATGGAAATGTGTTCTGTCTGCATCTAAAATGCAACGTCAGGTTAATCGTTTAGTTCTGGGATGCGATGGAGCTGTACCATTCTGTTTCTTTACAAATGGTTATTGATAAACAAATACACTTTGATACAGGAATCGATTAACCAGACTACAAATGAGAAGGTGTAAAAATAAAGGTTATCTCTGATTTTAAAATGATTCTGCGTTTTATGAGTTTGATCAACCTTTTAGTTGCTTGTGATTAATGATTAAAAATGAATCATTATGGTAAAAAAATCTGAAAATAGATTTATAGAAATTTCTATCGTGAAGTCTTAATTGTTTTGGCCGTTCTCACTTCCTTGAAGGTAGCATGCACACTAGGAGATTGTGGAGGCATTAGTAGAGACCTGTCAAGAATCACTAGTCAGGAGGAGTCCCAGGGGACTGAAAAATTGCAAATGTAACTCCACTGTTCAAGAAGGGAGTGAGGCAAAAGAGGGGAAACTATAGGCCAGGATAGCCTAACTTCAGTGGTTGGTAAGATTTTAGAGTCCATTATTAAGAATGAGGTTTCTGAGTACTTCGAAGCACGTGCTAAAATAGGCTGAAGTCGGTGTGGCTTTGTGAAGAGGATTTCTTGTCTGACAAATCTTTGGGGAAGTAAATATCAGGATTGACAAAGGACAGTATGTGGATGTTGTTTACTTGGATTAGCAAAAAAACTAGGCTGCTAAATAAGACAAGAGCTCATGGATAGAAGATTGGCTGATTGGCAGAAGGCAAAGAGTGGGAATAAAGAGGGCTTTTTCTGGTTGTCTACTGGTGACTAGAGGTGTTCCGCAGGAGTCAATATTGGGTCTGCTACTTTTTCACGTTATATATTAATTGATTTGGATGATGTGGCCAAGTTTGTAGATGATACAAAGCTAGCTGAAGGGACAGGTGGTGTAGAAGAAGCAGGGAGTCTGCAGAAGGACAGGTCGGGAGAGTGGGCAAAGAAGTGGCAGATGGAATGCAGCGTAGCAAAGTGCTGTCATGTACTTTGGTAGTACAAATAAAAGCGTAGACTATTTCCTAAATGGGAAGAGGATTCCGAAGTCGGAGGTGCAAAAAGTTAATTTGGAAGTTGAATCCGTACTAAGGAAAGCAAATGCAACATTAGCATTCATTTTGAGAGGACTAGAATAAAAAGTATGTATGTAATGCTGAGGCTTTATAAGGCACTAGTCAGATGGCATTGTCAGTATTGAGCAGTTTTAGATCCCATATCTGAGAAGGGATGTGCAGAGGTTTATGAAAATGATCCTGGGGATGATTGGGTTAGCGTATGATGACTGTTTGATGGCTCTGGGTCGGTACTTGCTGGAGTTTAGAAGGATGAGGGGTAACCTTATTGAAACTTACCAAATAGTGAAAGGCCTGGATTCAGTGGAGAGGGGGTTTCCACTTGTGGGAGAGTCTAGGACTATAGAGCACAGCCTCGGAATAAAAGGACATGCCTGTAGAAAGACAAGGATGAATTCCTTTAACCAGAGTGTGTGAATCTGTGGGATTCATTGCCAAAGATGGCTGTCGAGGCCAAGTCTTCTGGTATTTTTAAAGTGGAAATTTACAAGTTCTTGTTTAGTAATGGTGTCAAAGATTACGGGGGAAGGGCCTGAGAATGGGGTTGAACGGTAAAGACAGATCAGATGACAGAGTGGACTCGACGGGCCGAATGGCCTAATTCTGCTCATGTAATTTATGAACTGCTGTTTTAACAAAGTTGTCATTTTTCCCAATTGTGTTAACCTGGCTTTAACATACTGTGTACCATGATGCTATATGTTGCCCAAAGGAGAAACAAGTTTACATTATGCCAAAGGAAAATGACTGAAAAGCAAAAAACTAAGCTGGTGGAAATCTAAATAAAAATCAGAAAATGCTAGAAGCTGTGTCTTTGGTGCAAGCAACCTTTAATGCTGCAGTCAATCAAATTAGTCAGCCTACATCTTTGATCAAGTTTTGGTCATTTCTTTCTTTGGCTCATGGTAAGTTTTTGTATCTTTTGATCTTGTGAGCTTTAGGATATGATTTAATGGAGGCATATCAGGTAGAGAAATGTAAGAGAACCAAGAGAGCATGTGAAGCCTAAGCAGGAAGAAAGAGTATCCTATATTTAGCTAAGTCTGAAGTGGTAAGGCCATGAATGAATGAGAATTTTACATGATTTAAAGCTGTGTTATTAAACTGGCACAGCAACAGGTTTAGGTGCATTCATGCTTAAAGAAGAGGTGTTGAGCAAGAATAGCAGTTCAATATCTAGCCTTGTCAGGGTGATAGCTTATTGAAACGTGAGATGGCCGCTGTATACACTGTCTAATTCGACCATTACCTTTGTTTGTTAAAGTATGTTGATGCCTGATTAAGTAATGATCTAACTTTGTTTTGGAGGTAGACGAAAATGCTGGAGAAAACTCAGCGGGGGTGAGGCAGCATCTATGGAGCGAAGGAAATAGGTGACGTTTTGGGGTCTAGACCCTTCAGAAGGGTCCTCGACCCGAAAAATCGCCTATTTCCTTCGCTCCATTGATGCTGCCTCACCCGGCTGAGTTTCCCCAGCATTTTTGTCTACCCTTCGATTTTCCAGCATCTGCAGTTCGTTCTTAAACCATCCAATTTTGTTTTTGATGTTTTAATTTTTATTTTAGTAGCCTCTAAGGGCTGCAGTCCTTTTTAAATATCTTTGAGGCAGTAACTGCGGAGCGACAAATAGTTAATGGTTCAGGCTAACCTATATCAGAACACCTGGATAAATCATCAACTCAAAATATTAACTTTCTCCAACCTGAAATACTGCCTGACCTGATGAGTATTTGCAGTTACTTTGAACATTTTTAGTACATTATAATGTCATGCATCATAAAGATAGCGGAGTCAGGGGGTATGGGGAGAAGGCAGGAACGGGGGTACTGATTGGGGATGATCAGCCATGATCACATTGAATGGCGGTGCTGACTCGAAGGGCCGAATGGCCTACTCCTGCACCTATTGTCTATCTCCATTGATGTTATTATGACAGTCTTTTGCACAGCTTAGTATTTGTTACTTTCAGTGGCTTGTCTTTTTGAAGCTGAAGCCAGTTTCTATTCTTGTGTATGGCACCTCAGAACTTTGACCAAATTTTCATCCTCAACCCTAATATTAGGTTGTTTGTTGTCAGATTTTGTTCTGCTAACTCACTCACCTGGTATCTTGGTGTTTTGCCTGGTTAGAGTTTCTTTATAAATACTGCTTTTTGATGGCTAAAATATGCTTTGTCTATCCTGCAGTTGTGAGGACATCTGTATCAATGTCTACTTGTAGATAAGAATTCAGATTTTAGTTTGGAACTAGGGGGCCAATATGCCATTGAAGGGTACCTGTAGTTGCAGCTCTGAGCAACAAAACTTTAGTTGAATCAAAGTTCAGATGGGTTTTGGAATGCCAGTTAGGATATTGTGGTAATAAGCGTGGGTGTGACCCATGGTTGTTGGTTTCAGAATGATGTCCAGAAGTGGACAATGTTAAGCTGAAACAATGACATGGATTTGAATCCTATCGTATAACAAAGAATTGCAAAGATTGCAAATAAGTCTGTTTAAATAGAAAGTTACATTTATGGTTGGATCTATTGTATGCTTATTTCTTAAGCTATGCTTCCTAAATTAGTGAGACCCTGCAGAGGGTTAAGTTTGAAGGAGACGAGTGCTTCCTATGTTTGATCAGTAAGGCGTGGGAGTTTGTGTATACTGTCACAGAATGCAGATTATAGCAGATATTGAACTAAGTGATAAAAGTGATAGGAAATAGGAGATTGAGTCACTTGCTCATTTCCTAATTCGAGACTAATCTTTTGATGCTGGATTGGAAATTATTTTTGAATGTTACTGTATTCGCCAACCACTTTCTTTCTTGGCTTATTGTCTGTTTTCTTGTTTGTCTTAGTAGAACAGACTTTTGGGGACGTGAGTGATTCTTGTTTAATAATATGGTACTCCTAACATGACCTGCCACTGGCCTTGAGTGGAATTAACTACAGATGATAAATGCTGGCCTTGTCATAGATGCCCATTAAAAAGTCAATGGTTGCAGGTGTCAAATCATGAAGTTACTGGATAGAACTTAACATGGGAAATAAGTGTGGAAGTAGGCTTCTTCACCATGCATCATTATTGATGTAATGACTTTGTTTTCACTTGACTTTCACTTTCCCATCTACGATACAATACAATGGAACTTTATTTATCCCAGGAGGGAAATTGGTCTGCCAATAGTCATAAAACACAACAAGATAAATGAAACATTAAATTAAAGTGATGAGTGGAAAGTCCAGGATTGGGGATGTGCAAAGATTGGGAGGGGGGGGGGGAAGGAGAGTCAGTCTACCCCACGACAGAAGGGGAGGGGTTGTACAGTTTGATAGCCACAGTGATATAACCATGGAGTCCTGTGCTGCATCTTGGTGGAACCAGTCTGTTGCTGAAGGTGCTCCTCTGGTTGACCAGTGTGTCATGGAGGGGGTTAGCTGTGTTGTCCAAGATGTTCCACAGTTTGAGGAGCATCCTCTCCTCCAAGACCATCTCCAATAAATCCAACTCCACCCCCAGGACAGATCCAGTCTTCCCGATGAGCTAGTCAGAATGTTTAGGACAGAAAGCTGTTTGGCAATTGTACCACTGCTCCTTTAGAGCCCTCAAGTGTCATTCCACTGTTTCCTGCAGCCTGCATGTTTGTTAACTTGGATATTTATTGTTTACTTTGAATGTAATTCCCCACTTTCTCACAGTGCATTTAAGATAATAACTTGATGTACTTTCTCCCCTCCCCTTCTATTTCTCCTGTTGATTGCCTTAAATCTACACATCTTCAATTTTAATTCCTTTCATTTATGATTTCCCCACACCCTATTGTGTTCAACAATCTACAGTTAGCAATCAGGAGCAAAGATCTTGATCATTTTATTCCACTCACCTGCACCTTAGGAACTGCTTAAGCACAGTGCACAGGCACAGGATCAAGACAGAATCATTTCATATATGCCAATTTAAGGTTTTGTGTAATTTTGCATGTCATTTTATAGAAAATTAGGATGTTTCCTTTATTGGAAGGAACATTTCGATCCTTGTCTTTATGCTGAAGTTTCCAGTCTTTTAAAAATAAATTTGACAAATATGGTTATATCTGGTACAGCATATAACAGTGTAGCACAGGAACAGGTCCTTTGACCCACAGTGTTTGTCAAACATGATGCCAAGTTAATTTCCTCTGCCTGCATGTGATCCATATCTTCCATTCCCTGCATATCCATGTGCTTATCTAAAAGCTTCTTAGGCATATTCTTATCATTTAGTTTCCCATCACCTCCACCCCTGGCAGTGCGTTCCAGGATTTTAGGAACAACCTTACTAATACCGTGGTAATTGGAATTTGATATTAGTTATATCAAATGCTCTTCAGATCTAGAATCTTTGTTTGCTTTGTTTGGAAAATGATTACAGTTATCAAATACAACAGTCAAGTTTCTTGAAGGACAGCGACGAGATATTTTGAAATAAATGTGCAAAATTTGCTTTAATAATAGAAATTTTATGAGCAGTGTTCTTTTTCAGGTTTGTGTTGGATTCAGCTGTGTTGTCATTTTACTCTTAACCTACATTTCATGCATTGTTTAAAGACTAAATTACATTAGATGTAGGAGGCAGCTGTATGTGATATGTTTTGAAAATTCTGTAAGACTTGTGTTTGACTGAAATTAGTTTATTAATGGTTCTCATCCAGAGTTGCAATAAATCCAGAACTGTCACGGTGAAGGTGTTCCAGAAAAAGGATGATCATTATCAGACAGAAATCAGTCATTGAATGGTGCTTTTTATTGTGATTTGTGGTTTAACATGAATTTAGCACAAGTGAAGGCTCTCGTTGCCGTTACTTTGTGAGAAATACATTCACCACGCACCAGAAGTTTTCATGTTTGGTGTTTATTTCTCATGCATTCATTTCCTAATTAATGCTAGTCATATGCTGCTTTTGTTATACAAATAAAGCTAATTTATTGGAGTACCTAAAACAATTCAACAACATTGTGCCATCGTCCTAGCTAACATTTTTATGAATTAGGTTTAACTTTTTTCTTTTTAAAATGTCTTAACAATGTTAAGGTATTTTGGCAGCACTGATTTGAGAGATGTGCACATTGTAACTCTGATGCCAAATTTAATGCTTGAAATGTAAATCTGCACATTCAACTCTCCTGAAGATTTTCCCTGGCAACCATTTTGCTTGGGGACCTGAGTAAACTGTATTTAAACAGTTCCAACTCGGGTTCAGCAGGTCCTGAATGATATCATAACTTATTACCTTATTTCTCTAAGAGCAATGGCAGACTAAATAAACAATTTCCTTTATCTTCTAATGTAAAAGAGAAAACAAACCATTTAAATCTTGAATAAGGAAAGGCATGTTTTGAAGTTTCGGCCTGCACTGCAGGATACTCGAAGGTAGCTGGGAAGTAATTTGTAATTTCTGGAAGTGACGGGTGGATTTGGAGAAATTCTCCACAATGCTGGAAAATAAGGGAAATTGTGATTTAAGAATATAAATATCTCCCGAACTGTGTCTATGTATCCAAGTCTTTTGATACCTTTGTACAATGTTGGTGCATATTGTTCAATAACGTTGCATAATAAATCTAATTGCCAAATTGTCCAAAGAATTGAAAGAGCATATTTCCATATTAATTTGTGAAAAAGCATCTTGAATGTCAAAGCTATATAACAGGAAATTGAATCTAAGAATCTAAGCTACATTTAGAGCTCAAATTCCTCAAATAATTCTTCACAAATCCATCCAAATTAGTCTGGCTCGGGGAAGAGAAGAATAGACTGGGAACTTCCTGCAATCATGAGTCCCATCATAGTTAAAGGAGATAATTTTGACTGTCCAGCATAAGGGAAGTCAATGTCAGTTCTTTTGCGACCTCCAAATGACTAGAGCTGCCTCTGTTTTAGCTTGAACTGAGCTTTAAGCCTCTGTGCACATACATGAAGTAGATAAGAGAATGAGCCTTGCATTCAACATCTGCAAGACTAAAAGGTCCTCTATCAACCTGGCCACTACGATACAATATTTCCCCCTGACAATAGTATATAGCAAAACCCTGGGAAATGAGGACCACTTCTCGTATCTTAATGGCTCTTTTTGAATGCAAACATCGATCATGATCTTCAGCATTGTCTTCAATATGCCATTTGAGGAAAAGGGTGTTTGAAGTTTGATTAGTGAGATGGGTAGTATGATGATGATCTGGTGGTTGATTGGGTAGAGCAATGGCAGAAGAAATTCAATCCTGATAAGTATGAGGTGATACACTTTGGGGAGTCTAATTAGGGTATAGCACATAATGAACAGGTCGCTAGGGAATATTGAGGAACAATGGAATAAATAATCACGAAGTCCATAGGTTCCTGAAGCTGGCAGCACAGGTAAATAGAGGCAGAAATGCTTTGTTTGTTAGCTGGTGCACAGAATAGAAGGGTAGGATGGTCTTGGTGTAACTTTATAAAATATTTGTGAAACCATAGCTTGAGTACAATGTGCAGTTTTGGCCACTGCACTATAGGAAAGATGTCATTGTACTGGAGAGAGTGTAGACCATTCTGCATGTTGATGTCTGAATGGAATGTTTCAGTTATGAGGAGAGAACAGAAAGCATGGATTTATTTTCCTTGGAGCAGAAAGGGCAAAGGGGGACCTAATAGATGTGCATAAAATTATGAGAGATATAGATATGGGAAATTAAAATTAACTTTTCACTTTTGTCTCAGACCAGAGGGCATAAGTTTAAGATCAGCTGTATGAGATTTAGACAGCCACTGTGGAATTTCTTTTCACCCAGAGAATGGTTGCAATCTGCAACACACCTAAACAAAAAGGTGTGGGATGCAGGCATTCCCACAATATTTAAGGAGCGTCTAGACAAGCAATTGAATAGCTATGGTATAACAGGATAGGGAAAATTAATTGGCTTTCACTTCACAATTTCCTACAGTCTTTTGTACTAGAAATTTAGTCCAATTGATATCCTTGGCTTGGTAATCTTAAAGTGAAGAATATCAGTCAGATAATGAAACTGCAATAGAATCTGATGGTCATTATTAACCTGCAACAGCAGAGACCCTTTGAGAATTGTCCTTTCTTTGGTCTGATGCTCAAGTGAAAAGCTGCACAAGACCTCATGGCTGAGATTGTGCTGGATTTTTCACAAATAGTGAAAGCAGAAACCCTGAAGTCATTGGCTAACGCCTTGCAGCCGCCACCGAGCTTCTCTCTTTTTTGACATCAGACAAAAACTTGCTGTGATTACCCTACATTTACACTGAAATCTATTCTCAGTATTGCAATGTTCTAGTCGCTGTTCTGGTTGAAGTGAT
The DNA here is from genome assembly GCA_038087875.1 of Malacoraja senta. Classification (NCBI taxonomy): domain Eukaryota; kingdom Metazoa; phylum Chordata; class Chondrichthyes; order Rajiformes; family Rajidae; genus Malacoraja; species Malacoraja senta. The sequence continues at coordinate 69,665,889 of CM075981.1, forward strand.
TTAACTGATTGTAAAGTATACCTGCTCCTAGGGCAACGTTCAATCTGCTGAGTAAGAGCCTGAATGGTGAAATGACAGGCCAACTGCATTGAAGTAAATTTCAATATCAAGAATGAATTTAATTGTTATTGATACTGCATGTCTGTGAAATTTTTGAAGGAAACATTGGTACACCCACCTGGCAGCTTTTATTGGACCTAGAAATGACTAGTCCAGACTGCCGTTATGTTCTACCAATGTATTTTTATAGACGCAGATTAGTAATAGAACATTAATGGTGTGTATGTTGCTGGTTTCCAACAGCATTTTTGAATGCTGAAATTCATCTTGAGGACAAAAATAATCTTGTGTTCTATGGAGATTTGGGTGTCACTGGTAAGGCCAGAATTTACCTTGCATTCCTTATGCTGCAGTTTCATTGAAAGTACTCTCACAATACTGTTACCATGACATTTCCAGTGATGAAGAAGGTGGTGGTATTCCTGTGCATTTCATGCCCTTGTTTAATTTGAGTATTCAGTTTCCTGTAAGATTTGTTTATGATTTGAGAGAGAGGGCTATTGAAGCCAATCACATGGTAACTTCATAAATATATCTGAAATAAGCTGATGTAGAAGCACTGCAAAAGTTTTGGGTTTGATTTAATTGAGAGATTTAGTGACAGTATCTTTGTATCAGTGTATCTTTATACCTGCGGTTCTACTTGTGCTGAACTCCAAATCTTTGTGGTCCCTTCTCAATACATTCTCAAGAAGGGGAAATTTTGAAGAAGCATTTTGGAACTCATTCATTTGATTTAGGTATCATATTTGAGGTCCTTGTTTCTTAAACCATCCCTTATTGGCTACTGTTGTAGCCAACAATTAATTCTATAACTAGGAAATAACAGTTATCTCGAGGCTATCCACGAGGAAACGAGAGCTGTTAAATAAGGAACTGCAGATGCTGGAAAATCGAAGGTACACAAAAATGCTGGAGAAACTCAGCGGGTGCAGCAGCATCTATGGAGCGAAGGAAATAGGTAACGTTTCGGGCCGAAACCCTTCTTCAGAGCTGTTTGGCCATGTTATTGATGAGCACCAGCCTTTTAAGTCATTCCCCGAAATATTGTTAAAAGATAGGATCTGATCGGAAATTTTCAAGCAGTAGACTGGAGGGATGACCACGCATGTTGGAGTTGTAGTGGCTTTAGAAGGGTACTTTGATACGGTACAGGAACCTGAAAACTGACCACCCAGTTCAAGAATAGCTTCTTCCCAGTAACTATCTTGAACACTACACAACACTAACTTCAGTAGTTATGATCTTCTAAGGACTGTCTTTGGTTGCACTATGGACTTTAGTTTTTGCAGTATTATGGCTAACTGGTATTGTAGTTATTAATTTTGTTGAATTTTTGTATTTATTTTATCTCTATCGCGTTGCAAGCCTGTTAAGCTGCTGCATGTAAGAATATCATGGTTCTTTTGTCAGTACATACGACAATTTCACTCTTGACAAAGTCTGGAAATGGCATTTATCATTGTCCTTGAAATTTGTGGCAGCCTATTGCTATGAAAACGGAGTAATTTTCTGAGATCTTTTTTAAAACCTATGGATCTGCATGCACTAGTTAAGATGCTATTTCCTCCTTTAAGAGACATCAATGTGTTAGTTTCATGGTTTCCATTTTATTAGAAGTTTATTCCAGATATATGGATCTAACCAAAATATTATTGCCATAGTATCCTGCATCTGATTGGAGATCAGGAGTTAGTTGTGGATTAATTGCGATTCTGCGTGTACAGTTTTATCATCTGTTTGTTTGAGACTTTACATCCGCATATTTGGTAATGCCTTACCAACTGTTGGGGGTAGCTAACTTATGTATTTGGTCCATTTTGTAACGTGCTATTTATTTTAATCAACCAATACAAACTGCCATCTACTTAAGTACAGAGTTTTGTTTCTAGTGGGATGTACAGAGAATAATCTAGTTGTCGTATGTTATTAACTGTTGGCCAATATTGTGCACTTTGTTTTGTTCACTGGTGTATTATTACGATTTCCAGATGGCTGGTTTATGCAGTGACTGTTGCTATGGTGTACAAACAAAGCAGAGAAAGTTTCATAAAATGTAAAGGAAATGGGTTAAATTTGGCTTTTGATATTTGGTGAGGCATGGCAGTTATCCAGTTCCTATCCATGTCATGGAATACTGCCAAATAAAGGAAGTGATTTGGACTCATAATGGTGTTTTGGGAAGATATTAGTTCTCCACCACATGAAGTAGCAAATTAATCTATATCCAAGAGCTATATTATTTATAGCGGGCTCAGCGGCCAGTCACTAGCTTTTTTCTGCAAAACAATGTGCTGGATGAACTCAGCAGGTCAGACAGCATCTGGGGAGGGAATGGACAGGTGGCATTTCAGGTTGACCTACTTTTGAAGCCATGGTATTTATACAGCTGGTCCACTGGAGTATGATCAATGATCCCAGAATATTGATGATGTGGTAATACAATTGAATGTCTTGGAGATGATCATTTGCATGTTTGTTCTGCAAATATTATCTGTTACTTATCAGGTTGCTTAGTTGCTGAATGCAGGCATGAATTGTTTCATTTCAGGAAGAGTTTCAAGTGGAATTGAACATTGTTCATTCATCAGCTAAGATTTCCATGTCTGATCTTATGATGGAAAGAAGATCATTAATGAAGCAACTAACAATAATAGTCTGTGATAGTGAACTGAGGAAGTCCAGCAAACTAACTTGGTTTGCTTGGAGTGTTCTCACCTTGACGACATTAATTTCAGTTTTATCTGAACCCTGTCAAATGGCAGTTATTCTCGCCTTGCTTATAGAATTAGGCTCTTTGGTCCATCTCGTCCTGAGGTTGTGATAAGGTCTAGGAGAATAGTCCTTGTAAAACCCAATCTACATGTTGCTAAACATTATTAGAGAGTCAGTGCTGTCTGATAGCACTCAGTGATACCTTGTATCTTTTGGCTGATTATTGAGCGTAGACTGGGTGGTAATTACACAGAATTTGATTTGCATTTTTTGAGCATGACACCTGGGTAATTTTCCATATCAGATGCATGCCATTGTTGAAGCTATAGTGGAACAATTTAGCATGATGCACAGCAAGTTCCAAAGCATAGGCATTTAGAATTGCTGCTGCCTGGTCCCAAAGCTGTTTCTGTATCAAGTGCACTTAGTAGCAATGTTACAAAATTTTGTGATTTTAAAAATCAAGTCTGTAATTTATCCCATCAGATAAAGCATAAAAAGAAGTTTAATTTGACACCTAATTCACTTTCATATCTTCAGTATTAAAAAAGTTATGGCCATTTTCATACTCGGAAATTAGCATCTTGTTCCCTATTGCTTTTCCATTGACTTAACACAAAAGCTGTGATCGAGGACAGTCAAAAGCCCATAACTTTCTTAAAAATTAAGAGAACTGAAAGAAATTTTCAGTTATTATAGATTGAAGCATTCTGAAACAAATATGAAACAATCTTACTTAGATGACATGAAATTAAAGCATATAATTAGGTAGTTACCTAATTGTAGCTAATTACAAAATTCAATTACTAGATCTAAACATCTATCAATTTCTTAGGAATAGATTAACATTTTTAAATAGCCTAAGTGTCCAAATAACATTCACACAAGAATTCACAATATAACATAATTTTTCAATCTCATTGTCATGGATTTATAGGCCAAATTGAAGGAATTTAATGTTTAATACCTGTAAATTAATGGGCATTTAAATTATCTTGCGAGTGGGTTTTTCTGGAACGCGATCATTTAGAACGTTGCGGTTGCGGTGAATTTAAACACGTATCGGCATGAAAAATACTGCCGGTTTGTACGGGGGGAAAAATCACCGTTTCGCAACTTAAAATGTGAATTAAAGGCATCTTAAGGAGCACTTTTTTTACATAAAATAAACGGCTTTCGTTTACCTGTCCCGTGCGTGAAATCCGTCCCCGTTGTCGGCGTTGACGGCTTTAGAACGATTCTTCAGCAAAAGCTTGCACTCCAACGAAATATAATCCAGGACAAGGTAGGAGAAACCCGCGTTTTAACCCCGCCCCCCCCTAAAAGGCGCCAAAATCGCACACGGCCAGTGGCAGAATTGCAGCGCCGCTGAAGGTAAGTATTGTAACATACCTACACTTAGACATTTCTTGATATCATATGGAGTACATCAAAGTGGGCTGAAGACTAATTGCTATGATGAAGGGGCTCTCAGGAAGAAATCGAGATAGATCAACTGGTTCTCCTGTCTGTCTTGAGCGGATAGCAAATACTTTAAACTTGCCTTTAGCACTTGTGCTGGACTCTGCCAACACTGAGAAAGGGGATAATAATCTTCATGCTGCCTCCTCCTGTTAACTATTCAATGGTCCAGTACATTTGCAGTCCATTCAGGAAGACGGTTGCTCCAGCACTTTATGTCTCTTTTTGTACGCCGACATCTAGAGTAATTCGGCATGTCAGGCAACGTCTCTGGAGAACATAGATAGAAACCTTTCAGGTTTAAACCCTTCTTCCGGTAGCATCTGTTGTGATAGGCAAATTGAAGCAGATCCAGATCATTTCGTAGAAACATGGAAAAATAGGTGCAAGAGTGGGCCATTCGGCACGAAGAGCCAGCACCACCATTCAATATGATCATGGCTGATCATCTAAAATCAATACCCCGATCCTGCTTTTTCCCCATATCCCATGATTCCTTTAGCCCCAAGAGATAAATCTAACTAATTTCAGAAGCGGGGGTTAATTCACACCATAATTAATCTCTGGACAAGCTTAATTCCGGTTGATCCATGTTCTACTAGACATCTAGAGGCAGGTTGCTGTCTCTTTATGTGCACTGGGTAGATAGATGCTTTTTGATGCAGGTGCGAACCTCAGACTGCAGAGATTGAGATCACTGGGTCATTGGGGGCTGTGGGGGCTTGTGCAGATGTGTCATTGATCTTTCTTTAAAAGCATGCAGAGAAGGCTTCATCTCATTGCCATTTACCAATAGCTGTTAAGTATTCACCTGTGACACCAACTTGAAATAGTCTCTTAGCTCTTGGTAGACTTCAGGTAGTCATACCTGGACTTCGAAATAGTTGTACAACCATTCCTCTGCTTCACTGATGAGCACTTTATAGTTCTCTTCGCAGATGCTGTGCTCTTCAGTCTCTGTGGGCAGAAGGAAGAAGCACAGCTAGATGATCAGCTAGGTGATCAGGGATGGAGCGATAGCCAAGTGTTTAATTCTTATATGTACCGGAAACAGAACAATGAAATCCTTGCTTGCAGCAGCATAGCTCAGTCTGCAAGCTTTGTGCTCATAAATGGGCAACCCTGATGGTGAGAAAGCAATGGTCGAGTGCATTGGCAAAAAATGATGCATTATTGATCAGTTGGAGTTATTCTGCAATGATTAATTAAGAAGTGCAAATTTATTATACAATAACGTCACCTGCATTTGTGTTTCGTTCTTGTGTAGGATTGCTAATCCTGAAACATTTCACTTTTAATGTGTGTTTTAACACCATCAATTTTAATCCAGCTGGGATTCTAAAGTAAAATATTCAATTGTTGGGGTTTTGAGCACTTGCATGAGATGATGCAGTCAGGTAGTTCTGCAATATTTTTTGGTATTTTGACACTAATTTTGATCCATGCTAGGATTTCTCCAAGTTTCAATTATGTCAGTTCAGTGTATATTACAGGAAATTATAGATAATGAGCATGAGAAAGCTACATTTTCAAAAATATGGGTATATTTTGTAAATCATAAGCTCATTTGATCATGCTCTTTATATTACTAGCAGAGTTAATAACTTTTGTGTCATTGTTTACCAGTTTTCTCATTGATTGTCCTCATGACCTGGATATAGCTACATGGGGTTGTTGATTAGTGTTGTTTGTGCATTGATGGCATATTGCTTGACCAATCATTTGCTTGGGGCACCACATCAAAGCCTGAATCTGCCCTCCATTCCTATTGGTTAGTCTTAGATGGATGAGCCAATGATGTTGTGCATTCATTCATACTTTAAATCATTTCTCCAGGGGGACTAAACCCAAATGTGGGAACTGTAGTAATGCCCTGAGAGATTCAAGCAAAAGATATACTGGATTGAAAATTAGGCTTGGTCTGTTCTTTCAGCATTCCATTTGTTTAATGTGTTAAATTTGTTGTGTATTGTAAACCATACAAGGGCGGGGAGTGAGCTGGGATTTTGGAGTATACCAATTGCATTTGTGATAATCTTAAGTTGTGATATGCCGTTGTGTAGGGAGTTGTACAGTAGTTGACATTTATGTAGAATGGCACTGATAACATTGTGATTGTGCCATTTTCCTTCATCACATATGAGTGCACAGCACGAGAACAATTGAAAGAGGATGCCTGTTAAATGTTCTAAACTAATTCAACGCTCTCCATGCCTTGCTTCATAAAAATATAAACGCAGTAGACCAGATCAGTTGATACATGAAAAGATTAAACTGTGCAAGATTTCAATGCATATTGAAATGAACAGTTAATGCTGATTGGAAAGCTGTGATTTGTACCCTTCTACTTTATTGGCTGTTTAAAACTGAGCGTAGACAAAATATTCTTTATCTTAAATGACTAACATGCTTTTCGAACCATATGCAGCCAGTGTTTAACAAAGGCTCATTAGATCGTTGCTGCTGTTGGTGAGATTTCTGTAATCCTACAGGCCAAATCCATTGACAAAGTAAGCAAAGCAATGTCAACATCCGCTCATCAGGCCAGGATCCCCAGCACTGAAGGTCAAATCGCATTCGGCTGGCTCTGATAGATGGATCACAACATTTGCATTCCCTTCAACAGACTTGTGTAATGGAATTCTACAAGCTCCATTATTGCTAGTAACCATGAGAACAGAGGAAACACTTCAAGGGTTTCTCAAAGCTGCCTTGGGAGGGGATTGGGGGGGGTGGGGGGGAACCAAGGGAAGAATGTAACCTCCTCACCAACTTGTGGGAATCAATGACCCATGACTAATCTAAATGGTGAAGAAGTATCTCCGATGTACTCTGAACCTCCGGTCTCTTCAGGAGAATGGAAAAAGTTCAATGAAAATGGCAGAGGGGTTGTATCAAAATATTTAGCTGTGTCAGTCTGGGTTCCAGATCAACGACATCAACAATATCAGAATCTATAGAACTGGAATGGAAGCAAATTATTCTGGACCCTGAGGGGCTTTCTTGGAGGAAGAGCTTTGCATATGTTAATATATCAAATGATGTGTTCCTGTGGCTTCTGTTATCTTAGCATAAATCGTCACCATGAACCGACTGCTTTACAATTATCAAAAGTTGTTTAGTGTTTTCATCGCTTCAGTTTCCAGTTTTTATCTGTTCTACAATCCTTTCTAACCAAGATTTAATCCAGACAAAATTACAAGAGCTCTCTTGAAATTCCTGCGACAGATGGCATTGCGTGATACAAGACAAGGAAGAACTATTGAAACAACTCAACCGTGGTGTTTCGTGCATTTTAATATTTGTTTTATTTAGGTTTCTAGCAGTCCATAGTCCATTAGAGACACAGGAAGGGTATAATTAATGGGTCAGAGGTGTATTATTCAATTATTATTATGTGACCGCTGTTGATCTGGCAAAACAAATAGCTCGGCAAGGTTCTGGAACCAATGGTGCTGGAAAATCGGTGGTGTGTCTGTACCCTAATAGGTTCAACTAGGGTTCACAGATGGCAAGCTAAACCCTTTTTGGATACTTTATATGAGAACCAATGTCTGTTACTACAGTATACTGCTCTTGAATTGCACTTTGGGAACTGATCTCTGGAAAAATATGCTATATACTGATTGACAACTTGGGCATGAGATGCTAAGATTTTTCTCCAGGGATTGGAATGTCTGTTAATGCCACTTATTAGAGATTTTGATTGAAACGGAGGTGTTCTGGCATAGCAATGACTTGGTTTTATAGCCCTTTCTGTCGTTTATAAAAACAATCTACATTGAGGAAAATATTGATGGGTTACAGAAATGGGTGGAAAAATGGCAGAATTAGTTTAATCTGAGCAAATATGAAGTATTGCACTTTGGGAGGTCGAATGTAAGTCTACAGTAATGACAGGACTCTTAATAACTTTGTACAGATGGATCTTGTGGTCTAAGTCTATGGTTCCCTGTAAGTGGGAACACAAGTAATGATAAAGAATTTGTATGGTATGCTTGCTTGCCTTCATTGGTCATTGAGTATAAGACTCAGGAAATCATATTGTAGTTTAATAAAACTTTGGTAAGGCCATATTTGTGCAGTTCTGGTTATCCCATTGTAGGAAGGATGTGAGGGCTTAAGAGAGGGAGCAAATGATGTTTACCAGGATGCTGCTTGGATTAAAGGCTATTAGCTATAAGGTGATGTTGGACAAACTTGGATTGTTTTCCTTGGAACTTTGAAGGCTGAGAGGAGACTTAATAGAAGCTTATAAAATTATGAGAGGCATAGATCCTTAGAAGGTCTGAACCTTTTTTCAAGGCATACCTTTACGGTGAGAGCGGAACTCTTAAAAATAAATAAACGGAGCAACTTTAGCTTTTAGGTTATGGAATGGAGGGATATTGATTCTAAGAGGCAGAAGGGATGAGTTTAATTTGGCGTCATGTTTGGCATAGTCGTTGCGGTTTGTTTTTGTGTTGTTTTATGTCGTTCCCCCACCATGCTTGACTTTTCTGTTTCTACTATCCTCCACTCTGTTTTGATTGGTTGAGATCTGAATTCTTAAACTGTGCTGAACACTATTGGATGAGATGCTTGGTGAAATATTGCAATCCTCTGACAGTAAACTCATTATCAGGACCATGGTTTGTTAGGGATTATATTGCTCTAACCATTAAATAGTCATCAATTCATTTAAATGGCCATTACACTATTATAGTGTGCCGGCTGAAGATGATTATGAGCAATGTTGTCTTTGTATAAAGAAAACATAATCTGGAGTGCTGTCTTGATCATGGTATAAGAATGAGGCAATTAATCTTGCAGCAGTTTTTTAATGCAAGTCAGTTATGTTGGACAGTTGCTTTTGTGATAGCTGAAGTTTAAGGATTTCTTTCTATAGATTTACTCAAACTTCAAATTTTCTCCTGGAAATATTTTGGCATTTTTAGCTTTTATTTCCTTTGGGTACTCATTTAAATCCAATATTTTCTTCCCTTTCCCTTAGTGAAGTTTGAGAGCTGGCATTGTCACCTACAGTTTTCTTTTCATGTGGTGCATTACCAGTGTGTTTTGATATAGCTGGTGTAATTGAACATGAAGATTATATACTATTTCAGGCAAGTGTAGTTGACTGACAATTTTTTACCAGTTTACCAATGTGCTGGTTAACCATGCTACAGCATAGAGAGTGCAATATTATCACTGCTCAATCAAAGTTCCATCTCCTTGTTTTTTAGGATTTGTTTGTTGTTGTTTTTTTAAACTATAACTTTTTAATGCATGGGGAGTTCTCAAGCTGTTTATTTTCAAATAGTGTAACCAGTAATTGTTGAGGGATAACATGTTCACCTGATTTTTACAGGATTTTCCTGTTCACAAATGATTATCCATTTAAACTTTTGAAGAAATGATGAATGCAGTAAAAAGGCTTTTTAATGCTCTGAATAGGAAGGAGTGTATTAGGGAAAGAAAAAAAAAAGACAATTAGTAAAGCAGCCCAATTTGATTGTTTATTAGAACATTAGATTGGAATTGTTTACATCGCCAGTCAGTAGTTACGTAGATGGAAATTCCAGAAGCCTGCTTGTCAGTCCCGTTTGCATAATCATAGGTATCTTTGATCAAATTTCTCCACCATTAAGATCGGTTTCCAGTGATTCATTCAAAGACAGTTTCCCTTAATTTGTTTCGAAGGACGCGAGTTGGAAATCCTGCAGTGATTGTGCTCAAATGCTGACATTTATAAACCAAAGTCTGAAAATGACATCTATCCCGGCTAGAGAACCCAAACAAAAATCTATAAAGAACATTGGCAGAAGCATGCTCGCAGTTAGAGCTCATAAAATTGGGTACAGCCTGTACCTTTACAACTGAAATCTAGGGTCACAATGACTATTTATTGGAGTAATGATTGACAGAACTATGGACAGAAAATGCTGATGAGTTACACCTTTAATGCCATAACCAGTATGCTTTGTCTTGTTTTGTAAATCAGCATCTGCAGTTCCTTGTATCCATATGTGAAATAGTGGAGTACTTCCAATGCAGTTATCAGAGGGTTGTACTGATGTGGAAGGCAGGGAGAAGCTTGAACGGCGCATAGGCACATAAGGGCCTGTCCCACTTGGTGATTTTTTTTGGCGACTGCCGCATCATTGACTGACGTATTGGGTCACCGAAAAAGTCGCGGCGTGATGACGTATTGATGCGCGGTGTTTCCTCAAGTGTCGCAACATTTTTTCTCGCCGCTGGATTTTGAAATGTTCAAAATCTTTCAGTGACCCTGATAAGTCCGTCAATGACGCCTGCAGTCGCCGAAAAAAATCGCCAAGTGGGACATGCCTTTAACATAGAATGTTTGGGATGAATAGCCTGTTTCTATGCTGCATACTCTGCAACTTTCTATACAATTTTTCTATGTAGATGCTGACATTTGATGTCACCTGCCTTTGCTCATCTGTTTGCTCCAAGTTAAACCTTTCTGCGAAACTACAGAAAATTTATGTTTTAAATCATTTTATTTCTTTGAGATTTGGTAACAGCCTTGCACTCTAATGCATGGATTTAGTAAAAAAAAGTTGAGATATCTAGTCTAATATGCACTGAACAAGCTTGAGCAAAGTACGTGACCCAGATACCAATTCTAGGCATACTAGCTATTTGGTGTGCACTATTGTAACAAGATTACTCTCGGATAAAACCACCCCACTAACTCTTTGTGTGCTATTCATAAGTTTTGGCTGTTTTATTCAGTTGGCTTGTTTTGAATGAGGATAAAAATCTAGGACAATGTACGCTGAATCAACAACTCCGCACACCAGTTACCTTGCAGTTAATTCATTCTAGCTTTATCTGCTAACTCTAGTGTAACTAGTTAATCGATGTTCCTCAGTTCACCATGCCAATTGTCTTCAATTTGAAACTGGAAGATTTGAGTACTGAATCCTATGGATCATCACAACTCGGAAGATGTAACATCTAGATAACGGATCATACAGTTCGTAGAACTGCACCTTGGAGTTAGTTGATCATGGCAACGTGCATCCATTCTTCCTGCCTGCCATTGGTCTTTGCTTCAGTAAAGAAGCTATGTAAATCCAAGTCTAAAGCATAATATTTAACTAATTATATGTGTGCAGGTTCATTAATTCTCAGGGCCAGATTAGGCCATTTGGCCCATCAAGTCTACTCCACCATTCAATCATGGCTGATCTAGTTATTTAGGTGTTCCAGAGATGACTAGGACCAGGAAGTTGACGTCTGTTGTAGACGTGTTATGACAGTCTTTGAATGAACGAATGAATCTACTGAGCCTCAGTTATAGAACTCCAAAGCTTTGCAACACTGAGTGGAAAAAAACACTTGAAATGGCTTACACCTTATTCTGCTTCTTCATCTTAAACGGCTCAGGCAGAGAATCCTCCCTTGAATTCTTACCAAAGATGTTCTTCCATTCTCTTAAATTGTAGAGAATGCAGGCATACTCTTATTTGTTTGCAACCAACTGTACCTGATTGAATTTTGCCATTGTATTGAAATGAAAGACAATGATGGAAAATATTACTCCATCGACATTTCCCCCCCAAAAATTTGCCTTTCACAGATGGCACAGCATGAGTTATATCAAATGGGTTTGGACCGTTACATTGGCAATTAGCAATACAGTAAGTCCTGAGACGTCAAGCTTCGTTTTTTCTTTTGAATAGAAATTTAATTATACCCAAATATTGTCATAATTAGCACTAAATCTGACTCAAGGTTGTAATATTGGCCAAAACCATCTGTAATACTATCTACATAGTACAAGGCAGGAACATTGTGGAAAAGGTTCCACTAGCTTGGCTGAGTGCAGTACCATTAACAACATCTGGAAAAAGCAGCGTTATAATTATTAACCATTTCTGACATTTATTTGTTGCAACCCCACCCTTATTTTGTCGTCGTGAGTAGATCCCAGGTAAGATTGCATGTATGCTGTCAAAGTTCTGATCCTCTGAATAATGATTTTGGCTAGTTATGCTTTGATTTGCTGTTGGGCATCGATGGCTGCAGAGATAAATCTTCACCAGACAAGCTGAGAGAAGTTCACGTCACTATATATTCTTGGGTTACAATGAGCAGGAAAACACAATGAAGGGCTAACACAAACCATTGAATTTGACGCATTGTGTGATGAAAAATCTCTCATAGAACTTAAAATAATGTTCAATTTATACAACTGAAGACGTCCATTGTAAAGCTGATTTCTACTGTGGGATTCCTCCCGGCTTGGTGTCTTTTGTTAGATAATTTACCGTGGCATGCTCTGGGGAGGACCTGTTTAGTTTTGTGTTTTATTGTCACATGTACTGAGGTACAGTGAGAGGCTTTAGTTGCATGCTATCCATTCAAAGAAAAGACTATACATGATTGCAATCAAGCTGTCCACAGTGTACAGATAAAGGGTACAACACTTAGTGCAAGATAATGGCCGATTAAAGATAGGTCAAAAGTCTTAAGGTAGATGGAAGGTCGATACCACGCTCTAGTTGGTGAGAGGATAGTTCTGTTGCCTGGTAACAGTTGGGAAGAAACTGTCTCTGAATCAGCGTTTTTAAACTTCTGTACCACTTACCTGATAGGAGAGAAGAAGGAATGACCGAGGTGAAACTGGTGCTTCATTATTTCGATTGCCCAGCATTGTATTGATGGAGTCAATGTAAGGGAGGTTGGTTTGCGTGAGCGTCTGGGCTACGTCTGCAACTCTCTGCAGTTTCTTGTGGTCTTGGATGGAGCTGTTCCCAAACCATGCTATGATGCATCCCGATAAAATGGTTTCTGTGGTGTATCTGTAGAAGTTGCTGAGGGTTGTGGGAACATGCCAAACTTCCTCATCCTTCTAAGGAAGTAGAGACATTGATATATTCTTGACCTTGGCTTTGATGTGGTTGGTCCAGGGCAAATTGCTGGTGATATTTATTCCTAGGAATTTGAAGGTTTCGCCTATCTCTAATTCAACGACATCAATGTACACAGGGGTGTGTGTATTGGTATTTGGCTGCAGTCATGAGTGTATAAGGTGTATAATAGGGGGATGAGAATGCATAGGGGCACCAGTGTTGAGGTTGAGAGGCTGAAGAGCATGTCCTGACTTGCACCAAAGTGAGATGAAACATTTGCTGAATGAACCCCATTCTTTAGGGCCATCCTTTGTGTGCGGGATTAAAAGTGAGAATGACATTGAAGTGATCTTGACCAGTACAGCAGGAAATTACAGCCATCAAATGCAATTGTGTACTGATTGAAATATGTTTCCAGCACAGAAACTTCATACTTTTCTATTGTGTATTTGTAATTATCATTTCTTCAGTTGTATAAATTGAACATTATTTTAAGTTCTATGAGAGATTTTTCATCACACAATGCGTCAAATTCAATGGTTTGTGTTAGCCCTTCATTGTGTTTTCCTGCTCATTGTAACCCAAGAATATATAGTGACGTGAACTTCTCTCAGCTTGTCTGGTGAAGATTTATCTCTGCAGCCATCGATGCCCAACAGCAAATCAAAGCATAACTTTGCCCTCAATCATCGATTCTAGAAGAGTTTATCTTGCATGAGAAATCTTTGTACTTTAAGTGAGGTACTATTTGCCATGATGTACAGAACTGCTGCAGTAAGCCATTTAACTAATTGATGCAGATATTCAAAAGGTTTAATTGTCTATACTGAAATAGAACAATTATATTCTTACTTGCAGCAAAATAACAGGTCTGTAAACATCGTACTCAACAGATAACATAATAAACAAAGTTCAATAAATTAAAAAAAATACATATTAGCAAAAGCCTGAAGTCCCTAGCGCAACCAATACAGTTTGTAGTTTGAAGTTTAGTTGGTGATAGTAGTGCTTAATAGCCTGATAGTTGTTGAGACGAAGCTGTTCCTGAACCTGGAAGCTGCTGTTTTCAGATGCCTATACCTTCTTCCCGATGGCAGGAGTGAAATGAGAGAGTGGCCAGGGTGGTGTGGGTCCTTGATGCTGGCTGTCTTTTTGATGCAGCACCTACTATTGATCCCTTTGATAATGGGGAGGTCAGTACCTGTGATGGACTGGACAGTGTCCACCACATTTTGTAGCGTCCATTCCTAGACGCTCGAGTTACACACAGCCTTGAGGTGCCCCTGTGCTGATGGTTATCAGGAAGAACTGTTCCAATCTGTTCCAATTGTGTTTTGTTGATAAAGAAGTTGAGGATCCAGTTGCAAAGGGATGCCCAGAGACCCAGTTCCCTGAGCTTGGTTAGAAGTTGAATACAGAGTTGGATCAGTGAGCAACAACCTGACATATCTGGTTTTATTGTCCAAGTCCTATCTCTACAATGAAAGGGTTTGGACACGCTAGAGGCTGGAAACATGTTCCCGATGTTGGGTGAGTCCAGAACCAGGGGCCACAGTTTAAGAATTGGAGTAAGCCGTTTAGAACGGAGACGAGGAAACACTTTTTCTCACAGAGAGTGGTGAGTCTGTGGAATTCTCTGCCTCAGAGGGCGGTGGAGGCCGGTTCTCTGGATGCTTTCAAGAAAGAGCTAGATAGGGCTCTTAAAAATAGCGGAGTCGGGATATGGGGAGAAGGCAGGAACGGGGTACTGATTGGGGATGATCAGCCATGATCACATTGAATGGCGGTGCTGGCTCGAAGGGCCAAATGGCCTACTCCTGCACCTATTGTCTATTGAAATGCTATTTTTCACTTCTTGCACTACAATGCATTTGTTTTGTTTTCTAATTTATGTTTTACACTAATGTCTTTTTTTGCAGTCTTGTGGAAATTTTAAGTGTCATTTATGTATCATTTGATTGTGTGTTTGTCCGAGTGCATGTGACTGCTTTTGCAAGCAAGATTTTTCCTTGTACCTGTACCTCATCATACTTCTGCATATGACTTGTCTTGTATGGTCGAGGCAATGGATGTTAGGATGCTCATTTTGTCACGTGAGTTTGCAAAACGGGTCCAATTCTGCCTTTAGCAGATATCTGCATCTCCTTTTGCGGAGCAGAATACAGATGGTGGATGGTTATCATCTACTGTTGAACCTTTTACGAAGGTTCGCTTCAAACTGATTCATTATTAATTCTAGTTGGGTGTCCCTCCCAGTTGGACAGGAGCTATGGTACTTTTCATTAATGTCCAGCTTTAAAAATGAGTCAAACCATCTGATCTCTCTTATAAACTCTTACAAATTTTAGACATTGACATAAATCATTATTATACCTGGATGAAAGAGAAGTACTGAAGCTAAGGAGAACAAGGCAAACACTTTTTTTCCCCTCCATTTTAGAATTAATTAGGCTGAATAATGCAAATGGCAAGTGTAATATACTCCAAATAGAAAAAGCAAATAGGCAATGCAGCAGCCTAATTTGTTTTGAAACAGTTAAGAATTACTAAGCAGAGACTTAAGTCTTTGTTAGACTTGTGTTAACTGGTTGAACCATAATCAAGATACTAAAAAAAACAAGTTATGATTAAACTATTTGGTGCTGTACTCAGACTGTACATTGAATAGTTACTGCACTTATAGTTTCCATGGCACAGAGTAACCACAAAGATAATCAAAATGGGGGGAAAACACAGATGCTGTAAATCTGGAATGAAAACACAATGCTGTAAATCTGAAATTAAAATGCAATGCTGGAAATATGCAATTAAAACATAAAATACTGGAAACCTGAAATTAAAACATAAAATGCTAGAAATACTTGACTCGGCAGTGCCTGTGATAAGAGAAAAGAACAGTTATGGTTCACGTCTTATTGCCAATTCTGTCTTGGTGTGATCAGAAAGACTTTAGTAGAACAATTAAAGTAAAATATCTTTGACCAATTCAAAAGATGGCTTGGATTGCATTCTTCTGTAATTATCTTTTAAGGCCAGTGATGCTATTTGATCACAGTTTAATAAATGAAAAATTACAGAATTCCCTTGAAACTGCTGTGTAATAACTTGCTGTGGTTCTAAAAATTACTTGTACTGAGGATCTTGTACAGCAGGTGACATGGATCCAAACTGACACTGAAAGAAAATGGCTTTATATATTGGGATGTCTGTCATTCTCAGTCACTTCAAGATGATATTTGTGCCCTTTTTCACTGAGAAGGGGCACAAATATCATATTGAAGTGACTGGGAATTACATTATTGTTCCTGTCCTATATTTCCAACAATTATTGTATTTGAGTGGAACTTGAAACATTAGTTGGAAGTTGATATAGATTGGCAGTAATGGGAAGTATTTTCCTAAATGCCACAAAATCACTTTCGGTCAGCAGTTCTGGAGCAAAGCATACAGGCAAACATTGATGTATCCATGCCGATTCGGAGCAATTTATAAACCTCCGTGTATTAATACTTGCTGTTTACGGGAGGGTTTAATGTATTTTTAATATGGTCTGAAATCTCCTAATTTCATATGTATAATGGCATTCTAGTTTCACAAGCACTTGTTTTGGTTATTAGCTTTGAAAATGGGATTCTTAGTGCTGCTTTCCTCCTTGCACTATCTTGATTCTTTTCCACTGGCACCATAAAGACGTGAAAGCGAAGCTCTGACATTCTATTAAAAAAGTTTTCCCATACAGCTTGAACTAAATGTATGTACATGCTGCTCATATTAGTTGCAACCAGTAACAAGTCTGCTACAGTTATCTAAAAGGATATTTTCTGCATCCCAAAAGCTGAGTTTGAACAAGTTGTGTTTAAGAATGATGGACAAAATTGCACCTTCAGTATTTCTCCAATATCATGACTGGTCATTGTATTTGATTAACCACACTCCTGTGATTATTAATTGTAAATGTACCCACTGCTGGAATAGTACAACAGATATTTTGTTTTTGTGACTCTAAAATTCTTCACGAACCTAAGTTTGGTTTGTATGTCAGTATATGCAGTGTCGATGAGATATTTAATGAGGCATGTGCCTACTGTGCATTCAGAAAGTATTCGGACCCCTTCACTTTTTCCACATTTCGTTACTACAGCCTTATTTTAAAATGGATTAAATGCATTTTTTTATCATCAATCTGCACACAATACCCCAGAATGAAGAAGCGAAAACAGGTGTTTAGAAATGTTTGCAAAGCAATTTAAAATAAATAACTGAAATATCACATTTACATAAGTATTCAGACCCTTTGCTATGACACTCAAAATTGAGCTTGGGTTCATCCTGTTTCCATTGATTATCCTTGTGATGTTTCTGCAACTTGATTGGAGTCCACCAGTGGTAAATTAAATTGATTGGACATGATTTTGAAAGGCACACACCTGTCTGTATAAGGTCCCACAGTTGACAGTGCATGTCAGAGCAAAAACCAAGCCATGAAGACAAAGAATTGCCCGTAGACCTCCGAGACGGGATAGTGTCGAGACACAGATCTGGGGAAGGGTATCAAATAATTTCTGCAGCATTTCAGGTCCCGAAGAGCACGGTGGCCTCCGTCATTCTTAAATGGAAGAACTTTGGAACCACCAGGACTCTTCATGGAGCTGGCCGCCCAGCCAAACTGAGCAATCGGTGGAGAAGGGCCTTGGTCAAGGAGGTGACCAAGAAACATAGAAAATAGGTGCAGGAGTAGGCCATTCGGCCCTTCGAGCCTGCACCGCCATTCAATATGATCATGGCTGATCATCCAACTCAGTATCCTATACCTGCTTTCTCTCCATACCCCCTGATCCCTTTAGCCACAAGGGCCACATCTAACTCCCTCTTAAATATAGCCAATGAACTGGCCTCAACTACATTCTGTGGCAGAGAATCCCAGAGATTCACCACTCTGTGTAAAAAAATGTTTTTCCAATCTCAGTCCTAAAAGATTTCCCCTTTATCCTTAAACTGTGACCCCTTGTTCTGGACTTCCCCAACATCGGGAACAATCTTCCTGCATCTAGCCTGTCCAACCCCTTAAGAATTTTGTAAGTTTCTATAAGATCCCCCCTCAATCTTCTAAATTCTAGCGAGTACAAGCCAAGTCTATCCAGTCTTTATTCATATGAAAGTCCTGACATCCCAGGAATCAGTCTGGTGAACCTTCTCTGTACTCCCTCAATGGCTAGAATGTCCTTCCTCAGATTAGGAGACCAAACTGTACGCAATACTCCAGGTGTGGTCTCACCAAGACCCTGTACAACTGCAGTAGAACCTCCCCGCTCCTATAATCAAATCCTTTTGCTATGAATGCTAACATACCATTCGCTTTCTTCACTGCCTGCTGCACCTGCATGCCTACTTTCAATGACTGGTGTACCATGACACCCAGGTCTCGTTGCATCTCCCCTTTTCCTAATCGGCCACCATTCAGGTAATAGTCTACTTTCCTGTTTTTGCCACCAAAGTGGATAACCTCACATTTATCCACATTATACTGCATCTGCCATGCATTTGCCCACTCACCCAGCCTATCCAAATCATCTTGCAGCCTCCTAGCACCCTCCTCACAGCTAACATTGCCTCCAAGAACCCGATGGTCACTATGACAGAGCTCCAGAGTTCCTCTGTTGAGATGGGAGAACCTTCCAGAAGGACAACTATATCTGCAGCACTCCACCAATCAAGCCTTTATGATAGAGTGGCCAGACGGAAGCCAGTCCTCAGTAATAGGCACATGACAGCCTGCTTGGAGTTTGCCTAAAGGACTCTCAGACTATGAGAAACTAGATTCTCTGGTTTGATGAAACCAAGATTGAATTCTTTGGCCTGAATGCCAAGCGTCACGTCTGGAGGAAACCAGGCACCGCTCATCACCTGGCCAAAACCATACCTACGGTGAAGCATGGTGGTGGCATCATCATGCTGTGGGGATGTTTTTCAGTGGCAGGAACTGGGAGACTAGTCATGATCGAGGGAAAGATGAACAGAGCAAAGTACAGAGAGATCCTTGATTAAAACCTGCCCCAGATCGTTCTGGACCTCAGACTGGGGCAGAGATTCACCTTCCAATAGGACAATGACCCTAAGCACACGGCCAGGACAATGCAGGAGTGGCTTTGTGACAAGTCTGTGAATGTCCTTGAGTGGCTCAGCCAGAGCCCGGACTTGAACCCGATCGAACATCACTGGAGGGACCTGAAAATAGCTGTGCATCGACGCTCCCCATCCAACCTGACAGAGCATTGAGAAGAGAAGAATGGGAAAGAAGAGAATGCAGAGAAGAATGGGAGAAATTACCCAAATACAGGTGTGCCAAGCTTGCAGCGTCATACCCAAGAAGACTTGAGGCTGTAATCGCTGCCTCAACAAAGTACTGAGTAAAGGGCATGAATACTTGTGTAAATGTGATATTTCAGTTATTTCTTTTTAATTACTTTGCAAAAATTTCTATACAACTGTTTTTGCTTTTTTATTATGGAGTGTTGTATTTAGATTGATGATAGATAAAAAAATAATTTAATCCATTTTAGAATAAGGCTGTAACGTAACAAAATGTGGAAAAGTGAAGGGGGTCTGAATACTTTATGAATGCACTGTATGTTTGTATAGACTTTACATGTTCCTATTTTTATTAACTTGGGAGAGTACTTGTAAAAAAATATTTAAAATATAAAAAAACAACTTGTCTTTAAAAGTGGAATAGTACCTCTGGTCTAGTTGCACACAGGAACAGCTTTTTACGAGCTAGTATTTGAAAGGTTAAAGTAAGGGTAATCCTGTAAGTAGATTACACAGAGCTTTTCCTGTTTTCTAGTTATGTCAAATTATGTCTGGTGTCTCCAGTAATAAACAGAAAATGTACTGTGGTCAAGGCAGTGCCCAAATTAGCTTTTTCTGTTTTGAAGGGATAGAGTGCAAGAAAAGGAGGGACAGTTGATGGAAGAAAGGAAAAAGAGAAAAGACGACAAGAAGAAAAAGGAAGCCGCTCTGAAGAAGGTATTTACCGTGTGCCTCTTTTCGAATAGCTGCATAATAAAATCAGATTATCCAGAACATGTTCAAGACTTTACAAAATACAAATGTTTAAATGTGGAGAAGTCAGTGAAGTGTGGGAATTCCCTACACTAGAATACTTTCATTATTGGAAACCTAGTAAATTTGTACATGGAGTATTCAACACATTCAAGAGATTTTGAATTATACTTTCTCAAATAGTGATTATGGAGTAACAGAAAATAATCTTAACTCTATTGCTTAACCACTTTTGGATGAGAAGATCTGTTTTTCTGTAGGATACTTGAATATATTCAGTTTCTTTTGTGAGGAAATAAAGTTTATTGGGAATGTTTTAGTCATTTTATCACTTGAAGCTCCATGAATGGTGGAATAAGAAGACCTGGTTGATGTATTAATGGTCACATCAGGATCAAACTGCACCTTTTACTATAACTCTTTATTTATTGAATGTGTAGTGCCAACAACACCCTAATTAGTATTGGGTAATTCTAGGTGTGCTGAGTAATGCAAATGTGGTATTTATTAAATCCCATATCTGTTCTTTTGTTCTTGTGTATCAATTGGTTGTGCTGCATAGATTTTATGCATTGTATTGACTTTCTAATATTTAAAAAATAACTAAAATAAAATGTATTTATCTGCTTTAATTTTAAGTGGAAGCTTTCTTAAATTGACATGATTTTTTGTTTTGTTTCAGGCAATTGAACAAAAAAGCAAAGGTGAGACTTGTTCTTTTTTTCCTGTTAGCTTTTGCACCAATGTCCTGCTAGTGTTGCCATTCAGCTTGATTTCCTGGATACATGGGGTTAACATTATCTGTGATTGGGTAAGTTTCACTTTATTGGCACAGGGTTCATGGCAAATTGCTGACCTGTTTGCAGTTAGTATTAGGAAAGAAACAGGCAGATGGCACAGTAAAGTAGAGGGGGGTGGGAGTAATATTTCACCTTTAAAACTGGTAAAATGTTTTAAAGTAAAAATATGAATACATGTTTTCAATCTTTTCCCCAATGAAACCTAAGTAAAATTGAAGACACCAGTACTTTAAATTTATACATGGTCTGTAATGAAAATACACTGCAGCATATGTTATTTATATATCTGTACAGTGTACCTCAGCTTTGCAGCTATTTGGATAATGGAAAGGAACCCTTCTTTAATTTGCAGAACACTACCCCAAAATTTCAGATGCAGAACAAAATTCACTCTCAAAATGTATGTGAACAAACAGTAAATGCCATTTATTTTATACCAATGCAGCCTACCCAGATGACAGTCACGATACAGGCCATTTTCTCAGAATGCAGCCTTCCTCTGTAATGCTTGTATAGTAAGAAGTGAATTATTTTTATTTGTCACATAGCAATATGTTGGCGTAGGAATTGTAGCATACTTTGAATAAAGATTTATTGGTTTAAAACAATTAATTTTTGTTCAAACTATTCCTCTTCATTTATATATATATATATATATATATATATATATATATATATATATATATATATATATTTTTTTAAATCTGACCATTTCTGAATATCCAGCAAAACTGCATGTGTTTGCCCTCGGGGTGCAGCAGACATTCATTTCACATAACCAGATGTGTTGGAGTAAATCCATTGATTACAGTGATAGTCATGATTTTAATAGTCTAACAGCCAATCCTGAGCCAGTAGTTAATAGAAAGCATGCCATTTGCTGTACTTGTTGATTGATCGTTCTTCAATCAAGAACAGAGGTAGTAATGTAAAAAGTCTCTGTCCGTATAGCTGAATGCAGCAAGGCTTGTTTCTGTGTTTAACAGTTGGAAGATTTTACTTTTACAAATTCCCCCCTCTGGACTGGCAACAATATTTTCTGATGATCTCTCAGCATTTACTGAGGATCAGATATAAGGAAACCTCCTGGATCGCTCTCTGAATTGGGATGTATTAAGGTGTTATGGATAGAGAACTGATTGGCAGACTGGAAGCAAAGAGTAGGAATTAACGGGTCCTATTCAGAATGGCAGGCAGTGATTAGTGGGGTGCCACAAGGCTCGGTGCTGGGACCCCAGTTATTTACAATATATTAACGATTTAGACGAGGGAATTAAATGTTATATTTCCAAGTTTGACACAAAGTTGGGTGGCAGTGTGAGCTGCGATGAGGATGCTATGAGGCTGCAGGGTGACTTGGATAGGTTGGGTGAGTGGGCAGATGCAGTATAATGTGGATAAATGTGAGGTTATCTGTAGATCAAACAGTATTGCTAAGCACATGTATCTGGCTGACACCTTATTCCGTGCTCCCAGGAGGTCGAACGCCCAGCACACATCAGAAATAGACACTTTTGACGTGATGGCAATTGATTTCACTCATCCTTCACATCTGGATACGTTGGTGGTTCACACGACAGAAGATGCCACCCTGCAGATGCTCGCCTCCGTCATCAGTCACGGATGGCCTGGCAATCAGCAATACTGTTTGATCAACACTTTGGTGGCAAGAACAGGAAGGCAGATTATTATCTGAATGCTGTCAGATTAGAAAAAGGGGAGGTGCAACGAGACCTGGGTCTGCTTGTACAGCAGTCACTGAAAGTAAGCATGCAGGTACAGCAGGCAGTGAAGAATGCTAATGGCATGTTAGCCTTCATTGCAAGAGGATTTGTGTTTAGGAGCAAAGAGGTCCTACTGCAGTTGTACAAGGCCCCGGTGAGACCACCTGGAATATTGTGTGCAATTTTGGTCTCATAATTTGAGGAAGGACATTATTGCTACTGAGGGAGTGCAGTGTAGTTCACCAAGTTAATTCCCGGAATTGCGGGACTGACATATAATTAAAGAATGGGTCGACGGTTTGTATTCACTGGAATTTAGAAGGATGAGAAACAAAAAAATCCTTAAATGATTGGACAGGCTAGATGCAGGTAAAATTTTCCTTATGTTGGGGGAGTCCAGAAGCAGGGGTCACAGTTTAAGAATAAGGGGTAGGCCGTTTAGGACTGACATGAGGACAAATTTCTTCACCCAGAGAGTTGTGAATCTGTGGAATTCTCTGCCACAGAAGTCAGTGGAGGCAAATTCACTGGATGTTTTCAAGAGGAAGTTAGATTTAGCTCTTAGGGCTAAAGGAATCAAGGGAAGTGGGGATAAAGCAGGAATAGGGTACTGATTTTAGATGATCAGCCATGATCATATTGAATGGCGGTTCTGGCTCGAAGGGCCAAATGGCCTACTAGTGCACCTACTTTTTCTATGTTTCTATGAGTCATTGGATCACGAGTCATGAACCTTGGTAGCAAGACCAACTATTTTTGGCCCTTGATAGAAATAAAGTGTTGGAGTAACTCAGCAGGTCAGACAGCATCTCTGGAGGAAAATGAAAGGTGACATTTTGGGTTGGACCCTTCTTCCTTCAGACTTAATAGCCATTTCATAAAGCAATTAAAATGCAACCACATTACTGCGAGTTTAGAATTGTTTTGGCATGACAAGATAAGCATGGCAGCAGTAAGGATCATCTTTGAATTAAAGGATTTTGTGACTTCTGAAAGTTTTGCAGTCATCTTCTAAGAATTTATGCACAAGTGAATATAGTTTCACCTTCTCCAAGACAGAATTTTTTTAATGCCTTTGGATCAATAATCTGCGGCTTTAGATCTTGATCACTATAATCCAAACTATAATCCATCCTAATATTCTGAACTCCATGTTTGAAAAGATGCAAAATGCCTTAGTAACTCTGCAGGTCAGGCAGCATTCATGGAGAACATAGATACGTGTTGTTTTGAGTTGGGACCCTTCTTCAGACATTGCAGGGGTGAGGTTCTTGGTTCTTGGTTTCTTGGTCCTCCAAAATATTCCAAATGAAATTTAAACTGGAGGTGGTGGAGGGAGGGCTTAAGCCAGAAAGGGTTTTTGGGAAGAAAGGGCTACCTTAAATTTAGTTGCATCTTTTTGGGTAACTATAGTAGGGTGGAGATTATTCCATGCTTTAATTGTGCGGGAGAAGAACGAATTGCTGTACACATCTGTCTTGGTAACTGGAATCACAAATTGGATCGAATGCCCTCGTCTGCTCCTAATTGGTTTGGGTTTGGTGTAGGTCTTGTAATCTATGTCGAGCTGACCATTTAACATTTTGTAAAAACAGGTCAAACGGTGAGCTTCACGTCTGTCTTGGAGAGGGTTCCACCCCAGAGAATTCAGAAGTTTGGTAACACTCGCTTCTCTCTCATAGGTGTTAGTAACAAATCGAGCTGCCTGTCTTTGGACACGTTCGATGGAAGAAATGTTTTTATTTGTGTATGGTGAAAAGAAAGCTGGAAGAGTTCAGGGCAGGACAATGCGTGGCAAGTCGTAGATGAACACAGGTGGTGGTGGGGGGTGTTGATCGTCAAATGGTTGGTCAAAGGCCAGAGATTAATACACAAGGTGTGAAATAAAAGGATTAGAGAGTTGCGACTTGTGAAGCTAGAACAATGATGTGCAAATTGTTTAATAATAGGGGAGGGGAAAGATGCACGCAAGGTCAACCGAGGGAAGGGAGGAGGCAGGGTGGTTTTGAGGCAGAGCAGGGAAGGGGGGTGTTTTGTAGAGGTTGCATAAAATTGGAGAATTAAACGGTCATACTATTGGGTTGCAAGCTACCCAAGCAGAATATAAGATACTGATCCTCCAGTTTGTGTATGGCTACACTCTGGCAATAGAGGAGGCCCAGGGCAGAATGAGTAGCAGCCAAGAGTTCCCACAGGCCTTGCAGACAGAGAGCAAATGTTTGGTGAAACGGTCACCAAGTTTACGCTTAGTCTCACTGATGCACAGGAGGCCACATTGAGACCAGATACAGTAGTTGAGGTTTACTTTGTTTGCCTAATTGTTGTTTGTCTTAAATAGTCTACTGTCAGGACATTGCAAACATATCACACCAGCTAACATTTATTTGTTATATCTTAATGTATTTTGTTGAGTTATATTTATTTTCAAGTCATTTTACTTTGAAGCTGGAATCCTATCAGCAAGAATTATTGAATAAACTGAATTTTAATCAGCTGAAGAGCTGTATACATGTTTAGAGATATTTACTTTCAAATTGTTTACCTTGGAGGTAACTATTTACAAAAAAGTCAGGCTTGACAGGACTGGATGCTAGAGGTATAATGCTGTATAGCAGAATTTCTTGGCATTTTTAGTTCACGTACTGGCATTTATTGCCCATCCTAATTGGCCACGAGCTGAAGAGCTGTTTAAGAGTCAGCAACATTGAGTATGGAGTCACATGGGCCAAGATGTCAGATAATCCTTTGCTTGAAGTCTGGTGTTGACCTGTTTACAAAAGAAAAAAACAGTGCTGGATTATCTCAGCAATCAGGGAATTGGATCATATTTATTCTGTATTGAGACCCTCAATTTTATTTTCATTTAAATGTCCTCTCAATATCCTCTGAACCAAAAAAAACCTCATCCAGTCTTGCCAGATTTTCAATTTTAGTTGCATCTTAAATCTCTGACAATCACAGCAATCCTTATGAACCAGTTAGTTGCTCGGAAAACATTGCAAACATTTATAACCCAAAAAGGGTTTTTCCTTTCATTGTCCTGCGGTGGCTCATGAGTGAAGCTCCTCTTTTTTTCTCTCCTGATTTTTTTTTTTTAGGAAATCAAATGTTTTGTATCATGCAAAAACATCTAAAGCTCTCCTCCTTGTAGGAATTTTTATTTCTGAAAATGACTCGCTTTCTCAAACAAAGCAAAGATCCTACAATGCCTCTTCATGGTGAGCTTTTTTATTGGTGCTATGTTGTTCGCTTCGTGTACCTCCTGTGACCTCTATTGCTCAAGCTTTTAAGAAATCCTTGCTTGTGAATGCTTTACAATGTGAATCCAGGAATTCCATGTCAGCGTGGTCTACTTCAAACCAAGCCTCCTTTACCAACTTGGCAATGTTTTCTTGGAGATTTTTCAGGATCGTAAATCTGCAGAGTTGTGCATACAACTGACAATTTCCTCCATGTATTCATTGTTTTCTCGGGTTACATCATATCGAGAGGCGCTCATATAGTCTCCAGCTAAACACAAAAAGCTGGAGTAAGCAGCATCTCTGGAGAGAAGGAATGGGTGACGTTTCGGGTCAAGACCCTTCCGATTGGTTAGGGATAAGGGAAACAAGAGATATTGGTGGTGATGTGGGGAGATAAAGAACAATGAATGAAAGATATGCAAAAAAGTAACGATGATAAAGGAAACAGGCCATTGTAAGCTGTTTGTAGGATGAAAATGAGAATCTAATGTGACTTTGGTGGGAGAGGGATACAGAGAGAGAATGCCGGGGCTACCTGAAGTTAGAGAAATCAATAGTCATACCACTGGGCTGTAAGCTGCCCAAGCGAAATATGAGATGCTGTTCCTCCAGTTTGCGTTTAGCCTCACTCTGACAATGGAGGAGACAGAGGACAGAAAGGTCTGTGTAGGAATAGGAAGGAGAATTAAAGTGTACAGCAACCGGAAGATCAGGGTTGGTTCAGGAGGGCCGAGTGAAGGTGTTCCGCGAAATGATCGCCCAGGCTGCGTTTGGTCAGGCTGATGTATAAGAGTCCACATCTTGAAAAATGGATACAGTAGATGAGGTTGGAGGAGGTGCAATGGAACCTCTGCCTAACCTGAAAGGATTGTCGGGATCCTTGGACAGAGTCGAGGGAGGAGGTATAGTGACAGGTGTTGCATCTTCTGGGGTTGCAGGTGAACGTCACCCATTCCTTCTCTTGAGGGATGCAGCCTGTCCCGCTGAGTTACTCCAGCTTTTTGTGTCTATTTTCGGTTTAAACCAGCATCTGCAGTTCCTTCTTACACATAGTCTCCAGCTATCTTGATATTGTGTTTCCACCAAATCTCCAGCTATCTTGAAGCACATCTCTCATCACCAAGCTCCATGACCTGGACCTCTTCCTTTGCTTTGCGATCCCTGATTTCCTCATCTGCAGACATCAATCAGTGCAGATCAGTAACAACATCTTCTCACTGCCCATCAGCCTCAACACTGCATACTTAGCCAAAGTCATGTGTAAAGGGAGAAGAGCAGGGGGCTAAGTACAGCTCCAATGCCATCTATAATTTCTCTGATGATACCACTGTGGTTAGCTAAATCATCAGTGATAAATCAGCATACAGTAGAGAGAGAAAACGCATGGTAGTGGTACCACAACAACAACCTTTTGCTGAACGTCAGCAAGACCAAGGAGAAATGATCATTGAAGTCTGGTGATCACGTGCCACATTTTATTGCTGGATGGGTGGTGGAGAGAGTTAACAGTTCAAATTCATGGGTTAACATCTCAGATGCCCCCTGGGCACAGCACTGATGTAATCACAAAGAGCCTCTGTCTTCTTAGAAGTTTAAAGAGATTTGGTGTATTTTCAAATGTTCTAGAAAGTATCCTGACTAGTTTCATTATGGCCTGGTATGGCAATTCCAACACGAAGGAACGCAAGAGGCTGCAGAAAGTGATGGAGTAGGGTAACAATTTCATATTGACTGTCCCTGATTTATTGTGCCTTTCCAAATTAAGGTTTATATTGCCCCTTAGGATGGATTCCAGTAATTTGCAAAAGTTAAATTAACTGCTTTCAAAGTGCATGTTTTATCCTTTTTCTCAATGCCAAACTGTTTTAACTCTACTACTCGTAAGACTAAATTATCAATTTGTTCTTGGAATGATAGGGAATTTACAATACAGAAGGAGGCAATCAACCATTGTGCCCATGTTAGTTAACAAGCTGATGCCCAATTCCAACTTCCTGCAGTAATTCAGTCGTTGCGCTTTCATGTTCAAATCCAATTTTTTTAGAAAGTTGCCTCTACCACACTTTCAGGCAGCAACTTCCTAATATTTTCTTCATCCCTCTTTCACATTCCTGAAGGCTCTCTTTTGAAGGATTTAGGAGCTTCCTACTTGCGCTGTATTGGCCACTCATGATTTTGCTGATTATTCTTCTCTCGTATTTGGATAAATAATCCCAGTGGATTTCATCCTTCCTTGGCCATTTTTTTCCAGTTGTTCCACTGTAAAGTGATGGCCAGAATTTCTCACTTACATAAGCCTAACTAATGTTGCATGCAATTCAAATCTAGCCTATGGCGTCGACGATGGCTGCCTCTCCAATTGTTTGTCTCGTCTTTTTTATTCTTTGTTGTTTATCGTATGTTTTGGTATACTTTTAGTTTTGTATTATGTTGGGAGGGGGGACTTTTTAAAATCTCTTTCCTCGACGGAGATGCGACTTTTTCCGTGTTGTGACTCGTATTGCACCGCGGCCTAACATCGTGGAGCTGGCAGCCTCTTGCTGGGGGGTCGATCTTGGGGACGCTGCGGATTAACATCGTGGAGCGACTTCGGGAGCTCCAAGCCGCAGGAGCTTCGACCGCCCCAACTATGGATGATTCGACTCCCCCGACTGCAGGAGAAAAAGGAGGAATGGAGATAAGACTTTATTGCCTTCCATCACTGTGGGGAATGTGGAGGAGTCGCTGTGGTGGATGTTTATGTCAAATTTTATGTAATTGTGTGTCTTGTGGCTTTTTTGGTATGACTATGGCAAATCAAATTCCTCGTATGTTGCAAAACATACTTGGCTAATAAATTACGATTATGGTTATTATGATGTCTTGGCTAATAAAAAATATTATTTGTCCATATTTCTGTTCAACTTGCCAGGCTGTCAGCTTTCTTCCTCGGTGTCAACACAACCAATTAAAAAAAATTTTTTTTTACATCATCTGCATACTTTATCATGCCCCTAATATTAAATCTAAATTGTTAATATGACAAGTATCAAATCATTTGTTCAAGAGTTTGATTGTTAATACGTACTAGACTAAGTGGGACCCGTTGGGTCCCATGTTCACATGGGAGGGTTGGTCCCCCAACGCAATATTCCACCTCTCCACCAATTCCAATATGGGTGGGGGCATTCTGGACCGCTAGTTGTGTGTTGTGGGCCAAAGGGACTGGTTTCCAGAGGGCTAGTATGGACATTGTGGGCTGAGTAGATTCTTGGGCTGGCAGCAGTCACTCAGGCCCGGTGGGCTGGCAGCTCAGTCACCGGGGCTGGTGGGCTGGCAGCTCAGTCACTCGGGGCTGGTGGACTGGCGGACTGGCAGATCAGTCACTCAGGGCTGGTGAGCTGGCAGATCAGTCACTCAGGGCTGGTGGGCTGGCAGCTCAGACACTCAGGGCTGGTGAGCTGGCAGATCAGTCATTCAGGGCTCGTGGGCTGGCAGTTCACTCATGGCTATTCCTTGAAATTCCATTTCAAGCAGAGTGCAGGCCACCAAACTCAAATTCACAGCATTTCAGGCAGAGTGCAGGCCACCGAACTCAATTTCACAGCATTTCAGGCAGAGTGCAGGCCACCCAACAACTTCACAGCATTTCAGGCAGAGTGCAGGCCACCTAACTCAATTTCACAGCATTTCAGGCAGAGTGCAGGCCACCGAACTGCCAATCAACTCATTGGATTTTCATAAAGGGATAAAAAATCATTTGTTGCAAGTACATTGCAGACTCACAGTTCAGTTGATTCACAGCTTAGAATCACAGTGGTGGACTCTACCTCGCGATCTTCCAGAGTGACTGACTCATGTCCAGGCATCCGGGGTTTTATAGTCCTGCCCCCTCCCCCCCCCCCCCCGGAAGGGGCGTTACCTTCATTGTGGTGATTGACATGCGTGAGGACCAATCAGCTGATCTCAAGATTTTTAAAACACATACATTTTTTATTTTTCATCAATGGGAAAAATCCTCAGGGCTGCCTCAGCCGGAGGAGGACTGAGTAAAATGGCCAAAACTCATAGCGATAGATGGTAGCGTTTTTTCTAAAGTCAATAAACAGCGCAGACAGGAAGTGGTCAAGATGAGACTTTTAGTTATATAGATGTCTGCATTGGAAATCTGTTTGAGCAGGCATTTCCTCAAAGTAATTGCAATTCTGAAATTTTTAAGAGGGAACTGCAGATGCTGGAAAATCGAAGCTAGACAAAATGCTGGAGAAACTCAGCGGGTGAGGCAGCTTCTATGGAGCGAAGGAAATAGGCAACGTTTCGGGTCAAGACCCTTCTTTAGACTGATGTGAGGGTATAGGGGGGCGGGGAGAAGAAAGAAAGAGGTGGAGACAGTGGGCTGAGGGAGAGCTGGGAAGGGGAGGAGAAAGCTGGGACTACCTGCAATTAGAGAAGTCAATGATCATACCGCTGGGGTGTAAAATGCCCAAGCGAAATATGAGGTGCTGCTCCTCCAAATTACAGTGGGCTCACTCTGGCCATGGAGGAGGCCCAGGACAGAAAGGTTGGATTTGGAATGGGAAGGGGAGTTGAAGTGCTGAGCCACCGGGAGATCAGTCTGGTTATTGCGAACCGAGTGGAAGTGTTGGGCGAAGCGATCGCCAAGCCTACGCTTGGTCTCACCGATGTAGAGCAGCTGACACCTAGAGCAGCGGATGCAATAGATGAGGTTGGAGGAGGTGCAGGTGAACCTCTGCCGCACCTGGAAAGACTGCTTGGGTCCTTGAATGGAGTCAAAGGGGGAGGTAAAGCGAGAAGTGTAGCATTTCCTGCAGTTGCAAGGGAAAGTGCCAGGTGAGGGGGTGGTTTGTGTGGGAAGGGACGAATTGACCAGGGAGTTACGGAGGGACGGTCTCTGCGGAAAGCAGACTGGAGGAGATGGGAAGATGTTGCCAGTGTTGGGACCCCGTTGGAGGTGGCGAAAATGTCGGAGGATTATTTGTTGTGTGTGACGGCTGGTAGGGTGGAAGGTGAGGACAAGGGGGACTCTGCCCTTGTTACGAGTGGGAGGATGGGGAGTGAGAGCAGAGTTACGGGGTATAGAAGAGACCCTGGTGAGAGCCTCATCTATCGTAGAAGAGGGGAACCCCCGTTCCCTGAAGAATGAGGACATCTCCGATGCCCTGGTGTGGAACACATCATCCTGGGTGCAGATGCGGAGGAGACGGAGGAATTGGGAGTAGGGGATGGAGTCCTTACAGGAAGCAGAGTGGGAAGAAGTGTAGTCTAGATAGCCATGGGAGTCAGTGGGGTTATAGTAGATGTTGGTCAGTAGTCTATCCCCTGCGATGGAGATAGTGAGGTCTAGAAATCGTAGAGAAATGTCGGAAATGGTCCAGGTGTATTTGAGTGCCGGATGGAAGTTAGTGGTGAAATGGATGAAGTCAGTGAGTTGTGTGTGGGTCCAGGAGGTAGCACCAGTATAGTCATTATAGAAAGCAAAAAATCTGCAGATGATGGAGGTACTCACCTGGTTGGTTAACATCTCTGGAGAGAGAAAAACAATGATAATATTTCGGGTCAATGATCTTTTCAACATAATTTTCAGCCTGCACTTTCTTTTGAACTAAGAGTTTATCCAGTTCTGCCATGTAACCAAGACACTCACTCCAGCTCCGTATAGTAGTTGTTTGTGACCTATAAAAGGGAAAGCAAACATTTTGTCTTTGTGAATCCTTGTATTGGCAATAGAAACATAGAAAATAGGTGCAGGAGTAGGCCATTCGGCCCTTTGAGCCTGCACCGCCATTCGATATGATCATGGCTGATCATCCAACTCAGTATCCCATCCCTGCCTTCTCTCTATACCCCCTGATCCCTTTAGCCACAAGGGCCACATCTAACTCCCTCTTAAATATAGCCAATGAACTGGCCTCAACTACCTTCTGTGGCAGAGAATTCCATAGATTCACCACTCTCTGTGTAAAAAATGATTTTCTCATCTCAGTCCTAAAAGACTTTCCTCTTATCCTTAAACTGTGACCCCTAGTTCTGGACTTCCCCAACATCGGGAATAATCTTCCTGCATCTAGCCTGTCCAACCCCTTAAGAATTTTGTACGTTTCTATAAGATCCCCCCTCAATCTTCTAAATTCTAGCGTGTACAAGCCGAGTCTATCCAGTCTTCATATGAAAGTCCTGCCATCCCAGGAATCAGTCTGGTGAACCTTCTCTGTACTCCCTCTATGGCAAGAATGTCTTTCCTCAGATTAGGAGACCAAAACTGTACGCAATACTCCAGGTGTGGTCTCACCAAGACCCTGTACAACTGCAGTAGAACCTCCCTGCTCTTATACTCAAATCCTTTTGCTATGAATGCTAACATACCATTTGCTTTCTTCACTGCCTGCTGCACCTGCTTGCCTACTTTCAATGATTGGTGTACCATGACACCCAGGTCTCGTTGCATCTCCCCTTTTCCTAATCGGGCACCATTCAGATAATAGTCTACTTTCCTGTTTTTGCCACCAAAGTGGATAACCTCACATTTATCCACATTATACTGCATCTGCCATGCATTTTCCCACTCACCCAACCTATCCAAGTCACCTTGCAGCCTCCTAGCATCCTCCTCACAGCTAACACTACCCCCCAGCTTCGTGTCATCCGCAAACTTGGAGATGTTGCATTCAAATCCCTCATCCAGATCATTAATATATATTGTAAATAGCTGGGGTCCCAGCACTGAGCCTTGCGGTACCCCACTAGTCACTGCCTGCCATTCTGAAAAGGACCCGTTTACTCCTACTCTTTGCTTCCTCTCTGCCAAGGCACAGAAGAGTACATTGTTCACTCATGCTCAAGGATAGTGAGAGGAAATTCTGCAGAATAAAGAAAAAAACGTGGCCATTCTGAAGTGTAAAAGACAAATGGAAGATGAGTTAGTTACAGTATTTAAAAGTACTATTCACACCGTTTTCTGTAAATTTTGGTTTCTTTGACTGAGTTCATTTTGCCTCCTCTACCCTTCTGTGCTCTGATACTCAATTAAAATAAATTGTTTAGCATTTATGAGATTGCTGAATATTCAAAAACATCCTTGTGTTGCTTTTAAGGAACAGAATTTCTCTGTGCATTTAACCCAAAATGTGAAGATCATATTTGTGAGTTATGTTAGTGCAATAAATTGTACTCTTCAAATTGCCCAATCCTTAAATTTGCAATGGGTGACTTCACAAGTGGTCAACATTGTATTTAGCAAGTGGATGGGCTATCAATGCCA
Organism: Malacoraja senta; assembly: GCA_038087875.1. Taxonomy (NCBI): domain Eukaryota; kingdom Metazoa; phylum Chordata; class Chondrichthyes; order Rajiformes; family Rajidae; genus Malacoraja; species Malacoraja senta. The sequence goes on from CM075981.1 coordinate 69,699,078, forward strand.
AGATGAAATCTCAATTTAGTTCTTGCTCACTGTTGACTTTAACTAATCTTATTGATGACAAAGGCAACTGCCGTTACCGTATTTCCCGGCGTTGAGAAGGTGGTGGCAAGCTGTCATCTGGAAATTCTGCAGATCTTCAGGGTAGGTACGTGTAGTGCTGCTGAGCAGGAATTTTCAGGATTTTAAGCCAGTGGCAATGAAGGACTGGCGAGAAGTAAAGAGACTGCAGATGCTGGAATATTGAACGGCTGTGACCTGAAACATCTCTCTCATTTTCTTCCATGGACGCTGTCTGATCTGCTGAGTTACCTCAGCAGCTTGACCTGTAGAGCGTGTCTCAGTTTTGTTTGGAGATTCTGATACAGGCCCTTTGGCCCACTGAGTCCACACTGACCAACAACTACCCACACGACAGTTCTTTCACGTGAGACGGAGGCTCACTTTCATATTCTCTGCCCTCATCTACTGTATCTGTTCTCAGTATGGACTTCTACATATTGGCGAGACCAAGCACAGACGGGGCGATTGTTTTGTTTAACACCTACGCTTAGTCCGCCTTGGGCTCCGTGATCTCCCGGTTGCCAAGTATTTTAACTCCTTCACATTCCCATGCTGACCTTTCTGCCCTGGGCCTCTTCCACGGTCAGAGTGAGGCCACACTCATTTTGGAGGTACAGCAACTAATATTTTGCCCGGGCAGGTTACACCCAGCAATGAGTGTTGATTTCTCTAATTTCAAGTAATTCTTGCATTCCCTCTCTCTCTGTCCCTCCCCGCCCTAGTCATCCTACTAGTTTTACTGTTCGTATCCCCTCCTCCACAGCCAATAATGAACCATTGTGGGTTATTTGGGCATCTGTGACGGCTCATATTTGTTCTGTGCCTTTTCATATCTTTAGTTTCCCTCTCCCCTGACTCTCAGTCTGAAGAAGAGCCTCGACCCAAAACATTTCTGTCATGGTAATTGACATCATTTTGAAATGTATCACGTGTTTCTATGGGTCCGACAATCGCCTATTCCTTTTCTCCAGAGATGTTGCCTGACCTGACAATCTTTGTTTGGCCCTCATTGTTCCTGGGCCAACATCTTGAGTCATGATAAATATAAGAAATGCACAGTGAAGGCTTGAGGGAGAGGATAAGAAATCTGAAGACTGACTGCAGAGCTACATGCTGGAAACTTGCATACAGTGTATTCGGAATGTATTCAGACCCCTTCAGCTTTTCCACATTTTGTTACGTTACAGCCTTATTCTAAAATGGATTAAATTATTTTTTTATCATCAATCTACACACAATACCCCATAATAAAAAAGCGAAAACAGGTGTTTAGAAATGTTTACAATGTAATTAAAAAGAAATAACATATCACATTTACATAAGTATTCAGACCCTTTACTCAGTACTTTGTTGAGGCACCTTTGGCAGCGATTACAGCCTCGAGTCTTCTTGGGTATGATGCCACAAGCTTGGTACACCTGTATTTGGGTAATTTCTCCCATTCTTCTCTGCAGATCCTCTCAAGCTCTGTCAGATTGAATGGGGAGTGTCGATGCACAACTATTTTCAGGTCCCTCCAGAGATGTTCGATCGGGTTCAAGTCCGGGCTCTGGCTGGGCCACTCAAGGACATTCACAGACTTGTCATGAAGCCACTCCTGCATTGTCTTGGCTGTGTGCTTAGGGTCGTTGTCCTGTTGGAAGGTGAATCTCCGCCCCAGTCTGAGGTCCAGAACGCTCTGGAGCAGGTTTTCATCAAGGATCTCTCTGTACTTTGCTCCTTTCATCTTTCTCTCGATCACGACTAGTCTCTCTGTTCCTGCCGCTGAAAAACATCCTCACAGCATGATGCAGTATGGTATTGGCCAGGTGCTGAGCAGTGCCTGGTTTCCTCCAGACGTGACGCTTGGCACATTCAGGCCAAAGAGTTCAAACTTGGTTTCATCAAACTGGAGAATCTTGTTTCTCATGGTCTGAACGTCCTTTAGGTGCATTTTGGCAAACTCCAAGCGGGCTGAGGACTGGCTTCCATCTGACCACTCCACCATAAACGCCTGATTGGTGGAGTGCTGCAGATATCGTTGTCCTTCTGGAAGGTTCTCCCATCTCCACAGAGGAACTCTGGAGCTCTGTCAGAATGACCATTGGGTTCTTGGTCACCTCCCTCTCCCAGGGCCTTCCCCGATTGCTCAGTTTGGTCGGGCGGCCAGCTCTATGAAGAGTCCTGGTGGTTCCAAAGTTCCTCCATTTAAGAATGACAGAGCCCACTGTGCTCTTCGGGACCTGCAATGCTGCAGAAATTGTTTTATACCCTTCCCCAGATCTGTATCTCGACAGAATCCTGTCTCGGAGGTCTACGGACAATTCCTTCATCTTCATGGCTTGGTTTTTGCTCTGACATGCACAGTCAACTGTGGGACCTTATATAGACAGGTGTGTGCCTTTCCAAATCATGTCCAATCAATTTAATTTACCACCTGTGGACTCCAATCAAGTTGTAGAAACATCTCAAGATAATCAATGGAAACAAGATGAACCTAAGCTCAATTTTGAGTGTCATAGCAAAGGGTCTGAATACTTATGTAGTGTAAATGTGATATTTCAGTTATTTCTTTTTAATTACTTTGCAAAAATTTCTAAACACCTGTTTTTGCTTCTTCATTCTGGGGTATTGTGTGTAGATTGATGATTAAAAAAATGAATTTAATCCATTTTAAAATAAGACTAACGTAACAAAATGGAAAAAGTGAAGGGGTCTGAATACTTTCTGAATGCACTGTGACTGATCTCAGTTTCAGGCTTGTGCTGTTACGTTTTGGTTGGCTGAAGTTGTCCCATCTGCCTTTGATTTACTCTAACCGAAAAGGAAGTTGTTACACGTGGGATAACGCAGCTCAACATTGGGGCCCTTATTCTGGAAGAGTTGGCAAGCAGCCCTCTTTTATAACAGTATCTTTTATAAGGGTAATATGACAACATGCTTCTCCATTTTGAATTAGTACTGGGGGGGGGGGGGTGGGGTTGCCATCTGTTTGTTGGCAGGGTCTCTGGCTATCATGTTATGGTCAGGCCTCTCCTAATTCCACCCTTCTTTCTCTCACCCCACCCCCCTTTCTCTCACCCCACCCCCAATATCTGAAAATGTGACTCTGTCCAAGTTAATTGTAGGTCAAGCTCTAATTAAATTATTTTATTTTCTGTGCGTGTATATCCAATTATCAGAAGAATGTGTAATGGCTAGCCAAAATGTAATTGAATTTCTACTCTGAGGTGCCTAAAATAGTGCCGTGGGGAAGAGAGGAGAAATAAATGTAACAGCCACTTGATCAGTAAGATTTTTTAAAATAATTTGCAGCTTGAATATTGAGTTGTTGATGTTAAAGCTGTTTATTTTAGCAAACCAGAGAGATGTGTATTTTAAAAGCACAAAGTAGTAGCTGTAGGTGGACGCTCCTGAAGTGTTCTTGCTAATCAATTTGATTTGACCTGTTGCAGGTATCAAAATGGGTGACAACAATGAAGCTTTATACATCACCAAAAGTCTCTTTAAATATCTGAACAATTTGAATGAAATATTTTAGCTATTAAATTTATGTGAACTGTTTTTGAACTGTGCTTTGCAGCAATGTAAAAACGGACAAAAACCTTTGTTTGTCTTTAAAGGGTTTGGTTGTTAACAGCACTGAATAAAGAACCAGTTCACTTGGAATTATAATTGGAATTATAATTAAATATTTAGTCCATTATCCCAGAAACATGCTTCAGGTGTTACGTTCTGCACTGGAATACACCAGCCTTTTTGCTTCATCAGAAAAAACACATTGATTGGTTTCCTAAATGTCGAGATTGCTTAAAATGATTGTATCTAAAGTATAATACATGATTGAAGTGAAACTTTAAATTTATAGTAAATTTAAATCTGTGTGCCTGCTCGTGGTCTGCTTTTAATTCTACTTTCTAGAATCTGTTCATAGGCTCAGCTTACCTTTACCTAGATCAACATGTTGCCCTTAGGGCTATGAAAGAATGAATGAACAAGATAATGATATGTAATTAAAGAGTAGCATTAAGAAGTAATTAGTGAATTTTGGGAGTGGCTTCTAAAATACACCCTTTTGATAACGGAACCAGGAATGCAAATTAAAAAAAATATCTGCAGATGCTGGTAGTGAAACAAAAACAAATGCTGGAAACTTAACAGGTTACCTAACATCTAAGGAGAAATAAAATCAATGTCCATGTCGAGAGACTTTATAGGAATTGGAAAAGTGGAAAAAAATGTTTTTTACTTAGACGGGATGGGTGAAGGGATGAATAGTACAGTCTCAACAAAATGATTGCATTGCATCTTTTTGTTTAAACTCTTCCTTGTGGCATCATTGGGATATAATGCCTTGGGTATCCTTCCTCTTTACTGTGGTAATGGAGTCCTTGATATCATAATGCTACCATTGCTTTACATTCACTCCCCTTGTCATTAGTCTGAAGGTTCTGCACTTGGGAAAGTGGAAGTGTCATTCCTACCCTTTTTACAATCATTACATTACAACACAAGGGCAGGTCCTTCGACCCATAATGTCCGTACTGAACATGTTGGGTTAAATTAATCTCCTCTGCCTGCTCATGATACATATCCCTGCATATCCACGTGTCTATCTAAAAGTCTATGCCGCTATAGTCTCTGCCTCCATCCCTGGTAGAGCTTTCCAAGCATCCACCTCTCTGTGAAAAAGCTTGTGTCTTGCACATCTTCTTCAAAATGTTGCCCCTCTCACCTTAAAGCTATGTGCTTTAGTCTTTGACATTTCCACCCCGGTTCTGACTGACTACCCTATCTATGCCTCTCTTAATTCAATATACTTCTATTGTGTATCCCCTCAGCTTTTTATGCGGCAGAGAAAATAACACGTTTGTCCAACCCTCTCTTCCAAGGAACATTCTGGCATACCTCTTCTCTATCCTCGCCACCCTCATGTTCTAGTCATAACAACATAATTTCCCACTCACTTCATCCCTCCGACAACTGTACGTCTACTCGGTTTTCTCATTCATGTGCTGAATTAGCTAAAACCCTCCCAGACAGCAGTGTCCGACTTCCCCAATAGATATTGGGCATATACAGGTTTATCTATAGCATATCTGTAATTCTGAGTCCCTCACCATCCTCCAGTCCCGCCTCAAGACCCATCTCTTCACCTCTGCATACCCTTAGTCCCATGTCCCCCTCCCCATTGCATCTCTGTCTTACTGCTCTATTTTGTTTTGTTTTTTACTCTCCATGTAAAGCGACTTTGAGTCCTTGAAAAGCGCTATATAAATAAAATGTATTATTATTATTATTATATCCAATTTGTACATATCCCATCTTCCCCAGAAATGGTTCCAGTGATCCAGAAATCCAAAGCCTTCCCTCCTACACCATCTCTTAGACATTCATCTAATCTATCCTCATACTTTGGCGCTAACATGGGGCACTTTAAGTAATCTAACTGTTATAATATTATTAATGATTCCTAGCACCTTCTGCAGATGTGGTCTTCCCGATTGCAAGAAACATCTAGAATTCCCACTTAGAACATAGAACATAGAAAAAAGGTGCAGGAGTAGGCCATTTGTCCCTTCCAGCCACACCGCCATTCAATATGATCATGGCTGATCATCCAAAATTAGTACCCCGTTCCTGCTATTTCCCCATATCCAGTTGCTTCAAACCATGCATCAAAATGGATTCCAATCTTTCTTCCAACATTGTTTGAATGGTGAAAGTGAAAATGCTCACCAGCTATTTACCTGACTGTTTTACCAATGTTACATTAATCAATCAATTCTAGTCTTAAGAAACCCACAGCCCATAAACGTTTTGCGTACCTGGTGTCTAGTCAATTGAAGTTAAATAGCCTCAATTGAAAAAGTAATATTTATAAAGGGAGCGATCCTCTCTGAAAGTACCTTGTTTGCCTTCTCACCTGAAGTTGCAAACTTTTAAGAATCTCAGCGTACAAAGATTTAATAAATAACAGTAACTTTGATTATTAATTTAGGATAAATTTAAAGGGAAATAATATATACTTGTCCCTCGCTCACCATGGCATACTTTGACATCTCTGCATACCAAGAACTGTTGTGAAACCCCTGGAATTCATTCCAATATGTTTACTTATCTGCAGATGAATCCGAGGAATTCCAACACATAGCATCCCACATTATCTCAATATGCTTTACACTTTCTCTTCTGCCAATCTCTAAAGAAAATTATATTGAAGCATTTTGTAGTAGGTACACTTATCTTTGCATGCAGTGGTGGCAATAATGATTACAGAACCACTGGCATGAAGCTCAATCATGTCTTTCAGTCTACTGAAACCACAGTTACTATTAAACACCAATATATTCTTATCCCATTTCATCTCCTTTTCCCCACCCACTCACCACCCCTGATTCTACCATCCACCTTTGCAGTAAGGGCAGGTTACACTGGCCAAATAACACTGGGAGAAACTATTCTGCTCCTAGGAGAGTGTGCAAAACTCAACAACCATCATCAAATGTCTGAAGAAGGGTCTTGACACAAAATGCCATCGATCCGTGTTCTCCAGTGATGCTGCCTGACCTGTTTAATTACATCAGCATTTTGTCTTTCCTGACCATCAAAGGTCACCATTGGACCCGTTCGTTGGAGCTGAATGGCAGGAGCTCTATTATCTGTGAGTAGGAAAGAATTGCAGATGCTGGTTTAAATTAAAGATAGTGACAAAATGCTGGAATAACTCCGCGGGACAGGCAGCATCTCTGGAGAGAAGGAATGAATGGGTGACGTTTCGGATCGAGACCCTTCTTCAGTCTGAGGAAGGGTCTCGACCCAAAATGTCACCCATTCCTTCTCTTCAGCGATGCTGCCTGTCTCGCTGAGTTACTCTAGCATTTTGTGTCTATCTTCTATTATTGATGCTTTTTTTTTTTTAACAGGCCTAATCCATGCTATCATAACACATTGTTTGCCGGTTTAGACATATTATACCTATGATACCACTTGGTTTATTAATCTGCTAATTTACCAACCGTACATTCTCATTCAAATGTAGAAATGAGGAACTGCAGATGTTGGTTTACTAAACAAAAAAGGCATTAAGTGCTGGAGTAACTCGGGAGATCAAACAGCATCTCTGGTGAACATGGATAGGTGACGTTTTTAGGTTGTGACCCTTCTTCAGAATCTGAAAAAATGGTCACGACCGGAAACGTCACCTATCCAAACGTTTTCCAGAAATGCTGCCTGACCCAGTCACTGACTCTAACACTTGGTGTCTTTTTTTTAATCCTCATCCAAATCACTGATATAGATGCCAGACAATAATGGGACCAGCTCAAGCCCTTGAAGCACACTACTAGTCACTCTCTGTTCCTTCCATCAAGCCAATCATGTGTCCAATTAGGTAGTTCACCGTGGATCCCATGTGATCTAATGTTTTAGCGGAGCCTACGACACAGAACCATATCAAATACCTTTCTGAAATCCATATGGACTGCACATACCATCCTATCCTCATTGGCCCTTGGTTTCTACTGAACAAAACTCAAATCAAATTGATGAGAGACAATCTCTCACATTAAGTTGTGCAAATTATCCCTAATCAATCCATGTCTTTCCAAAGGTAGATACAAAATGCTGGAGTAACTCAGCGGGACAGGCAGCATCTCTGGAGAGAAGGAAATCGTGACGTTTCGGGTCTAGACCCTTCTTCAAACTCGCCTTTGAAAGACGTGCCTTTCCAAATGCATCTGCAGCTTATCCCTGATCCCCTCCAGAAAGCAGTGTGAGATGTCAGTAAGATGGCACTTACTACAGATGTCAGGCTTATTAGACTGTAGTGCTCAGTTATTTCTTGATAGCCCTCCTTTTGAATAAAGATGCAACATTAGCCACCTTCTTGTCTTACTTGGGCATGGCCAATGATGATGCATATTTCTCAATTAGCGCTTTTGCAATTTCTCTCTAGCTTCCAACTGTAGAGATTTATCTATCTTATGTTTTAAACTATCCAGCACCTCTAATATGCGGACTATCCCCATGACATCCCAATTAACATTCTTGAAATCCCTAGGCTTCATGCCTTCATGCATGGTAAAAACAGAAGAGAAATATTCATTGAGGCTGCAGCTCTATACATTGATGCCCATTTTAGTCTTCGAGGAGGCATATTCTCTCCCTAGATACCCTAATTTTTTCCCCTCCTTAATATGCCTAAAATGTCTTTGAATTATTTTTACTTTTATCTGTCAATGCCATCTCATACTGCTTTCTGCCCTCCTGGTTTCCTTCTTGAGCATACTCTTGCATCATTATACTCCTCTCAGGGATTCACTTGGTCCCAGATACTTGTATCTGACCCATGCCACCTTTTTTATGACCAGAGCCTCAACACCTCTTGTCATCCAGGGATTCCTATTTCTGCCAGCTTAGCCCTTCACACTAACAGGATCATCTTGAACTCTCGCTATATCACTCCTGAAAGCTTCCCATTTACCAGACATCCCTTTGTCTACAAACAGCCTACTTCAATCAACATTTGCAAGTTCCTGTCTAATACAATTAAAATTTGCCTTGCCCCAATTAAAACTTTAACGTGGATTGATTCTGTCCATTGCCATAACTATTTGAAAACTAACAGAACTATAGTCATTGGCCCAAAGTGCTCCTCTGCTCACACCTCAATCACTTGCCTTGCCCTATTTCCCAAGTCAAAAACACATCTACTCTCTTTCCTGTACCTCGATTCTCTCTGCAGCCTGGGACATTAAATTGCCAGTCCTGTCCCTCCACAGCCATGTTTTTGTAATGGCTATAATATCCCAGTCCCATGTACCTCTCCATGCTCTGAGTTCATTTGCCAAGCCAGTCAGGACTCTTGCATTGAAATAAACACAATTTAATCCCACAGTCTTTCCTCGCTCCCTGCCGTACTCTTACTTGTCTGCTGAACTTGTCATTGACTCCTGTGTCAGCTTGCAGCAATGGCTATTTTGGATCCCATCCCACTGACAAATCAAGTTTCAATCCTACCTAAGAGCTCTAGCAAATTTGCCCAACAGAATAATGGTCCCCTCCAGTTCAGATGCAACTTGCCCTTCTGCCCCAGAAGAGATCCCAATGCTCCAAAAATCATAATCCCAACACCACCCATTTATCTGTCCTACCCTTTGTTCCATTCCACATTAGCATGTGGCATTGGAAGAAAATAATCACTATCCTTGAGCTCTGCTTTTTAACCTTTCTCCTAGCTCCCGCAGGAGGGCATTCCGTTTTCTACTTGGGTAATTTGTGCCACTGAGTACAATGACTTCTGGCTGCTCACCCTCCCCCTTGAGAATATTTTGAGCCGCTCAAAGACATATTTGACCCTAGCACCACATCTTCATGGAGTCCAGTTTGTGGCCACAGAATCTCCAGTCTGTCCCCTAACTAATGAGTCTCCTATCTCAATCGCTCTGTCTCCCTGCCTTCACTCCCTCTCCCTCCCATAGTTTATTTTGAAAATTCTAGTTGCTATGAAATTTTGCCTTTATTGTCTCACGCTTTCCAATAACCATTTGATCTCAAAGCATAGACTTGATTGTGATTAAAGTTGTTTTTTTCCTAATTCTGCCTTTAGTATTAATGCAGTTTAATCATTTACGGAATGAAATAGGGTGTGTTTGCACGCTTTGAAATGGGGAGGGCTGCATGCTTTGGTCCCTTCTGGACAAATGTTGCTGTTCTTTGAATTTGGAAATGTTCAGCATCACAGATGAACCAAGGGATTCTGCTGGTCTTACTTGGCTCTATATTTCAAACTGTTAATACAGACACTGCCTACAAACAAGAGTAATTGGGATATAATCAACAGGATGTGTCATAGAATTTATTTAGAGGATGGGGTGGTGAACAAGAAAGGGTGGATTGTTGTAAGGAAAAACTTGCAGTTTGCTTCCAGGTAATTAGTAATGTGTAGTATCCGCTGAACTGTCTGCTTTCAGCTGCCTTGTGCCTAGGCAGCTGTTCTGCATGCTTGTCATTATTCACTCACCGTGAAATAGCAATAAACTAAGCCAGAGCCTTACCTGCCATTTTTCAGGGATCGGCTTACTGTGATGTGAATAATATTTTCTCTCTCCTTAAGAGTAATGCTGAGCCTTGTGGGTGTTTCAGTTTTGCACTGAGCCCTAACGTAGAACAGGTCAGGTACAGGACCTTCGGGCCATAATGTCCATGCCAAGCATGATGCCAAGTAAAACTAACCTCCTCTGCCTACTTGTGATCCATATCCTTGCGCACCCTGCATATCCAAGTGCCTTATCTAAAAGCCTCTTAAATATAGATTGTAAGTACGGCCCTAGCTATGCATTCTGTTTCTGTAAGAAGCTGCTAGCGAGTTTGTCTACATCTGCAGTATCCCCACATGGCATGAAATAGAAGGATTTGATATTCAGCTTTCTTTATAAGGTTCCAATGACAAATGGAATAAAATGAGCTTTTCAGTGCTTTCATGAATTTATATTATTAAACTTTCTTTATTTGCTTGCGATGAAAACATTATCTATCTGAGATATGTTTCTTGCCCTTCCCCAGGTTATCATCTAGAGTAACGATGAACCAGATTTTAAAACATTAGACTATAGTAATATTGTAATATTTTTGTAGCTTACAGATACTATGACAGCACACTATCATACCTGTCTCTGAAAGGACGTCAACCCTTTCTCTCAATTGTTCTGTCTCTACCACATCTATTCTCAAGATGAGATTTTCCCCTCCAGGACAACGGAAATGTCATCCTTTGTGGTTTTCCTATGCTTTCCTGTTCCATTTTGAGTTCCTGGTCGCAAGCCATTTTAATTCCTCTCCATATTCCTCACTGACAAGTCTGTCCTCTGCCTCCTCCATTGCCAGGGTGTGGCCCTCTTTCTTGCCTCTTTATACCATCTATGCCCCCTTTACATTCTTAGTCCTCATGTACGGTCTCATCCTGAAACATTGATCATCCCTCTGACTCCACAGATGCTGACTGACCAGTTGAGCTCCAGCAGTTTTTATGTGTTCATTCCAGCATCTGCATCTCTTGTGTCTCAGTATTTTTAAGTAAAATCCTACTGCTTGGGGAATCCACTGAACGTGAATGTACGTAGTCTCCATTTATGTATCATGACATATATTTCCAATTTGCATTATTGGTTTTACTCTGATGGATATCTTCAGATTACAAATTAGTAATAATATTTTGAAACAACGGTTATTTCATCGTGTTGCACTCTTAATGTAATAATAAATCAACTTAAAAGCATACTGCTTTACTATTGGTGGAGATGTTTCTGCTGTGGTTTTATTAAATGCAGAAAGTTATTCTGGTGATCTTACAACCTCATCTGCACCATGTATGGATTAAAATTAACTGTGTGGGTTCCTGTGTCAGGTTCCACATTTTTAGTTGAGTTGGTGTGTTGTGAGTATTTTATAAAATAGATTTTTCTTTTTGCAAGATGCTGAAGTTTGACTGCATTTAAGGAGCCCATTCTTTCCTGCCTGAAAACTAAACCCATAAAAAGGGAACCCTGGACATTCTATAGTATCTTTTTTCAATATAGAAAAACGCTCTTGACTTTTACCATCCATTGCTAATATTTTTCAGAAATGTGTGAATACAGAATGAATGAATGAATATTCAGAATGAATACACGTAAAAGCGTGAACATGTGTATTCATGTACATATATTCACATGTTTTAACCATTTGTCATGAAGTAAATATTTAGTGAGATATCCATGCAGTAGACATTAACATATTTTTTTCTTTCCCTCAAGTGCCAGCACCATCTAAGACCAGTCAAAGCCAGCTTCAGCCTGCCAACTCTAACAGCGGCACTTCCATAAATACCAGCAACAATAGCAATGCCAAGCGGGACCCAGCCAACACTCAGCAGCAAGCCTTGTCTCGATATCCTCCTCGTGAAGTACCGCCACGCTTTCGACACCAGGAGCAAAAGCAACTGCTGAAGAGGGGCCAGCAGCTACCATCAACAGCTGGGACTACAACATCGGTAATCACAAGCCAAACGGGAAGCAGTGCTGTTACTGTGCAGGCAGTGACCAACGGGCAGCTGCAATATAGCAGCAAACCATTGACAGGTAATCTACAACAGAATATGTACATAACAAGGCCTTCTACATAAAGGCAGAGTTTAAAATTCAGCACCATATTGCACCAAATTTGGTCAGTTGGATCATCTCGACCATGCTTGCTTATTGGAAATACAAAAGCAAAACAATACACAAGCTTTAACTCGGAATTAAAAGTGAAATTATGTAATTGCTCCCCAATTGTGTGTAAATTAATGGAGAAAGAGTTACTATTTCCGAGTTAACGTCAAACTGTCAAAAAAAAGATGGAGGCAAATCAATATTGAGGATACAGAGAAATGGGGAGGGGAGAAAGATTAAAAAGGAAGAGGTATGTCAAAGTGGAAGGCAGAAATGATGAATTTACAAAAGGAATGATAAAGGCATAAGTTCACTTAATTGTACCAACGAACCCATGCTTCTAATTCCTTACCATTGCTCCTAAAAATACAATCGGAGAAGATGTACCACTGGTCCTCTTACCCCCTCCCATATCTACAATCTGGTGCCAAACACCTTTTGAAGGTGAAATGGCAATTAATTTAAATCTAGTATACATTTTGTTTTGCTTACATTTCTCCACATTGAGGAGTCCAAACAAAGACTGCTTTGTGGGACATCTTCACTTTAAACAATAACTTTATTGAGAATAAAGACAGTAAATAAATATTAGTTTCAGTTAAGTGCTTTTTTCCCCCAATGTCAGAAAAGGACATTTGTAGGTACAGTCTCCTTTGCAATCTGGATTGAACCCAGAGAAGAAGGGTCTCGACCCGAAACGTCACCCATTCCTTCTCTCCAGAGATGCTACCAGCATTCAGGCAAACTTTGGATGGGAGTTCTGTTGAGTGTCTTCTGGTGTCATTGTGTTTTTCAATCAATTACATTTCTGAAGACTAGAGCAACCTTTATTCTGATATCTGGAAAGTGCATCTGCAGGGTTAGGTAGTTGGGATATTTTACTGTGGCTCAAATTTTAACATTGGTAAACTAAATCAGAGTCCCCTAAACTAACAGCCATAGGCAAAATTTGGCTGTTGCAATGTTTGGCCTAGTGTTCTAAAAGTGAGCATTTTTGATAGGTGGACGTGGGTATTCTGTGTCACACGTGGTGTCATCTGCAGTTTTCCAACATTACAGAGAACAAAGATGGTAGAAGAAGAGTTGGAGATAAGATAGGTTAGGTGGGTGGGGGGTTGAAGGGAGGATAGCATGTAAGTGGAAGATGGATGGAGAATCAGGACTACTTTGGAGGAGGCTGATGCAGGGACGTAAGCGATGTTGAGTGGAGGCTGGCTGAGTCTCAGGAATTTGGACGAGGGTGGACACCAGCGACATGGGGTGAATGGGAGGTGAGATGGGGGTTGTCGTGAGGTTGTGATGACAATGATGGTAAGACGATGAATAATGATATAAAGTTAAAGTTCCCAATTACTTGAAGGAAAATGGATGCCTCATTATCCAACACTAACCTCCATAGGGTGGAGCCTTTAATTCCAAAGTAAACCTCATCACTGCAGTTAAAATTTGCTTGATTGTTTTCGTGGGGGTTATATGGCATGGTAGAATTTTGCATAGGCATTCTCAGGCATTTTTTGTATATTGATAGATGTCACTTTGCAGACCTCTCGACCTCTGAGTCCTATCATCATTCTGTGTTTGGAGATTCCCTCCAAGACAACTGGGATGCCTAGTTCTGGATGATTCTTTTTCCAAAACATTCACTGATAGTAGTTTACTGAGTAGTTTATTCCTTCTCTGGCTTATCGTACTTTTATGATCAAAACATTGCTGATATGTGTTCTCCTGGCTCTCCTCCCTTGTACTCACACCCCCAACCATAGAAGGAAGTGTTCCAGATAAACAAATAGAGGAACTCTTTAGAGTTAAATGGTTACGCTTTATTAAACTGGGCTTAGTATTGATTAAGTGCCGTTGATCTACAATATATGATTCCTATCGATTATAACTTTCTTAACATCCTTCCCATTCTCCAGCCTATGCCCTATCTTAATAAAACCCTTCCTTCCCCTGCTGTGAGAGTTTTTGCAACTGGAATGCAGTGCTTCTCATTGAATATGCTATTTGCTTTCCTTTATTTATAGGATGGGTTGGAGAAATCTTAATGTAAAAATAAAGATAAAGCTTCAGAGAAAACGGGGAATTGTAAAGAAAATATTGCAGTGGGATAGAAAAATGAAATAGAGTCATATGTCTCCCAAGTATGAAATATAATAAGGTTAATGGTCATCGAGGTCTTCTATCGATGCCCACTGGTCCAGGAAGACGGAAATCTTCCAAAACCACTTGGTGATTATGTCTAGGACCACTATTTGCTAAATAAAGTAAAGTGGTTTTAAGCGTTCAGCATAATGCTGGATACTTTTCTTACCCTCTCAGCTGACGTATTAACCCCATAGTCAAAGGATAGTTAAAAGTAGAATTGAACGGTCCATGAATTGAAGAATCGCTGAAATGAATGCACTGTGTATTAAATTTGAATGTGTTGTATGATTGTGTTGAAGTTGCAACTACTCAAGACGTTGACTGGGAATTTATTTATTGTCATTGTATTTTCAAAAATCCTATTTGGGGTCCTTACATTATTCACATGCCCATATGGCTTTTCTAATAGCATATTAAATGTGACTATAACCCACCCAAGAGAAAGGATTAACCTTCAAGTACATGGTGACTATCATAATGTCAGTAAATTTCAAAGCTCGAAACGGCATTTAAGTACATTTGAAGTGTAATTAGACAATACATGCAGGAGTAGGCCATTCGGCCCTTCGAGCCAGCACCACACAAATTAGAGGTGATTTGTGACAGTTTGTGCACTGCGAGACCACACGACTGGAAATAAAATAACAGGATCGTCTGTTTTTAACACATTGACAGTTAACTGTAAGCCAGGGTATGGGGACTGTTCATCATTGCTCTTTGACTAGTGGATTTCGCAGAAAAGGTCGAGAGGGTCTTGTTTTAATATCTCATCAAAAAGACATGTGCTCTGATTATTTTCTTCTTTTTTAAAATCAGTTCGCCAATTTTCTCACTTGGACAAATCTTATACAGAGTGAAGCAGAACCATTATCTGACCTCATTTGGACCTTTTCATTTTGTTTTCCTTTTCATGCAAGAGGCATTTTGTAGCTCTTTAGTGATTGTTGTATCTTGGAATAATGTCTGATTTTTATGGTTGAATTGCTTTTGAGCTTATTCCTGATATATATCGTATTTACACTTGCTTAGTTTTGCTGCAACATATATTGCTAGTGAGAGCTGCAATGCAGTACAGTTTGCACTCTTGGACTGCTTTACCAATTGTTTTATGTGCACTTACAGCTAAATATAACAGAAATTACTAGGCAAAGTTTTGCAAGTGTGCTGGTGTCGTTCATTGTTTTAATTATGATGAGTGAGAGAGTAATTTTCTTTCATCAAAAGCAAGCTGAGAGTATATTGAACCTTGATGCCTTTGTGGTTCTCTTGCTTTTTCTTAGGCATGCCTCCCATTCGGGATTTGGTCAGCCACTCCCCTAACCAGTCAGGTGACAAAAGCTTTTTTTCGCTTCCTCCTTTCTTTTCTTCTGTCTTCCTCTCCATTCCTTTCCCTCTGTAATCTCCCTGTGGCTTTATTTTGCACATCCTGAACAATGAAGGGTTATGGCTGAGGCTGCTTGTGTGAGAACTTGCTTGGGATTATTAACTAGAGATGTTGGTTGGATCAATCATCTTGCTTTGCTTCTTGGTGATATCTGTCACAATGTTTTATGTTTGTAATAGACCTGCATGCTTTACTTAAATCCCTTATCTTTTGTGGCCCAAGGCCAAATTAAAGTTTTTTTTGTACCTAGATTCAGTGAATGATGAGTAGCTCCTGCAGACTTCATCGCCTGTGATCCTAAGATGCTACATAAACCCAGCAGTTTATTTTTAACACTCAAGGTTATCTGCATTACAAGTCTGGTCTAGTCTAGTGGTAGCAGTTAATTTTCTTTCTGTGTGGCTTCATTTGATTGGTGTCATTGTGATCAAACTTGTCATTGCTAAGCAAAATCGAAAGGCACTTGTCTGCACAGCCAATGGAATGGGTAGGTACTACTTCTATATCTTTGCCGGTGAGGTTATCAATCAGTCATTAGTGGTCGAGAGAGTGACTATCACCCTGAATCTTTTTGTTAAATCTATCTTTTATTCTGATTATCAGGGCTGTGAGAGAGATGGAAAGTTTTTGAGGATATATTTCGTGTTCATATTCCTTTGAAAACAAAATAAGTTAATGACAATTCCTGGGGATCTAAATTAGGATTTAATTATCAAAAAAGCACCAGCACCACCTTGCACAACAGAAACCTCCAGCCTGAAAAGGGCAAGGTGGGCAAGGTGTTGGGAAATACATAATAATATAGGGGCGAGCTAGTTGTGCATCATGCTGTTGGTAAGGTGCACAGTGCAATATGTGCCAGGTGCTGAGTTAATTTGTGTTCCTTTTGAGAAAGGTTAAAAGCAATTTTATGAATAAACTTAAGTTAATTTCTTTTAAATTTTACTTCCAAGCTGAAAGACTAAGATTAATTGAATCTATTTTATTAGGAATTTTAAACCTTGTGATATGTAATCATGTAATCCTATAGAATAATTCATAGTTTCTCTGTCATCATAATTCTCAGTTGTTTCCAAGAAAATTGCATGGGAAACATGAAACAGTGATTCACTTAACAGTTGAAGTCTCCATTTAGCAGATTTGTGGTGGTTGTGGGTATGTGGACTTCCTGTTTTCAAAGACCATTATTTTCCTCCAATTCTGTGGTTTCGGCAAATAGGGATTTGCCAGTCATGTTGTCAGTGTGTTGCAGATAATTTCAGAGATTTGAGGTTTGACATCATTTGTATTGATTTACAAATGCTGCGTTCACTCCGTCAGAGTGACATAATCTCTTCAGCCATCTTTGTGCAAGGTATGACTGGTCAGTGGAGAGATTTTAAGTTGATACTCAGTGACTTTAGTTTTGCCAGGGTTCTATAATGCTGGACTTTGTGAAATGCTGCCTTTACGTTAAGGGAACTAATTGTCACCTAACTTGGAGCTCAGCTTTGTTCAAATTTGGCCCAAGACTGAAAAAGTCTGCTTCAGCTGCAAAGCCCAATCAGATGATCAGTGAACATGTTATTGACTAAGTATCTCTTGTTAGCACAGTTGTCAGCATCTTCCATTATTCTGATTCAGAGCAGCAAAATATTTGGTTGATTTGACTTTTATTCACAGGACATACTTTTGAAATTTTCCACAGCCTTGAATATTATTGGTTCCATGACTGCGATGTTCAGAGTTCTCAGCGATTTCTTGACATCATATTGAATTGGTGAAGGCTGGCTTCTGTGATGAAAGCTGAGTTAGAGCATTGTTGTAGTTGTTGATATAGCAGAAAAAGAGTTGGGGAATAGGGCCAGTGTACGCCTGAAACAAATGTATTTGAGGTAACCAGCAAAAAGGCAGACTTAGTTGGGGCCCATGCGAGTGCCCATGGCTGCACCTTTAACTTGGAAAAAGTGAAAGGAGTCAAAGAGAAATTCACTTAAAAAATCTTTGTCTTTGTTTTCAAATAGCTCAATGATCTCACTGCTTCTTTCATTTATAACCTTCTTTAGTCCAGCAAATTTCTGAATGCTGCATTCTTTTCTCTTGATCCTATCTAGTTTCCGTTGCCCCATTGGTATCGGTGGTTTCAGTTGTAATTCTGCATCTCCCTCCCTAAATATGTTAGTTTCTTCTCATGCTCCATGATACTTTCTAAAATCTGTCCCTACTCGGCATTATCACTTTGTAACTTTATCACTTTATAATCAATGCCCTGAGACAAAATTGTTTTTTTGGTCAAAATCTACTGTTACAAAGCCATGGGATTTTTTTGCTGTTAAACATTATGCAGTTTAGTTTAGAGATATAGCGCAGAAACAGGCCCTTCAGCCCACCGAATCCACGCCGACCAGTGATCACCACACGCTAACACTATCCCACGCACACTAGAAACAATTTACAATTATACCAAGCCAATTAGCCTGCCAACCTATATGTCTTTGATGTGTGCGAGGAATCCTGGAGATCCCAGAGAAAACCCACGCAGGTCACGGGTGAATGTACAAACTCCGTACAGACAAGCACCCATAGTCAGGATCAAACCCGGGTGTCTGGCGCTGTAAGGCAGCAACTCTACCACTGTTGTTACAATGCTGAATTTGTGTCAGCAATATGAAGGAATTGGGTAAATACTTGTAAAAGAAATTCATTTGAAAAACAGAAGGGGAATGCAACTAGCATGGAGTAGTTGAATGCAGACTTGGATACTGCCCACTTTGTTTTTAAGTTTCTATGACCAAGTGTTAAATTGATAACCACGGAATAGGTTTTCAAATAGAAACAGACTATTCAGGCTGGGTTAACTTTGTTGGATGGTAGACAAAAGTGCTGGAGAAACTCAGCGTGTGAGGCAGCATCTATTGAGCGAAGGAAATAGGCATTGTTTCGGTTCGAAACCCTTCTTCACTTTGTTGGGTTTGTTTATTTGTATTTTCAAATAGCTCATCTTTAGCTATTGACAGCACCATGACAGGATTTTGAAGAAGTCCAGTGTGTATTTTTACTGGGCTGCATACTGTTAATGCATAGTGCTGAGCACATAGCAGTAATACAGTTTATATTCAATATCTGTTTTACAGAATGAATTAGTGTGCAGGAAAGGTCCTCGTTTGGTTTCCGGTTAAATTTAACTATAGCCTGAGACCTAAGACTTAGCACCACCCCAGCAACCCGCAGCTTGCTTCACTTAAGCTCAAGGCAGACAAACAACCTTATTTGTCCTTGATATCTCCTTTGTAGCCAATTTCCACACTTCACTCAGCCCAGTGACAGGAAAACCAATAAAAATGCGAGGCACTATTGCTGGATGTTACTGCCCTGATTAAGCCAAATAATTCAGCAAATATTAATAGTCTTTTTCCTGTGACTTTTCAAGCATAAGGCCCAAATTAAGCTACCAATGTATTGGAGATTTGTCCTCATCCTTCTGGTAAATTTGATGCTGGGCTGTATGATCACAGCATTATTTAGTTTCCGTCTGCATTCTCTCCAGCAGCCATTGCTTGAATGTTTACAGCAAAGCTTGCGCAGTGCTGCTCTCTACTCTGTTGGCTGCATTTCAAGATTGACTAGTATGCATTGATGGCAGTGACTGCAGTGCACTTCACAGTCATTTTCACAGGGATGCCAACACACTGCATGACATTACATGTGTTAATCATTAACTTTTAGTATAGTGAAGCTTTAAAACGTTCTTACTTGGGTAGAATATGATTGTTCCATGTGGCATGAGATTGCTCAGACTAATTTTGGCAGAGAGACAAAATCAGCACAAGGGGAGGGATTTGGCAGCCATGTTGTATCTCAGTTTGAAGCTTTTCAGTCCAGCTGAGAGAAATGAGCTTTAATTCAACATTGCTGTCCAGAGGGAACAAGATCTAAATGAACCAGCTGCTTCTAGAATCACATATTTTTTTAATCTACTGTAATTGTCCAGTGTTAACTTCATTCATGGGAATATATTTTGATGAATCGCTCCTTTACGTAACTGCAAAATGGCAACAGCTGGATTATATGTCCTGCCGAATGTAACTTAAAGAAGGCAGGTTTTATTGAATATTCTTCACACTTGCTGTCAGAACAGACTGGTCCATGATGTTTCTGCCAACTTTACCTTCTTGATATGCATGGCTGCGATTTGTTGTGTTAAATTGTCAGCAGTGTGTCTTTTAGGCAAATGTAAAAGAAAGGTGGTTTGCTGGTTAAACTACAGAAAATTAAATTAAGTTGATTTCAAGCCAGCTGTCTTTGGTTTTAATTTCTAGAATATATATATTTCCAACACCAGATGTTTGTTGCCAACATTCATCAATAGATGCCTAATCTAATACATTAAGGATCTAACATGATATTTAGAAATTTGCCACACCTATGCACATCATACATATATCTGAAAACGTGTTCAACAACCAGCCGATGATTTAGCTCAGTGGGTATTAGGTGGCCGTAGTTCTTTTGTCACAAGGGAGAGGGAAAAGCAACAAGTTGATAATCAGGAATGTAAAATGGGGGGCTCCTGATGCAGCATTTTAACCTGAAGCTATGTCAATTCTTCCCTTCCCCCACCCCCCCCCCCCACACACTCACAGATGCTGCTTCATCGGCTGAGTTCCTGCAGTAGGTTTTTGTTGATTAAGATTGTAAAATGTTGCCTTGATAACAATTACATATGATAGACAGAAAATGCTGGAGTAACTCAGCGGGTTAGGCAGCATCGACAATTGGATAGACAATGTTTCAGGTCGGAACCCTGCCTCAGACAATTACTAATGTTGAAGAAGAAGGGACCATAAAGATGACATCAATATGCCACCTTGTATTGAATAAAAGTGTTCATGTATTGATAAAAGTCTCCCCCCCCCACACCCCCCCCCCCAACACAGTTTTTATTCATGTGTAGTTTATCATAAAATGCAGACTTCTGTGTAACGTTTTGTGCTCTACATATTTATTGCTCCACCCTTAGGGTGCAGTTTTGTTTTCCTGCTTCCTTTCCTGAAATTATCAACTGGTTGAATCATAATTTAAATGTGGCTGATGGAAGTCATCAATCTGAAATTTACATCAAACTTGGAAGGGTTGTCATTTTTTCTGGGGATTAGATTGTAATTACATTTCGAACCAGCCTTATAACCAGTAGCTTAGTTTGGAAATACAACATGGAAAGAACCCTAAGGCCTACCAAGTCCACGCCAACCATTGATCGTTGTATTTCTATGTACTCTACTTTCTCATGCATTACACATTAGAGACAATTTTACAGAGGCCACTGACCTACAAACCTGCATATGTTTTGATGTGGGAGGAAGCCGGAGGAAACTCACACGGTCCTAGGGAGAACATGTAACCTCCACATAGCGCCCGAGGTTAGGATCGAACTGCCAGCACCCAAGGTCAGGGTCTCTAGTCTAAATCTGGTGAACATTTAGTGGAATGTTCACCTGTCTATGCAGATATACAAAAATATATCTTGTCAAATCTATATTTATCAACCACATCTTATTAGTATAAAAAAATATTTTAAGGGAAGTAAACCAGCAATCCATCTGCAGGCTGAAATTTACAATATCCAATATGTAGACCAGGTATAGATCTGCAATTCCAAATACCCCTAATTTTAAAAAGTAGAACAAAGGTTTACACCAGTTTTACTCTAAAGACCACTTCCTGTTATTTTAGCAATACCGTGTGGAAACAGACCCTATGGCCCACCGAGTCAATGGCAACCATCGATCACCCTTTCACGCTATTTCTATGTTATCTCACTTTTGCATCCACTCGCGATATACTCGGGGCAATTTACAGCAACCAATTATCCTACAATTGGTCTTTGAGATGTGGGAGGAAACCAGAGCAGCTGGAGGAAACCCATGTGGTCACAAGGAGAACCCACAAACTGCACATAGGCAGCGCCCAGGTCAGGATTGAACCTGGGTCTCTGACACTGTGAGGCAGCAGCTCTACCCACTATACCACTGTGCTTCCCTATTCTTTGTTTACAGAAATTCTATCTTTTGTAAATGTTTAATTTAATCATGATGACTTGTTGTTGAATCTTGTCCTCTCCCTGCTCCCAGGCCATATTTAACTTGTTTGCCCATTTAATTATCCTCAAATGTTCCTCATTCAAGGTTAAAGAGCTCGTTTTGCCAAACTTTGTTCATTACTCGTGTATTTGATACCAGAAATAAACATGATGGCTTCTATCTGAACAATGCATGAATTGAAGCTTTCCCAAGCATGTTACTGTTTGAAACTGAATCATGATTGAGGTGTGCTGTGGCTTGACAAGGACGCTTGTACATTATTAGCATGGCTGCAAATGTATACCGAACAGATCTATTGATAATCTAAATAAGTATTTAACTTGCTTTACCAATGGTATATTTTTGCATTCACACCTGGCATTCATTAATGTCGTTATTTTGATTATGTTTAGGTACAGACTTCTCTGGTTTTGCCGCATTTCCATTTAACGAGGTTCTGCATTGGTGAATTAAATTGACACAGAGGGAATGGTATTTGATAATAACTGCATAATTAATAAAAATATTGCTACAGGTTGAGCTATTCAGAATACTCCTTTAATGTGTTTGGGTTACAAACACTGACTTTCATGTGTGGTGGAAGAATCAGTGTAATAATGTATTTCTATGAAAGGTGGTTGTCCTGGTGGTGCCATTTTTCTCATAAGGGCATTTTTTGTAATACTAATCTACCAGTAAATGGACATATTTGCATGCAATGGTGGTTGCATTCACCCGAAGCTGTGTGCACTTTTGTCGAGCAATTGTTATTGGCGTCCACTAATTGTTTGGATTTCCAAACAGTTGGGTGAAACTATAAATACGTTTGAGATCTAAGCTCAGTGATAACTTGGTTTAGTACTGTGACTGAGTGATATATGTAAATTAGACTACTGTTTGTGTTTTACAGATTTAAACCACAGTGGTTTGGGATCGCATTATGAAATTCTCACTGGGGACCTGTATCTATCAACAGCGATTCTACTACAAATTGGGATAAAGTTATTGTAGACGGGTCCGACAAAGAAGCCTGGCCTTCAATCACTGGCAGTGACCCAGAGTTAGCTTCAGAATGTATGGACATTGAATCTGCTTCAAGC
The DNA here is from genome assembly GCA_038087875.1 of Malacoraja senta. Taxonomy (NCBI): domain Eukaryota; kingdom Metazoa; phylum Chordata; class Chondrichthyes; order Rajiformes; family Rajidae; genus Malacoraja; species Malacoraja senta. The sequence continues at coordinate 69,721,996 of CM075981.1, forward strand.
TCTGGGTCAGAGAAGAACCTCCGTACTATGGCTTCAGGGAGCACAGTTAGTGATGGCGATGGCAACAGAACGGGCAGTGGAAATGGTTCTTCAAGTCAGTTTGTGGTTGGAAATGTCAGCAATAATGTAGGAAATGGTAGTATTAATGGGCCTTGGGGTGGATCTCGAGGCTCTATATCAAGCACATGTCAGGGTTCTGCAGAAAACGTGGATGGCAAACCAGAAAGCAGCCATGGTCAACTGAATGCATGGGGCAGTATTGTTTCCACGTCCAATGGTTCATTGAAGCAGAATGGTTTGAATCCAAATACCAACCTAGGTGCCTGGCCTTTGTTGGAAAACGATGGAAATACTGTGCAAGGACCTGTGCCAGGTAGCAATTCTGGCAGCAATGTTCAACGTAGCACTGTAGGTCAAATGCTGAATAATCAGAGTGTTAACATTGGACTATCAGCTCCTAGTTCATGGGGAGGTCTGCAGGAGAATTCTGATGCAGAAGTGAATGGTACAAGGAAGGTTTCATTCAGTGGACAACCTCAAAACCTTAACACTGAAATGAATGGACCAAATAACACTACTAACCCATTGACCTCTAGCTTACCAAACTCTACTAGTTCAATGCAGACAAATGAACTGCCTAAACATACAGGGCCTGGGGCCTGGGGTGTACCCTTAGGAATGAGCACAGTTAATCCATCTCAGCTTCAGGCCTCCTCAGTAACAAATGGCACTTCAGTTTCTCAACTTGGCAATGGAGGAATCAGTGAGGGAATGAACAGTGGGTCTTATGGTACGACTTGGGGTACACCTGGCACTAACTACTCTGGAGAAAAATGTCCAGGCCCTAGCTGTAATTTGGGGCAAGCTAGTGGTGACACTGTGAATGCAACTCTAGCACAATCGGCTACTAATGGCTCTGGAAGTACTGCTTACAAAAATAATTGTGGAAGCAATAGAGGAGGAGTAACATGGGAGTCTGGTGTGGTCAACTCCCATAATGTGACCTGGGGAGCAGGGAACAGTTTAGGCTCTGGAGGGACTCGCAAAGTCTGGGGAAACCCAGCACCAAATGCAAACACTGGCACTAAGATCTCAAACGGAGAATGGAACAAACTGCCTAACAATCAGCATTCCAGCAATGGTCTAAATGGAAGTAGTAATAGGAAGGGAACAAATGGGTGGAAAAGTCTAGATGATGCTCTTTGTGGTCAGGATCAAAATTCTGCATCTCAGCCAAGTGAACAGAACAATTTATGGGTTAAAACTTCAACATCATGTACTGCAGACAGTGAGGGGAGCACAGAAAGTACAGGAAGTCGTCACGATAGAATGAGTGTAGGAAGCAGTGATGGCAATAACCGACGTGGTGAAAAGAGAAAGCCTGACCAACCAGGAGTGGCCCAAAATATTTTGAATAGATCAGACTTGGACCCTCGTGTCCTGTCCAATACAGGTTGGGGACAGACTCCAATTAAACAGAACACTGCCTGGGATATTGAACCTTCAGCAAAGAGTGAAAGAAAAACTGACAATGGGACAGAGGCTTGGGGATGTTCTGTCTCCCAGGCTTCAAACTCAGGGGGATGGGGGGATGGGCCTCGCCCAAATAGTAATGATACCTCATCAGTATCCGGGTGGGGGGATCCAAAGCCTGCTACAGTCTCTTGCAACACGGGGTGGGGAGACACCAAAGGCTCAAGCAGCCAAGGGGGTTGGGAGAATAATTCTGCTGCTACAGGAACAGTAAAAGGCAATCAAACATGGGGAGGTAACAAAGAAGAAAAGTTAGCTGCGTGGAATGATGCACAAAAGGTCAAACAGGGATGGTCTGATGGACAGAAATCAAGCCAGGGTTGGGGACTGTCTGCACCTGATGGGTGGGGAGAGAATTCTAGGAGTGGCCAGTGGGGGGAATTACAAAAGACTGGTGCAGGCGGTTGGGATAATGACAGTGAAAGGTCTGCGCCTGGTTGGAATGAACCTGGGAGACCAGGCACGGGCCGAGGCACGTGGACAAGTAGCAACAATTCAGATTCTAATAATACTACAGGCTGGGGGGAGCCTGCCAAGGCTGCTCAGTCCCAAGGCTGGGGGGAGCAAGCCAATGCTGCTCAGTCCCCTCAGGGCTGGGGGGAACCCTCTAAGGCTCCTCAGTCCTCCCACGGATGGGGGGAGACATCCAAGCCTGCACAACCCCCCCAGGGTTGGTGCGAGCCTGCCAAGCCTGCACCAGCTCCCCAGGGCTGGGGGGACCCCTCCAAGCCTGCTCAGTCCCCCCAAGACTGGAGGGAACCCACCAAGTCAAGTAATTCTGCAGACTGGCACAAGCCACAGGATGGTAACAGCCCTTGGGCCAATAAACCACCTGGCCAGGGGTGGCATAATGGGCCGATGCCAGCACCATCAAAAGAGGAGGAACCTACAGGTTGGGAGGAACCTTCCCCAGAGTCTATTCGCCGCAAAATGGAAATCGATGATGGTACCGCTGCCTGGGGGGACCCAAGCAAGTACAACTACAAGAGTGTTAACATGTGGAACAAAAACACGCAGAGTAACAGCAATGGCTCAGAGCAGCCAGCGCAAATCCTGTCCTCGCCAACGACATCACAGCCCCCGCCGCAGCACCAACAACAGCTGCCGCAGCAAATGCCACCACCAAGTGCCATTCAAAGCAAAGAGAGTAATGGCTCCGGTAAGTTTTTCATCCTGACTTGCCGCTTCATAAATCTAGGCTATAAGAAGGTGAAACTTTATGTTTTGCTGGCTTTTATTTTGTATTGTATATATTCTAAAATCTAATTTGGTTAGATGCTGCATTCTATTTGGGTGCATGTCATGCCACTGCATATTGTATACATTTATGTTTTTTTCTGTTCAGAAGTTATTAAGATTTATTTCCTATGTGGATGCATTCTTTCCACCTCTATATTTCTGGTGGAGAGCTTATATTTTAAGCTCTATTGACAGCAATGGGAGTTTGATGTTTTGGCTGGTTTTGCTTTCCCATAAATTTAACTGCAGCTTAGAAGTGTGTAGATGGACTTATTAGTAGATGTTATAATAACAACACTAATAATGCTAGACGTATCGGAAACTACATTTCAAATTTACTATAATTTCGAAGCCAAAAGTCAAGGCAGTTTTGCAATAACATGCATTTCCATATTGCCAATTGGATAGAACGCATTTGATGAATTAGGGAACACTAATAGTATTACACGGGGAAATTTGTTGTAACGTGATTATGATGAGGAATGGGAGAACCACTTAAAAGTTTCTTTGGAAATTGGCGAGCAGAAAAAATGTTGTCTCCCTGCAGTAATCAGACACCATTGTCTCTTAAATACACAGCTACTACTTTAATCGCAGGACCAATTGAAATTGATAAACGATCTTGAATTGAGACGAGCGATATTATTCTAATAAACAATGTAACATGCAGCCTTAAGTATGTTTAGCCTGTAGTAACAAACATGAACTTAGAGTTATTAAAAATACCTTTATTTTTGAAAATCCTTTGGGGAGAAAAATAACGTTATTGCGAGGCCAACTGTTATGCCCTTTGATTCCTTTTCCTCCCTAACCACTCAGTAGTTCAGCCACATACCATGAAAAAATGTTATCCACAATATTAAGTTTGTAACAAGGAACAAAGTAGTTGCTTTGATGTGCATAGTTTCTATAGTCAGGCCTAGTCAAGCTTTAGCTTTAGCTTTTATCACGCCATTATCTGCAGCACTTGCAATAATTCATGTTTCACACGTCATAGTTAGCAGCCGCTTGCATGATGTGTGGCTTTGATTTGTTGGAACTTGAATGTGCTGCGAAGGTGGGAGTGAGGGGTTCTCCCAAAACATCACATTGTACTTTGTCGACATCAGAAACATGGTAAACTTGTGTACTGCCGTATGATCTTACCGGGTTGTATGCAAAACAAAGCATTTCACCGTAACTGGGTACACGTGACAATAAAGTATAATTGAATCATCTACCAAGGGAGAAGTACTGAAACAAGATTCATTCTGGCTTATCTTAGTTCAGAGGAGCCTCTTGTATAAAGGTAGCTTTTGGGGACTGAATAATAGAACGTCTGAGATCTTTACAGCAGTATTAAAGTGTCAATGTTCAAACAAACTCAGATGGATCAGAGCTAAATCTGTGGCCTGTCTTGAGCCAGCTGATGGCAAACCGCAATTTGCTTGAGTTGACGAGAGTTATCCTGGCTTCTTGCTCAGTACTCGCAACCCACTATTTTACAGGTAGAAAGGTGCTACATTTTGGTACCCAATCCATGTTTTTTGGGTCATATTTGGAGAGTCCAATTTTAGAGGAGTGGAGTAGAAGAGAGAAAACCAGAGCAGTATTTGTTGTGCTTCTAACGCTACAATATATGCATATGAATGGCACAGTACATTTGATATGAGTGGCACATGCAGCTCATAGAACCATAGAAACATAGAAAATAGGTGCAGGAGTAGGCCATTCGGCCCTTCGAGCCTGCACCGCCATTCAATATGATCATGGCTGATCATCCAACTCAGTATCCTGTACCTGCCTTCTCTCCATACCCCCTGATCCCTTTAGCCACAAGGGCCACATCTAACTCCCTCTTAAATATAGCCAATGAACTGGCCTCAACTACCTTATGTGGCAGAGAGTTCCAGAGATTCACCACTCTCTGTGTGAAAAATGTTTTTCTCATCTCGGTCCTAAAGGATTTCCCCTTTATCCTTAAACTGTGACCCCTTGTCCTGGACTTCCCCAACATCGGAAACAATCTTCCTGCATCTAGCCTGTCCAACCCCTTAAGAATTTTGTAAGTTTCTATAAGATCCCCCCTCAATCTTCTAAATTCTAGTGAGTACAAGCCGAGTCTATCCAGTCTTTCTTCATATGAAAGTCCTGACATCCCAGGAATCAGTCTGGTGAACCTTCTCTGTACTCCCTCTATGGCAAGAATGTCTTTCCTCAGATTTGGAGACCAAAACTGTACGCAATACTCCAGGTGTGGTCTCACCAAGACCCTGTACAACTGCAGTAGAACCTCCCTGCTCCTATACTCAAATCCTTTTGCTATGAATGCTAACATACCATTCGCTTTCTTCACTGCCTGCAGCACCTGCATGCCTACTTTCAATGACTGGTGTACCATGACACCCAGGTCTCGTTGCATCTCCCCTTTTCCTAATCGGCCACCATTTAGATAATAGTCTACTTTCCTGTTTTTGCCACCAAAGTGGATAACCTCACATTTATCCACATTATACTGCATCTGCCATGCATTTGCCCACTCACCCAGCCTATCCAAGTCACCTTGCAGCCTCCTGGCATCCTCCTCAGAGCTAACACTGCCCCCCAGCTTTGTGTCATCTGCAAACTTGGAGATGTTGCATTCAATTCCCTCGTCCAAATCATTATTATATATTGTAAATAGCTGGGGTCCCAGCACTGAGCCTTGCGGTACCCCACTAGTCACTGCCTGCGTTTACTCCTACTCTTTGCTTCCTGTTTGCCAGCCAGTTCTCTATCCACATCAACACTGAACCCCGAATACCGTGTGCTTTAAGTTTGTATACTAATCTCTTATGTGGGACCTTGTTGAAAGCCTTCTGAAAGTCCAGATATAACACATCCACTGGTTCTCCCTTATCCACTCTACTAGTTACATCCTCGAAAAATTCTATAAGATTCGTCAGACATGATTTACCTTTCGTAAATCCATGCTGACTTTGTCCAATGATTTCACCACTTTCCAAATGTGCTGGAAATTTGAGGAATTTGGTAACTTGAGGAATTATTATTTTTACGTGTAATGAGTGTTTAAACTACATACATATCTCAGGCTAAATCAAGGGGTAAATTCTCCTTCATTTTTGCATTAAATTGGCTTGTGTGGACAAAGATATTAACTGGGGAGTTTTTTTGTCTTTTATTAAATAAAGGCTGGGGCGAATCTTGCACTGTTCAGACAAAGCCAGATTCCTCTTGGGGAGAACCACCTGCTCTAACAGTAACAGTGGACAATGGAACGGCAGCCTGGGGGCAACCGATGGACACAGCAGCCAGCTGGAGAGAGCCGGTTAATGACAGTCCTGGCACCTCTGGATGGGGCAACACCCCAGCTGCCCCACCACCTCCAAATAGACCTGGTAAAGCTTGACACTTCCTATCTTTATAGGGTTGTAAAGTTTAATAATGGATGCTATGCATTTGTGCAGGTGGGCTTTGGGGAATCGGGCTCTATTGTTAATTATCTTATTGCAAATGTTGTTTGACATTAGGTAAGTTTCAGTGTATACCTTTTGGTGCCTTTAACATCATTTTTACTGCCATTTGCATAGATCAGAGTTCAACAAGTCGCCGATATGCTTGCTAATGTACAAAATACCAATAATTGAGGTACACATATGGTTTATAGAAACAAAAGCTGAAGTGCTATAGTAACTCAGCGGGTCAGGCATGTGACATGTGGAGACATGTGGCTTTGTGGCTTGTGTCCCCTACAGTTCTTTGTTTAATCTTTCTGCGTTGTGATCTAGAACCAACAAACCAGTCCATTTCATTGTTAATCAACCAAATTTAGTTAATATTCCAATTGAATATGAATATTTATTAAAAAATCGTTCTACATAGACCCGAAAAGAGAAAAAAAGTAAACATTTCCAGACTTGGAGCAGGAGCCCTTTGTGCAGTGAGGCAGAGATTGCCTAAAATTTAAACGCACAAAATGCTGGAAACACTTAGCAGTTAAGGCAACATCTTTGGCGTGATAAACTGAGTTTACATTTCAAGTTGAAGCATCTTCAGAACTGGTTTAGTTCTTGCAAAGGGTCAACTTTGTTTTTCTTTTCTGCTGGATTTTCTGAGTATTTCCAGCATCTATCCCTTTTTGTAACTTTGTCTACAATTGAAAGGGCAAATTTGCTAATGGGTAAAATCATGATAAACCATTTGAATTTGTTTATAAAATAACACTGTTAAATAGAACCAGCGTTTACCCTTAATGAGCAAGAACTATAGTTGCCAAAATAAAGATATAAACATCCAAAGAGGTTAACATAAGATTTGTTTTTAAATGTGAAGTCTAGAACTCCTTACTACAGTACAGAGCAGCTAGGGCTTTGCAGGATAAACTTGATACCTCTTTAATACTAGTCTTCTGGATAAAAAAGGCTAGCAATCCATCCAAAGTATTAAAAGTATAATAACAGGTGGCTTCTGATAAGGATGCACAGGAACTCGATGCGAATTAACATCTCTGTAGCAGCTCCATTGATGAGATGGGGGTTGTGTTCACCTCTTCCATCCTTTGGTCAATAGCCAACTCTTGAGTCTTGTTTATGTTTAGGGATAAATTGTTGTCCTGACACCATGACATGAGGTTCTCGATCTCTTTCCTGTACTCTGTCTCATCATTGCTATAGTCACCGCCATAATGAACAAGGCATCACTGTTTGCTGCCACAAGAGAGTTTACAATAGAGTATAATTCATCCATTGCCACTTTGGTCTTTAGAAATGTATATAGACTGTCGACTCGATGGTCAAGGTGAATTCCCTCGGTAGATTATAAGGACCGCGTTTTATGAACAGGTATTTCACACCTGGGAAGAAGAATTGAGCTAAGACCATCACATCATTTCACTTTAAAGCATTGACCGCTGCACTGTATTTCCTCTTGTCTGGGGATTCTATACAGTACATACAATAAATGGAGAAACCTTCAATTCTACAGCAAGAATAGGTGAGTCTGGGCTGAACCATGTTTCAATGAAACAAAGATTACAGCAGTCCCAGGTCTCCATTTGAAACAGCAGCTTTGCTCTGAGCTCTTCAAGCATTTTCTCAAGTGATTGAACGTTAGCTAGAATGGGGAATGAATAATCCCCATCATTTCCGTCACATCTGGAGCCCCTCACCCCTATCTCTCAAGAAAAGGTCTGAAAATGTTATCTTCCTGCTGCTGTTTACAGTCATGTAAATAAATGTTTATAAAAATACAGAAAATTTAGAAATTATAGTGGAGTTTCATAGAACAGCATCATACCAAACTAAAGAGTGTCATCTGCACTGCTGCTTCACAAATCAGTGCAGCCTGTTTCTCTTCCTGCTGGGCATTAACACAAATTTATATACTTTAAATAATTTAGAGTAAAGATTACTTTGCTGTCCAGCACTCTCAATCATGCACAGAAGTTAGTTTCTAACAGTGTGTGAGTGATTACTCACAGTAGATTACATTGAAAGATAGTGGGTGAGAAATTCAGACTACACTTTAAAAGCTGAAGCCACTCAATGGTTCCATACTGCAATCTATTCTTTACAGGTCCCAAACCTATGCAAGATGGCTGGGGTGATGAGGAAACAATGGTGCCAGGACCTCGTCACTCTAGCTGGGAGGAGGAGGAAGGGGACTCAGTGATGTGGAACAGCAACATCTCACAAGATAGTAACTCTTCTTCAAACTGGACATCCAAAAAGATGGCTCCAAAGGTAAGACTTTTGGCAATCTTGTCACTTCAAATTATAGACATTAAAGATCTTCATGCTTGGTCATGTTATTTTTTTTAACCCTCCCGCATTCTAACTTTACTCTCATCCTTCTGTATTCATTTGCTTTTACAAAAACAATGGATATTTATGATATCAGAAATAGTGAGTTAAATAGATGGTGATCAGTTGGAAAACAGTTGCTTCTGGCTCGTCTCAGCTTGGATTGTATTTTTAAACTTTGCAGTATCACATGTTGGAGCTTCACTGCAATGTGTCCCATTTCAAACATCCCTACCTCCCTCTGAGTACCCAGTCTAATCTCAATCACACCCTTGCACACAGGTGACAAGTCAGCAAATTGGGAAGAGAAGGAAGGTGCATACCTCATCTCAGTTACTCTTGATAACATGTGTGGTGATTATCACTGTCATGAAGATATTTTTGTTACCTCAGAAGGACCTGGAATTTGAATGTTTAAATTTTGTTTTCTTTGTGACTAGCGTTGCATGTGATTAGATTTTAAATGTTTTCTAGGGCATGATGAAAGGGGGAAATAAACAAGATGATATATGGATGAATCAGTTAATGAAGCAATTCTCTAACATTGGATTTCCTGTGAGTACAATGTAATAATTCTGCATTCTTTTCTCTTCCCCTCTCCTTCAATACCTGACTGACAACACCATTTCAACCTCTTATTGAGTTCATTAGTGGCCAGATAGTTGCCAGGAGATTTATTTTCTGTTTAAGAAGAGAATGATTGTAAGGAATATGTATCAGACTAATGCCCATTATTTTCTGAGGTATTTGTTCAAATCTCGTCCCTCAGAAGAGTAGATCAAAATGCTGTGCTGTGATGGATTTTACTCTCGTTCCAAATCAAGACTCCATACAAAGTGTTTTGTGATTGGGATAGAATGGAAGGGCACGAAGTCCCAACTGGAGCAATCCACGATGTCTTATCCACCATGGAACAGAACGGCATTGCTGGCACTGCTAACTAATGCAAAATTTTGTGTTAATATATCATGATCACTTTGGTAAACGCTACCCTTTCCCTGGGATTTGGGGATGGCACACTCAGCTCTATATGTGTTTTATGTTATACCTTGAACTAGATGATTCTGTGTTCTTTGGCAATGCAGTGCTTTTGCGTTACATTCATTTATCCAGCTTAAGAAAATCCTCCCAATACTGACTTTGCATCCACTAATATTTAATCAGCTGCATGCGTTCTTGACTTGGAGTTGAAAGTAATTTATTCGTAGAATTCTGTACCAGAACCCAACGACAGGACAATACTGATCTGACCTTTCTACTGATACCAATCCCAATATTTCCAGTAAATTCTGAATATTTAAGGCGATTTCTGCTTGTTACAGAGGGAATCAGCTGAAGATACAAAGAGCAATAAGATGGACATACCTGTTGGTAAGCTACTGTTGCATTGAACATAAATTAATATAATGGAGTCTTGTAGCACAGAAACTGGCCCACTGTATCCATGTGACCATCAAGAACCCATCGATAGCAATGCCATTTACAAGCACTTGATTGTTGATCTTCCAAGCCTTAGTGATTCAAGTGCTTGTCTATATACTTTTGTAAATGTGAGAGTACTTACCTCTATCACCACCTTTGGCAGATCGTAACCACCCTCTAGTGGAAATTTGAATACCTCTATCAGATCCTTCTCCATTCCAAACCTAGCCTCTCCAGTATCTTTCTTAACTGAAACATTTCATACCAGGCAACATGCCTTGTGCTCTTTCTTCAGTACAATTATGCCCTTCCTATATTGTGGCAACCAGAACTGCACACATTACTATTGTTGTAGCCTAACCAAAGTTTTATAGTTGTGCCATAATTTTCATGCTCCTATATTCTAAACCCTGAATAATAAATTCCAGAAACCTTCACCAGCTAATCTATCCTTCACTCACAACAAGGAATCTTTGAATCTGCATTGAATATTTGTTATATAATATCTTTAAAATAACAGTGGGTAACTCTACATCAATCTGCTGATTCTTCCCCCTTTCCAGGTATGCTACGAGATAAGAGAATGGAGATGGACAAGCATGGCATGAACATTGGAGAATATAATGGCATTATAGGGAAAGGTCATACTTCTCGTCCTCAGATTTCCAAAGAGTCTTCCATGGAACGCAGTCCTTATTACGATAAGGTTAGTATCCTCTCCATGTCCATAAAATAGAAACCGATGAATTGTTTTTTTTTTTTTAAACAGAAACTTTTGATGATTTGTTGGTACAAGTGAGAGCTGGGATATTACTTGTTTATGATCCTTGGTCATCACTATGCATCGGGATTCCCGTCGGGAAACAAGACCCCAATGTAAATTGGCAACTTTCAGAGAATTATGAATGGGATATGCCCCAATCCTTCATGATGTATTGTGCACTTATTCATATAAAAATGAGTCATTGGGTTTTGAAAGTAGATCGTATACATAGACAGTGTTGTAAATGTTATTTGAGGACTACTATCACCAGCTGCAAACCAAAGTGTTTTTCATTGTGTCTTTGTTTTATGTAGTAAATAGCCTTTTTAATGTAATTTGTTTGTATGTTATGGAGCCCCATTTGTTGCTAGCCAGCCTTTTGAATCTGTTTGTAGATCTAAAATAGAGACTAACCCTTTGTCTTTTCTCTTGTTTCTGCCATGTCCTGCCTTTCTGCTGCTGATTGGCTTTCCATGTTTGCCTTTTCCAACCACATTGCCCTTGCCCAGTTGTCTCTGTCTTTGTCCAATCAAGATGGCATTATGGCTGAAGAGCCCCAAACCCTAACGCACATCTCTGCACCAAGCATGAAGCTTCCCCCTTCAAACTGTGCACTACCTAATCTGACTCTTGGCTCAGTGGGTCTGGGCATGCAAAACTTGAATTCTGTTAGACAGGTGAGTCGGTTCAAAACCTTCCGTGTGCTGGAAGTGAACTCTACAGTGTGTTTCAATGAAATATTTAAAGGAACTTTTGAACTACTCAATTATTTTATTCTTGTTCTTGTTCCTTCCTACTGTGTCTCAGTTATTTTCCCCACTCAAAAAAAAATAGGGAGGCTGAGCCTGGTGATGCTGCTTTAAGCTTGCAGGTTCTCGAGTGAAAGGAGTCTTCACATGGTCAAAATGAAATTAGAAGACTAAGAATGAGTGCACAAATCAGCAGGCTGCCTATAGAATCATAAAACTATAGCACAGAAATAGGTTGTTTGAGCCATTTCCAGTTAGGATCATGACATTTAAATTGTGATTTAACAAATGGGCTCGCCGCTGATTCAATCCCAATGCACAACAACTCTCTGCATCGTATTTCCACCAAGCTACCCTTGTAGTGTAGCTAATTTGCAGGACAAATAACATGTTCTACTTCAGCAGCAAGTCAATCTCAATCAACTGTGCATCCATGTGTGTGTATTTAGAAGCCAAGTGCCAAGTTCATATTTAGGAAGGAAGCAGATGCTGGTTTACACCAAAGATAGATACAAAATGCTGCAGTAACTCAGCAGAACAGGCAGCATCTCTGGATAGAAGGAATGGGTGAGGTTTCAGGTCGAATCTGAAGAAGGGTCTCGACCCAAAACGTCACCTATTGCTTCTATCCAGAGGCTGTCTGTTCCGCCTAGTTACTCCAGCATTTTGTATCTGCCAAGTTCAACTTTGAAATGTACCAGAGGAAGGGCCATGCACTAAATATCTAGAAATCTGTGATTCTCCACCGACCCCTATTGCATAACATCACCCTGCATCAATCAAGATCGACAATGAGAACCAGGAAAATGTGAATCATTTCCCATATCTTGTGAGCTACCTCTCAGGAAAGACAGATCAAAGTCAAAATTAAAGCACTACTGAATATATGAACAAATATGGAGGGCACTCAAAGTAATGTTGCCTCTGCAACATTCTTCAAATACATTGGCAGAAGTGAATCATTACCATATCCTCTCTCAGACTCACACCCTCAACATTGCAACCCTGATCATGCTTAGTGAGCTCCAGTGGGAAGGACACATTGTTCACCATCAGACTCCGGTAACAAATTTGCTACTTTGAGCTTTGTAACAGCCTAGAGGTACGGGGAAAGCACTTCAATAGCATTCACAAGATTAACATGATTGTCTCTGCTCCAGCTCATGGCAATGCCTCAAAATGCTCAAAATAGAGCAGCTTCTGGGAAGACACTGAGCACCTTAAGATTCTGCACCTTAAGGTTCTGTAGTAGATGCACACTGAGGCCACGTGTAAACAATGGAAGGAGCACACAATATTTGAATCAACGATCTACTCCCATCTAATATGACCTACCCCCCCCCCCCCCACATCTCCATCCACCATGGCAAAGGCTGCAAATTTCGTATAGGACTCTTCAACCAGCTAAACATTTTCAGAGCTCATGTGGAAGGAAATCAGCCTGACCCATGTTCAGGACTGATATCATGGGCTGAAGGGCCTGTTCCTGTGTTATACTGTTCTATGTTCTCTGACCCTCGGGACTACCTTAGAAACAACTACATATAAATGAAAGAGCCTATTCACTCTTTCTACTGTGGCAGCTTACTGACAGAACTGCATTCTTAATACCTTTTTTGTGCTCCTGTGCACCTTTTAATTTTTTAATTTAATGTTAATCCATCTTTAGAAATAATTATAGATCCCACCACATTTACTATTCAAAGCATGCTGGAGGTGTGAAAGGCATCCAGTTTAAAAAAAATGTGAATCAGATCTACTGTACTGTGGGGATGCATTTTTGAGCTTTTGTTATGTACTGTTAAGCTCTGCAGATCTTGATTTGCTTTCCCATAGAATATATCACAAACTGATCATTGAGCACACCTCTCTCAAGAAATGGCAGCACTGAAAATAAAAAGCAATTCTTATTTATTAAAGGGAAAGTGATCTGACCTATCTAGCAGAATGAGATCCTTTATTTTTTCTCGGAAGGCACTGAGCACTTGTTGCAGTGGTAGGATTTTGTCTTGGTATGATTTTTATCTTTAACCTCATGGTTTAACCCTCCGTCTTCATTTCCACCCCACCGCCACCACTTTCCAAAATCATGTTTTGCTTGGCAGATACATAATTAATTTCACATCTGAAATCACAGCAGACACTAAAAAGGAATTGGTAGTTTAGAGGAAATAGTTCTCACAATACATGTAGAAACTTAGAGGGGCTGCAGACTGAGGGGTGGCATACATTTATTTAATTTGGAATGTAACCCAGCTGGGAATTGCTAGCATTGGAAGTGATAGGAAAAATCTGTTGAATGTTCATCATTTAATGTATTGTTATCTTTTTTCTTTTCCCACACTTGTTATATGGGTGTCTTTCTTCCGTAAAGATGGGATGCATTCAAAATTGTGATCTTTGCCCTGATGTCGCTTATGCTCTTGTTACAGAATGGCAATCCTAATATATATGGCGGCAGCAATGCAGCAGCACAAGCCAGGGGCATGCAACAGCCCCCAGCACAACCTCTTAACTCATCTCAGCCTAATCTTCGCGCTCAAGTGCCTCCTCCATTATTATCCCCTCAGGTACATAAAAACATTGATGTGTTTTGAAGGGTCTCGACCCGAAACGTCACCCATTCCTTCTCTCCAAAATGCTGCCTGCCCCGCTGAGTTACTCCAGCTTTTTGTGTCTATCTAATGTGTTCTTTCCTGTTTTCAGGGTTTATTCCCACTTTTGTTCTATGAGAAAATCAGCACCAAATGTTTGGTTGTGCCAAGTTTTCTAATTGCTGCTTGGTCTGGCAAGCAAATGTCCTTAATTAGTTGTGCTCTTTGTTTTTTTTTTAATCTATTGCAAGATGTTCAAATTTATAAAAGAGAAAAGTGGGTTTGTAGAACCTCCAAGTAACTAAACAAACAGACAATGTCTAACTCCTTTGTTTATATCAGCCAATCCATGGATGTTAATGATATGGTAGTACTAGACTTCATTAATCCTGCTAACTGCTCTAATTGACTCCAATAGTGATACTAAGGATGTAATGAATGGACCCATTTTGGAATGTAGTATATTAATTGTCTGGTTTCACCAAAGTTTTCTGATTTATTTATTTTTATAATACATTTATATATACTGTAATATAAGGGCAAAATATACACGGCATGAGCCTTAGTAGCATTAATGTACAGAGGTATCTTGGGGTCCATGTCCATAACTCCCTGAAAGTAGCAACACAAGTAGATAGAGAGATAAATAAGGCATATGGTATGCTGGCTTTCATTAGTCGGGACATTGCGTATAAGAGTCAGGAAAGCCATGATGCAGCTTCATAGGATTTTGGTTAAACCGTATTTGGAGTATTGTGTGCCATTCTGATCGCCCAATCCAGGAAGAATGTGGAGGCTTTGAAAAAGGTGCAGAGCGGGTTTTCCAGAATGATACCTGGATTAGAGGGCATTAGCTGCAGGGAATAATTGGGCAGACTTGGATTGCTTTCTCTGGAACGCTGGAGGTTGCCGGGCATCTGATAGAAGTATACAAAGTTATGAGAGGCAGTATAGAAGTATATAAGGTAGTCTATTTCTCAGGATGGAAATATCAACTATTGGAGGGCATTGCTGTAAGATGAGAGGAGCAAAGTTTTTTACACTGAGGGTGGTGAGTGCTTGGAATGCATTGCCGGGAGAAGAGATTGAGGCCAATGCGATAGTGGCACTTAGGAGACTTTTTGAGAAGCACGGAATGGAGGGAAACAGATTAAGTGCAGGCAGATAAGGTTTGGTCATGGCATCATGTTCAGCACAGACATTGTGGGCCAAAGGGCTTGTTCCTGTGCTGTACTGTTCTATAAGCAAAAGGGCAGATTAATTTTAGATCACCTTTAAGGGATACTAAACCAAGTGCAGACCCGTTGGGTCTGGTCCCCGAAAGTGCTTGACACCCCGGGGTGTTGTTCCCGAACGTGCTTCAGACCCCGGGGTGAAAATCTGCTGAAAAAAAGATGGCGTCGTTTTCGGAAAAAATCGGCGAAAAAAAGATGGCGTCGTTTTCGGAGAAAATCGGGGGGGAAAAGATGGCGTCGTTTTCGGAGAAAATCGGAGAAAATCACATGGGGGTGGGGGTGGATTTTTTATTTAAAAAACGTGTACAAAAACAGGACCGAATTTAATCAGGAGTGGCTATTCGTAAAGATAAATGTCATCTCTTTGGAAATGGTGAAAAATATGGGCCAGGGGCGGTATCAAAGGCGGCGTACGGACGTACAGACGTACAGACGGACGACAGCCAGAGAGTTTTAAAAGTATATAGATAGATATGTTACCTCAGCCTCTCCGAAGATGCAAGTGTGCCAGTATGTGGACCACATGTCGGTTGCTCCCCAGGTGTCACTGTTTGGTAATGTGGTAGCATCACAATAATTTTATGATGCCTGGGATGGTAGATGCAAGCCACTTTAGCTGAGCCACAAGTGTTTTGGGTATAGAGAGAGGAGCAGATGGGGAATTGTAGGGTTCAATTCGTTTTTAATAATCTATTGATCTCTGAACCAGGCATGTTCCAATTCTGTTATACATTGTGAGCTCTCAAATATCTTCAAAAGTCACTAAAAGAGAAAGTATGCCCGAATCCAATTAATAACGTCAATTTAAATCCTGCAATCCTTTAAAAAAAATATCTTCCCTTCCAAAAGGTTCCAGCATCATTACTGAAGTATGCAACAGCCAACGGGAGCCTCAACACTGCACTATTGAACTTTGGCCCCCAGCAAGTGGCCATGCTGAACCAGCTCTCCCAGTTGAACCAGCTGAATCAACTTTCACAGATCTCCCAACTACAGGTAGGGAATAATTTATTGTTTAAATATGTGTTTATAGAAGCTGCCAGGGTCAGTGGGTGAGCACCCATCCCACAATTAATTGAGTTTATCGTAGAATGATAGATTTGATTTTTCTTAAGATCCTGGGCCCAAACTGTTATATGTGTGAGCTGATCTCATGTGAGGTAGCAGTAAGGATGCTGCAGTTGGCCTCTGCACCACTTAGTTCCTCCTTGTCACTTTCAATGATTTCTGCTGGATACTTTCTTTATTGTATCAGGTGTTAATGAGAGTAACCTCACTGCAGTACCATCTGCAATTAAATTATCTCCTGATAGTTGTAAGGCAGCTGTTCATGTCACAGGATTTTAGGACAAAGTATATAATTTTGATCTTTCCTATATTAACCTCAATTATTTCATCACATTTATTGTTAATAAATAATAAGATACATGAGCTGATTTCAGATCAGTGCAGATTTACATCAAACTATAATGCTTTCCTTGTTCCTACAGAAAATGACCTTGCATCCTCCCAACCCTTCCTGCTTCTATTCCCTGAAGAAAATACAGTGCCCTCCATAATGTTTGGGAAAAGACCCATCATTTATTTATCTGCCTCTTTGAGATTTGTAATAGAAAAAAGCTCTTTGTGGTTAAAGTGCACATTGTCAGATTTTAATAAAGGCCATTTTTATACAATTTGGTTTCACCATGTAGAAATTACAGCAGTGTTTATACATAGTCCCCCCATTTCAGGGCACCATACTGTTTGGTACACAGCAATGTCATGTAAATGAAAGTAGTCCTGTTTAGTATTTTGTTGCATATCCTTTGCATGCAATGACTGCTTGAAGTCTGCGATTCATGGACTTCTCTCGTGTCTTCTCTGGTGATGCTCTGTCAGGCCTGTATTGCAGCCATCTTCAGCTTATGCTTGTTTTGGGGGCTAGTCCCCTTCAGTTTTCTCTTCAGCATATAAAAGGCATGCTCAATTGGGTTCAGATCAGGTGATTGACTTGGCCATTCAAGAATTGACCATTTTTTAGTTTTGAAAAACTCATTTGTTGCTTTCGCAGTATGTTTGGGATCATTGTCTTGCTATAGGATGAACTGCTGGCCAATGAAATTTGAGGTATTTGTTTGAACTTAAGCTGATAGGATGTGTCTGTACACTTCAGAATTCATTATGCTACTACTATCAGCAGTTGTATCATCAATGAAGATATGTGAGCCAGTACCTTCAGCAGCCATACATGCCCAGGCCATAACACCCCCACCACTGTGTTTCACAGATGAGGAGGAATGCTTTGGATCTTGGACAGTTCCTTCTCTCCTCCATGCTTTGCTCTTGCCATCACTCTGATATAAGTTAATCTTATATAAGTTAGTCTCATCTCTCCGCAAGACCTTTTTCCAGAACTGTGGTTGCTCTTTTAGGTATTTCTTGGCAAACTGTAACCTGGCCATCCTATTTTTCCGGCTAACCAGTGGTTTGCATCTTGCTGTGTAGACTCTGTATTTCTGTTCATGAAGTTTTCTGCAGACAGTGGTCATTGACAAATCCAAACCTGACTCCTGAAGAGTGTTTCTGATCTGTCGGACAGGTGTTTAGGGATTTTACTTTATTATAGAGAGAATTCTTCTGTCATCAGCTGTGGAGGTCTTCCTTGGCTTGCCAGTCCCTTTGTGATTAGTAAGCTCACCAGTGCTCTCTTTCTTCTTAATGATGTTCCAAACAGTTGATTTTGGTAAGCCTAAGGTTTGGCTGATGTCTCTAACAATTGTATTTTGTTTCTCAGTCTCATAATGGCTTCTTTGACTTTCATTGGCACAACTTTGGTCCTCATGTTGATAAACCGCAATAAAAGTTTCCAAAGAAGATGGAAAGACTGGAGGAAAGACTAGGTGCTGAGAGCTCTCTTATACCTGCATTACAGAGGAAATTAAACACACCTGAGCAATTACAAACACCTGTGAAGCCATGTGTCCCAAACATTATGGTGCCCTGAAATGGGGAGGGGGCTATGTATAAACACAGCTGTAATTTCTACATAGTGAAACCAAAATGTATAAAAATACCCTTTAATAAAATCTGACAATGTGCACTTTAACCACATACGATTTCTTCTATTACAAATCTCAAATTGTGGAGTACAGAGGCAAATAAATAAATGATGGGTCTTTGTCCCAAACATCATGGATGGAGGGCACTGTAGCAGCGTTTAAATGTAGAGGTGAAAAATGGTCCAATAGAATACCTTTATTCAATCTACCTTAGGAAAGTTGTCATGCAGAAGTCAGTACTTGCCAGACAGGTGTGATTTCTGTGTGTGTATCTTTCTCCGCCTCCACCAAGGATGAAAGCTGCTCTTCTGTCATTGTTGTGTAAATCAAACAGCAATTGTATGGACTAAACTATTGCCTGGCCCATGGCAAGCTGAGAATCTGTAAAGCACTTAGAGAAAATAACACGGTACTGAAACCGTGCAGAGTTGTCCTTCAGATATGCTCATCAGAAGAGATACTAAAGTAAGGACTGGGTGGATGAGAGCACCTATAATCATAATTACGTGGTTCCAGGAGCACAGGAATCCTTAATATTACTACCAAGTACTCTGTTTATACCAACTTCTTAACTTTCATCACAGATCAGCCCTCTTGGTCCATTGAATAAATTCCCCCTGCCCTAGAGTCTCAGTGTAAAACTGCCAAAATGTCTTCAAGGTTCACAATATTTTCGCCACTTTTGTTTGCTAGTTGAAGCTATTTTACATTTGATGTTCATTCTTAATATTAGCGACTGCTACAGCAGCAACAGAAGGCACAGAACCAGAGGAATATGTCTGGACCCATGCGTCAGTCTCAAGAACAGGTAACATTTATAAATGTTAGTAACTTTAGAGATATCAATGTGTTGTTGAAATAGGCTGAGACAAATCAGACAGTTTAACCTAGATAAATGTGAAGTGATGCATTTGGGAGTACCACTGATGCTGGGACATATACAATGAATGGCCCACGGAGTATTGGAAAACTGAGGGACCCTGGTGTAGAAATTCAAAGTCCTGAAGGATGGGGCATTGGTCAATAATGTAGTTAAGAAGGTATGTGTCAAATTGGCTTTCGTTATTCATGGTTTGGAATACAAGAGCAGAGAAAGTATGCTCCAAGTTTATAAAACATTGGTCAGACCTCAGCTGGAATACTATGCACTTTTGGTCACCACATTAGGGGAAGGATGGGATAGTGCTGGAGCAGATATTCACCAGGATAAAGCCTGGAATGGAACATTTCAGTTGTAAGGAGAGGCTGGCTTTGTTTGCCTAGAGCAGAGGAGGTTAAAAAGGGGCATGATTGAGGTATACAAAATTATGAAGGGTACAGGCAGGGTATATTGTGGGAAACTATTCCCCAAATCAGAGGTGAATAAAACTAAAAAATATAGATTTAGGGTAGTGGGTAAAAAATTTGGAGGGAATATGAGGGGGGGGCTTTATCACCCAGAGAGTGGTAAGAACCTGGAATGCACTGCCTGAGAGAGTGGTAGAAACATGGATTTAAGATGTGTCAAGACAAGCACTTGAATTGTCTTGGCATAGAAGGTTACTGGCTAAGTGATTGAAGGTGGGACTAATACAGATGGGTGCCAAATGGTTGCCGTGGACTTAATGGCCCATGCGGCCTTTTCCATGCTGTGTGACTAGTCGACACTATATAAATGACAAAATTCACAAAAATTCAGTAAAGCAAGAGAGTTTGCACGTTCTCCCTGTAACTGTGTGGGTTTCCTCCGGGTGTTCGGGTTTCAATCCACATCCCAAAGACGTCTGGGTGTGTAAGTTAATTGGCCCTCTGTAAATTGCCACTGGTGTGTAGGGCATAGATGAAAAAATGGAATAACAGAACTAGAGAGAACGTGTGATCGATGGTCAACGTTAACTCGATGGGCTAAAGGGCCTGTTTCCACGCTGTATCTCTCTAAACATCTCTTCAGTCGGAACTTGGATCATGACCCGAAACATCACCAATCAATGTTCTCCAATAATGCTGCCTAACCCGTTGAGTCGTACAGAGCCCTAGTGAGACCACACCTGGAGTATTGTGTGCAGTTTTGGTCCCCTAATTTGAGGAAGGACATTCTTGCTATTGAGGGAGTGCAGCGTAGGTTTACAAGGTTAATTCCCGGGATGGCGGGACTGTCATATGCTGAGAGAATGGAGCAGCTGGGCTTGTACACTCTGGAGTTTAGAAGGATAAGATGGGATCTCATTGAAACATATAAGATTGTTAAGGGCTTGGACACGCTAGAGGCAGGAAACATGTTCCCGATGTTGGGGGAGTCCAGAACCAGGGGCCACAGTTTAAGAATAAGGAGTAAGCCATTTAGAACGGAGACGAGGAAACACTTTTTCTCACAGAGAATGGTGAGTCTGTGGAATTCTCTGCCTCCAGAGGCAGGTTCTCTGGATGCTTTCAAGAGAGAGCTAGATAGGGCTCTTAAAAATAGTGGAGTCGGGATATGGGGAGAAGGCAGGAACGGGGTACTGATTGGGGATGATCAGCCATGATCACATTGAATGGCGGTGCTGGCTCGAAGGGCCAAATGGCCTACTCCTGCACCTATTGTCTATTGAGTTGCTCCAGCACTTTCTGTCTCTCATCAGGATAGCCTGCTCAATATACGTTTTATGATTTGATGTATTAATTCTGGAGTGGCAGTGGGATAGTCATTTGCATTGGTCTTGAGTTGATGGGGCAGCTGGATTAGTCCTGCTTTGGGGGAATGATAGCTGCACTAAAGCCATTAGAAGGTGATTGTTTGTCCTGGTCCTGCACCACTGTGTGTGGAACACGTAAAAACTCAGCGTCCAAAAACACTGCTGTGTCTGCTAAGACATGATATAATGAATTCTATTGATGTGCATGGTGGCACTTGGAATCTTGATTGAAAGCTTCTAGAGAAAATACTTCAGTGATCTCTAATGATCCAGGCTTGAATTACCCACCGATCAATTCACCATCAGCTTAATTAAAAAGAGATGTGATTATGCTGTAACCGCAGTAGAAAATGTAATTGTGTGGATTTGGGGATGTTAGTGTTTGTATTGCTGATCTTTAATGTGAGAAAGGGCAAGCAGTGATTCCCATTAAATGTGAACTTAACTTTGAAATGTAATTACATTAAATGCATGTTTATCTTCCCTGTATGTTCAGGCTGCTCGTGTACTCAACATGCAACAGATGCTGCAAAATCCCCGTCAACTGGATTCAAGCCTTCTGAAGCAGCAGTCTTCGTCACAGCAGCAACCAATGCATCAGCCCTCCATGAAGCCCTTCCCGGAGAATCTCATGCCCCCTTCCCCTCACGAGCTGCAGACAAAAGAGCCGCCGCTCAATTCATACAGCAGCTACCCTCTAGGTGGGTTTTCCCAACCCAGTCATGGGCAATCTGACTCCATGATGTCCGAATCTGCTCACCTTGCCCGTGTATCCTCAAACTGTCATAATTCCAAAATGCTTCTTCCTGATAACCCAAACCACAGCCTGCTCAGCCCTCCGCTCTGTAATGCAAACAGCCACATGCCAGGCTCACCCATCCACCAGCATGCAGGGAGGAAGTTTACCACTCAAGAAAGATCAATGTCAAGAGGTGAATAATCTGTTTGTGTATCCTTTAGTCTCTAAATGTACCCAGCGGGAAACTGATGGTCTCTTATGAAGTTTGGGCAATTGTTTCCTTTGTAGATTGAACTAGCAACCTTGCAGTTTAGTGTTCTTTCCTCACTGTGGGCAAGCTTTGGAAATGAGATAAATATGATTAATTCTGGGCTGGTACCAAGGATAAAATAATACAGGATTGTTATGAAAATAAAACCCATTGACAATTGTCTATCTGTGAAGTCTGCATTCAACAGTGCCATCTCAGCTGTGTGGCTCTCCGTGACAGAGTGGCTAACGGCCATTTGTTGCCAATCACACAGTACTAATGAGCTGGTGTGAATATAATGGAAAAAGTCATTGTCATTGGTGAAGATAGAGAAGATACTTTCTGTGTCTGTTTTCTTGCCAGGTCTGGGGAGTTGCACTGTGAAAGTTCCATTTTAACATTGCGCATCTGCATCTGCTCTTTGTTGCTTTAATGTAGAATTGACTTGTTTCCTTAGGCTTGAATCCAAACTTGAATGTACCCCTGGATTTCGGCAGTATTGTTAACCTGAAAGAGCCACAATCCCAACAGTCTCGCTTAAAGCAATGGACTGCCCCGGAAAGCCTTCCTATTAATTCCCCTCTAGATCAAAACTCCAGCAAACATGGTAAGGCATGAGTGACGTTTAGATCTAATATTAACGGTAGATCATCATTCCTTTGAATAGCCTTGTAGAAAGAATCTCATGGTTGTTGGATGTTATGTCTAGACTGTAACCTGTGTAAAGTAACTTTACAAAGGATTGAGCTGTCATCTCTCATTCTTATCTGAACTGCTTGCAGTAAATAAAAGTAGGCATTTTTTTCCTCCCTTAGGTGCTACTTCAAGTGGTCTTAGTATTTGTTCTGGAAAGTTGCTTGAAGAATCTCCTTTTGGTCACTTTGACATTTCCATGAAGTCTCTGGCCAGTCCTCCTGGATCTGTTGGAGATGGCTGGCCAAGTGCCAAATCACCCAGTGATAAGCTCTCTAGCAATGTTAATTGGCCACCAGGTAAGATGTTGTGCATTTGGTCAGATGGAAGCCAATTTTAGATGCCAGGTGCTGAAGTGGAAGCTGCCTGCGATTACTAGACCCAGTTTTGGGATTCAGGCAGCTGAAGCGAAAAATTTTTGCAATTATTTCCCTCAGGATACATTAAACTGCAGGGACACCTTGTGGTGCAGGGTAATACTGCATGGTGCCTGTATATGTGGGTACACTATCCTTCCTTTCTGTGGCACCCAACTGGAATATCAATCAACTGCCAGATACTTGGGTCTACAGTTTGATCTCATTAATATTTAATTGTTCATACACATTCAAGTGAATAATCATATTTAATTCCCACTGGATGTCGATTTGCCTCTTATTTATAAGGTATTTGATAATATTCACACTGGGGATGAATTGATAAAAATAATTGTTGTGCATTTTCCCTTTTTCTCATGAGAAAGATGGAGATTAGATAGGCACATTAGCTCATATCTTTTATATATGGCAGATAGATTATGTTTGCCACATTGATAAAACTGCAAGTAGTAGAGCAAATTTCCCATCACTTCCCATATATTTGGTAGAATGAACAAGGGCATGGCTTATACAGTAAATTATAGGGTCTTGGGTAATGTTTTAGGACGTAGAGACCTTGGGGTGCAGGTACATTTTTCAATGAAGGTAGTGACACGGGTAGACAGGGTAATGAAGAAGGCATTTAGCAGGAATGCCTTCACCAGTCAGAGTATTGAGTAAGGCCACATTTGAAGTGGTGTACAGTTCCAGTCAGTCTGAAATGGGAAGGATGTAATTAATCTGGAAAGGGTGCAAAAAAGATTTGGCAGGATGTTATTGGGTCTAGGGGTGGGATTGGGGGGTTGAGTTAAAAGGAGAAGTTGGATAAGCTTCCTTTTTTCCCTGGAGCATAAGAGGCCGAGGGATGATCCAACAAAGGTATATAAAATCCTGAGGGGCTTAAATAAGTGAATAGCTAGTCTTTTCGCCAGGATTGGGGAGTCTAAAACTACAGAGTACAGGTTTAAAGTGAGGTGGAAAAGATGTAAAAGAGACCAGAGGGGCAACTGGTATTTCATATATGGAACATTGCCGGAGGAAGAGGTAGAGACGAGTACAATTATGACATTTTCATAAACACTTGAACAAGTACATAGTAATGTTTGGAGGGATAAAGGCCAAGTACAAGCAAATGGGACTAGTTTGGTTGGCCAACTTAGTCAGCATTCCTTTCTTAGGAGCCCACCCCATTTGTGTATGTTTCCCAAATATGCTACTCTCTGAATACTGAAAGCCATTGTGCTTGGTTCTTGCATGTAGAATTTCGTCCTGGTGAGCCGTGGAAAGGTTATCAAAACATTGACCCTGAAACTGACCCTTACGTCACGCCTGGCAGTGTAATGACCAATCTGTCGATCTCTACTGCCCGGGATCTTGACCTCCTCAGGGACAGGAATAATAGTAAGTATCATTCTCATTCTGTTCTTGCAGCTGAAGGTATTTTGTAAAATGTTTGTCTAGAAGTGTAGTCATTGTTAAAATGTAAGAAACTTGATAGCCTATTTCTGAAATAACAGCCAAAGGAAATCTGTTCCGGTGATATTGGTTGAAGACTAATATTGGCCAGAACACCAAACTTACCAACCTGGGATGGCAGATAGAGCTTCAGTTTGTTATTGCTGCAAACAGACCACTCTGCCAACTAATCCACATCAGTATTTATGCTCCACCCCATGCCAAGGTGGCTGTCCCATCTAAAATATATCACGTGTTGAAGATAGCATTTACAACAATGGACTGGGTACTGCAGTGAATTATCAATCAAGATTACGTTGTTGAGCTTCAAACCTGAGATTTCAATCTAACAACTACCAACAAGCCAAACTTCCTCCCAATTGAACCACATCTAATGCAATTGCATATGGAGATGTATGCCCTAAATTTGATCATTCAGTGCAGAAATGGCAATTAATAAAATAAGTTAATAGATTGTGGGATCACTGAAAGACCAGCTTATTGCTTATTTTTAATTGCTCTGGTGGTGGTGATCTACCTTATTGAATGGTGAATTATTTACAATTCAAGATGATGTATGTTTTCGAGATGTTTTCTTACACCAAGGACTCTTGTCCTTAGTGGTAGTGGTCATGGGTTTGGAAGAACCTGTCAGAGTAGCCTAGATAAGTAACTGAAGTGCATTTTGTAGACATTATCACTAGCACATAGTGGCAGTATGAAGAGGGGGTGATTGGGGTGATAGTTTGGGTACCAATGAAATGGGCTGCATTGTCTTGAATGGTGCAAGGCTTCTCCTGTGTTGTTGGAGTTGCATTTGTCCACACAATTAAAAAAAATACTCCATTTGTATCCTCTGGAAAAATTGGTCACCTTTTTCTTTATATTTTGTTGTATTACCAGCAGGTGCGGTTTAATTCATGCATTTCTTCCATCTTAGAATGTGTTTTTAAATAATTTGTGCCTGAAGCTCCCAGCAAATCATTGATGCGTCTCTTTGTGTGTCTTCAGTAGGGTCATCCTCATCTATGAACACCACGCTGCCTTCAACTAGTGCCTGGTCCCTTGGTGGTGCCTCCAGCTACAATAGTTCCCTCAGCAGTACAGCACAAAGCACTCCAGGTAGGAATCCAAGTATCCAAAACCTAATAAAGAATATTTGCCAATTACTTCTGTCTGCAAAGCCTTTCATGAAGATCTCTTCTTCCCATTGTATTACTCTTGCAGCATGGACTGTAGATGAAACTGCTCTTTCTTTGATTGGAGGTGGGGTGGGGGGGGGGGGGGATATGATAAGAAATAATGATTGTATCAACTCGCCCATCAGTCCAAGAAAAATATTGCACACCATGCAACAAGTACTCAGTAACCACTCACAGCTCGATTGTAACCTACCTTCAGCCGACATGGGGGTGGGATCACTTAGCAAATTCTGAAGTTAAATAATTGTATTTTTTAAATGCAGGATATGTAGACCTGGTAACTCTCCTTGCAGCCTGTTTGCAGTGATTCTACATAGACTTGGAAGCATTGGTTTTGTCTTTTTGCACTATTATTGTTTGATTTTATGTGTGTGTATATTTTTCTCGTTTATTATATTGTTTCGAGAGTATTATGTTTTTGCATATTCTGTTTTCCTATGCAAGTAAGAATTTCATTGTTCTCGCTAAGACATATAACAACAAAACATTGACTTTTGACTCTTGTGTGCGTAAGAAATGTAGCAATTAAAAGTTGATGGTTTACCTGTGCTTCCCTTCCCCAGCCAGAATTGGTGACCCCAAATCCACCTGGTCTCCTGGGCCAATCACCAATGCTTCCCTTGCTCACGAACTGTGGAAAGTCCCCCTGCCACCCAAAAACACTACCGCTCTGTCCCGCCCACCACCAGGGCTGACCAATCAGAAGCCTTCGTCCTCATGGGGCAACAGCTCGCTGCGCATGGGTGGAGGATGGGGGACTTCAGACTCCAGATACAACCCTGGTAAGAAGCGCTATCAGTGCAACGATCTGCGTAAATGTTCTGGCAGAATATCTCAACTCCCCAGCTTCTTGTTATTTCTCTTTACTCCCAGCACAGACCTGCAATTTTAACAGCCAGTAGCTTGTACAAGTATTGCAATTGACAGGCATGATATTCTTCCGATTTAAATCGGAATTCCGATATTTTTTCTTTTCCTAAGATTAATATCTGCAAGTCTAGTTACTGCAGTGTAAAAATACTGAAGACTGTGAAAGTGTTTAGTAGAGTTTGGATGCACAAGTGTAAATAGAAGCAATTCTCGTCAATTTATTTTAGCCTCCTGTGGTGTATCTGACAGACTGTTCTTAAGAGGTGATGGTGTCTGATTACTGTGGGGAGGGAGGGTGTTAGATGGAAATTATTTATATTTAGACTTTCTTTTCCCAAGACAGCTTTTTTCTATGCTTGTCAATTTCTGAAGTAGCTTTTTAAGTGGTTCTTCAGTCACATAATAATTATATATATAGATTAATAATAATAATAATAAAGTCACATAATAACCAATTCAGCCCACGTAATACAGATTTGTGTCACAAAATCATGTAACAGAACTACCCTGTGTTAACATATTACACTGTACTATGATACATTTCCCAGTCAACCCAAGAGTTTTAAAGGAGAGTGAAATATACAAGCACTTCAGATCCTGGCTCTGTCCACTAACCTGCACACATT
Organism: Malacoraja senta; assembly: GCA_038087875.1. Taxonomy (NCBI): domain Eukaryota; kingdom Metazoa; phylum Chordata; class Chondrichthyes; order Rajiformes; family Rajidae; genus Malacoraja; species Malacoraja senta. The sequence goes on from CM075981.1 coordinate 69,749,197, forward strand.
CCTGAAACCTAGTTTTCTGGACCCCAGCCCCAGCTGCAAACCTAGCTCAGAGTCTGGAGCCTGTACCTAGCGGTAGACCTCGCTCACCCTCCTGACCCCAAATCACATCCCAGACTAATGAGTGAGCCAGATGTTGAACCATCAGGATTCCTGAACAATCTCATATCAAATTATCTAAGTTTTACAGTGCCAATATTTTTCACTTGTGAAAACTCCTTTACAACCTTCAATCTTGTTAAAAGTTCTGTCTTTCATCCCGCGTTTGTCCCAATTTCTGTACACGGATGTATCGCAAATGTTTGGGGGTGGAGGAGGCTTGTTTGAATTTGCAAGATGTGTTCTGCAGAAGGTGAGGAATTCAGATTAATCAGTGTGAGGAACTTTCACTCCTGCAGTTGTTGGTTGGGTTTATACATTGTACAAATCCATATCCAACTGTTCAGAAATTTGTTGGTTGGGCACCTTGATTCCGTTCCCCCGCACCCTCTCCCCAATAACTCGACTAGTTTACCTGCCCTCCCCATCCTCCACCCCTAATAACGCCCAAGTTCTGTTTCTCGTGCTTCTCTGAAAAATACGTCCGATTTCCAGACTCATTTAAACTTACTGGGTTCACTGGAAAATGATTCCACTGTGTAACAGCTAAACAAAATGAATGACATTCAACAGTCTGGAAAATCTATAGTCCAACATTGAAGTCTCTAGCATGTCGCATTCACAGACCTTCACCTTATATTGAATGCATCTTACTGCCAACTGTTGATTTCAAATGCATCTGAATTTTGACCAATGCTGGTTTTAGTTATGAGTGTGGGTGATGTGTCGTGGCTGGGCAGCTGATCAGAAGTGATGCATCTTGTTAACTGCATCCTCTTGTTGGTTTTGCTGCAGGTCCTAGCTGGGGCGACATCAGCTCAGGGAGAATAACAAATTGGCTTGTTCTCAAGAACCTCACGCCTCAGGTGAGTGTGTGTATCATTGTCAAACAATGATTCAGTTGTCCTGTGCAGACTAACACAATCGTCAGTGCCACCATAGTTTTGACGGAGAGGCTGAACAGATTACAGCTGTTCAGGATTCCTGGCTCACCATCAAGAAAATGCACATGAAACTCAAGTAAACCCTTGTGAAATGTTAGGATTGTACATTCTAGATGTACTCAAGGATCTCCAGATGCTGGTTTACAAAAAAGGACCTGGAATAACAAAGTCCTGGAGTAACGCAATGGGTCAAGCAACATCTCTGAATAGGTGATGTTATGGGTCGTGATCCTTCAGACTGATTGTTGGAGGGGGTGAAGAAAGCTGGGAGAGAGGAGAGGCAGGACACAATGTGGCAGGTTATAGGTAGACAGGCAAGGAGGTTTTTGATAGGCAGATGGTTGGAACAGTCCAGAGATTAAAACTGAAGGGTTGAGACTAAAGTAATGAAGAGTTGCAAATTGTGAAGATAGAGGAAGGAATGTGGGTGGAGTGGGAGGAGGGGAGAAATAGGTGTTATTCCAGGTGAGGCACAGGGCAGGAGAAGAGCAAAGGAGAGTGCGGGGTCAGCGAAATGGCGGATAGAAGGGGGGGGCGGGGGGGGCAGGTGTTGTAGGGGTTACCTAAAATTGGAGAATTCAATGTTCACACCATTGAAAGCCAGTCGTGGAATATGAGGTGCTGTTCCTCCAGTTTGCGTGTGGCCTCACTCTGGCAATGGAGGAGGCCAAGGGCAGAATGGCCAGTGTGGGAAGGGGATTTAAGATGATTAGCAATCAGGATATCCAGCAGGCCTTGGCGGACACACGAAAATGTTCGGCGAAATGGTCGCCAAGTCTGCGCTTGGTCTCACTGATGTACAGGAGGCCACATTAGAAACACCACGTGCAGTAGATGAGGTTAGAGAGGGTGCACGTAAACCTCTGTTATACCTGGAAGGACTACTGAGGTCCCTGGATGGAGGCAAGGGAGGAGGTATACGGACAGCATTACATCTCCTGCAGTTGCAGGGGGGAGTACCTGGGGAGGAGATGGTTTGGGTGGGAAGGGATGAGTAAATCAAGGAGTTGTGCAAGGAGCAGTCTCTGCAGAAGGCAGAATGGGGTGGAGATGGGAAGATGTGACTGGTGGTGGGATCACGTTCGAGGTGACGGAAAATGTCCGAGTTGGATGTGGAAAGTGAGGACATGGGGAACCCTATCCATGTTCTGTCTAGAGGGAGGAGAGTGAGAGAGGATCCATGGGGCACAGAGAAGACATGGATGAGGGATCCATATATGACAGCTGGGGAGAAACCAAGTTTATGAAAGAAAAAGACCATCTCAGATGTCCTAGAATGGAAAGCCTTATCTTGGGAGCAGATGTGGCAGATATGGAGGAATTGAGAGTAGGGAATACCGTCTTTGCAAGAGGTTCGTCTAGGTAACTGGGAGTCGGTAGATTTGTAGTAGATGTCAATCAATAGGTTATCCCCTGTGATGGAGAGACAAAGATCAAGAAAGGGGAGGGAAGTGACGGAGATAATTCAGGTAAATTTGAAGACAGGGTGGAAGTTTGAGATGAAGTTAATGAAATCATCGAGTTCTGCACAGCAGCAGGAGACAGCCCCAATGCAGTTGGCCATGTAACAGAGAAAGAGTTGGAGGATGGTGCCAGTGTATGCCTGGAGCAAAAATTGTTCGACAAAACCAACAAAAAGGCAGGCATCTCTGGGGTCCATGTACATTGCATCTTGCATTGCAAGCATCATTGCAATTTATAAACATTCCCCTTTTAAATCTTCATCTATCCATACCATTATCTATTACCATCTCCCTCCCACCACCCCAAAGGCATGGCATTGTTACTAAGACCAGTTTCACACACATTATTACTTTGTCCAGATGGCCTTATGTAATTCGACACACACATTGCCAACTATCCAGCTATGCCTGCTAACTGGAATATTTTCCAGGTCAATAGGTAGCCGGATGCCTGGCTGATTAGATTATTGTTCGAGCCCAATAGACTCAACTTGCACAGGTTAATGGAAACTATGTGTAGCTCATTATCACTGCGTGCAGCTCAGTATAATACGTGTGAGCCCTTGCGGTGTAATCTGAACATGATACAGACCTCACAGCATTTTAAACTTCTCAGTGAACCAAGTAATTGATTTTATCTTCTGCTTAGGAAGCTGCTCTTCACACTTTCTCTGTTTTAAACCTCATCCCTGTTGGCATGTCTTCTAGGATATCGAGTCCAGCTTTGTTTTCAGTTCTGGTTTCCCTCCATCAGGGCAGCAGTTCTTTCAGCTGCCTAATTCCCTCCATAAACCCTTCCACATCTTTTTTTAAAGACTTTTCTTAAACCTATTTGTTTTTTACTTTATGGCCTATTCTTTTTGTGGTTCCATGTGGATTTTTAATCATTCCTATGAATCACCTATTCAGGGAGGTTTTTGCTGTATATAAGCACCATATAAAAACAAGGTAGACAAAAATGCTGGTGAAACTCAGCGGGTGAGGCAGCATCTATGGAGCGAAGGAATAGGTGACGTTTCGGGTCGAGACCCTTCGGTAATACAAGTTGTTGTCTATCTGCAGGCCTGCATTAATCTTGCTAACTGGTCTCTTGCTGTATCTTTAATCTTCAGATTGATGGCTCCACCTTGCGTACACTGTGCATGCAGCACGGCCCACTAATAACATTCCACCTTAACCTGCCCCATGGAAACGCTTTGGTCTGTTACAGCTCGAAAGAAGAGGCAGCCAAGGCTCAGAAATCTCTGCACATGTAAGTTGGACCTGAGCTTGATGAACAGGCTTGTGGTGGGATTTTGTTATCCCTCCAAAAAGGGAAAGGAATTTGTAAACCACATAAATTCGCTTGCGAAGCACGAATTTTGAACCATGATCTTACCAGACTATGGGTTTGTAATCATGTGGTAGGTCTTTGGAAATGTATTTATATAGTGCAGGAGCCCACACTTGCTGCAGAGCTACTGCCTATCCCCAAAAACTATTTATTCACTGCCTAATGTTTCCTTCTGTCCTGTCATAAGAATTTGCAAGATTAGCCGGAGAATTATTTTTAACAATACTTACTTACTTCAAAAAACACTCAGTAAAATATATGGGAGATAAAAGAAATGTACACTACTCGTCGCCACATTAGTACTTGAGAGGGTAAGAAGATTTGCATGGAGAGTTTTTACTGAGGAGATTTGAGTTATTCAGGAATTGTCTTATTTGAAACTCCATTAAAGTATCCATTTTCTCCAAGTTCATTGCCATACGATTTACTTTCTCTTAGGAGTCGCTGCAACGTTGTCAGTGCTTTATTTTTAGCTATATTACCTTCCCTTTTAAACCAACAGATTGGTCGCTTTAAACTCCAAACCTAGATCAATCTGGCCATTGACCTACTACCTCACACATCCCCATTTTCATGGCTTTGCACATGTAACCCCTCATGAGTGTCTGTCTCAGCCTGGCTTCTGTTGTTATGAAGCTCTGAGACAACTCTGTTTAATGTGAGTTGTGCATTGTGTGGTATTGTCTTGTTTTCCTTTACTGGCTGACCAGCTGTGAAAAGACCAGAGATAACTCCAGTACTAGATTTACAAGTTTTAGTTTATTTTAGAGATACCGTGCGGTAACTGGCCCACCGAGTCTGCGCCGACCAGTGATCCCTGCATATTAACACTATCCTTCCCTCACTAGGGACAATTTACAATTATACCAAACCAATTAACCTACAAACCTGTACCTGTCTTTGGATTATGGGAGTAAATTGGTTTTTGGGTGTTGTAAGTCTACTTGATTGCTTTTCTTTTTGACTTTCAGGTGTGTTTTAGGGAACACTACCATTCTTGCTGAGTTTGCCAGTGAAGATGAGATTAATCGCTTCTTTGCACAAGGCCAGTCGTTGACGCCCTCTCTAGGCTGGCAGTCTCTGGGATCCAGCCAGAACCGTATTGCATCCATCGACAGTTCCCACCCGTTCTCAAACCGCAACGATCTCAATCACTGGAATGGGGCTGGGCTGTCGGGAACTGGTAGTGGAGACCTCCATGGCACTTCACTCTGGGGCACTCCCAATTATTCCACTAGCCTATGGGGAACCCCGAGCAGCAACGATATGCGGGGAATCGGCAGCCCCTCCCCCATCAATGCTTTCCTCCCTGTTGATCATCTTGGAGGTGGAGAGTCCATTTAAACTTTACTCATGACTCAAACTGTGACCTCGACATGAAAAGCAGCACTAATCGGACTTTTCACCTACAACACGAGAGAGACGGAGAAAAGGGGTCACCTGTGGAAATGTTCCGTTCTGCACCTTTATTTCCACTTTCTTTTAGCCCAGTACATATCAGTTTTAATACTTGAATCATGCAGGTCAATAGTTTAAAAAATGTGAAAAGTATATATTTATACTTCCAGATAGTGCTATCCATTAAAAAAAAACTGCTTCAAATGAGCTAGTTGTGTGCACTCATCATGTTTATTCCTTAAATTCCAAAACTATTTTGAGTTTGGTGATGTTTGGAATGTGAAATCTGCACTGAGTATAGTCTCCCTGTCCAATTGGCAATAGGGCGGGGTGGGGGACGGGGTGGAGAGGGTAGTTCAAGTGTAAATGTTTACTCAAATGTTCTTTTAGCAAGGAAATGGCAAAAAAGGTGTGCTCTTTAATATGCCTTGACATGTACTTACCATAACGTGGTATTGTAGAGCAAAGTTATACTGATCTTGCAGTTTCAAAAAGAAGTATTGCACCAACCTGTTTCTTTCAAAAACATTTTAATAAGATTAAAGAAAACCTAAAGAATTTAATCTCTGCAGTGTGACACTGTGGCAGTAGCTGTGACTTGCAACCCCACCCTGCAAGCCAGGAGGGTACAGCACTTTCAATAGAGCTTTCATTTTTTTTGGAGGTGCCCTGGTTGTGCCCTCTTGTTTACAGACTTTTGAGGGGAAATGTTTACTCTTCCATCATTAATAAAAATGATTTTTTTTTAATTAAAAAAATTGCAGATGAAGATGTTCTATCTCTGGGAATATTGAACAGTGTTTTGACCATGTTCTTTTTTTTCTATTCCTCTATATCCTGAAACGAGAAGAGCATGGTTCTCAGGAAATAGTTCCCTCCCCCTCTCCCTCTTTCCCATGTTAGAGACTTCTGGTAGTTTTGTGTAGGACCCCCTCTCCAAACTTTTAGCACTGAATTAAACTGCTCTGTAAAATTACCTTTGTTTTATTTTTGCCAAGTTAACTGCTTAAAGCCGGATTTTCCAGCTATTGCTTTGAAATTGCTGTCATTTTATGGTGAGTGAAGGTGAATTTTGCTGACATGTTGTAGTATATATACTTTATTTCCAACACCCTGGTCCTTTATATTCCCATTATCGAGTGGCTAAATGTATTTTGCTATTATGACTGTCCAATTGACTGTTGTACTTTAAAAAAACAACTGGCTGAGATCTGTAACTATGCATACTGTAACCAACTCTGGTGGTTCACAGAATCACTGTCATCCCCGTAAGACACCGTTTTAATGTTAGAATTTGCTTCTGAGAAAAGTTCAACAGGAAACGAGTTATTTTACACTTTGGTTTTGTCACAAAATGTATTTGTTCAGAGGAGACAAACCAGGACACAATTTTAACACTGCAGACTTGCCACCATTTCATTGCCTTCATTATAACTGTCTGTTGGAAGATGCAAACAAGTCAGTGGCTTTTTAACTGTTTACAAATAGAATGTGATTGTAAAATGTATAATTTGGTTGTGTTGAATTATGAAGTTACTTCAAATATTAATAAATCATGACGTTTTTGGCTGCTCAGCATTTCTACCCCTACCCTTCCGTTGTTTCTTTTGGTGTTGTGATTTGTCACTGGAACTGGATGATTGTTGACCCACCCCTTTGGAACCCTCCGTGTGCCTAGGCCTCCGCTAACTAAAGCAACGGCCTTGTCACTTAACACGGGCCGGAGGTCAGAGTGCAGGCAGCAGATGGCGTGTTGTTTAATCTGCGGTCAGCCTTGTTCCACAGGAAACTCGCACTCGCGGAAGTGACATTAAACTCCAAACCCTAATGTCTGGCTAATTGTTTTTGCACAGCATGGCCAGTGTAAAAACATGGAAAAATATACTCTGGTCATGCCAATGCTGCATCCAACCCAAACAAAATAGGCCTGACCTTCAGGAAAAGGAGTGCTGCTTTATCTGCATGTTTTCTATTACTATTTAGGCCGTCCAGTTTCTTTCCATGCTCACAGGTTCCATCCCTTCACAGTACGAGTGTGGCCGTCTGCCTTTGAACTGGAAGAAAGAAAAATTTGATTTTTAACAAAATCTACAGTACAATTAACATCGACACAAAATGCTGACTCAGCGGGTCAGGCAGCATCTCTGGAGAATAAGAATAGATGATGTTCCCGGTCGAGACCCTTCTTCAGACCCAAAATGTCACCTATTCTTTTAGTCCAGAGATGCTGCCTGACCCGCTGAGTTACTCCAGCATTTTGTTCTTTCTTCAGTGTAAACCCGCATCTGCAGTTCTTTTCAATGGTACAATTAGGTAATTTAGTCCAACAACTATATTAGTTTTTGTACACTCTGCCTCCTTCCACTATAACTATCTATTTCAATTGGAGCTGGTATCCTTCAAAACGACATTTTAAAAAATGCATTAATCTCCATCTTTTCAAGTGTTTAATCGTAGGCCCCCCCTCGGTCATGACTGACCATGGGTGATGCATCCTAGTTGTTGGCTGCTTGCTCCAAACCTCGGCTGGAGCAGTGTCGCTTGTGGCTGTAGAAACCAATGTGGGATTGACAGACTCTGTGGCAAAGGTCACATTTATGTGTGGTCTTTGGTCTTGAAGTTGCTGCGCTCCTTTCTGTGTGCCCGCTTGTCTGCCTCTGCGTTCAACAGTTTCTCTTCCCCTGTTTTGAGATGTTGGTTCAGGGTACCTCTCCACCTCGTGCGGTCAGCTGCAAGGCTCTCCCAGGACTCCACATCGATGTCGAGCGCCTTCATATCTCTCTTGCAGACATCCTTGTAACGTAGCTGGGGGTGGCCAATGCTTCTCCTCCCAGATGTCAGCTCTCCATAGAGGTTGTCTTTTGGAATGCGGCCATCCTCCATGCGGTGGACATGGCCCAGCCACCGCAGTCTGCGCTGCCTGCGTAGAGTGTACATACTGGGAAGGCCAGCGCGAGACAGGATCTCGGCGTTGGACACTGTCTTGCAAGGATATGCCCAGGATACAGCGGATCCTTCTCGGGTGGAAGGTGTTGCATCTTCTCTCCTGCCTGGCATATGCAGTCCATGTCTCACTGCCGTACAGTTATGCCATATATTTTCGAGTGAATTCCACGTATTCAATAATATCGTGGTTCCCATTATATTCTTTGTTAGTGGCCATTTTAAAATGTATTCCTGCATCACTTTCCCCTCTTGAGAGTGGCTGGCAGATTGAGATTACTGCAAACCAGAACTATGGACCAGTGGTTAATCTGACTGTCCCTGCAGAGCTGACCCTAACCCTAGTGGGGAATAAGGTCAGTCCTGCAAAACACTAATTGCTGGAGTAACTCAGCAGGTCAGACATCTGATGAGGGAACTATTAGGTGACATTTAGGGTTGGGACCCTACTTCAGAAGAAGGGTCCTGACACATCACCTATCTTATTTCCTCCACAAATGCTGCCTGACCCGCTGAGTTCCTGCAGCACCATGCGTTTTGCTCAAGATCTGCAGTTACTTGTGTCTCCAGGTCAGTCATGGTCAGGTCAACTGAGCAAAGTGTGCTATGGCGATCTGGATGTCTGGGCAATGTTTCCACCATGTGTCACAATGCAAGGTGGAATAATAAACACAACCAGGCTATTCTTACCAAAGCTATAGGATCTTTGATTCTTCCCATCCTAACTGCAAGCAAATACCAGCTTGAAGCGAGATACTCTGATCTTAAAAACCGTTATGTCTGAGCTCACCAGTGCCTGCAGAAAGGTTGTGTTTGGAGGAATTAAGCCAAGGAAAGGCTCACAAATACACATGGACTGATGCGTGTTACTCACCGACCTGTCCCTGCCGAGTTGGTACAGGATTGGGAAGGGTGACCACTGGTAAGGTTCAAAAGGCCAGCTGCAAACCGACAGATCACTGGCTTTCCCCGAGTCTCCTGTGTGCTCGTTGATGTTGCTGATGCTAACATCCAGGTTTTGTAGACTGCAGTGGAAAAAATAAATAAAACCTCATTGACTGCTTTGAACGTCAAGTCAGAGTGCTATTCCCAAGTTAACAATGAGATGCCCAATATCCTATCAGTGGCTAATTTACACCTGGGCACAAAGTAATGATCAACTGAGGGAACTCGGGGTGGTTTCTATTCCGCTTTTCTTGTAACCTCCCATGCCTGTGCTTCTACCGTCCTTGGCTGTTTAGATCCCCCCCACTCCCTTCCACCTTCCTCAGTACAACAAAATCAACACATGGGGGCTGGGACTCAAAGCTAAAAAAAATGCTTTAAAAAAATACTTCACAGATTGCAATAAACATTAAAGCAAAACAGCAAATGTTGGAAACACTCAGCAGGTCAGGCAGTGAAGATGGAAACAGCATTTAGATCTAAGACCTTTCGGTTGAAAGATTATTAACATATATTGACCTTGATTCTCTCTTCAGATCTGGCTGATTTGCATTTTGTTTTCAGTTCAGATTTCTAGCATCTGCAGGTTTATTTTGTTTTTGCACTGCAATAAACATGTATAAATTATAGACTCTCCCATGATCACTTGTATTGACTTTACGAAACCTAAGTGGGTGGAATATTGATACTAGTAATTCTTTAACACAATCAGTTCCTTGCTGAATTCCCTAGAGACTACTGCCAGAGTAACACCACCTTAATTAAAAAGATTAGGGTCAAGGGAAAAGTGTGAGGCTGCTTTGATAACTGTGGTGGGAGGGCTCTTAGTCAATCATCCTTGACACCACCCGAATCACGTCACAACGGATGTTATTTCGGGATCATGGAAAGCTTTCCAACATCCACCCTCTGACTGAGAATCTCAAAACAACAGCAGCAAAACTTAACTACTTATTGCCCAGAGCAACCATTGTAACTGTGATAGTTACAATTAATTTAGTTGCAGCCCAATTTCCAAGGTCTATTACAATACGATTGAACTTTATTTATCCCAGGAGGGAGATTGAACTGCCAACAGTCATAAATCACACCTGCCAGGTGGGCAGGTGAGCGTAGACGATTGGCATGTATGATTTGGTTGAAGGGGTTGTTTCTGCGCGGAGTTATGACTACAAGGAGGAATTCAGTGTGTCGTTAAATACTGAAGCTCACGGCAATGGAGAAAATGGCTTTCAGCCAGCTCTGGATCAGTTGTAACACTCAAGATTGTGCCAGAAGACTGAACCACTCCACTGAGTCGATATTAAAATCTAAGCCATTGCTCTCAGGAGGATAATCATAGAAAACCTACAACATGCAGGCCAGTTGACCTTTCTTGTAAGTGCCTGTTGAAAAAGTATCCAGCCTCATCCCTCCCTCCAGCACCAGCTCTAGTCCTGCAGGTCAGTCCACTTCCAGGCACTGGTTAAATGTGATGAGGGCTTCTGGGTTGGAGTGGGTTCCAAACTCCCCTCATTCCCTGGGTGAAGAAAATCCTCATCTCTTTACTCTTACACCAATCCACTTCCTTTTGATTTTTGACTTCTGCAAACAGAAATAGGCTCTTCCTATTTATCCAGGCCCTTCATTTTATTTATATGGTTAAATTACCCTCAACCTCTTGTTCTAAGGAAAAAGACCTTAGCATACTTATTCTTTCTTCCAAGCTACAATTCTACCATTCTCACCAGAATCCTTGGGATGTTTTTCTGCACTGGCATCTTCCCTGCAATGTGGCGGCTGGAACTGTATACAGTAAATGTGGTGTGGTTTAACTAATCACTGCCAGAGTAACCTCCTAGCTCTATATATTGTATACCTCAACTGATAAATAAAAGCACCCTATATGTCCTACTTTTTAATCTGCCCTGCTGGCTTTGAGGGGAGATGTGGATGTACATTCCAAGTTCATTCTAGATGTTCATATTTAGAACACATGAAAAGTACAGCACGGGAACAGGCCCTACGGCCAAGTAATCCGGGCACCAATCTGGTTAACCTGCACTCTCTCCAAAGCCTCCAATCCTTCCTGTAATGCTCCAAAAAGCCCTATAAATTTATTGTGCATTCACTTATTGCACCTCCCTTAATGCATGTCTGTAAATTCCATTCATCACTTTTCTGACCACCCTGTCTCCTTTGCTCTATTTTCCTATTTGTCCTCATGGGCAATTTTTGTGTCATGTGCAAAATTCTTATTCCCCAGATGTTTTAATCAAAGGGCATTACTATGTACAATAACCCAGAATACTGACAGCTTGGAACCTTTCTGGTAACAGCATCACAATCCAGAAAAAAACACTCCTCAACTACATCCTGCCACTGAGTCACATTTTAAATCCAATTTGCAGTTGCCTCTTGCTTCTCAGAGGCTTGTGCTCGTTTGGCCTTTCTGCCACAGGGGACCTCATCAAATGACTTCCTAAACACCGGTAGACTACATCCACCACACCTCCCTCATTGATCCTCGTTACCTCAAAAAATTCCTTGTCAGATAGTTCTGAAGACACTGATAAAATATTAATTACAAACCCTACCCATATACTTCACCACCATATATAGATTATCATTTTTGATCCCAAAAGATATCCAGTGAGTCCTGACACAGCCATGTACCGGTAATTGAAATTAAAATCTGGTAGTTCTTTGGAGAGAGTCCAGGCACTTGCAAGATATTCTGGTGGTAGGACAGATAGACTTTGGCCAGAGATTCTGGGCATGGAGACATTGTCCAGAGACTTCAAATACTGGAGAGACAAATCTTGGCCTGAAATTCCAGTCACCAGAGAGATGAACATTTACTTGAATTTCTGGGCACCAGAAACTTACTAAGTTGGCTGGAGATCCTGGGAGCCGGGACGATGGACACTGACCCGAGGTTCTGCCTGTAGGGCAGATGGATTTTGGCCGAATCCCCCGGACACTAAGGGTTTGACCATAGCTGGAGAGCTGTGCACTGGAGATGCAGACTGTGTGGAGGAGGAGAGGGGTTGTGTGGAGGAAGGGGAAGGGATATTTTATACACAAAAATCCCTGACATGTATTGCATTTTAACCATTTTGTGTTTTAACACACTTTCCTGAATTATTTATACCTGTGCCTGAAAGGTGGCTGACTGTGCCGTCCAGTCCTGCGACTGTTGTAAGTGCCGGTCTCTGACTCTTCGTGGCAAGAGTAGAAACTGGTGTCCAAGATATGCAGATGGATCAGTTCGTCTGAGTTACTGAAGCCGGGATTGTCCAACGAATTCACAGAGAAGTTGAGCCAGGATTGGGACTGGTTTTGATTGGAGAAATCATCAAAGCGACTGAAACGCTTATAACTGGGAAGGGAAAGTCACAACAACATTCTTCAGGGTGTTTGACCAGTCAAATGGGAACGCACATCCTTTTGAAACTCTGGAATATTGCATTTTAAACAGATGTCATAAATGTTATCCTTTTTTCCTGTACATGTGTGCAATTGCTTATGAACACATTTGTGTTGGACTCTGTATCCTCAAACGTTTTGAAGTGTTGAGCCAAAGATTTACTGGGCAGATAGCAGACTGCTGCTCATTGTTTTGTTCTGACTCCTCATTGTTACTGAAACTCTAACAATAAAAATGGCAAGTTCAAGACAGATTTCAAGGATCTATGGAGTTTCAGCTACTGCATGGATCAGAGACAGGGAGCCAGCCACTGCCAACACACTCTTGGAAGGGGAAGAAGTAAATCCAGTTAGTATGGTCCACAGTGAATAGAACTACATTTAGGAAGCTGTGTGGATGTATCGGGAGTTAGGCTGCACATTATAAAGCAAGATCTCGAGGATAATAATCTCAGAATTCTTGTCCAAACCATGTGTAAATTGGCAAAGATGCAGACACATCAGCAGAATTAACACAACTAACGGTCAAGTGTGGGAACGAGGGAGTTCCTCGTTATGGGTTATTGACACAGTTTCAGGGGCAGGAAGAGCTTCACAAGTGGAATGGGGTTAATCTGAACGTCCACGTCCTGCAGGAGAGGATAAGTAAAGAGATGGCAAAAAGCTTTGAGGTTTTGAAACACAAAAAAATGAGACATTTAAACATAAACAAACAGCGGCAGGAAAGAATAAAGTAAGGGAAAATTTGGCAGCAAATAGAATTAAGATGGTTTATATTAAATGAAAGGAAATCCTATTTAAAAAATAAGTTAAACTATCTTTAAGCCATGTTCAAACTCTTAAATAATGCCAAGAAGTTGGATGCAATCATGCATTGGGAGGAACCAAGACACAAGAAAGATTACTGAGGCACAGTGGAAAAATCAGGACCAGGAATAAAATGCTGCAGCGTGTAACATAATTAGAAATGAGAGGTGAAAAGGGAAGGTGGAATAATAATATTTGATAGATACAACATAATGCAATGGAAAGATGTGACACTATTATTATTACAAGGACACAAATAGTAAGGACAGTACCGGAAATATCTCACATATACTGTAAGTGTGGTCTCCACCTAACAATGAAAAGAAGCGAGGGAAGAATTATCCAGGCAAATTAAGGAAATATTGGCATAAAAATATGGGCAATTTTAGTTACCCTGATTTTAATTGTATGCAGAAAGTAGGAAAAAGGTGTAAGAGAGTGGTGTACATAAAATACAGCACTCCTTTCTACACCAACCTTATTTTAAAAAGTCTAAAGATCTGTTATTGGATGTAGTTATGGGGTGAACCAGAGTAGATAGGCACAAGAGGGGGAACATTGTGCAAGAATGACCATAACATATTTTATTTTAAGATAATGAAGAATACAGAAAACTAATTTTGGGAGACTAAAAATATTTTTAAAGATAAAATGGAGAGCAATATTCAGCAAGTAAACAGATGACGGAAAGCATGATAGTAATTAGGAAGTTAAAAGGGAACTATGAAATACAATTTTTAAAGAACATAAAAGAGTAAAAATATCTTACAGACACAGGGATGGCCTACTCCAAATGCGGTCTAACTGAAATCTTATTTGTAGCTCTTTAAAAATTTGGTTAGGCCGCATTTGGAGTACGAGGACATTTCTGGTAGGCACATTATAGAAGCTTTGGAGAGAGTGTAGAGGAGGTTTACTAGAATGTTGCCTGGATTAGAGGGTTTCAGCTGCAGAGAGAGAGAGTTCGGATAAACTTGGATGCTGGAGTTATCAGCTATCTTCGGTGTAAACCAGGCATCTGCAGTTCCTTACACAAACCTAACCCACGCAGTCTCTCCTCATACAGGATTAGTATAAGGACAATGATGGGGAGACATCAAGAACATTAAATCATCAATTCAGTTGTTGAATATCAGATAAATAATGAGATAAATGTATTTTAAATAGAAAAAAAATGATACATTAAATTAATTCAAACTCAAAGAGGATATACACCCTGGTCTGAATTTATTGCAGTCGTGACATTTAATACATGGAGAAGCAATAACGGGAAGAGACATCCAAATGTAGCAATGTGTTAGAAACTTTGCTGAATAGAGCCAGGGGTGGTGGTGGAAGCAGACATGAGTGTTCAAATGTCTTTGACATAGGTTAGTGGAAGTTGCAGGGAACTGAACTTCTGGCACCTTTCCTCTTCCCCCCACTCCCCAAATTCCCTCCTCTCCCCCCACTCTCACCCCTCCGTGTCGCTGCCATGAACCCTCTCTCACCTGCTTCGGGTCTGGTCCGTTTCGGCCTCGATCAGCACCACCTTGTACCTTCGGAGGACGCCGATAGCCACAGCGGCTAGCAGCAAGGCCAGAGCAAACACCGCCCCGAACACGATCGCTATCAGGCTCTGCCGGGTCACTCTGTGGTCGCACCGGGGGCCCATGTACCAATAATCACTGCCCACGGGACACCTGCGGTGAAAGACGATGAGCAGCGGCTGACACCGTGATCTCAGAGACAGTCCGTTTCACAAAGCACTATCATCGTGCCTTTTAATGAGACATTGTAGCCCCACAGGACAACCTTCCCCCACTAAACTACTAAAGGCTCTTCAAACCCTTGCCCCATTCCCAGCTAAAGTTCCCATCCAGTCTACCACCCCTGTTGCCTTTACATACCCCTAGTTACCCTCTCCCCTGACTCTTAATCTGAAGAAGGGTCTCGACCCGAAACATCACCTATTCCTTTTCTCCAACAGCTCCTCATATTTCGCTTGGGCAGCTTACAACCCAGTGGTACGAATATTGATGTCTAATTTCGAGTAACCCTTGCATTTCCTCACTCTCCATCCCTCCCCTCCCGAATCGTCCTGCTAATTTTACTGTTCATATCCCCTCGTTATTATCTCCAATGGACCAGTGTGGGCTCTTTGGCCATCGGTGCCGGCACTGATCAGTTCTGTACTTTTTCATACCTCCAGCTTTCCCTCTCCCCTGACTCTCAGTCTGAAGAAGGGTCTCGACCCGAAATGTCACCTATTCCTTTTTCCAGAGATGCTGCCTGACCCGCTGAGTTACTCCAGCATTTTATGTCTATCTTCGCCTTTTCAGACAAACTTTCGGAAGACAGACGTCCACGCACAAAAAGCACCCGCAGTCCTCTCACACCCCAGTTCTGGTCTCTGTCTATTATTTCATGTTGATTGCCTCTTGCTATTCATTTAATGGGCCCTGGGTAAGGCCATGAGGTAACATCTCCCTGCCTGCTGCAATGCCAGGAGTAGGGACTTGGCCCCAGCAATAAAAAAGGAATGGAGATTTCAAAGTAAAGATGGTGCATCTTGGGGAGTTGGGGAAGCTGCAACTCCAATGCCCTACTGCTTTTTTTCTTCCGGGCGGTGGGGACTAGGTGCAAGGACAGAACTGTTGAGGTAGCCTTGCTGAGTTGCTGCAGATGATGTGGTGGTAGTGAATGCTGGTGGTGGTGGATGTGGGGCCAGTAGCAGAGGTTACATTGACCAGGATGATATTGACCTCCTTGAGAGTTTTCACTTATCTTCCCTTCACACCAAGTGCTGGAGTAACTCAACGGGTCAGGCGGCATCTCTGGACAACATGGACAGTCCCAGACCTGAAACGTCATCTGCCTATGTTCTCCAAGGATGCTGCCAGGCCCACTGAGTGACTCCAGCACTTTGTGAGTTTTTCTTTTTGTAAACTAGCACCTGCAGTTTCCTGATTCTACATTCCTCCCTTCACACCCCTTTTAGACATTAAACTTTTCAGACATTAGAGATATAGCGTGGGAACAGACTCTTCAGCCCAGCGATCACTCCGTACACGAGCACCATCCTACACACTAGGGACAATTATGTTTTGTTTACCAAAGCCAATTAACCTGCATGTCTTTAGAATGTGGGAGGAAAATGGAGCACATGGAAAAAACCCACATGGTTACAGGAAGAACGTACAAACTCCGTACAGACAGCACCCGTAGTTAGAATTGAACCCGGGTCTCTGGCGCTGTAAGGCAGCAACTCTACCGCTGCGCCACCGTGCCACCTCTTCCTCATGCTTTGGAGTGAAGCAAAGAGTTGCAGAGAGATAGACCACGTTAAGGGGCCCTTCAGCCCACCGAGTTCACACCAAATTCCAACCTGGACAGGACAGGTTTAGAGGGATATGGGCCAAAAGCAGGCAGGTGGGGCTTGTGTAGATGGGCCATGTTGGTCCACAGTGTATGATTCTATATACACCCATTTCCATGAATCCTACTTTAATCCATTTTATTCTCGCAAATTTCTCTCAGTTCCCTCCCAGATTCTGCCACTCACGCACACAGGCACAATTTATGGTGGCCAATTAATCTACTAATCATGTTGTTGGGATTAGTGAGGAGGCCCACACGATCACAGGAGAACAGATGGCACGTGGCCTGGGTTGCTGGAGCTGTCAGGCAGCAGCTCTACCTGCTGGACTGTTTATTGTACGTCCCTGGTGTTAGGAGATACATCACTAGCTGCAGATTGTACGCAGTATCATAGCAAAGGAGTAATTAACATTCCTAAAAGATTGGTGAAATTTAGGGAACTAATGTCAGATTCATCCTCCATAACCATGCAATCTGCACCCCATGTTTCTAAACACAGCGCTTTGGGGAGTGTTGTAGAGCAGGGAACTAAGAGAGCAGGTACATACTTCCTTGAAAGTGGCACCACAGTTAGACAGGGTAGTCAAGAAGGCCTTCATCTGTCAGGGTATTGAGTATACAAGTTGGGATGTATGTGCAGTTGTACAGGATATTGAGGAAGAAGAATAAAACTGGACACTATGGCAGAAGTCTCTGGGATCTGTTAGCGCAATTTAAATGATGCAACTGCTGTGTTGCTATGAGTGCTGTCAGTATAGTGTTTGTACGTTCTCCCCATTGACCTGCGTGGGTTTTCTCCGGGATCTCCGGTTTCCTCCAACATTACAAAGATGTACAGGTTTGTAAGCTAATTGGACAGTAAAAAATGGTAAATTGTCCCTAGTGTGTAAAGGATAGTATTAATGTGTGGGGATCGCTGGTCGGCACGGACTCAGTGGGCCGAAGGGCCTGTTTCCACCCAGTATCTCTAAACTAAACTAAACTATACTGCTGTGGTGGGATTTGCTCTCAAGTCTTTGGATTTGGTATTTACAGGGGGTTTACTTGATGCAGGGTCTTAGAGTAACATCTCGTCTGGATGGAACATCTCCCTCCAACACTTCACCACTCTTGCTATGGTCATTTGTCAGTTGGACAGCAGCTGGCTTCAAAGGGTTCTCCGTCTACACTGAAGATGATAGACACTGAGCAACCTGCCCCGAGCACGGGGAACGCCACGTCACTTACTGGCAGATTGGCCCCTGGCCCCGGCTGTGAGTGCAGATGCCGCTATTCTTGCAGTAGGCAGTGTGGCAGAGGGAGGTACAGCTCACGTTCCCCGACTTTCTATATACGCACTGGAACCCGTTCTGGCAGAAAAGCACCTCACCACACAAAGCAATTCGCTTTTCTGTAGAGAGAGAGAGAGAGAGAAAGAGAGAGAAATGTATAAGACAACGTGATTGATACACATGTGTAGGAAGGAAGTGCAGATGCTGGTTTACACCGAAGATAGGCACAAAAAGCTGGTGTAACATAGCGGGTCAGGCAGCATATCTGGAGAAACGGAATAGGTGATGTTTTGGGTCGAGACCCTTCTTCGGAGTGAGAGTTGGGGAGAGGGAAAGGAGAGGTAGGAAAAGGTACAGAACAGATCAGAGCTGGCACTGATGGCCAACGAGCCCACAATGCTCCATTGTTGGCTGTGGAGGAGGTGGTAACGAGGGGATACGAACAGTGAAACTAGAAGGCCGACTAGGGTGGGGAGGGATGGTGAGAGAGGGGTTTTGCTTGAAATTAACGAAATCAATATTCGTACTGCTGGGTTGTAAGCTGCCCAAGCAAAATATGAGGTGCTGTTCCTCCCATTTACTTGTGGCCTCACTTTGACACTCAACCACAATTCTAATAGTTTCAATTGACTCTTAGAATTGTGGCTATAGACTCCACTTCCTTATTAGGATGTAATCCCTGATCCATTGCTGGGTTGCCCTACCCCTAATATAAAGTAACCATCCACTGAGAACCCCACACCAAGTTGCCACATGAAACGTTGAAAGCTTGTAATCAGATCTGAATGGGGCAGAGCTGTGCAGTACTAATGGGTATAGAGTTTCTGAGAAAATTACCATAAATCAAACCATGCAGAAAATAACAACTCCACACAACTGTCATGTACTCCTATCTTAAGTTTGCCTCACTCTGTTATTCCATTAACGTCCTTCTAATTTTTTTTGCACACTTTGTATTGCACTGCAGTCTTGCACCATTCTGCTAATTTGCACCTGCCAATGTATTTATTGTTGCATCTATCATAGTCATAGCTTGGAAACAGGCCCTTCGGCCCAACTTGCCCACACCGGCCAACATGTCCCATCTACACTAGTCCCACCTGCCTGCGTTTGTCCCTCTAAACTTATCCTATCCACGTACCTGCCTAAATGTTTCTTAAACGATGTTACTCTGTCGGCTTCATGTGATCAAAGAATTTCATTGCACCCTATTGTATATGATGATAATTATTCTGAATTTGAACCATTACTGAGATAATCTCCTTCTCCTCAAGTGTAACGGAAATAACCTCAAACCACTTGTTCCAAACCAGACCCATGAAGAAAAGGGGTCACCCCCTAGTCCTCTCTACGCAACAGGGGAGATGACAGTAGAATGGTCTGGGCTGAAGAAGGGTCTCGACCCAAAACATCACCTATTCCTTTTTTCCAGAGACACTGCCTGACACACTGAGTTACTTCAACATTTTGTGTCTATCACGGGAGATGACCAGGGCCTTATGCAGCTGGAGATGAGGGGAATCATCCTCTTTCCTCCATGATCAGAATAGTACTCAGAGAGGGTAGGATACTATATGTTCGGTAGTTTGGTGCGGGCTACCTGTCACATACACCGTCACCACTTGAGCGCCACCGATCTCGAAGCCAGCGGCAATGACAAGGCGCAGGCCACTAACATTGAAGATCAGGTTGGGCTCCAGCAAAAACCATTGCATTTCCTTCAAGGTGAAGATGGCGTCAAACTCAATCTGCACACGGCCCACACTGTGGATGGAGAATGGTGAAATTAATATCATGATAGCAACAATACCAGAACTTATTAACAGAGACCTGGTAACCAGACAGAGTGCACACAATTTCTGACCTGACACACACATAGAGAGCAATGAGACATCTAGAGGGTATCGACTGAAAACAAACATTAATCTGTTATGCAAACCAGCCTTCCCCCCATTGACCCCATCTTCACCACACTGCTCCAAGAAACCAATCAACATGATCAGTAGAAGGGTTTCGACCCGAAACGTCGCCTATTTCCTTCGCTCCATAGATGCTGCCTCACCCGCTGAGTTTCTCCAGCATTTTTGTCTACCAACATAATCAAGGACCACTCACACCCCAGTCATTCTCTCTTCTCCTCTCTCCCGTCGATCGGAAGATAGAAAACCCTGAAGGCACGCACCACCAGACTCACAAATAGCTACTTCCTCACTGTTATCAGACTCTTCAACTGATCTCTCAACTGTTGAATTTCCATTCTTTCACCGCGGCCCTTACACTTTTCTTTATCTGCACTTTCTCTGTAGCTGTACACAATATTCTGTATTTTCTTTCCTTCCTCTTTTTGTACTACCTCTTGTTCTCATGTATGGTATAGTTCTGCCCGCCCTGGCATGCAAGAACAACATTTTCACTGTATGTCAGTGTACATGACACTAATAACCAATACTAATATCAATTATACAGCAAGTGTCTACACACTTTACCAGGACATGAAGATTGTCCATGGGAATGAAGATACATGTTAACCAAACACAGAAATATTCCTGGACATTGATCAGCCTACACAGAGCATCCACAAGCATTACTCAGACACACACACACACACACACACACACACACACACACACACACACACACACACACACGCACACACACACACACAAACACACACACACACACACACACACACGTACAAAGAAAGCACCCACTGGGAATAAACTAGGTGAGAGGCTGAAGAATGGTCCCAACCCAAAATGTCACCCATCGTTTTTCTCCAGAGATGTTGCCTGACCCACTGAGTTACTCCAGCACTTTGTGTCTAACTGGGTGCAAGCACAGAGAAGGCACCCAGAGATATGAACCAGACATAAGCAAGGCATTATCCAGTAACACATAGCATCTAAATACATTAACCACACACCGAGATCATACTGGGTCATTGACACGGTAGACTTTAACCAGGAACACAGAATATTTACATTCGGAGACAGTAAGCAGAGAATCTACAGACTGAGACGTTAACCAGAGACACCCAGAGCACAAATAAGCAGAATATCTGGTGGTATAATGAGTACACACAGGTATTAAACAAGGTAATGTAAATCAGACACACAGCGGATGTACCCAGGCATTAACCAGGCACACATCCACCACCCACAGACAACAGGCAAGACATGGAGCATCTGCATCCTTAAACAGATATGGAAAGGACCCAGGCACATATGCAGTCATTAACAAATCAAACTCAGAGCTTGCATATACAGGGGGGGGGGAGAGAGAGAGAGAGAGAGAGAGAGAGAGAGAGAGAGAGGGAGGGAGGGGGGGGAGGGAGGGAGAGAGGGAGAGAGAGAGAGAGGGAGGGAGGGAGGGAGAGAGGGAGAGAGAGAGAGGGAGAGAGGGAGAGAGGGAGAGAGGGAGAGAGGGAGGGAGGGAGGGAGGGAGGGAGGGAGAGAGGGAGAGAGGGAGAGAGGGAGGGAGGGAGGGAGGGAGGGAGGGAGGGAGGGAGGGAGAGAGGGAGAGAGGGAGAGAGAGAGAGAGAGAGGGAGAGAGGGAGAGAGGGAGGGAGGGAGGGAGGGAGGGAGGGAGGGAGGGAGAGAGAGAGAGAGAGAGAGAGAGAGAGAGAGAGAGAGGATATTACCTGACAGAATGAGCATCCACGGACATCATCTGGTCACAGAGAGTGTTCAGTGATATTAACCAGGCACGGTGTGGCCACAGAAATGAACCAAACATGTAAGTCACACAACAAGCATGTAAATCCATTAACCAGACACTGACTGACATTCACTGACATTAAACAGATGCACCAGGGGTGTCCACAGATGCCAACCTGATAGAAAGAATCTCCACAGATATTAACCCCAAACATAGAGGTTTCACCAACATTAACCAGACCATCAAAGGGTAAACGCTGAGATACTAACCACGTACACAGAAACACATTCACGAGGCAGACGCAATGTGCCAGCAGACCTTACCAGACACAAACAGAGACCTCAGAGAACAGCAGGCAGGCAGAGACCATCTGCAGACATTCACCAGATGGTGGGTGTCCACAGACATTAATGAAACAGAGAGAGCAGTCAAACACATTATTGAAGCTTGTAGAACATCCACATGCATTAAGACAGAGCAAGTCCTCAGACATGAAGCACACACAACAAGTATTAACCATGGACATGGATGTTAATCAGATACAGAGAGCATCCAGAGATGGTAACTAAACACACAACTTGTCCAAATTAACCACATACGGCATCTAGCAACATTAACTGGGTGTCCATAGACATGAACCAGACACACACACACTGTCCACAGACATTAACCAGACACACACCGTATCCACCGACACTAACCAGACACACACTGACTGTCCAGACATTAACCAGACATTAACCAGACACATACACTGTTTCCACAGACATTAACCAGACATTAACCAGACATTAACCACACACTGAGAGTCCACAGACGTTAACCAGACACACACCATGTCCATAGACATGCAGCATCCACAGATGTTTATCTGACATATTTACAGAGCATCCTCAGAGATTAATAAAATAGAAATAATCCAAAGATATTAACCAGATGGACAATCAGTGCAAACACAGACACATAAGTCACAATGACAGTGCTCATGGACATTAACCTGACACACAAAGCATACGGCATGAATGGCTGACATTCCACCCTTCACTCAAAGCTGTTGTCATTGTTATCACTGAGTTTCCTGACATTATAGGGGTCACTAAAAACCTGACTGAACAAGCTAGAACACCATTGCTACTGTAGATGCTGCTTCCGAGATGTCCCCATTCTTTTGGGGAAACTTATGGTTCCCCTCCTTCTATCATGGATGGGTCCCTCACACGTGTCTCTGTGTCCTGTAGTTCTGCCCTCACCCCTCCTCTCCCCCGACGCAACAAGGACAGAGTTCCCCTGGTCCTCGCCTATCGCCCAACCATCCTCTGCATCCAACACGTCAACCTACAACGTGATCCCACCTCCACCCCTTTATACCTACTGCAGAGACCACTCCCACCGCAACTCCTTGATTCACTCATCCTTTCCCACGCAAACCACCCCCTCCCCAGGTACTTTACCCTGCAACAGCAGTAGATGCAACACCTATCCTTATACCTCCTCCCTCGACTCCATCCAGGGACCCCGACAGTTCTTCCAGCTGAGACAGAGGTTCACGTGCACCTCCTCTAACCTCGTCTACTGCATCTGGTGATCCCGATGTGGGCTCCGGTACATTGGCGAGACAAATTATAGACTCGGCAACTATTTCGCTGAACACCAACTTAAGCTTGGACTGCCAAGGCCGACTGGATCTCCCGGTTGCCAACCATTTAAACTCCTCTTCCCATTGCCATGCTGACCATACTGTCCTGGGCCACCCATCGCCAGAGTGAGGCCACACGCCAATTGGAGGAACAGCACCTCATATTTCGCTTGGACAGCTTGCAACCCAGCGGCATGAACGTGGAATTCTCTAATTTTAAGTAACTTCTACAAACACTCCCCTTGCTCCCTTTCCTCCACTAAAAGGCATTAACCAGTCCACAGTTCCACAGTTCCTGGTCTTTGCTGGCTTCCAGTCCCCCTCCCCCTCCTACAATCAGTCTGATGAAGGGTCCCGATCCGTAACATCACCCATCCATCTCTCCAGAGATGCTGCCTGACCCGCTGAGTTACCCCAGCATTTTGTGTCTATCATTGCTACTATAGTTGGTCAGAGGCAAGACCATCCTATGCAAGTCTCTTACTTCCTGACCCTCCAAAGCTTCTTCACAAGACAGAAGTGTTGGGATACTCTCCACTTGCCTGAATTGTCCCACAATTGCAGCAAATTGTGAACGCAGCCCAGGCCATCACACAAACCAACTTCCCTTCTATATTGATTCCATTTATACCTCCCGCTGCCTCGGCAAGGCCAGCAGCATAACCAAGGACGAGTCGCACCCTGACCACTCCTTCTTCTCCCCTCTCCCATCAGGTAAAAGGTATAGAAGTGAGTAGCAGCCTGGACGAGGTCAGGAAAAGGCCAGATGTCAGGCAGGTTCAAACAGTAGTTTTTAATGACACAGCGAGAACACACACACCCCCGAGAGGGACCTCAGGAAACCCCGTGGCAGACCAACGCCCCTGTCCCTCAATAGCCGAGGGGGATGACCCAAGGAGTGGCCTAACCCCCAGGGACTGCCACAAGTGTGAAAATGCTCACCACCAGATTCAGGGACAATTTCTTCCCAGCTGTTATCAGGCAACTGAATCATCCTACCACAACTAGAGAGCAGTGCTGAACTACTATCTACCTGTTTGATGTCACTCAGACTAACTTTGACCGGACTTTGCTGGCTTCACCTTGCACTAAACGTTATTCCCTTATCATGTATCTGTACACTGTAAAATGATTGATTGTAATCATGTATTGTCTTTCTGTTGACTGGTTAGCATGCAACAACAAAACTTTTCACTGTACCTCGGTACACGTGACAATAAATTAAACCGAACAACTGAACTGAACTCTCGACTCACTACTACCATTGGGAAGAAGTACAGGAGCTTGAAAATCATGACCTCCAGGTTCAAGAATAGCTTCTTCCTAGCACCTATCAGACTGTTGAATATTGCACAACACTAACCATTGCCTCAGCAACTATGATCTTCTATCAACTCTATTTTGGTTGCACTATGGACTTCGGTATTACTGATTAGTAATTTATTGCATTATTGATTATTGTATATTTATTTGTACATTATGATGTTAATGGGCCTTGTTAAGCTGCAGCAAGTAAGAATTTTCAATGTCTTGTTGGCGGTATATATGACTATTAAACGCTCTTGACTTGATGTGTACAGCTTCAACAATTCTCAAGCAGCAGGACAAAGGAGCCCATTCCATCCACCTTCCTTCCCTCCACCCACACAGTAGTGGCACCGTCTACAAAATGCACCAGAGGCACTAAAGTAGGCTACTCCAAGAGCATCTTCCAAACCTGCAATGTCTACACAGGGCAGCTGGTGCAGAGGGACACCACCACCTCCAGGTTCCCCCACACCATGCCGGCCTGGAACGATAGCACCAATCGATCATTGTCACCAGGTCCAAATCTTGGAATATCTACCCAACAAAACCACCAGACAGACTGCAGCAGTTCAAGAAGGTCAGCTCACCAACACCTTCGTGAGGGCAATTGGGGATGGGTCATGAATGCTTGCCTTGTCAGTGAGGTGCACATCCTAAACAAGGAAGCGACTAGGACATGTACATACACACAGAGATTCCACAGACACCCATATGATTTATCATAAGACATACACGGGTCAGACACACAGAAAATGTGCAGGGAGGAACCAGACTCACACACAGAGCATACACAGAAATGACACAGACATTCGTGGAGCCTTGACCAAAATTAACAAGAGATAGGGGGAGGAGGCATCTGCAGGTGAGAGACACATGCAGTATCACAGTATTGACACGATTCCTAAACCAGAGATTTCCGCAACACATCGCCCACCAATGGATCACAGAGCCATTTCCAGAGCATTTTTTTAGGATGGAAGAAATGGGAGATTTAAATATTACATTGGACAAAAGAATTGCTATTCAGCATGCTGACTGAAGCGGTTTGTGAAATCGTCATCACCTGAAGCGTTTAATCTGCAGCTGCTGAAAC
This sequence comes from Malacoraja senta, assembly GCA_038087875.1. Classification (NCBI taxonomy): domain Eukaryota; kingdom Metazoa; phylum Chordata; class Chondrichthyes; order Rajiformes; family Rajidae; genus Malacoraja; species Malacoraja senta. Next base: position 69,774,859 of record CM075981.1, read on the forward strand.
CCAGGAACCTTGTCATAAAATGGAACGATCTGCAGGACAAGAGGAGGAGAGCGGTTACAGTATTCCTGCTTCCCAAAGAGGCAGCAAAACCCAGCAATGCGAGAGCCGGGCAAGGTACGGTGACGGTGTAAGTGGACACACTTGGAGACGGTGTGAGTGAGTGAACACACTCTGTAATAACAGGAAGCTACACCCAATGACAGCAACTATGTGCATTGAACACCCAGTGTCAGTGTGAGCAGTGTGGCAACAATGCAAGTGGAAACCCAATGACTCTGCCTGCCTTTGCTGGAGTCCATCAACAGCAGCTGTATGAAATGAGTTGCAATGACTGTAACAGCTGAACACGTTGGGGTGGCATGGTGGCACAGCGATATAGTTGCTGCCATACAGTACCGGTTCGATCCCCACTATGGGTGCAGTCTGCACAGAGTTGATATGTTCTACCTGTGACTGCGTGGGTTTTTTCGGGTGCTCCGGTTTCTCCCCGCACTCCAAAGATGTACAGGTTTGTAGATAAATTGTAAATTGCCCCTAGTGTGTAGGATAGTGCTAGTGTACACTGGTCGACGTATACTCGGTGGGCTGAAGGGCCTGTATCCACACTGTATCTCTAAAGTAAAGTAATACTGGGTGAATTGGGACTGTCCAAGGAAAAGGAGGTATCTGGTGAACCCTGTTGGCAAGGTGCAACGGAGCCTTGAGCTCATCACTCGGTGTCTCGCTCGGGCTGAGGTGATGGTGACACCCAGGAGCTTTGGCACATTGTGGAGAGTACTGTACACTTGCTCAACGGATGCAGAGTAATAACAAACTACAATCTCCCTCAAACCATTCTCAGCGGTAGAACAAGCCAACCCAGATGAGAGCTGCTGATCAGATCATGACTTTAAAGTCTTACTTTGAGTGTGAAATCCTTGGCCAGGTTCTGGTATTCGTCGGACTTTGAGTCTTCCAGTTGATGATCAAAGCTCATGTCCAGAATAAGCTTTGTTGGAATCTTTACAGTGATGCCCTCTGCAAGAGAGAGCATTGAGGTTATCATTACTGATCCAAGTTCCTCCATTATCCCACATCTCCCGAACACCACAACCTTACACGGAGATATTGCCATTCCTTCAATTCTGGTCTCCAATTCCTGCCATGAATTTAATCACTCCACCATTGCAACTGTGCCGTTACTAACCATGAACCAAGCACTGGAATATCCTTCCCACAACATTGCACCATTATAACCAACAACACTGACCAAGCTATTTGTCTCCAGATAAATTACATTCTGACGTGCCGTATAAGAATGCTTCACAGGAATAAGATAATTTGCCATTAAAGATGTTTTAGAAATGCACTCATGTTTTTGATCAGATCTATCGTTGTATAACTGGGGTACTGTACTGGTGGGGACAGGTCTGTTGCTCTATAACTCTGGGGTACAGTACCAGTCGGATCAAATCTGTAACTATATAACACTGGGATACAGTACTGGTGGGGACAGGTCTGTCACTGTATAACACTGGGTACAGTACTGGTGGGGAGAGTATCTCTGTATAACACTGGGTACAGTACTGGTGGGGACAGGTCTGTCACTGTATAACACTGGGTACAGTACTGGTGGGGACAGGTCTGTCATTGGACTAACACTGGGGCAGAGCACCGCTGGGCACAGTTCAGTAAATATGTAACACTGGAAAAGTGTACTGGTGAATGCAGGTAAGTCACAGTGTGACTGAGCATGCAATGGTGATCGGCACTTGGTTTGATTAAGTTTAGTTTAGTTTAGTTTTATTTATTGTCACGTGTACCGAGGTACAGTGAAAAGCTTTTGTTGCGCGCTGACCAGTCAGCAGAAAGACAATACATGATTACAATTGTGCCATCACCGTGTGCAGATACGTGATAAAGGGAATAACGTTTAACCATATAACCTTTACAGCACGGAAACAGGCCATCTCGGCCCTTCAAGTCCGTGCCGAACACTTCCCCCCCCCTTCTTTCTTCTTTCTTCCCCCTAGTCCCATCTACCTGCACTCAGACCATAACCCTCCATTCCTTTCCCGTCCATATACCCATCCAATCTATTTTTAAATGATAAAATCGAACCTGCCTCCACCACTTCCACTGGAAGCTCATTCCACACAGCTACCACTCTCTGAGTAAAGAAGTTCCCCCTAATGTTACCCCTAAACTTCTGTCCCTTAATTCTCAAGTCATGTCCCCTTGTTTGAATCTTCCCTACTCTCAATGGGAAAAGCTTATCCACGTCAACTCTGTCTAACCCGCTCATCATTTTAAAGACCTCTATCAAGTCCCCTCTTAACCTTCTGCGCTCCAAAGAATAAAGACCTATTATTTTTAGTTTAGTTTAGTGCAAGATAAAGTCCAGTAACATCCGATTAAAGACCAATGAGGTAGATAGTAGCCCAGGACTGCTGGTTTAGCAGTTGGTAGGATGGTTCAGTTGCCTGAAACAGCTGGGAAGAAACTGTCCCCGATTCTGGAGGTGTGCGTTTTCACACTTCTATACCTCTTGCTTGATGGGAGAGGGGAGGATAAGGAGTGGCCAGGGTGAAGAAAAGCTGCCGTTGGGGTGGAGCTATAAAAGAGTGGAGCGACTGTAGTTCGTTATCTTCAATACGTTGCAGATAAAGTTGACAATGCAAAGTATTCAGGGAGGAAATGAGCCACTTCCTGAATGGAAAAAATGTCTGTCCATGAAGCTAAATGTGTGAACTTTTAAAACACACAGCTTTTATATACCTTCTGCATTTAAACTCGACCCCTGAATTAACCTTTGTCTCGGGAGCTTCACAGAATTCTAGTTCTGACACTAGACACTTCTTTACAAATGAAAATCTACTCTCCTCATCAATAGGATGAGCATTTATACGATTTCAGAAAAAGCACGAAGATGCTGAAAATGCAGATGCCGGACATCGGAAATTAGTCCGAAAATCCTGGATGTACTCAGGAGCGAAGTGGAGTAAAGAGTTGACATTTTATTGTGTAGAGAACATTCCTCAGGCCTGAGTCAAGTACAAGGTTATCATGCTGAAACATTTATCCTGTTCCTCTCTCCAGGAATGCTGACTGACCCTGCTCAGAACTGCTAGAAATTTTCTGTCTGAAAATACTGGATCTCTGAGTCATTTCTTGTTGTTCAACGTGGTCGGCATCTGAGGGAATCTGAATGGAATTGCTCTTCTTGTTGGTTGCAATAAAAAGGAATCTGACTTTTACGGCACCTTCCCTTGTCTTGAGAATCCTGAAGTACTTTAAATCCAATAGTTTAGATTCTCACTGTATCTTGGTACATCCAACAATAATAAATCTAAACCGAAAATGTCCACACCAGAACTGTGCACTCTACAGATCAACTAGCATAAATATTCACAGACGTGCGACATCTTTAACCTCTCACTATTCCATTGTGAGATCGCCACCTGCTTCAAAAAGACCACTTTCATATCGGTGCTGAAGGAAAGTAAGGTATCGTGCCTTAATGACCACCATTCAACGGCTAAGACATCCACCACCATGAAGTGCTTTGAGGGACTGGTGATGGAGCACATTCAGCTTCCCAGCTAGCCTTGACCCACTGTAGTTTGCTTACCGTCACAACAGGTCCACACCTGACACCATGTCCGTGGCCCCAAGTTGCTAAACCCATCTCTGGAACACCTCGACACCAACATTTAGATTCCTCTTTATCAACTACAGTTCTGCCTTCTACACCATAATCCCATCAAACTCGTTGTAGATGGAGTCCAGTGCATTAAAAAGACAAGACTTCCCACCATTGACTCCATCTACACTTCACGCTGCCGTGGAAAATCAGCTAATATAATCAAAGTCTTGTCCCACCGCGATCATTTCTGCTTCTCCCTCCTCCCATCCATTATTATTGTTCAGTCGCCCATCGTCAACATTTTGGACGTCATCGTTTGCCGGAAACTTAACCAGCCCAGCCACACTAATCGGTTCAGGCGTACCTCTGACCTGTGGTAGCCGGTCCTCCACGATAAAAATCTGCTTGTGTCTCTCTGGAGGAGTGGACAGTGAGACTGTGTACTCCGCAGCTCCAGAGGTGGCTGGTGTGTGCTGCTGCTGCTGCCCGATGCTCTGCACAGCTCCCACTCGCTCTGTATCCCCAGCTGACGATGTTGGCCTGACTGATGTATTGATGCTTGGCTGGGACGTAGGGTGCAGGAGTGCAAATGATCCGGTGTTTGGTGCGGGCAAAGTTAGAGCAGAGCCAACCCTGCCCCGTGTCTGGTTGATGCCTGTACCCCTTGTCCCATTTACGCCTGTGGTCTGTGTCCGACTGACATCTGTGTTCTGTGTCTGACTGGCATCTGTACTCAGTGTAGGTCTGATGTGTGAGGTCAGTGTATTAATGATGTCCTGGCTCTGTGTCTCGCTAACATCCATGGTCAGTGTCTGACCAATATTCGGGCCTAATGTCCAGCTGATGTCTGTGCTCTCTGTCTGACTGTCATCCATGTTGAATGTCCATCTGTTGCCTGTACTCTCTGTCTCACTCACAACCATGCCCTCCGTCTGGCTCATGTTGATGCTTTCTGTCCAGTTGATGTCTGGGCTCTCTGTCTGACTGATGTCTGGGCTCTGTGTCTGACTGATGTCTGTGCTCTCTGTCTGAATGATGTCTGTGTTCTCCGTCTGACTGATGTCTGGGCTCTGTGTCTGACTGATGTTCATGTTATCTGTCCCAATAACGCCCGTGCTCTCGATCAGACTGACATCTCTGCTCTGTGTCCAATTGATGTCTGTACTCTGTGTCCTTCTGATGTGTGTGCTCTGTGTCTGAGTGATATCCGTTAGCAGTGTCCGGCTGCTGCCTGCACTCAGTGTCCGACTGATGTCAGTGTTTAGTGTCTGACTGAAGTCTGGGTTCAGTGTCTGACTGATGTCTGTGCTCTGTGTCTGACTGACACCCATGTTCTGTGTCAGACTGATGCCCATACCCAGTGTCTGACTAATGTCGGTGTTCTGTGTCTGACTGACATCTGTACTCAGTGTAGGTCTGGTGTGTGAGGTCAGTGTATTAATGATGTCCTGGCTCTGTGTCTCGCTAACATCCATGGTCAGTGTCTGACTGATATTCGGGCCCAATGTCCAGCTGATGTCTGTGCTCTCTGTCCGACTGATATCCCAGACCTCTGTCTGACTGTCAACTGTGTTGAATGTCTGTCTGTTGCCTGTACTCTCTGTCTCACTCACAACCATGCTCTCCGTCTGGCTCATGTTGATGCTTTCTGTCCAGTTGATGTCTGGGCTCTCTGTCTGACTGATGTCTGGGCTCTGTGTCTGACTGATGCCTGGGCTCTGTGTCTGACTGATGTCTGCGCTCTGTGTCTGACTGATGCCTGGGCTCTGTGTCTGACTGATGCCTGGGCTCTGTGTCTGACTGATGTCTGGGCTCTGTGTCTGACTGATGTCTGGGCTCTGTGTCTGACTGATGCCTGGGCTCTGTGTCTGACTGATGTCTGCGCTCTGTGTCTGACTGATGCCTGGGCTCTGTGTCTGACTGATGCCTGGGCTCTGTGTCTGACTGATGCCTGGGCTCTGTGTCTGACTGATGCCTGGGCTCTGTGTCTGACTGATGCCTGGGCTCTGTGTCTGACTGATGTCTGCGCTCTGTGTCTGACTGATGCCTGGGCTCTGTGTCTGACTGATGCCTGGGCTCTGTGTCTGACTGATGTCTGCGCTCTGTGTCTGACTGATGCCTGGGCTCTGTGTCTGACTGATGTCTGCGCTCTGTGTCTGACTGATGCCTGGGCTCTGTGTCTGACTGATGTCTGGGCTCTGTGTCTGACTGATGCCTGGGCTCTGTGTCTGACTGATGTCTGCGCTCTGTGTCTGACTGATGCCTGGGCTCTGTGTCTGACTGATGTCTGGGCTCTGTGTCTGACTGATGCCTGGGCTCTGTGTCTGACTGATGCCTGGGCTCTGTGTCTGACTGATGTCTGGGCTCTGTGTCTGACTGATGTCTGGGCTCTGTGTCTGACTGATGCCTGGGCTCCGTGTCTGACTGATGTCTGCGCTCTCTGTCTGACTGATGTCTGCGCTCTCTGTCTGACTGATGTTCATGTTATCTGTCCTAATGACACCCGTGCTCTCAATCAGACTGACATCTCTGCTCTGTGTCCAATTGATGTCTGTACTCCGTGTCCTTCTGATGTGTGTGCTCTGTGTCTGAGTGATATCCATTAGCAGTGTCCGGCTGCTGCCTGCACTCAGTGTCTGACTGACGTCTGGGCCCAGTGTCCGACTGATGTCTGTGTTTAGTGTCTGACTGATGTCTGGGTTCAGTGTGTGGCTGACGTTTGGGCCCGATGTCCGACTGACATCTGTTTTTAGTGTCTGACTGATGTCTGGGTTCAGTGTCTGATTAATGTCGGTGTTCTGTGTCTGACTGACATCTGTACTCAGTGTAGGTCTGATGTGTGAGGTCAGTGTATTAATGATGTCCTGGCTTTGTGTCTCGCTGACATCCATGGTCAGTGTCTGACTGATATTCGGGCCCAATGTCCAGCTGATGTCTGTCCTCTCTGTCCGACTGATAGCTGAGCCCTCTGTCTGACTGTCATCCATGTTGAATGTCCGTCTGTTGCCTTTACTCTCTGTCTCACTCAAAACCATGCTCTCCATCTGGCTCATGTCGATGCTTTCTGTCCAGTTGATGTCTGGGCTCTCTGTCTGACTGATGTCTGTGCTCAGTGTCTGACTGATGTCTGCGCTCTGTGTGTGACTGATGTCTGGGCTCTGTGTCTGACTGATGTCTGGGCTCTGTGTGTGACTGATGTCTGCGCTCTGTGTCTGACTGATGTCTCGGCTCTGTGTGTGACTGATGTCTGGGCTCTGTGTCTGACTGATGTCTGGGCTCTGTGTGTGACTGATGTCTGCGCTCTGTGTCTGACTGATGCCTGGGCTCTGTGTGTGACTGATGTCTGGGCTCTGTGTGTGACTGATGTCTGCGCTCTGTGTCTGACTGATGTCTGGGCTCTGTGTCTGACTGATGTCTGGGCTCTGTGTGTGACTGATGTCTGCGCTCTGTGTCTGACTGATGTCTGGGCTCTGTGTGTGACTGATGTCTGCGCTCTGTGTCTGACCGATGTCTGTGCTCTGTGTCTGACTGATGTCTGCATTCTCTGTCTGACTGATGTCTGGGCTCTGTGTGTGACTGATGTCTGCGCTCTGTGTCTGACTGATGTCTGGGCTCTGTGTGTGACTGATGTCTGCGCTCTGTGTCTGACTGATGTCTGCGCTCTGTGTCTGACCGATGTCTGTGCTCTGTGTCTGACTGATGTCTGGGCTCTGTGTGTGACTGATGTCTGCGCTCTGTGTCTGACTGATGTCTGCGCTCTGTGTCTGACCGATGTCTGTGCTCTGTGTCTGACTGATGTCTGGGCTCTGTGTGTGACTGATGTCTGCGCTCTGTGTCTGACTGATGTCTGGGCTCTGTGTGTGACTGATGTCTGCGCTCTGTGTCTGACCGATGTCTGTGCTCTGTGTCTGACTGATGTCTGCATTCTCTGTCTGACTGATGTCTGGGCTCTCTGTCTGACTGATGTTCATGTTATCTGTCCTAATGACACCCGTGCTCTCGATCAGACTGACATCTCTGCTCTGTGTCCAATCGATGTCTGTACTCCGTGTCCTTCTGATGTGTGTGCTCTGTGCCTGAGTGATATCCGTTAGCAGTGTCCGGCTGCTGCCTGCACTCGGTGTCTGACTGATGTCTGGGCCCAGTGTCCGACTGATGTCTGTGTTTAGTGTCTGACTGATGTCTGTGTTCAGTGTCTGACCGACGAGTGAAGTTAGTGTCTGACTGATGTCTGTGTTTAGTGTCTGACTGACGTCTGGGCCCAGTGTCTGACTGACACCTGTGTTTAGTGTCTGACTGATGTCTGGGCTCCATGTCTGTCTGGTATCCTTGCTGAGTGTTGAGGCGCTAGGAGTGCTATGTGTTATAAATAAGTCAGTCGGTACTAAAGTTGACGAGAGTTGTGGAGTGATTTTGGGATGAGTTGACGAGCCTGATGTAGGTGACCCCCCATGACTGCTCGTTTCCACCACGGAATCAGGCTGAGCAACATCGGCTAACGTCGTCAACATTTTCCATTGCCATTGTTCAGTTAACCAAGGCCGTGCTGACAGCATTGCTAGGTTGCCAAGATCTTCTGTGCCAACATGTGCGATAGGAAGCTTTGAAGAACCCTTGGGCACTGAACTCAGCGTCCATGATGTGAAAGATTCCTCACTGACTAAAGAACCCTCTGCAGAAGATGAAGGTGGTGTAGGAGAGTTACTCTCCAAGCTGATGCTGGTCGGTAGGGCTGATGCCCCACTCGAGGCTGGAGAGGAGCTGCCAGGCCTTTGCCAACTCACCACACCCCACTGGTCAACAGGAGGCTGAGATGTTGTCAGAAGGCCAAGCTCAGATGGCTGGAACTTGGCCAAGTTGGTCACCGAAACAGGCAGCGACGAGGATGGTGGGAATTGTGCCCCAGAATGGGTTGGGTCTGAGAAATCAAAAGTCAAGGAAGGGGTGGTTGGAGCAACCAAACTTCCCAAAGTGGTCACGTCCTGGTTCTGGACTTGTGCCAAGGTCTTGCCCGGTAAAACTCTTCCTGAAGACCATGCATTGGGCAATGTGATTTGACGTGATGGCCTGGTGTTAGGCAGCGTTGGTGATCTCCAGGGAAACCATGTGAATAGCAAGGCTGTTTGGAGATCCAACGCATTGGGTGGAGTATCACTGTGGTCAACGTCAGTGGGTGGTGGGCTTCTGTTTGCCAGAGGCCGGGATATGATGACTTCGGTGGTGAAAAGCCTCGTAAGGCCGGTGAAACGTCCGGAACTGGGAGAGGTGTTGATCGGCCCCGTTGTCAAGTACCTTCCATCCATTGCCAGTGAGTGCGATGGTGCAGTCTGTGTGGTGTCCACATTATTCATAGAAGGAACAGCTGAAGGGATTCCAGCGACTTGGGCACAGCCGCTGACTCCTGTCTCGCAGATCAGACTTTCCACATCTGTTTCCTGGTCGGTGGAAGGTCCCCGCACTGGGAGCTTGGAAGAATGTGTAGTCAGTTCAGGACTTTCTAACACACTCCCCGGTTTAATCGCCGCTTGGCTGTGGGCTGCTGGAGCGGCGGAGGAAATGTCTTTGAATTGGAATTTCCTTTGCATGCCGCCAAGCTGACTCACTTCTGCTGAGGTCAGCAGATGGTGGCTTCGGAGATCACCTGCGTTTGAATTGCGAACGTGGAGTGAGGTGGGCCTGTGGGTGTGGCTCGTGTGAGAGGAGAGAGCACCGTGTTTCCCGGAGCCCAATGCAGTCTCCCGGTGCTCTGTGGAGGACTGAGCGGCGCGGAGTTCCGCAGTGGAGCCGAGGTCCGGTTTGTGGCTGGGTGCCGGGTCCCGGGCCGTTCCTCTCCCGTGCAAGTAGTCAACGCCCTGGGACCCTCCGACTGCTCCCCGGCTGCCCCCGGGTCTTGTAAACCGGGCAATGTTGCCGGCTTTGAGTGACCGGCCCGGTGCCAGAGACCCCGGGGTGTTGGGGTGGGACTCGGTTGCAACCCCACCCCGACCGCCTTCGGCTTCGCTGCTGCTGCTGCTGCTGCCCGTCTCATCGTCACCCCTGGTCAGCCTTGGCTCCTGCCCCAACCCCGAGCCCGGGACACGGCGCCTGCCCGTCTTGCCTTCCTGGTGGCTCATCACATCATCCGCCTGGGGAACCAGTGACCGGGGTAGTGACCGGGCTCCATCCACCAGCGTGATGTTCTCAGGGGTGAATAAAAAAGACCCAAGGCTGGGTCTCAGCACTAGGCTGGAGTTCATGTTCGCTCTGGAGGTGAGTGTTGGCGCGGGCAATGGCTTCCGACCGCTGATGGAGTTCGACTGGGAGCTTCCAATGGGGCCGGAGATGTTGTTGACAAATGGTGCAAGGATGGAGAAGCGACCTGGGCGAGAGCTGGAGGCAGAGCGTGGTCCTGGGGTTGTGCCGCTGCTGTGTCCGGTGTGGGAGACGGGATTGAGTTGTGTGCCGCTGCTGTGTCCAGTGTGGGAGACGGGATTGAGTTGTGTGCTGCTGCTGTGTCCAGTGTGGGAGACGGGATTGAGTTGGGTGCCGCTGCTGTGTTGAGGGGCAGGGTTGGGTTTGGTGTGGGTGGTGGAGATGGAGTCAGGCGTAGCAGCAGATTCTCCTGGAGACGCCAGTCTTGTCGAGTTGGGATGTGATGACACACGGGGATCCGCCTGGCGATGCCTTGCTGCCGGGATGTTTCCTGGCACCGGGTGGGCTCGGGTTCCCCGCTTGGGGCGGACTGGAAGATTGGGAGCCTGGGAGCGGTGGTGGACGCCGGCAGGTGGTTTACTCGCCAGCTCCTTTCCACTGGGTTTCGGGACTTGATCGGACGACTCGGGGGACATTAAGATTTCTTTGCGTTTGAAGCCAGCTTCCTTTCCCCGGACTGGAGAAGGGTTTGGAATCGCCATCAGTGGCTCCGGGCCATTGGGGTCCATTCCTCTGCTGGGTAGTCCTGTCCCAAACATGAGAACAAAGCACGAGTGAGATTATTCAGGTACAACCCTGGCATTCAGTTTGCAGTTTTAGTCATGTTTGGGACGGCTCGGGGTCGCCGTTTACATCACGTTTTCTAGGGTCCAACACCAATCAGAGGGGGAAATATATAAACACACAGAAGATAGACCCAAAAAGCTGGAGTAACTCAGCGGGACAGGCAGCATCTCTGGAGGGAAGGAATGGGTGACCTTTCGGGTCGAGACCCTTCTTCAGACCCGAAACGTCACCCATTCCTTCCCTCCAGAGATGCTGCCCAGGCAGCTGAGTTACTCCAGTTTTTTGTGTCTATCTTCGGTTTAACGCAGCATCTGCAGTTCCTTCCTATATAACCACACAAGCGCGTATACACAGAGGCGCGAAGCTACACGCGTATGTATGTATGTGTACAACGAGTGTACTCACACCTCCTGAGGCGCTGCTCCAGAGTGGAGTCAGATTGAAGATGAGATCGAATGCACCAGCAGAGCTGATCTGGTGTGGTTTTTAACCAGCGTCTTCAAAGGAGAAAACAGACCGAGAGATTAGGATGGAATCACCGACTATGGAGCTCGGCGACTGCAAACGTGAGGATCAGCAACAGATTGGAAGTAGAGAAGCCGGCAGCTTGGAATTAGAGACAGAGAAAGGTGCAGGTGCAGCGATTTCACAAAGGCAGTCAAACATATACTAAACCATACACAGAGTACTGGAGTAACTCCGCATATCAGGCAGCATCTGTGGAGGGCATAGATAGGCGGCATTCCGGGTCGGGACCTTTCTTCAGACTCGAACCTGACCCGAAATGTTGTCTATTCATTCCCTCCACAGATGCTGCCTGACCCGCAGAGTTACTCAAGCACTTTGTTTTTTGCTCGATTCCATTATTTGTGATTCCTTATGTATCCATGCACAGAAACAAAGACAAATTCTCCCTCTTTATTATGTATTTATCTCTATCTCTATAGAGATCTCACTCACTCACAATGGCAGGAGTCTCGCTGTGCCTCAGTCCGCCAAACTTACCCAAGTACTGCAGGGTAAATCTATGCTTGAAGCCAGAAGTCAATGCTTTAAGAGTGATAACAACCGGCCCTCGCGCTCGGATCACAAGCTTCTTTCCAGCTTCGTGGATACTCCAGAAGAGGCCACAGAATTCACTTTCCTTTTCTGTTGCTTCCAGTTTGATTGTCAAGTGGGCAGAAGAAGTACAGCCGGCATCGGTCCGGGGCGTTGTCTGATTTGACACAACCTCCAACTCGACGGCCGCCGCTCTGGGTGCTGGCAGAATCCAGTAACACTTGATCCCATTGACGGAGTCGGTCGCAGGCAGGGAATACTGCGAGATTCCCTGGGTGACATTGGGAAGCAGAACACCGCCACACTCCTCCTGGGATGGGCCGAGGAGAAACCCTGAAGAACACAGATTGTGATTAAAGGAACAACTGCACTCATACAGTCAGTGCTGGGACACAGTGCTGTTATTCACACAGTCAGAGCTGGGATTACAGTCCCTGTCATACACAATGTTGGGACATAGTGCTGTTGTACACACAGTCAGTGCATCGGATTAGTCTTGTCATACACACAGAGTGCTGGGATTACAGTCCCGTCACACAGTCAGTGCTGGGATAGACAGCGCTGTTGAACACACAGCTGTTCTGACAAACTCGGTGCTGTTGTACACATGATCACTGCTGGGACATGCACTCTATTGTCCACACATACCTTGGGGATGCAAGCAAAGAATTTCACTGTGACTTGTCACATGTGACAATAAAATATTCAATTCAACCCACTCACTGTGTTGTACCTATATTTAAGAATGGCTGGAAGGACAAATGAGGGAAAAATAGGGCAGTGCGCCTGAGGTGGCTGAGTGACTGGAGGGGATTCTATGGGACACAATTTACCCAACATTGGTAAGATTCCAAATAATGATGAGATGGAATATAGGAAGGAGATAGAGAGTTTAGTGACATTGTGCCAAGACAACAAACTCTCCCTCAATGTCAGCAAAATAAAGCTCATCATCGACTTGTTTAATCAGGGTGAGTTCACACCCCAGTCTGTATCAGTGGTGCTGAAGTGGAAATGGTCTAGAGCTTCAAGTTCCTAGGTGTAAAATTCACCAACAATTTGACATGTCCAACCAAATGAATTCTATGGCCAAGAAACCACACCGATGTCTTTCTTGCCTCAGAAGACAAAGGAAATTTGATGTATGCAATGACCTTTACCAATTTCTAGAAATGCAGCATAGAAAGCATCCTATTTGAATGCATTACAGCAGTTTGGTAACTGTGTAGGAAGGAACTGCAGATGCTGGTTTAAACCGATGATGGACACAAAAAGCTGGAGTAACTCAACGGGTCAGGCAGCATCTCCGGAGAAAAGGAATAGGCGACGTTTCAGGTTGAGACCTTTCAACAGTCTGAAGGGTCTCTGGCATTGTAAGGCAGCAACTCTACCGCTGCGCCACCGTTTCACAGAGATGCCGCCTGACCTGCTGAGTTACTCCAGCTTTTTGTGTCTATCTTAGGTCGAAGACAGCAAGCAATTGGTGAGAGTTGTGGGTGCAATCCAGTAAATCGCACAAAGCATCCTCTCTCCCCATTGACTCCATCTACATTTCACGCTGCCTTAGGAAGGTCAAGTCATAAGGTCATAAGTAATAGGAGCAGAATTAGGCCATTCGGCCCATCAAGTCTACACCATTCAATCATGGCTGATCTATCTCTCCCTCCTAACCCCATTCTCCAGCCTTAAAAACATAGAAACATAGAAAATAGGTGCAGGAGGAGGCCATTTGGCCCTTCGAGCCAGCACCGGCATTCATTGTCATCATGGCTGATCATCCACAATCAGTAACCCGTGCCTGCCTTCTCCCCATATCCCTTGATTCCGTTAGCCGCTAGAGCTCTATCTAACTCTCTTTTAAATTCATCCAGTGAATTGGCCTCTATTGCTTTATGTGGGAGAGATTTCCACAAATTCGCAACTCTCTGGGTGAAAAAGTTTTTTCTCATCTCAGTTTTAAATGGCCTCTCCTTTATTCTTAGACTTTGGCCCCTGGTTCTGGACGCCCCCAACATTTGGAATATTTTTCCTGCATCTAGCTTGTCCAGTCCTTTTATAATTTTATATGTTTCTATAAGATCCCCTCATCCTTCTAAATTCCAGTGAATATAAGCCCAGTCTTTTCAATCTTTCCTCATATGACAGTCCTGCCACCCTGGGGATTAACCTCGTGAACCTACGCTGCACTGCCTCAATAGCATGAATGTCCTTCCTCAAATTAGGAGACCAAAACTGCACACAATACTCCAGATGTGGTCTCACCAGCGCCCTGTACAACTGCAGAAGGATCTCTTTACTCCTATACTCTAATCCTCTTGTTATGAAGGCCTACATGCCATTAGCTTTCTTCACTGCCTGCCATACCTGCATGTTTACATTCAGTGACTGGTGTACAAGGACACCCAGGTCTCGTTGCACTTCCCTTTTTCCTTATCTGACAGCATTGAAATAATAATCTGCCTTCTTGTTCTTGCCGCCAAAGTGGATAACCTCACATGTATCTACATTATACTGCATCTGCCATGTATCTACCCACTCACTCAACCTGTCCAAGTCACCCTGCAACCTCCTAGCATCCTCTTCACAGTTCACACTGCCACCCAGCTTTGTGTCATCTGCAAATTTGCTAGTGTTACTTTTAATTCCATCTAAATCATTAATATATATTGTAAATAGTTGTGGCCCCAGCACCTTGCAGCTCTCCACTCGCCACTGCCTGCCATTCTGACAGGGACCTGTTTATTCCTACTCTTTGTTTCCTGTCTGCCAACCAATTTTCTATCCATGTCAATACCCTACCCCCAATACCATGTGCTCTAATTTTGCCCACTATTCTCCTGAAAGTCCAGATGCACTACATCCACTGGCTCTCCTTCATCCATTTTACTTGTCACATCCTCAAAAAATTCCAGATTAGTCAAGCAGGATTTCCCCTTCATAAATCCATGCTGACTTGGACCAATCCTTTTACTGCTATCCAAATGTGCCGTTATTACTTCTTTGATAATTGACTCCAGCATCTCCCCCACAACCGATGTCAGGCTAACTGGTCTATAAGAATTCCACAGATTCACCACCGTCTGGCTAAATAAATTCTTCCTCGTCTCTTTCCTAAACGAACGTCCTTTAATTCTGAGGCTATGACCTCTAGTCCCAGACTCTCCCACTATTGGAAACATCCTCTCCACATCCACTCTATCCAAGCCTTCAACTATTCGGTAAGTTTCAATGAGTGACCCCCTCATCCTTCTAAACTCCAGCGAGTACAGGCCCAGTGCCATCAACGCTCATCATATAACCTACTAATTCCTGGGAAAGCAGCCAACATAATCAATGACAACTCACACCTCAGTCATTCTCTTCTTCCCTCTTCCTTGGACAGAAGATACAAAACCCTGATAATATGTACCACCAAATGCAAGAATAGTTTCTTCACCACTGAATTTAGATTCTTGAATGGACTTCTTTTTTTGCTAAAGATTGGATCCTGATCTCAATCTACCTCATTGTGGACTTTACACCTTTTTTAAACCTGCACTTTCTCTGTAATTGTACAATCGGTTTATTTTCTCTTTTTTAACTACCTGGTGTACTCGTGTATGCTATGACTTGCCTGAATAGTACGCAAAATAAAGTTTTTTCAATGTATCTCGGTACACGTGAATGCTGCTGCGCACACGATACTGAGTACTGAGACACTAGCTGCTATTGTACATACGCAGCTGTGCGCTCTGGTTACTTCCGCGAAAAAGACGTATTTGTAACAGTTATCAGAGCGCCACAGGCTCGTTCAAAAAAGTACGTTGCATTTTGAAAAATGTGCGACAGTATTTGAGTTAAACGCGAGAGAATTGCAGTTAAACGCCATCTCCTGGAGCCATTTCGCCCCTCTATCCCGGACTGCAAACTCAGGTTACCTGCGTTGGCGAGAAGCAGAAGCCAGCTTGCTCTGGCCCACATGGTCCATCCGAGAGGAGGCCGAGGAGCCCAGCGGGAAGAGAGCGGCTGCCGACCCGGGAGCTGCATTGATCGGAGCGAAAGGCAAGGAGCCCGGAGGGTGGCTCGTTGATCCTGATATCCCAGCGCTTGTGGTTGGCCGGCAGCCGGAGAGGATATCCGACCCAAACCCTGTCAGGGAAATGGGAGCATGTCTGGGAGAACTAGGAGGGAGAAGTGGGAGAGACAGAGAGACCCGAGGAGAGGAGGGGGGAGAATGAATGGGGAAACTGGGGAGGGAGGCTGATACAGCAAACTGGGCGAGTGCAGGGTACGGGATGTTAACAGGTGGCCGCGGCTTGTGCAGGAAGGAACAGCAGATGCTGGTTTACACCAAGTGCTGGAGTAACTCTGGAGAAAAGGTATAGGTGACGTTTTGGGTCGGAACCATTTTTCAGACTCTGCTGTGCATGTGCTGGCTTTTTGTAATCCTATTTCCACTCGAGGTAGATAACCACATATAAAACATGCATTGGAAAACATGGGTTTACAAATAATCTCGTGTTGCGTACAGTAACAGGCGAGGTAAATTGAGGATTTTAAAGTGCGGTATATTTGAAAGCATAATGTATAAACCTCGGAGTAACTCGGTGAGCCAGGCAGCATCTGCGGAGGAAAATAGACAAAATGTGACGAGTCGGGACCCATCTTCATTTCTCTCCACAGATGCAGCCTGAGCCGCTGAGTTCCTCAGTTTGCATTTTGCTCACGATTCCTGCATCTGCAGCCTCGTCTGTTTCCATGTGAAGGCACAAACCCGTCTCACCCTGCCACCTAGTGGGGAAAATGTATACTGGAGAATACTCCTCACCTCGCTTCCCGGCACCAATGGACCAGAATCTCAATGACTTGGGTCGTCAATTGCTTCTCAGAGAGTTCTGCTTGAAGACGATCATGAACTCCTCTAACGCAACCCAGACGACATATATTACCAATAAATAATAATTCCAAGAGAGAATTCAGTACAAACTTAATTTAGATGTTACAATGCAAAGTTCATTTTCGCAGTGACAATTCAGGCAGAACTTGAGACAATGAGAAATGTGTAGGGGAAATTAGGAGGGCAGCTTTAGGCCACTTCCCTTTTATTTCGTAATGCAAGAGAGCACATTAGACCCACATATAACACTAGTTAGGCCACAGATAAAATTCTGCATACAGTTCTGGTTCCAGCACATCAGTTATCATTGGAGAAGTTTGAAGGGATTTACCCTGATTTTGCCAGTCGTTGGGAGGAAACATTGAGATCGATTGGATGGGAGAAAGGTTTGTTTCACATAGTAGCGGGGCTTGAAAATGTGAGACAACCCTGATCTCATAGACTTTGTGTATTTTTAATGTTTGAGGCTAGAGTGACTGCTGGAACAGGAGATTTATCCCAATAACAGCACATGTACAAATGAGCCAAATACCTCATGCCATAAATGTTTATGATTATCTAATTAGTTTCTCTTCTCATCAGCTGGCTAGCGACCAGTGGGAAGTGAAGAATGCAAAGAATATTATTTGAAGCTGTCTTTTCAGCAATTGAATATCTGATTTAATAAGTTACAGTGCCTTCCATAATGTTTGAGACAAAGACCCATCCTTTATTTATTTCCCTCTGTGCTCCACAATTTGAGATTTGTAATAGAAAATATCACAGTTAAAGTGCACATTGACAGATTTTAATAAAGGCCATTTTTATACATTTTGGTTTCGCCATGTGGAAATTACAGCAGCATTTATACATAGGGGGACAATGTATAAACACAGCTGTAATTTCTACATGGCGAATCCAAAATGTATAAAAATACCCTTTAATAAAATCTGATAATGTGCACTTTAACCACGTGTGATTTTTTCTATTACAAATTTCAAACTGTGGCGTACAGAGGCAAATAAATAAATCATGGGTCTTTGTCCCAAATATTATGGAGGGCACTGTAGCACGGAAACAAAAGCTTTTCACTGTATATCGCATGTGTTACAATAATAAATCAACACCAATTTAACTTTGTTACTCTACGTAGCTTTGCCCAATAGTGGACTTGCACTCCCCAGGAATATAGACTGAAGGCAACTTAATTAAAGTTAAAGTATAGTGATACCAGTCCTGAACTGTATACTAAAATGAATTTCACTGTATCTCAGTACATGTGACAAATAAAGATCCATTGAACCATTAAAAGTTTAGATATTGAATAGAACAGAGGAACTAAGCAGAGGGATGGTTATTCCTGCTGAGAGAGCAAGAGCCAGCACATTCAGGAGATAAAATGGGAAACACACCGAGAGTGGTATAAATTTGGCACAGTTTTACACGAGAGGAGCCCAAGGTATAGTAAATATAGGATGGGATACAGATTAAAACCTTCAACGAATGGCAGAATTTAAGGTAGTTAATTCCTTCCCTCCTCCCATTTCTAATAAATAATAACCACTGTTGCTCACTGATCTAGGATTCAGTGTGTCAGATTGATCAGATTAATAAACAGCAATACATGCCCAAGTCTTCAATAGTAATTTATTATTTTCTGAAATCAAATAAAGGTTGAAGAATGTGAAATATCACTATCTCAACAAACAACAAAAGCCGCAGTAGCACGTTGTACTTCAAGCACTTGGGTGTGTCACATACTTCCGACAGCAAGTACCTGCAAAAGCAAAACACTGGATTCAGAATCTTTATGTTATTGTTTGTAATTTTTCCAAAGGTGTCACTGATCAGTTTACAGAGAGTATTGATTCACACAGGCCTGTTCCCTCGTCTGTGTTGAGTTAGCTGATCATGGATGGGGAGGGGCTATTAGTGTACTATAGCTGACCTACACACTGCACAAGTATTGGTGTCTAACTCAATGCAATAGACTCCAGAAGAGATATTTTACTTGATCCTCTTTTAAAACAAAATCATTCATGGCCATCATCAGTACTTGTATTTATCACACTTTAGAAAGTGGTGGCTTGTAGTAACAATCTTTGATACATTTCTGATGGCAATTAACATTCATCCACTTTGCAGAGATGTACCAGTCAGATTTTTCAAAGATGGCAATTTCCTTCTCCAAGGAAAATCAGTGAATCATGCTTTCATAATAGCTCTGATGTTTTGTGCTTTCTATTTCAGATACTATTTATTCCAGATTTACGTATTGAACTGAATTTACATTCCTTAACTACTCCATTTGGATTTGAACGTGTTTCCAGATTATTAACTCACAATGCTATTGTTCCACTGGCTTCTTAGTACATTGTCATATCACAGCCATGACTTCATTGCTGAGTCATATTGAACAATTCCTACAATGGACTTTTTCTACTATTGGGAGCTGTCACATCCCAACCTCCTCTCAATCTGAAGACTGGCTCCAAACATAGCAATTCTTCTGACCAAACCCCTCACCAGTCCCACCCATCCCACAGCAACAACAAATAGATATTCTTCAGTAATAAAACTCTACAAATGTCATTGCATTATTTCTGACTCCAAGGGATCTGAGAGAGAACAAATTAATATTTCCCTTCACCTTCACAGCTCATGTGACTGAAGACAGATTAATGTGCCTTTGTGCACATTGCCCCTCCCCTTTATTTAGACAAATGAAAGCTCTTACCCTGCAATGATTCTCCAGGAACAAAGAAAAACATTTATTCATACACATCTTTTTTGTCTGCGATGTAAGTTACAATCTCTTCCGGCGTCATTAATTTTTCTGCATCTGCATCTGGAATCTCAAACCCTGCAATAGATAGAACAGAAGATCAGTGGCCCTGGAGACTGGTTTTATCAGTGTTATTTTTCACCAACTTGTACCAACACTGTATAGCGTACGCTCTGCCAGATATCCATCAAGTACCCTGGAGTCAACAGCTGGCCGTGCCAATCTAAGTGGTAATACATGTGGTAACTCCTGTAGTTGTGAGCTGCTGCCAAAAGAACATTGGGGAACCGCTGCACCTGCACAGATACTGTACGCTGCACCCACTTTGCATGGTGGAGGGAGTGAACATTCAAGTAGTAGATCGACTGCTATCAAGCAGACTCCTTTGCACAAGTTTCTCGGCTGCAGCCAACCAGATTCATGGATGGTGACCCATTCCACTCCTAATATGCCCCTTGAAAATGGTGGAAAGTCTTTGGGGGAGTCAAGAGGTGAGCTACAAGCCCTCAGAATACCAAATGACCAAATATAATCTTTAATTGCCATTGTAAGCATTGATGTGGCTTGTCACATGGTTTATGTTTTGTGCTGCTGGAGAAGGTAAGTGAGGGAGATTCAGTCTTAGCAATGATATTAAATGAATGTTAGGGAGAGGCAGTCATTGCTGGGAGGTATAGCACAATGTTATATGCTACTCAGTCGCTCCTAGGTCTTGCTGCAAGAGGACACTAACTACTCGGTCATTTATGGGACAGAGCTCTGGTAAGCAGAAAGCCCTGGTCACCAAAAGCGTGTGCATGAGGGTTAGAAACAATGACTAGGTCTAGTATCACACATGACAACCAGCCATTTGAACATGGTATTGGAAGGCTCCTCATTAGAGTTCATGCACCATAATGTGAATCACCTTATTCAGGGAAAGGGAACAGAATTTATAGAACACAAAAACAGCAATGATTGAAGCTTACAATCAGAGGAAAATGAAGTGAGAATGCTTACCAAACTCATCTTCCATGGCCATAATGATTTCCACTTGATCCAAACTGTCCAATCCCAAATCTTTCATAAAATGGGAGCCTACCACGAGCTTTGAAAAGAGAGTAAACATTGTAAATATAGAGGGTTCCAGGTGTGCACAAAAAAAATCACTCACATGGAATCACTGGAGAGATCTAGTCTAATTGACCAAAGATCACTCCAAGAATCATCAAACAAAAAATGTCCCCCATATTTCACCATCCTGTTGAGTCTGTGCCAGCTCTCAGAGCAATTATTTCCTTCTAAAATATTCCCTCCCATATTCCCTGCCCACCAATCTGCCCATCACCTACACTTGGACCCAATTAATCCATCAACCAGCATATGTTTGTGATGTGGCAGGAAGCCAGAGTATGCAGGGGAAACTCCCAGGGAGAACAATCAAGCTCCACGCTGATAGCA
The DNA here is from genome assembly GCA_038087875.1 of Malacoraja senta. Lineage (NCBI taxonomy): Eukaryota > Metazoa > Chordata > Chondrichthyes > Rajiformes > Rajidae > Malacoraja > Malacoraja senta. Next base: position 69,795,601 of record CM075981.1, read on the forward strand.
CCAGAGGTTAGGAATGAACCCAAGTCAGTTAGCTGAGAGACAGTAGAACTACCCACTAGACAACTTTGCTCTTTCCTCCTAATATAATTTGTCTCACTCATGGTTAGCTTCTGGGCAGAGGGCTAGGACTCATTCACTCTCACTGGCACACATTGATCACAGAGTGTAAGTCACAAACCAATTTTTCTTTTTAAAGCAAGGAGCACAGTAAAGTTAAATGATGGGAGGGTGGAGATTCAATCATAACCTTTCTTTAATGTTTCTAAGTAAGAGTGGGGTGAGGATGCAGAGAAAAAGAATTATCTGAAGAGGGCGTCAAACAAAGAATTTGGGAAGCCGAGTTGTTTCTGTACGTATTCTGCCTGCAGAGCATGTAGCTACTATTATCTGCAGTCCCATTGTTCCAACATGCTACAGAACAGAAAATGACAGAAACTTTCCCCCAGAAATGGAATGGAGGGAGATTTTCCAAAACTCGTTTACATTTGAGCTTCCTGTGAGAATTGGGATGGGAACATCCACTGTGTAATCAGTCAACTAATAAGGAATATTTGAAACCAATTCCTTCTCCAGCAAGACTTCTGCGTCAAGTATCTGACTGGTACATTGTTTGTGTACATTCCCAATTCTAATGCAACTTCTCTTCCATAGCTCAGAGGTGTTGGTGTTTGTTGCAACTCTGGTTTATCTCAAAAAGTCTTGAACTCTACAGCATCCATTAAACTTCTCCTAGGACTGGAAATACATATTTCACCCTATCTTATTCTTCTTTGAAGGATATGAACCATCTGCATTATTATCACTGCTACGACAACTTATTTACTCCAGAATTAATGAGTTGAATCCAAGTTTCATGGTTGGCAATGTGACCCAATGTCTCCAGATTATTCTTGGCTTCCAAATATTAACAGCGCAATGTTACCTCCACTCCTCTTAACCACCCGAAGGCCATGACAGCAAAGTTTTAGGGTCTTGACCCGAAACGTCACCCATTCCTTCTCTCAAGAGATGCTGCCTGTCCCGCTGAGTTACTCCAACTTTTTGTGTCTAACTAAGGTTTTATATATGTCTATCTCTAAATTTTAAATTCTAATAAAACTAGTTGGTTTAAAAAATAACATTTACATCGAATCCACTGAAGTTTTTCAATCTATAACTGCATCTTTCCCAGTGCTTATATACTTCCCATTTGGGCAGCACAGTGGCACAGCTGGTAGATCTGCTTCCTCATAGACCCAGGTTCAATCCTGACTGGGTACCGCCCGTGTGGAGTTTGCATTTTCCCTGAGACCACGTGGGTTTCCTTTGGGTGCTCTGGTTTCCTCCCACGTCCCAAAGACGTGCGGGTTTGTAAGTTAGTAGGCCTCTGTAATTTGCCACTAGTGTGTAGGGAGTGGATGAGAAAGTGGGATAACAAAGAACTAGTGTCAACGGGTGATTGATGGCTCGTAAAGTTAAATGATGGGAGGGTGGAGATTCCTGATTCCATGATTTACCCTCCAAACTCAAAACAATGCCAGCCCCTGGCTCACCATTAAAAAAGCATAAAATGATCTTTTGCAGAAGCATTTCATGACATTACGTGACCAAAGCAAAAACAGCTGGTGCTGAAAATGTATAAATGCATAATGTCAGAAATGTTCAATGGATCAAGCAGCATCTATGGAGAGTTAATGATCAAGGTGATATGACCTTTTGTAGCCATTAGTGAGCTAACTGAGGTACATGCTGTTACTCCCCCCCCCCCCCCTGCTGTGGTGTATTATTTATCAGGGTTTGTCAAGTTTAGAAGTTAAATTTATTCCTGTTAACCTTTGTATTTTAAAACAAAAATATTTGCCATCATAATCTACAGGAAAATATAGTACCCATCCCACATATACAAATGTTTCCGTACCTTATCAGGGTTAATTTTGTCATACAGTTTTAACACATACAGAACTCGCTCATGGATGCTGTCCAGTGAAAGAGGCGGCAGATCTCCATACTGACGACATGTCTGTGGGAATAAACTGCACGTCTGCAAATGAGAAAAACAAGTTGATTTTAAATATGTAAATAACAGTCTGGGCTAATCTAAGGAATATATACATATACAGTGCCCTCCATAATGTTAGGGACAAAGACCCATCATTTATTGATTTGCCTCTGTACTCCACAATTTGAGATTTGTAACAGAAAAAAATCACATGTGGTTAAAGTGCACATTGTCTGATTTCAATAAAGGCCATTTTTATACATCTTGGTTTCACCATGTAGAAATTACAGTTGTGTTTATACATAGTCCGCCCCATTTCAGGGCACCATAATGTTTGGGACACATGGTTCTCGTGTTTGTAATTGCTCTGCTGTGTTTAATTGCCTCCTCAATGCAGGTACAAGAGAGCTCTCAGCACCTAGTCTTTCCTCCAGTCTGTATATCAACACGAGGACCAAAGTTGTGCCAATGAAAGTCAAAGAAGCCATTATGAGACTGAGAAACAAGAATAAAACTGTTAGAGACATCAGCCAAACCTTCGGCTTACCAAAATCAACTGTTTGGAACATAATTAAGAAGAAAGAGAGCACTGGTGAGTTTACTAATCGCAAAGGGACTGGCAGGCCAAGGAAGACCTCCACAGCTGATGACAGAAGAATTCCCTCTATAATAAAGTAAAATCCCCATGCACCTGTCCGACAGATCAGAAACACTCTTCAGGAGTCGGGTGTGGATTTGTCAATGACCACTGTCCGCAGAAGATTTCCTGAACAGAAATACAGAGGCTACACTGCACGATGCAAACCACTGGTTAGCTGCAAAAATAGGATGGCCAGGTTACAGTTTGCAAAGAAGTACTTAAAAGAGCAACCACAGTTCCAAAAAAAGGTCTTGTGGACAGATGAGACGAAGATTAACTTATATCAGAATGATGGCAAGAACAAAGTATGGAGGAGAGAAGGAAATGCCCAAGATCCAAAGCAAACCACCTCATCTGTGAAACACGGTGGTGGGGGTGTTATGGCCTGGGCATGTATGGCTGCTGAAGGTACTGGCTCACTTTTCTTCATTGATGATACAATTGCAGATGGTAGTAACATAATGAATTCTGAAGTGTATAGACATATCCTATCTGCTCAAGTTCAAACAAATGCTTCAAAACTCATTGGCCGGCGGTTCATTCTACAGCAAGACAATGATCCCAAACATACTGCGAAAGCAACAAAGGAGTTTTTCAAAGCTAAAAAACGATCAATTCTTGAGTGGCCAAGTCAATCACCCGATCTGAACCCAATTGAGCATGACTTTTATATTCTGAAGAGAAAACTGAAGGGGACTCGTCCCCAAAACAAGCATAAGCTAAAGATGGCTGCAATACAGGCCTGGCAGAGCATCACCAGAGAAGACACCCAGCAACTGGTGATGTCCATGAATCACAGACTTCAAGCAGTCATTGCATGCAAAGGATATGCAACTAAATACTAAACATGACTACTTTCATTTACATGATATTGCTGTGTCCCAAACATTATTGTGCCCTGAAATGGCGGGGGGAGGGGGGGCACGGATGACTATGTATAAACACAGCTGTACTTTCTACATGGTGAAACCAAAATGTATAAAAATGGCCTTTATTAAAATCTGACCATGTGCACTTTTACCATATGTGATTGTTTCGTTTACAAATCTCAAATTGTGGAATACAGAGGCAAATAAGTAAATGATGGGTCTTTGTCCCAAACATTATGGAGGGCACTGCATGCAAAAATACATTGTAGCATTGCTCTGAAGTATTCCAAAGATGAAACCCTTTAATGTTATGAAATGCACAATTACAATCAATAAATTTAGAGCCACACAAAAATACAGCCAATCCTCTTAATAGTCATTTGGAAGAGATGCAAACCTGAGTAACAAAAGAAAGTTGGAGCATATCCCTTCATTTCTGATCCAAAATATTAACTTGCTCTCTCTGACGGTACTGTCTGATAATGTGAGGTTCAGGCTTTAAGGTTTATATTATAACCTTTTGGTGGTTGAACCACTGCCCTTGGTTCTTAAAATGTATGCACACTTGCACCAGCTTCTTCTCTGATGGGGGGAGGGCCAGGAACAAGGGAAGGAGCATGACACTAATGTGTGATTGTCTAAAAAAAATCTTTAATTTTAAAATGGGCTGCCGACATTGACTGCCGGATAAAAATGAGCCAGAACAGGAGGTAAATGTCCAACCTATCTGCAAACGGAACCTGCAGTTATCCCTCTACCAAAAATACTAAGAAACAGATCTGCACACTAACTTGACTGCTGAAAGCTTGACTACTTTCTCAATATATGCTGTGATAAATTTATCATACTCTTTGTATGCTGCACAGGGTACCACTCTTCCCTACAAATCGGGAGCCAAACCTAACTTACTCTTCCACCTATCAACACTCCTGCTACCACCTCAGTGCTAATTCTTTCTTAACAGAGCCTACAATTCTTCCTTTGCGGCTCCCCTCGTATCCAGAGAAGGGCATAATGAGGTGTTTGTCATGGGATTGCCCAAATCTATTGTCTCCAACACTGGGCTTCACCATGCTGATCTAATTTCTGCCTAATCATGATAATCTTTCACTTCCTCACTTATCAAGTATTCTTCTACCTCCTTAGAAACATTCGGAGGCTGCATTCAGCTTTGACGAAACACATTTCCAAGCCTCACAACCACAGGACAAAAAATCACCTCAACTGAATTATATGAATTAAAAGAATTTCACGGTTTTGCACATGACAATAAAACACAATTGAACTATTGAAAATTAACTTGAAACTAGATTTTTCCACAAGTAGAAAGAATCTCCCCAAATCTACTCTGTTGGTCATTCAGTTCTCTTCACCTTTCATCCTACCAAACTCAGAGGACAAGAAAATTGTGCTGAACTTGTTGAATGGCAATGTAGGGCTGAAAGGGCCAAATATAATATGTACCCCTGTCCAACCTTTCTGCTCACAACAACCCTCCCATTCCAGGCATGCCAACTAAATCTTCTATGAACATTAAACTTCAAACACATCAACATCATTTGGTAAATAAGGAACATGCAACATTGCAGGCATTGTCTTGCCAATTCTCCAAAGAAATGAAGCACCTTTGCATAAAATTCACCTGACAATAGACAACAATATTGCTAGCTTGCCCCATCACTCTACATACCTACCATATACCTTATTTCTGCAAATCACTGCGAGAAAAAAATTCTCTGCAATCTCTTACAATTTATATTTCCTACCAAAGTAGATAACTTCACAGTTTTTATACATTATATTCCACTTGGCAGATCTTTGCCTGTTCAATTATCCTAATCCCATTGCAGCTACTTTATATCCTCTTCACAATTTACTTCCCTACCCATCCATTCTGGAAGCTACGGTTATACTTTGTTCTGAATTCACGACCAAGCACTATATAAATGCAAGTTTAATTTCTTGCCTACATTGAAGATTTTGTAACATGATGTCCTGACCTTTGCAAATGACAGACGTAGATATCAGTGGGGGCTGATATCTACTTCTCCAAGTCTAAAGCCTAATTCCCCAAGTCTAAATCCTGTTTTTAAGGAAAGGATTGCAGAAAATAAATGAGATTTTCTGGCTGGATTTAAGTATTTTAAACAGAAGTCCGGCCCCGGGGTGACTGCTCCCGCCCACCAGCCAACAGCATCTGAAGTCTGCCCAGGTCAGACGCAGCCTCCAACAGCCTTATTACCTGAGCCGGGTGCGATGCGCCGGGTGCCTGCCTGCTAAAAGCATGGAAACAGTTTGCGCTGGCTACGGCCGGGAGCTGGAGCTGGAGCTGGAGCGGGAGCTGGGCCCGGAGACCCAACCCTGTCCTTGGCCCGCTCCAAGGTTGCGGCCACCGGCGCAGGCACCGAGAGAGCACACGCGCCGCCATCTTGCTGGGAATTCCAGCGTGCACCGCGGCGTGCATGCGCAAACCAGGCTGCGCTTCGGTGGCCCGCCACTGGCGGCGCAGCTGAGCTCAGCCGATCAGCGCAACCCCGCAGCCACAGGTTGTCTGTCCGCGGACCTCCTGTAGGTGAGTCCTTGCGGCAGGAGCACATTGCATTAGACCCCTCGAACCTACCCGCAGCCACAGATTGTCCATCGACCTGCAGGTGAGTCCATGGAGGAGAATAAACTGGATCAGGAGCACACATTGGACCCCTTCGCACCTACCCACAGCCGCAGGTTGTCCATGGACCTACAAGTGAGTCCATGGAGTAGGAATAAACTAAAGCAGGAGCACACATCAGACCTCTCGCAATTACGCCTTTCAACGTTCACGCCTAATCCTCTACCTCAGCATCATTTACTGGCTCTTTCTGTACATCGAACAGTTCGCCCATGAACATGGATAGGCACAGGAACAGACCCTTCAGCCCACAATGTCCGATGCCAATTTAAATGAATCTCCTGTTTGTATGTGATACATATTCCTCCATCCCTGCGTATCTATGTGCCTATTCAAAAGCTTCCTCAATGACACTATGGCATTTGCCTCCACCACCACCCCTGGCAGCATGTTCTTGGCTCCCATCACCCTCTGTGCAAAAATATGTTCGCGCATACCTCCTTGAAATTTCCCCCCTCATCTGGAAGCTGCCTTCTAGTCTTTGGAATTTCTACTCAGTGAGAAAGACTTAGATAGAGTGGATGTGGAGAAGATGTTTCCACCAGTGGGAGAGTCTAGGACTTGAGGTCATAGCCAAAGAATTAAAGGACTTTTTTTAAGGAAGGAGATGAGGCATTTCTTTAGTCAGAGGGTGGTGAATCTGTGGAATTCTTTGCCACAGAAGGCTGTGGAGGCAAAGTCAGTGGATATATTTAAGGCAGAGATAGATAGATTCTTGATTAGTACGGGTGTCAGAGGTTATGGGGATAAGGCAGGAGAATAGGGGTTAGGAGGGAGAGATCGATGAGCCATGATTGAATGGCAGAGTAGACTTGATCGAGCGAGTTGGGCGAGTCCAGAACCAGGGGGCAGTCTTAGAATAAAGGGGAGGCCATTTAAGACTGAGGTGAGAAAAAACGTTTTTACCCAGAGAGTTGTGAATTTGTGGAATTCCCTGCCACAGAGGGCAGTGGAGGACAAATCACTAGATGGATTTAAGAGAGAGTTAGATAGAGCTCTAGGGGCTAGTGGAATCAAGGGATATGGGGAGAAGGCAGGCACGGCTTATTGATTGGGGACGATCAGCCATGATCGCAATGAATGGCGGTGCTGGCTCGAAGGGCCGAATGGCCTCCTCCTGCACCTATTTTCTATGTTTCTATGATGGGCCAAATGGCCTAATTCTACTCCTATCACTTATGATCTCATTAGATACTGTGTAAGTTGTGATATAAATCTGAAGTCTCGACCCAAAATGTCACCTATTCCTTTTCTCCAGAGATGCTGTCTGACCCGCTGTTACTCCAGCTTTTTGTGTCTATCTTTGATAATCAACACATTGCTTTTTTGTCAGGAGCTAATTGCTACATTTAGTTTCACCATGTAGAAATTACAGCTGTATTTATACATAGTACCCCCCCCCCCCCAAACAAATTTCAGGGCACCATAATGTTTGGGACACATGGCTTCACGGGTGTCTGTAATTGCTCAGGTGTGTTTAATAGCCTCCTTAATGCAGGTATAAGAGAGCGCTCAGCACTTAGTCTTTCCTCCAGTCTTTCCATCACCTTTGGAAACTTTTATTGCTGTTTATCAACATGAGGACCAAATGTGTGCCAATGAAAGTCAAAGAAGCCATTATGACTGAGAAACAAGAATAAAACTCTTAAGAGACATCAGCCAAACCATAGGCTTACCAAAATCAACCGAGTGAGACCACACCTGGAGTATTGTGTGCAGTTTTGGTCCCCTAATTTGAAGGACATTCTTGCTATTGAGGGAGGTGCAGTGTAGGTTGACAAGGTTAATTCCCAGGATGGCGGGACTGTCATATGCTGAGAGAATGGAGCGGCTGGGCTTGTACACTCTGGAGTTTAGAAGGATGAGAGGGGATCTTATTGAAACATACAAGATTGTTACGGGTTTGGACACGCTAGATGCAGGAAACATGTTCCCGATGTTGGGGGAGTCCAGAACCAGGGTCCACAGTTTAGGAATAAGGGGTAAGCCATTTAGAACGGAGACGAGGAAACACTTTTTCTCGCAGAGAGTTGTGAGTCTGTGGAATTCTCTGCCTCAGAGGGCGGTGGAGGCCGGTTCTCTGGATACTTACAAGAGAGAGATAGATTGGGCTCAGGGGATATGGGGAGAAGGCAGGAACGGGGTACTGATTGGGGATGATCAGCCATGATCACATTGAATGGCGGTGCTGGCTCGAAGGGCCTACTCCTGCACCTATTGTCTATTGTTTGAAACATCATTAAGAAGAAAGAGAGCACTTAATCGCAAAGGGACTGGCAGGCCAAGGAAGACCTCCACAGCTGATGACAGAAGAATTCTCTCTATAACAAAGAAAAATCCCCAAACACCTGTCCGACAGATCTGAAACACTCTTCAGGAGTCAGGTGTGGATTTGTCAATGACCACTGTCTGCAGACTTCATGAACAGAAATTAGAGGCTACACTGCAAGATGCAAACCACTGTAATTTCTACATGGTGAAATGGCTTTTATTAAAATCTGACAATGTGCACTTTAACCACATGTGATTGTTTCTATTATAAATCTCAAATTGTGTACAGAGGCAAATAAATAAATAATGGGTCTTTGTCCCAAACATTATGGAGGGCTCTGTATATCTGAAAATGTGAGGGTAACTTTGACAACTGTATCAAAGAAAACCCAGAGGATAAAGAGAAGTTAGCCAGAAGATTAGGTCAAAATGTACTGATTAGTGCTGGAAGAGCGGTTCTGGACAATGGCACATTGTGCCAGGGTGAGAGCTCTGCTGCATGGTTTTGCTGCATTTGATTGGTCAGTTTTTTACTTTAGACTTTAGAGATACAGCACAGAAACAGGCCCTTTAACCCACCATGTCCATGACAATCAGCAATCCCCGCACTCCTACACACTCGGGACAATTTACAATTTTAACGAAACCAATTAACCTACAAACCTGTACATCTTTGGAGCGTTGTAGGACACGGAGAAACCCCAGGATTGAACCTGGGTCTCTGGCGCTGCATAGCAACAACTCTGCCACTGTGCTGCCCTCGATTAGGGTTTTGATCAGGTTCTTCAACAGATCTGCACAACCCTAATCCTACCTCAGCAACAGAACGTAATGGAGCACCCCTTATGCAACCATGAATTGCATTTCTCATTTTGTCTTGTTTTTGCAATCTTTTTCCTCACACTGTCTTGTAATGTTTTATGTGTTGTATAAAATATTTTGTGTGTTGTGAGTCTATGGGCTTGTGATGCTGCTGCACACATGATTTTAACCTCAACGTACTTGTGTATATGACAATAGACTCAATTTGGCATGATGCTTCTTACGCATGTTATGTATATATACATTGAATAGGAGAGCTTGATTAATTGATTTTATTTATTGAAGACAGATTTGTGACATTATAATCCTCTTTCATTTGTCTTTTTAAACAAGTACAATCATTCCATTTTTGGAAACTTTTCGAAGTTCCCCCTTAATAGGGAAAGGCAACAACCCAACTACCAAATGGAAGTAAATTTGAAGCTGTGTAGGAAAGGACTGCAGATGCTGGTTTAAATCAAAGCTAGACACAAAATGCTGGAGGAATGGGTGGCGTTTCAAGTTGAGACCCTTCTTCAGTCTCCCATTCCTTCTCTCCAGAGATGCTGCTTGTCTCACAGTTACTCCAGCATTTTGTGTCTAAATTTGATGCTGGCTCTACAGTTAGCGGATGTGAATACAACTCAGATTTTCCAACGTTACATTAGTGGTTGTTTCAACCGAGTGTACAGAGGAAAATATAATCTGCTCGTTTATCATGATACACAGTGATCAAGGAATGCCCTTCAAGTACATTAGGAAAGGAACTGTAAAGTCCTATCACCACAGTTAAAAGCAAAATAAATCTGCAATTATTTGAATATATTAAATGAATATTTTACCGAAATAGTCCATAGTAACTTATAATATATCCCTGCAATTAAAAAAAGCACTGTGCAGTGGCTCAGTAAATCATTGTGCACAAGAATTGTACACTTTGCTCACATTGAAGTCTTTGGTGGTTTTCATCCCAAAAAGAGGTGAACAGGTTTCACGAACCAAGGTACTGCAAGTTTATCCTGCATAATCTTGACACAGCAATAGTATATTCATACTGTTCTGGCTCCTAAGCATTTGTATATATACACAGTGCTATCGTTCTTTCTGGCTAGAAGACATGAGTCCTCGTCAGCCCAGTAAAATAGTGACCAGTCCCCACTAGAGTCATGCTGGAGCATGGTTGAGATTTGGCCAGACAGTAGATTCCAAAGTACCATGGTTCCGGGAGTTACAATTGCTGCAATGGACTGTCCCTTCACACCTCCGTCAATGTACCTGATTAAAGAAATACAGTCAATGTTAAAATGAGAAAAACAAATGTGTTATTACCCTAATTAAAAGGAAGAGCACATCCAACTAACCTGATTCACAGAATGATTAGTGTGGAAGGAGGCCTTTGTGCCCCAAACAACTCTGTATAAAAACAATCCAGGTGCTCCCACTCCCTGCTTTCCTTTATTTCAGATAGCAATCCAGGCTAATTTTGACTATTGAATCTGCCTCCACTATTAACACCGTAATATATTCCACGCCCAAACCATTTGTTGCATAGGTTTTTCCTCGTGTCAATTATGGTTCTGTCAATCACCTTATTTCTATGTTCTTCTTTTGCCTAACTCTTGACAAGAACATGGTATATGGAATATAATGCGAGAGCTTTGAAAGTATTGAAATCCAGAGGAAGCTAGGCATTCTTATAAATAAATATTTGGTACAACAAACAATTAGACAATAGGCAATAGACAATAAGTGCAGGAGTAGGCCATTCGGCCCTTCGAGCCAGCACTGCCATTCAATGTGATCATGGCTGATCATCCAGTCAGTGGATGTGGAAAAGCGAATGGTATACTGCGAATTAGAAAAGCGAATGGTATATTGGCCTTTATTGCAGGAGGATTAGAGGACAAAATGTGAGACAACACATTGCTCTACTAATATAGGACTTTGGTAAGAAAACACCTACAGATCTAGATCTCCCTACCAAAGGCAGAGCATACTTGCAATTGAGGGAGCATTGCAAAATTCACAACCTGACTCCTGGGATAGTAGGTTTGCCAGTAGGAGGTGAGATTTGGGCTGATACTTTCTTGAGTGCAGAAGAATGGGTTGAACACACAAGATTTTTACAGGGCTTGACTGAGTAAATGTGGTTGAAGTTTCCTCTAGCTAGAATGTCAAGAACAAGAAGTCACAATCTTATAAGGGATTGGCCATTCAAGACAGAGAGAGAAATGTCTTCCTGCAGAGCGTACTTAAGAGGGCCATGAAGGCTCAGTCTCTGAATATTTATAGATAGATTTTTTGTGAATCAATGGGTTAAGGGGTTAGTACAGGCAAATGTCACTGGTAAAAGATCAGCCATTATGTGACTGAATTACATATCTGCTAAATGGTTTAGTTATGTTTCTTATGTACTTGGGCAAGGGCACAGAGACCGCACAAAAGTGCAGGCACGCCTTTCACATGAAAACAAATTAGGGTGGTTGAATTCATACCATCAATTTCCTGCTGGGTGGATCCAGTTAAAGTGGTGCCCAGGCACCTTTGATTAATGTAAATGCAACATTTCATTCATGTTAGAACCTTGTTTATTAGGATACATAAACCTCTCCATGAGCCGGCCAACACTGAAGAAAATTATGACTCCATTTTCCATTTTCCCTGACAGGAAAGCTAATCTCTTACCCTACTACAAATCGATGCAATTAATAGGACAATACAATTTACAGGGAAACTTTCTCAGCAAAAGCTTGAATGTACAGATTTAGCAGGGAAAGCCCAATTAGATATTATGCCTGAGAGTGGCCAATCTAAACATAGTCCAGTAACATACTGAGTATCAAAGGGCATTTTTATACAGGAAGGTACTGATCAGGTAATACAAGTGGACCTTACCTCCCACTGCATTCCACAGGGATTGTATACGACATGATGGGTCTACTTTTCCCATTCATGGGATTAACAGCCACCATTCTCAAAACACAGACCTGCTCTCCAACTAATCCTTCACAGGTGCCAATGTACCGACGACTGAGAATAATGAACAATATTCCCTACATGCCAGAAATAAAACAATTATTACTAAATATTTATTCCAGTCCGTTTTAACTTTGTAGATTTTACTGATAATTTAGGTGCTGCATTCAAGATTTAATTTATTTTTTCAGCAGCTTTTCTATTTACTAGCAAGCAACTCTCCAGTATACAATATATACAGACCGTGTGAAATATATAAACTGGTGATATTGGACATAATCATGACAGATATGTAATGGCAGGGATAAAATGAAACTGCAAGTGTTAAAAGTCTTTACTTTGGGGAGTGATGGTTTGGAGAAAGAAAGACGTGCATATTCTACCTATCAATTCTTGGTCAAAATACTGTTTGTCACTATTTCTAACCTAGCTGACGCTAATCCTGCTCTAAAATCCCAGAACTTGTAGTTTCAATTGCAAGTTATTTAATCAAGAGGCCAAGCAGGCAGTAGGTCCAGAGATTGTACAGCATCAAACAAGGCGAATCAAATTAAATGTCACTGGGCCACAGTTAAATTGTACCACTGGGTTTTGAAATGAATTATCAGAAGCAAATATTTCATTTTTATTTTGGAATATTAACTTTTTAGTGGCAATCTTTTACTCTCAAATCATCAGGGTCTTGAATGAAAATGATCTCTACTTCCTGCTCTCAGTCAGCCCTGAGTTAATTAAATGTGAGGAAAGTTTGCCTCCAATACATAGCCATTTCCTTCCCACATAGCACTTCTATTTACTGTACTCAACGTTAGCAATTCTGCATATAGTCTGAAGCTCATATTAATACGCCATACACTATAAATACAGTCCAAATGCCACACTAACAAGGAATCACTAAATCTATTTTAGTTAAGATCCTTTCAACTATTACTAATTTTCTTCTTTCAGTTTAAAATGGGTCCCTCCCTGACAAAAGGCTCACAGAAAACAGAGTTTTGGATTATTATACAGGATTTTCTAGTTCTTAGTCTCCACCACCATAAAACAATAATTTCTCGCTGCGTCTTACCGACTGGGAATAGGCCTTCTGGCAGACAGTGCCAGGGTAGCTTTCACTTAAATGGATCCTCTTGAGGAGGTGCCCAGTCTTCATGTTCCTAGGAGATAAACAATAAATTAAATTAGATCAAATGGTCAAGTGAGCACCATAGGCCATGTACAGGTAAACATGAAAAGATGAAAGACCTGTACTTTTATGATGCCTAAAGGAGCTCAGAAGCCATTGAAAACGCCTTTGAAGCACAATCCCTGATGTAGGTGTGGGAAATATTACACCCAATTATCACACAGTAAGGTTTTACAAATAATAATCTAATAATCAGATAAAGTGTTTTTTAAAGTGATGTTTCAATGATGCTGATTGAGGGATAAGTATTCGTCTCTGGCCACTAATTACAACTCACCCACTCCTCTTCCGTAGGATCTTATAAGTACATGGAAGTGAGACAAGGCTTTGGTTTGAAAGAGAAACTCCTTACATTGCAGGACACTCCCAGCATTGAACTGCAATATTAACTCAGGTTTGCTATCTCAGTTGGCTGAAATAGATTTCAGCTGTCTGACTCATAGGCCAGCATGCTACCAGTTGAACTATGGTATTGGCATATTATTGCCTTGTGGACCAAGATGCAATGAAAAAATTGTTTTGCGTGCTAACCAAGCAAATAATACCAGTCACGAGTACAATCTAACCATGCACAAGTAAAGCAGGTTGTGCAAAGAGAGGAAGGAAACAGACCTACAGAATACATTGTTACAGCTACAGAGAAATTGTGATATTGTTATTAAAGAAACAAATGGGAATAAAGTTCTCACCAAATGATGATGTTGCTCATTATAGTCGATCCGATCAAAGCTTCTATTTGCCCTTCAACTTCGCTGAAAGCCAAAACGATCTCATTGGGAGGAACAAGTTGCATAGATTGCTCACTCCTAACCAAAAAATTCAGTCAGTAAATCCACCCAACATCCAAATTAGTACAACAATATTTTCACTTCTCTTATTCTGAAGCTTCATCCCGCTCTCTGTGAACTCACTAGTTCTTTGTGTTATGGCTCAGGAGAGATTTTTGTGGGCATGCCAGATTTGGGAACTGAAAATCCCATTTAAGCCACGAGTCATGACGATGGCTTTTTGTAGTCTATTTTATGAATTTGTGACAATACTTGCAAGTCCATCATTATACGTCAACGTTATCATAATCAAGGTCAGCATTATCTTGTGACATCTTTAACACAAAGAGTTGGATAAAAACAATATTTTGTTGGTTATATCTAACCTGCTTGGAATTACAGAGCAAAATCATGTTAATAGCCATGTTATTTGACTGGCCTTCCATGCCTCCTTGCTGTCTAAATCTGAGCTGAAAGTTTATAGTAGTTTCTCTTCATTGTTGCTTCATCTATCTCTCTTGAACCCTCCAAACTCCAACACCATTTTAATACTCAGTCCATATAGTATCTCGCGTGGTCTGCTAACTGAGAAACTGCTGACCAAAGTAAAACAATAAAGAGAAAGCAAATAATACATATAAAATTCTGACCTTCCTTCTTTGGAGAGGGTGTTCATTTCTATGCTTTGAGTCTGGAGCGTGCCACAAGAGCAGACTAGTTTCCATCCAGGCAGCCCCAACACGGCATTTATATCTCCTGTCTGCAGCAGAGTATGTTCCAAGCAGCCTTGCTCTGTAGAGCGTAATACCCTGATAAGAAGCAGGGGGGAAAAAACATCTTTATCACAAAGGAGAGGAACCTGCTTTCATCTGAACGATTATTGTACAATTCCCTTGTATCCATTATTAGAATTAGAGTGGCATTCTTTAAAAGTAATAGTTTTCTCCCTGCATGAGGTAGAGCTCCCTCTAAGCTAAAACACTACTGACAAATACAGTATGGGCTGAAGTAACTCAGCACATCACTTATCCATGTTCCCCAAATTTGCTGCCTGATCTTTTGAGTTATTCCAGCATTTTAGTTATTTCGTCAAATGTCCTTGGAAAAGGGTTCTGGACTTTATTAGACAAAATTGTATTCCTGGGGAACAGATCTGGCAAATATGGGAAAATGCAAATCTATTAATTTTGCAGGAAAAATAAGATATTTTATCAATATATCAAGAGTTTGCAGAGCCCTGAGATGCAGAGGTACCTGAATGTCCCAGTGCACATTTCACAAAAGGATAGCAAATAATTGGAAAAACTGACAGAATATTATTGTTTATTACTAGGATAATCAGATATAAAAGTAGGGAGATTATGCTCCTGTTATATAAGGAACTGATGAAAAACATTTGGAGTGCACTATATTGATCTTTGTATTCAAGTAAGAATGTTAATATGTTGGATGCTGTTGGAACTGACTAAATTAATTGGTGACGTCACCTATTCCTTTTCTCCAGAGATGACCCACTGAGTTACTCCAGCCTTTTGTGTCTATCTTCGGTTTAAACCAGCATCCACAGTTCCTTCCTACACATGATTAAATTAATTCCTGGATTGGGTGGATTGACTGATGATGAAAGATTGGACAGGCTAAATTTGTATCTACTGGAGTTTAGAGGGGTGAGAGGAGATTTAAGCAAAACATTAAATTCTGACGGGTGTTGACATGGTGAATCCAGGGAGTACATTTCCTATTAAGGGTGGTTAGAACCAGGGAACGCCTATTTAAGACACAGGTGGAAGCAGAACTTTTAATATTTTCAAGACAGCAATAGATGGATTCTTTATAAGAAAGGAGGTAAAAAGTTACTGCAGGTAGATGGGAATAATGACCCGAGATTATAATAAAATCAACCAGCTGAGCTGAGATTACATTCAGATAACAGCCATTATATTAATAAATGGAGGACGTATGAATAGCCTATTCCTGCTCCTTGTTCGAGTGAATATGAAATTCCTTGTTGTAAATCCTTATAATTCTCTATGTGCAAGGGGTGTGGATGTTGTTACTAAGCAGATTCAAGGCTGAGATAGATATATTGTTGGACTACTGGAAAAACAGAGGCTGTGGACATCAGATAGAAACTGTAGTTGAAACCAAAAATTAGATCACCCAGTTTTATTGAGTGGCAGAGCAGACCTGAATAGCAGCAGCCAAAATCCATGCAGCCTTTCACATACAATAGTTAACAAGCTTCTGCAGTTCTGCTTTGTAACAACTGTTGAGGTCTGAGAGACCAACCAAAGTCAGCCAATGATTAGTTTATATTAGTTTAATTTTTAATAACATAGTAGAGACAGACTGGGAACAAGCTAAATACTACACACAGCAAAAGACTAAACAATTAAAAAATTGTCATTACATTTCTTGGTGAATTTTACAACCTTGGAATGCCTGAAAGGACTTTTTGCCATTTAAGTACTTTCGAAACGTGGTCACTGTTGTAACATAAGAAATGCAAAAGCCAATTTGTTTACAGCAAGCCTGCACAAAACATCAATATGATAATTAGTAGATAATGTTTTTTTTAAAATGATATTGATTGAGGGATAAACATTGCCCACGTCACCTGGAAGAATTCCCCAAGTTTTCCTTGCAATATTGATTATTTTAATGTCCAGCCACGATGATTTGGGTTTTAATGCATCGTCTGAAAGACAATGGTTCCAAACATCTTCTGCACTTATGTTCCATAACTTCTTGAACTAGAAACAAAACTGCTCCTAACTCACTACTACTTCTACTGACGTATTTTACTTCAGTATGTCCTATTTTGAACTGTGATAGAGATATTATGAGGAAATAAATTTCCCATTGACAGCCATACACAGATTTTATATTGAGACGCTAAAAACAGTTGCCAAGAGGAATTTAAGTGAGCACAGGACATTTTCCCTGCTACTTTCTACAATCACATCCTCAAGAAGCAATTAATTTCTGCTCTCTGCTCAAATCTTAGCTCAGTGGCTTGTAACCTATTATGATTATGCTACGTCACAATGTGTGAATGGTAAGAGAACTGTAGGAGCAAATCAATTTCAACAGTCTGGTTATGATGCGTTGTGGGTTATTAAAAAACTGTCGTGTTGTGTAGGTGCAATTCTGTCAGCAGTGCAGTACATTTATGGTTTTGTCAACATTTTTTCCAGCCTTACTTTACTTCCCTTATCTCCAGGCTTCCAAAAGCCACACACAGAATGTTAACAGCATCTGGAATGGGGACGAGTTCAATTATGGGAACCTGAATAAAAGTGGAAAGAAGCAAATCAATGTTAGAAATGGTAAAACCTTCAAAAATTAGTCCACCTCTTCATCAACCCATTCTTAAACACCGTAAAACCTGTACACATAACTGCTGCCAAGTTGTCTCTGAACAGATCTAAATGGCAAAGATACTGTCTCATCGGATCAGATTGACGTGATATAAAATCAAATTAAGATAGAATCAGAACGATCTACTAGATTGGAAAGCACTAGGAAAGACATGCAGGTTTGTTAGTTAATTGGCCTCTATAAATTGCCCCTAGTGTGTAAGAAGTGGATGTGAAAGCAAGACAACCTAGAACTAGTGTGAACAGGTGATGGTTAGCATGGACTTCAGTAGGCTGAAGGGCCTGTTTATAGGTACGTTACAAAACTTACCTTCAGTCGCGCTGTAATTCTGCCACTGGCCGTGTGCGCGATTTTGGCGCCTTTAAGGGGGGGGCAGGGTTAAAACGCGGTTTCTCCTCCCTTGTCCTGGAAATATTTTGTTGGAGTACAAAACTTCGCTGACAAAATCGTTCCTACCGGCGTTTTGTGATTTTTTTTTTAAAATTAAATCGTCAATGTCAGCGCTACAGTCATTTTAAAAGCAGCTCCTGAAGCGTCAACGCCAATAACGGGGACGGATTTCACACAATGGACAGGTAAACGAAAGTGCTTTCTTTAAATGTATAAAAGTGCTTCTTAAGAAGCCTTTAATTCACATTTTGTCATGCGACACGGTGATTTTATTCCCCGAATTAACGGCAGTATTTTTCATGCCAATACGGGGTTAAATTCACCGCAAATGAACGTTCCAAAAGATCGCGTTCCAGAAATTCTCACTCGCAAGATGAATTAAATCCCCATTAATTTACAGGTATTAAACATTCAATTCCTTCCATTTGGCCTGTAAATTCATGAAAATTAGATTTAAAAATTATGTTATATTGTGAATTATTGTGTGAATGTTATTTGGACACTTAGGCTATTTAAAAATGTTAATCTATTCTTAAGAAATTGATAGATGTTTAGATCTAGTAATTGAATTTTGTAATTAGCTACAATTAGGTAACTAACTAATTATATGCTTTACTTTCATGTCTTCGAAGTAAGATTGTTTCATATTTGTTTCAGAATGCTTCAATCTATAATACCTGAAAATTTCTTTCAGTTACCATAATTTTTAAGAAAGTTATGGGCTTTTAACTGTCCTCGATCACAGCTTTTGTGTTAAGTCAATGGAAAAGCAATAGGGAACTAGATGCTAATTTCTGAGTATGATAATGGCCATAACTTTTTTAATACTGAAGATATGAAAGTGAATTAAGTGTCAAATTAAACTTCTTTTTATGCTTTATCTGATGGGATAAATTGCAGACTTTATTTTTTAAATCTCAAAATTTTGTAACATTGCTACTGTTTACATGCCATATCTCTAAACTAACACCAAATTTCAGACTTGTTGTGAACACTAGTGTTTATTAATCACAATCCTCCAACTTTTTGTTATACCCAAATGCTGGCAAAACAATTTAATTAGCTGGTTCAGTATACAGGTTTCCACAGATATCACCAGAAGATGATAATACTCCAAAGAAGATAAATTCAACAAATTGTCTGGAATTCTGAGAATGTAAATCTTTGGGGTTAATTTAATTTCAAACAAATCTAACCATCATTCAGCATCGAATACTTGTTGGATGATCAGAATTAAACAAATTTATAGCAACAAAGAAAAAACAGACATCTTTACCTTATCAAAGACCCAAGTATAGATATTAGTCCATTGGTTAACCTGCTCTGGAGCCCATAGCAACACTGCTGTTTCACAGGCACAAGCAATACACAAAGTTCTGGTCTCTTTCACCATCCAAAATACTGTGCACAAGTCAATAATGCAGGATGTGGATGGATTCTATAAATAAAACGATAAAATCACTTATCCTCCTGTCTGACAAACCATTGAATTTATGTATTATGCCAGCAATTAACATTAGTCTATAAATTGCATTTGTTACAACAGTCTCTTCCATAAAACTGGCTTTCTGCAAAATCAAGACTAGACATAACAAAAGATATGATAACAGTCTTGTGCTTGAACCAGAAATTTGAGCAGATCAAACATAAATTTCCTCTCTAATGTGATTAAAAGATAATTTATTGAAAATAAAGAAAATAACTGCTTCACTGCCATTGTGATGCTTTCATTTCTTGGACTTGGGTCACACCAAGATTCCTCAACCATCTTTTCTCCAAGGGAAACAGCTATTGCACTTTAATGTATCTTTGTGATTGCAGACACACATCCCAGTAACCATTTTTTACGACCCCCCTCTCATATCTTCACATCCTTGCTATAATGTGATGATGACTAAAATTGAACACAGCACTCTAGTTGAGGTTGAACAGTATTTTATCATGCTTCAGCACAACATTCCTGCTTTTGTACTCAGTGCCTCTATTATCAAAACAAATATTTTATTTGCCTTATTATTACCACATTCCCAACCTACCACTTCTACTGATGAGTGCACACATACTTCTGGGTCCCTTCTGGCATTCCTTTTAGAACATTTAAAAACATTATTCAACATTGTCTCTCCTCATTTTCCACTAAAATTCATAACCTTGCCTTTTTTGCATTTAACTTCATCAGCCCATTCCACGTGCCTGTTTACGTGTTAGTGCAATCTGTCACTATCCTCTTTACAGTTCACAATATTGCCACGGTTAGTGTCATCTACAAATTAGAAAATTGTGGTTCGCAACTCAACTCTTGATCATTACTATACATTTAAATTAGCAATGGCCCCACCACGAATGCCCCTAAAATTTGCTTGACTTTCCGAGTGTGTGGGTTTCCTCCAGGTACTCTGCTTTCCTCCCACATCCCAAAGATGCGCGGGTTTGTAGAGTAATTGGCCTCTGTGAATTGCCCCTAGGGAGGGAGTGGATGCGAAAGTGGGATAACATAGAATTAGTATGAATGGATAATCGATGGTCGGCGTGAACTCAGTGGACCGAAGGGCTTTTATCCATGACGTATCTTTCAATCAAAACATTTATCTTGTATTTATCCAACTTCATATCTGTGCCATCAATGCTCCTTTTATACCATGGGCTTCATCTTTGCTGATAACCCTACAATGTAGTATCTTATCAAAAGCCTTCTGGCTATCTATGCACTTCACATCATCTGCATTATCCTCATCAACTCTTATCTGTTACCTCATCAAAAAACTGCATCAAGTTGGATAAGGCAATGAAGAAGGGTCCCGACCAAAAACATCACTTAATCATGTTCTCCAGAGATGCTGCCTGACCCGTTGAGTTACTCCAGCACTTTGTGTTCTCTCGTATGGTGGTTTGACTTACTTAATTAATTAAACTCCAGGGAACCATTAATCCTGTTCTGGATCAATGTTTCAAAGTTTTCCACTGCCGAGGTTAAACTGATTGTCTTGTAGTTGCCAGGCTTATCCGTACTTTTGTTTGGAACAAGATCAATCAAATACATCACACAAGTCCTGAGCGCTGCATAGTACATCATTGTCTTAAACCAGCAAGCCTAGACTTGCACGTCTGAACTACTTATGTACCTATGACTGGGTACTTGAACAATGCCCCAAACTCAGCAAAATCTGGATCTTTTAATTCTTACTTCAGTGGTGATCAGTATTCACTAACCTGTATCTTGGAGATTAATTGTAATAACTGTTTTTCCACTTTTTGTTCCAATTGCATAGTAGCAAGAGATGGAGTCAAGACATCATCTTTCTGCTACAAAAATAAGAATCCCTAAAATTAGTGAAAAGATTTAGAATCCATGAAATATTACGCTCTTCAGAACAAATGGTAGAACTCCTCTTTTCAGTTACAGTAACAGAATATTAATGCAAGCAAAAAAACTGCATTTGCTCACCAGCAAGCAAGTTTCAAAATGAACAGAAGATAAAATATACCAGGCTGATACATATAATATAATCACAAATATACTCTTCTCCAATTTGCATCTCAAAAGGTCATTGACCCAACAATGGTCCTGGTAAATGCTTTTTCCAACCTAACACATTCAGGGTAACACCGAAAATCAGGAAGAGCAACACTAGAATACAGAGTGGTAAATTTGGCACATATTAGTGAAAGAGCAAGTATGTTCTTTTTAGAAGAAGCATTAACAGTTCTAAAAAAAACTTTGCTCTCGGAGGAGGAGAAATAAGATGGTGATGAGTGATTAAATTACAGGACCAAAAATCTAGAAATCCTTGGTCAAATTCCTCTATGGAGCTTTGGAATTTCAATGCAATTAAGAAATGTGGAAATAAATGTTAAAAAACAAGTCATTGTAATCATAATCACAAAGTATTATTTTGCTGTAAAAGCTATCTTATTTATTAATGCTCAGGGAAGGAAATCAACCAAATTTACCTTGTCTGATCTAAATGTGACTCTAAACCCACAAAAAAAGTTGAATGTTAAAAGATCTTAACAAGCCATTATGTTCTAAGGCATTTAAAATGGGCAATAATTGCTGGCTTGCAATGATGGATAGATCCCCGTGGTAAAAAAAAAATTACCACCGTGCTACAACACTACATGAGCTATAACTGTAAAAACATTACCTCTTCAATTGCAGTATCAATTTCTGAAAATTCCTCAACACAATAATCATTTGGCATCTCTTGCTGGCTGAATATTTTCTCATATTTGTAATTGAGGTCCTCCTCATCCTTATTGTTCAAAGGTTCCTTTCCAGAGAAAACACATTGACTGCCTTCCTTTATAATTGGAGTGAGCTGACATAAATCTATTTGCGACACTTCTTCAGCAGCTGCCTGGAACCTCTGTCCACAATTTCCCACACCTTCCAACATGTGTGTGCCAGTTTGAGGTGAATTCTGGTTTCCGTAATTACTTTGGGAAAATACCGGAGAACACTCAGTTGAACCAGGGGCAGGAGTGAAGCCAAGCGTAGGGAATGTAGGGCTACCAGCAGTTTGGTCATGCTGATGATCATTCATTGCCTGTGGGGTACAGCACGGGGTCGAAAGCAAAATGTTGGAAGATAGTTTATGGCCAGAGGTAGTTTTTTGAATTTGCTGAACAGGACAAATATCATCCGGTGGTTTTTCTGGGGTTCTGCTCAGTCCCTTGCAGCACAAAGACACTGGGTGAAAAATATGGCATATATTAATAACATCCATAAAGCTTTAACAACCCTTTTTAACTAAGCCTTAAAATAATTGACAATTATTTAATGAGCACACATTCACAGATTTCCTTTACAAATAGACAAATGTTGGGCAAGCTTTAAAGGGCGAATTATTTCAATACTGTAGCAATAATCTGATTGGGTCATTTTTCGCTGCAACTGAACATATGATCCCACAAAAGGTAGATTGCACACATAAATTCAAATTATATCTTTGCTTGTTATTTTGGTATACCGGGCATTTCAACTATATACATTTGTTAGAATAGTGATACCACCTGCCTCAGACATGACTTAGCCATCTTACCGTGTGGGTTGGTTTCCTCAACGTTTTCTGTAGTATGTTTGATTTCTAATGCATGTGAATTTTTGTTGTGTGTTTTATCCCAGTTATCCTTTTCTGCCCGAGTTTTCAAATTACAACCAACTTCTTGATGCTGGGAAAGAAGGCGCAATTTCTTTAATGCTTCCGCTCTTAGTTTCTCCTTAAGTTGACCATACTCCTCCTCCGGAAGGTCAAAATCCTGGACTTCTTGGCTGTAAAATAACCTTGTGAAAATAGTTTTTTTAACACGGAGCAATGGTTCAGAGCACACGAGTGCCCCTTCTTGGAATCTCTCAACGACCTTCCTGGAGCCTTCACGTGTTCTACGACAATTGTTACCTATTGGGAAGAATTAACTCCCATTACTTCAGCAACCCAAAGATTTATTTTTAAAAACTGGCAGGCAGGAAAAGACCATTTAATCCATTTAGTCTACAGTTTATCCTTAATGGGATTCCTACATCCATTAAATAGGGAAAGCAAATATACAGTACATGATGAAAATAGGTAGGAAAGAACGGCAGATGCTGGTTTAAATCGAAGGTAGACAAAATGCTGGAGTAACTCAGCGAGACAGGCAGCATCTCTGGAGAGAAGGAATGGGTGACGTTTTGGGGAGAGACCCTTCTTCAGACTGATATTATTTAATTATGGAACCCAAGGACTGCAGATGCTGGTTTAAAAAAACAAAATGCTGGAGGAACTTTGTGATGCACGCCAGGGAGCATCTGTAGAGGGAATGGATAGTCGATGTTTCAGGTCAAGACCTTTCTTCAGATGTCTGTCTTAAGCTGGGTCCCGACTTGAAACTTTGTCTGTCCATTTCTCTCCACAGATGCAGATCTCTGAGTTCCTCCAGCACTTTGTCTTTTCCTTTCATTTAAACAATCACTGGGAATGTTCATGTTGCATCCATCCAGTGAGTGTATTAATGCTTGCACTGAGATATTTTAAAGAATAGTGCAGGTCTTCAAATTCTAACCATTTAGTTTCAATGCCTGTGACAAATGGTTAGATAAGGATCAATATTTTTGGTTTTTACTTTAAAATGACATTTTGCAAATTTATTGCAGAAAAAAGCACACCTTAATTTAAAGATCAATTAGCAGTCAATCGTAATTTGGAATACTGCCCAAATGACAATATGTGTTTAACCCCTTGGATGACACCATAAACACGTTTAATTCCTGCTCAACTGTGGATTATTGAAATCTCTCTGCTATTAAACATACAGTTTGAAGAAACAGCTGTCACCATACTTCAAGGTTTCCAATGTTAAGTGATTTTCAGAGATTAGACATGCAAGTTATTTCTTAACTTCTAATCATAAATAAACAATGAACCCAGTAAACACTGTTCCCAGTAAAGCCATACGACCCTGGTCATTCCTGCCATCCATTTCACTCCTGCCATCGAGAAGAAGATATAGGAGCCTGAAAACTGTAACATCCAGGTTCAGGAACAGCTGCTTCCCTACAACCAATCAATAAACACTACAACCTTCGAATAAGCTCTGAACTACATAGACTTGGGGGGCATTAGTTTTGTCTTTTTGCATTTTTGTTAGTTTTTTGGCTTGTGTGTGTGTGTATACACACACACTGAACTTCTTTTGATTTATTATATTGTTTACAGAGCACTATATTTACATATTCTGTTGTGCCGTGACAAGTAAAGATTTCATTGTTCTGTTGACAATCAACACTCTTGAACTCTTAAATGAGCTTCACACACAATCAACAAAAATGTCAATCATTCATGAGAACTGCAATCAAACCTATTCAGGACTAACAAACAAACAAAGGTGTATTCAGTGCTCACCTCTCGAGAGCTTCACCCTCCTCTTGGGCTGAGAGACTGGCGACTCTGTTTTCCCTCTGTCCGAGTCAATCCCCAATGGAAATGACTGCCTTGTATAATTTAAATTCTTCTTCAATGAGATGCCATCAATGGAATCCTGCTGAGTTTCTGGGATCATTTCCTGACTATGCATATCACTATTTGTACTGGATGGCTCAGGCACACATACTGCAGACTCACCCAGCGCCATCAACAGATCATTTGTGTCCTCTTTCAAAGGGCTTTTTAACACATTGTCAATCTGAATATTGTTATGCACTGGTTCCACTTGTTGTTTGGCTGTGTTCTGCGACTGGCTGGAACACTTTATATTAAAGTTAACATTCCCTGAAAAAATATGACTATTTGTGTTATTTATAGATTTTTCATATAGTTTGTTAGAGTTAAGTATTGGTTGGCAAGTATTAATTTCATTCTTCTTGCCCTCATTCTCACTCTGAACGTCAGAAGACAGAGCAATTGGGACACCATTTGGAAATCTGTGGTCATTTAAATCTTTTTCCTCGAACTTCAGATGAGCTTCAGTGAGCTGTACATTTGTACATTCTCCTCTGCCTCTTTTTCCTCCTTTCCTTCGGTTTGATTGAGTACCCTGGGAATCTCCACCAATGTTCCACGAATCTTGCAAGTCAGGCTGCAAGGAAGTTGCATTAGGCTCTCCACCATCACCCTCCTGAGTTTTAAAAAGTAATAAAGTATTACAGATCTCTGCTTCATTCTTGGGAGAGCCTTCTATGGAACTACTTTGATTATAAGTGAGCTTCTTGGGTCTTCCTTTGCCACCATTTCTGGACTTTCCCAACTGACTATGAATCACTGCATCCAGATCTATCTGTCGCTGAGAGCTGGTCATGCGCCGAGTTGTCCGAACATAGTACTCAACCGGAAAGATAAGTCCTTCAACAAGTGTACAAGACCTCAGTGAGCCAGCTCCTAGAGATTCACTCACAGCAGTACCTGATTGCAGTTCACCTGCTTCTACTGCAACTCCCTCATTCTTTAGGTTGGACTCAGAAGCTTCACTAATGTCCTGAGAGCAACTTGGCATTCCTTCCTGCAGTTGACCATCTACAGTCACCATTTCTCTTGAAGGAAGAGCTTCATTTTTTAACACAGACTCTTCAATAGGGTTGTCCCCATGACAGTAATGGAGAGAGTTACTTTCAATTCTGCCCATGGGCAAAATCACAGAATTATCTTCTACTTCCTGTGTTCCATTCTTTACCAATGCTGTGTTGTCTTCAGCTTGGGGGAGTGCTTCATGACATCTGTTCTCTTTAACACATCCATCAAGAGTCTGGGAGACATTGGTGCCTGTATTATTGATGGAATCCAGGGCATCCATTTTTTTAACACAAGGCACTCCATTAGCAATCAAAGGCTTACCTGGCTCACCAGTTAATTCACAGACTCTTTTCAATACTTCACAGGACTTCCTTTTTCTTAGTTTTAAACGACTTTGAACTCCACTTTCTGTCTTTGTGATTGGATTCAATTCTTCATCTGAAGGAGTGTGTTGTTGGCCTGAAGAGTCAACATTTTTGCACCTACTAGTTAAAGATTGATTTGGATACTCGATGATTTCCGGTACAATGTTGAATGCCACAGTTGAATTATTTTCCTTACTTTCTTCTGCTGGGACCTGACTCTTCTCAAGTGATGAGTTGGACCAATTTGTCCTCAAAGTAGTGGAGCCCTCATTTTCTTAAAAAGATTCAAGAAAGACACATTAGGCCTATTACCAAACCTTTAAAAAAAAAACAGAGACGGATATAGAACATATTGACACAACAACTATACCGAGGAGGTCTTAAAATTGTAAACGCATCGATCGGGAAATGCAAGTTAACTAATCAGCATCATGGCAGATTTAAAGAAACAGAAAGCTAAGCTGTTTTCCTCAGAGCCTTTGCTTAAGACTTCCCACCCTTAACTCAGTCTCAAGCACCTCCAGGCACTGAACACAAAGCCAAACATAGGAGATCTGAAGAGCAGATGAACTCTCCATTTTCAGTTGTACAACCTACATGTCCCTTTAGGACTTACACTCCTTGTGGAAACTAAGAAACGCAAGAAAATTCATTTCTTCACCAAGGCCCATTATGATTGAAATGTCAACTTAAAGACATAATCCAGTCTAAAGCTCAAACCAATTTACTGTGAACCTACCTGTTGTCAGCTGGGTTGAGCTCTGCTCTTCCCGTAGTCGATTATGATGTGCAATGTTTTTTTTAGCATGGTTCTGTATTCGCTCAGCTTTCTGTGCACGCTAGTGGAGAAAATAAGGGATAAATATCAGATGGTCAACATAAATTCAGTGAAAGCTTGGCAGAGGTTTATGAGTTTTTGATCTGTCATGGGTTTAAACCCTCAAGAATCACTCAGTAAGTATCAAATTAGTTATGAAGAAATTATCTGATTCAGAAGCACTGATAAAAATGAACATCTCAATGTTTGGAGCAGTCAAAACTCCTTTTTTTCCTTAGCAATTTCCTCCAAATCCATTGGCTGGATATGTGAAGCAACATTAACATCCTTTCCCAGGCTAACATTCCCAGCATTGTGGCCTTAAAAACACTCCGTTGGCTATGATGGGCAGACCACATCGCTTCCATCCCTAACAACAGACTTCTAAACAGATCCTCCACCTTGATTTCAATTATGGCAGAGGATTATCAGGCGGACAGAGATTCAAGGATGTTCTGACAATCTCTGAAAAAGTGTACCATCTCCAGAAACATGTGGGAATTCATGGTCCATGACTGCTTAAAGTAGAGTACTAACATTTGAGATAATATTGAGAACCTCAAGCTGATCCCTCAGAAACTCAAAACGAGTGGTGGAAGGAGCTCAACACCTCATGAACCGCCACCAGTATCCCCATCACACAGAATCATAGAATAGTTACAGTGCCAATGGAGGGTGCATCATGTCTGCCTCTTTACAAGAACAACTCTCCTGTGCTACCACTCTTTCCACATCATCTTGCAAATTTTTCTCCAATATTCATTTATCCAGTTCCCTCCCAAAGGCTTCAATGTAATCTGCCTCCACCACATTTGCAGACAGTTCATTCCAGATTCCAACCACATTAGTTTTTCCTCATGGCCTCTTATTCTCTTTCCCTTAAATGTTAATACCTGCGAGGTCTAGTGTTAGTCCCCCCCGCCATTGGAAACCACGTCCCAATATCCACTCTAGCCAGACTCCTACCTTTTTATATATTTCCACCAGATCTTTCCTCAAACATCTTTTCTCCAAAGAAAACATTAATTGTCCCTCTCATCTATCTGTGTGAATGCAGTCCCTCTTGCAAGAACCATTTTCATAAATCTTTTTTCTCTCCTATGCCTTCACACCCCCTACCAGAATTGAACATAATGTTCTATTTGAGGCCAAAGTAGTGTTTAATAAAGGTTCATTATAAACTTTCCTAATTCATACTCGATGCTTAGATTAATTAAGCCCAGAAATGGGTTTGCATAATTAACTGCTTTCTCAAACTGCCATCACTTTTAATGATTTGTGCATATCCACCCCTGGGTTTCGCAGCTTCTGCACTAGTTTTAGAACAGTATGGTTAATTCTATATCATCTCAGTTCATTCTTCCTATCAAAATGCACCCCACCTCCCCAGTAGATCATTAATCTAGATCAAAGCAATGGCTTCAACACCGATCCCTGCAAAATATAATTTACTTATTCTCAACTGAAAAATATAATCATATTACCCTTTGCTGCCTGTTAGTTAGCCAATTTTGTATTCATGCGATCAATGCCCTTTTTATGTCATGTTTTGCTTGATATGTGGCACAAGATCAAAGATTTTCTTGGTCCATGTACACCAAATCAACTGCATAACCATGAACTCTCATTGAAAAGTTTGAACACAATTTGATCTTAACAAATCTGTGCTAGTTTGCCTTAATCTATTTTATTTAAGGTGCCTATAGATCCCATCCCAGATCAATTTTTCCAAAAGGTTTCCCAGCACCACTGATGAAATGGCCTATGAATTTAGAATTTAGAATGCCATATATTGTCATTTAACACCAAGGTTCAACGAAATTTCGTTCCTGCAGTCATAACAGCAAAAAAAACCCCCCACACAATTAACACAATCATCCATCACAGTGAATCTCCAAACACCTCCTCACTGTGATGGAAGGAAAAAGTCTTATCTCTTCCCTGTTCTCTGTTCTTTATTCTTCTCACTGGTCTCATTATTAAACATAGGAATAATATTTGCTACCCTCTATTCCTCTGCCACGGCTCTGCATCCAAAGAGCGCTGGAAGATTAGTTATTCTCACCGTAATTTTCTCCTGAGGTTCAATCAAAATTCGAGAATGTATCCAACCTGGTCCTGGTGAGTTACCTACTTTAAGTGCAGTCAACTTTCCTATTCCCCCATGCCACATATCTTTCAGCGTACTAACAATTTTCCAGCATATTATCTATCGCCTCCTTCAATATTCCTGATGCAAAGTACTCATTTAATAACTTAATAGTGCTCATCATATGCAAGTTAAGCCTCGTGTCAGTGGTAGGGAAGCTATTGACAAGAATCTTCGGGAGAGGATTTGGAAAACAATAGATTAATTAAGAACAGTCAGCATAGCTTTGTATGCGGCAGGTTGTGTCTTACCAACTTGATCGAGTTTTTGAGGACGTGACAAAGGAGATGGCAAGTTGGTGGTGTTGTCCACACTGGACTTTAGTAAATGTAGGAAGGAACTGCAGATGATGGTTTACACCGAAGACAGACACAAAATGCTGGAGTAACTCAGCAGGACAGACAGCATGCTGGACTAACTCAGCGGGACAGCTGCCTCTCCTACTGAGTTACCCCAGCATTTTGTGTCTATCTTAAGGCATGGTAGGCAGATCCAGAAGATTAAGATGCATGGGATTAACATGACTTGGTTGTATGAATTCAGAATTGACGAACTGATAGAAGACTGAGGGTTGTGGTGGAAGGGCAATATTCAAGCTGGAGATCTGTGACCACTGGAGTTCCACAAGATCTGTTCTGGGACATCTGTTGTTTGTTATATATAAGTGACTTGGAAGTAAATGTAGACAGGTTGGTTGGTAAGTTTCAAGATAACACCAAGATTGTTGGAGTAACGAACTGTAAGGAAGGCTGTCAAAGCATAAAGTGGGACATAGATCAGCTGTAGAATTGGGCGGAGAAATGGCAGATGGATTTTAATCCGAACAAATGTGAGGTATGCACATTGTGAGGTTGAATGCAAGGGGAAAATATACAATGAATGGCATGATTCTTGGCAGCATTGATGTACAGAGGTATATTGTGGTCCAAGTCCATAACTCCCTGAAAGTGGCAACACAAGTGGATAGAGTGGAAAATAAGGCATATGGCATGCTTTATTTCATTAATCGGAGCACAGAGTATAAGAGTCAGGAAGTCATGATGCAGCTTCATAGGATTTTGGTTAGGCCACATTTGGTGGAATGTATGCCGTTCTGATTGCCCCAATAAAGGAAGAATGTGGAGGCGTTGGAAATGGTGCAGAGGAGATTTACCAGAACGACACCTGGATTAAAGGGCATTAGCTACAGGAAGTAGTTGGGCAGAATTGGATTGCTTTCTCTGGGGTGCCGAAGGTTGTGGGAGACCTGATAGAAGTATACAAAATTATGAGAGGCAGTGTAGAATTATATAGACAGTCAGAACCTATTTCTCAGGATGGAAATATCAATATTGGAGGGCATTGCTTTAAGGAGGAGAGGTGCAGGGCGTTCCAGGCACTCAGGCACTGATGAGTGCCTGGAATGTGCTGCCAGGCGTGGTGATTGAGGCCAATACATTTTTTTAGTGGCATTTAAGAGATCTTTGGATAAGCACATGGATATGGATTTTGTGTAGGCAGATGAGTGTTGTACATGTCACCATGTTCAGCACAGACATAGTGGGCTGAAGGGCCTGTTCCTGTGCTGTACTGTTCTATAAGCAAAAGGGCAGACGGATTTTAGATCACCTAGGAGAGACGTTACCTCAATCCATCCAAGGATAGAAATATGCCAATAGGATTACATTGGCCCAATTTTATGGTGCCTGGGATGGTGGATGCAAGCCACTTTAGCTCACCCACACGTTTTTGGGGTACAGGGAGAGGAGCAGGTGAGGAATTGTGGGGTTCAATTAGTGTTTAACCTATTGATCTCTCAGGTAAGGGTTGATCTTGGCATCATGTTCAGCACAGACATTGTGGGTTGAAGGGCCTGTTCCTGTGCTGTACTGTTCTCCGTTCCCATTTTTGTTCTTAATGGGCTCTGCTCATGCCACAAGAACAATGGATTCCGATTTATGATTATAACCAACCTAAACCTTATGAACATTTTCTTCTAAATCAACTAGAAAATAGCGCACTGGACTTATTTCATTTCCTAGTAGATCCAGAAATGCTTCCTTCCTTGTTTGGATCAGAAATTACCCTTGGCGCAAAACCTGTTGCTACCCTAGGATCCCACTTCAACTCCTCAAAACCCTGAGAACTGGAGTAGAATTCGATTCCGAAAAAGAAGTGTCATTTACCTGTAATTTATACACCGTCTTTGCATATTCTTTCTTCAGCAAAGCCAATCTTTCTTTGAGCTGGGGGTGAAAGGGAATAGTTATTTTGGAGCCCTTAGACAGATATTTGAAGCCCTATATATACACAAAAAGGTGGAGTCATTCTGCGAATCAGAGAGCATCTCTGGAGAAAAGGAATAGGTGAGGTTTCGGATCGAGACCTTTCTTCAGACTGAGAGGCAGGGGAAATGGAAACGAGAGATCTCGATGGAGATATGGAACAAATGAATGAAAGATATGCAAAAGAAGTAACGGTGATCAAGGAAAGAGTCCACTGTTAGCTTGAAGCCCTTTCTATTTTGCAGCGTATGCTTTTGAGTTTGGAGAGACTACTTCACCTGTTCCCTCGTTTCCAAGCTGAGGGTGTTTTTCACGCTATTTTCCATGAAAATGGCAGTTGGTTTCAGATTGCCAGTTGTGCCAATGAAGTGTGGAGCACTGATTCCGTCAGTGGTGAATGAAAGAAAGGTAACGTGCTGGTGATATTGTGATCAACAACATCAACAACAACAACAGCAGCGGCAGCAACGATGGGAGACGTTGGGCGAAGGGGGAGGGGAGAGAGGAAGGTGACGGACGACAGGTCCGCGCCATTTCCCACCAATCAGCGAAGAGCCCGCCCACCAGCCTCAGCCAATCGGAGGACGGGACAGGGACACCGGCCCCGTCATTGGTGCCCTGACGCTTCAATCATGAACACTCCCTCGCCTTGGAATTAAATTAATTATTCCAATGTTGTCACTTTAATTGATTTACATCAACATGCTAGAAAGGAATTTGAAGAGATGAATTATTTTGGTGTGGGATTTCCTTGCCCCGGAAGTGCTGGCTGCTTCCGGCGGGAGGGAGGGAGGGAGGCAGGAGGCTGTCATGGAGCTGTGCGAGATCCTCTACAACAAGGCGGAGTACATCGAGACGGTGAGCGAGCCAGTGCGGGCACCGTGTTTGTTCTTCCTCGGATGCTGGGTGATCGAGAGCGGAAATCAGGGCTCCGGGCTCGGATGGTAGACCCGTCGGTGGAGGGTTTGAGGTGGTGATGGTCATGGTCATGGTCATGGTCATGGGGATGGAGATGGAGAGGTCCCGCATTGAAGGATTGGGATGGGAGTGAGTCCCGCCAGTGGGGGGAGTGGGGGGGGGGGGGGGGGGAGAGAGAGGAGGTGGGAAGGGACGTTAGAGAAGGGTGGGGATGTTAGAGTAGGATGGAAGAGAAGGGCAATCCAATTATTGTAGGATGTGGGAAGAAATCCTATTATTGTAGGATGGGCGGACGTATCCCATTATTGTGGGACGGGGAACAATCCCATTATTGTAGGACGGGGGAAGAATCCCATTATTGTGCAATGGGGACATTAATCCCGTCAGTGGGGAATGATGAATCCTGTCAGTGGGGAATGGGGTGAGGCCTGTTAGTGTTGAGGGGGGCTTATCACTGGGATGTGGATGGAGCGGAGGTGGGGCTGGTCTCGTCGGTGGGATAGTGGGTTGTGGATTGGGCACAGTTGTGTTCGGTGTGACTTGAGGGGGCATTGTTTTGCTGTAGGTGCAGGGCTCTGCATCCATACAGTGAGAGTTGGGTGGGGGTGTTTAGGTGGTTGGGTCCATATAGGATCTTTGGTTGGGTCTGTGAGGGTTGCATCCTGTGCGGGGTGGGGATTGGTTCCTGAAATTGGTGGGTGTTCCTTTGACAAAAGTACCTGATGATTATGAGGATGCATGATTGGTTGTGATTGTAACTGCTGCTTTCCCCTCCTCTCAAATTGGGGTTAGAAACATAGATGCGTAGGCCATTCGATCCAGCAATGGCTCATGGCTGATCATCTAAAATCAGTACCCCATTCCTGCTTTTTCCCCATTTCCCCTGCTTCATTTAGCCCTAAGATAAACCTAACTCTTGAAAACATGCAGTGAATTGGCCTCCACTGCCTTCTGTGGCAGAGAATTCCACAGATTCACAACTCTCTGGGTGAAAAAAAAATGTCTTCATCTCAGTTCTAAATGGCCTACCCCTTATTCTTAAACTGTGACCCCTGGCTCTGGACTCCCCCATCATCTTTCCTGCATCTAACCTGTCCAATCCTTTAAGACTTTTATATGTTTCTATAAGACGCCCTCTCATCCTTCTAAATTCCAATGAATACAAGCCCAGTCGACCCATTCTTTCATCATATGTCAGTCTCGCAATCCTGGGAATTAACCTGGTGAATCTACGCTGAACTCCATCAATGGCAATAATGACCTTCCTCAAATTAGGAGACCAACTGCACACAATACTCCAGGTGCGGTCACACCAGGGCCCTGTACAACTGCGGTAGGACCTCCTTGCTCCTAAACTCAAATCCTCTTGCAATGAGGGCCAACGTGCCATTAGCTTTCTTCACTGCCTGCTGTACTGCATGCTTACTTTCAGTGACTGATGTACAAGCACACCCAAGCCTCTTTGCATCTCCCCTTTTCCTAATCTGACACCATTCTGATAATAATCTGCTTTCCTGTTCTTGCCACCAAATTGAATAACCTCACATTTATCTGCCATGCATCTGCCCCCTCACCCAACCTACCCAAGTCGCCCTGTAGCCTCATAGTATCCTCGTCGTAGCTCACACTGCCACCCAGCTTTGTGTCATCCGCAAACTTGGAGATGTCTCATTTAATTCCCGCGTCTAAATCGTTAATATATATTGTAAATAACTGGGGTCCCAGCACCAAGCCTTGCGGCACCCCACAAGTCATTGCCTGTATTTCTGAAAAGGACCCGTTGATTCCTACTCTTTACTTCCTGACTGCCAACCAGTTCTCTATCCATGTCAATAACTATCCCCAATACAATGTGCTCTAATTTTACACACTAATCTCTTGTGTGGGACCTTGTCAAAGGCTTTTTGAAAGTTCAGATGCACCACATCAACTGGCTCTCCCTTATCCATTCTACTTGTTACATCCTCAAAAAATTCCAGAAGATTAGTCAAGCATGATTGCCCCTTCATAAATCCATGCTGACTTTGACTGTTCCTGTCACTGCTTTCCGAATGCGCTGCTATAACATCTTTAACAATCGACTCAAGTATCATCCCCATTACCGATGTAAGGCTAACTGGTCTATAATTCTCTGTTTTCTCTCCTCACCTTTTCTTAAAAAGTGTAGTTACATTGGCTACCCTCCAGTCCACAGAAACAGACCCAGAGTCGAGAGAACATTGGAAAATGATCACCAATGCTTTCCACGATTTCTAGGGCCACCTCCTTGAGTACTCTGGGATGCAGACCATTAGGCCCTGGGGATTTATCTGCCTTCGGTCCCAACAGTTTACCAAATACCATTTTGTGACTAATGTGGATTCCCTTCAGTTCCTCCCTCGGTCCCCTAGTATTTCTGGGAGATTGTTTATGTCTTCCTTAGTGAAGGCAGAGACCAAAGTACTCATTTAACTGTTCTACCATTTCTTTGTTTCCCATTATAAATTCACCTGTCTGATTGTAAGGGACCTGCATTAGTCTTCACTAATCTTTTCCTTTTTACATATCTAAAGAAGCTTTTGGAGTCATTTTAAATTCCCCGCAAGCTTTCTTTCATGCTCTTCTTCTTCTTGTAGGATTCCGGCAGTGTAGACGCTGCTAAGCGTATTACTGCCCCTTTCATGCTCTTTCCCCCCTCTTAATTAACCCCTTTGTCCTCCTCTGTTAAGTTCTAAATTTCTCCCAGTCCTCCGGTTTGATGCTTCCTCTGGCCAATTTATATGTCTTTTCCTTGGACTTAACACTATCCTTGATTTCCCTCGTTAGCCACAGTTGAGCCGCCTTCCCCGTTTTATTCTTTTGCCAGACAGAGATGAACAATGTTGGAGATCATCCATGTGGTTTGCCATTGCATCTCCACCATTAACTCTTTAAGCATAATTTGCCAGTCTATCCTAGCCAATTCCCGTCTCATACCTTCAAAGTCTCCTTTCCTTAAGTTCAGGACCCTAGTCTCTGAATGTAAAATTCCACCATATTATGGTTACTGTTGCCCAAGGAGCTCTGCATAACAAGATCGCTAACTAATCCTTCCTCATTACACAATACCCAGTCTAGGATGGTCTGCCCTCTGGTTGGTTCTTCTACATATTGGTTTAAAATACCATCCCGTATTTTGGTCTTCCAACCAAAAAGCTGCAGATTGTTCAAATTTGAAACAATGACTGAAAATGGGGGAAACGTTCAGCAGGTGCGGCAGTATCTGTGAAGGCACAAACCGAGTCAACAGTTCCGTTCAATGACCGTAGGGGTGAATTCGCAAGGAAGGATTGTTAACCTGAACCATTGATTATTTTTCCCTCTTCACAAATGCTGCCTGAACTTTTGAATATTTCTGGCATTTTTTGCATTTGTTTTTGATGTGGAATTTACTGTGTTTAGCTGGCCTGAGGTTGTTGGGTGGCGGCCCTTGCAGATAGGGGATGATGGAGTTTGCACCTGTTGAGCAGTGTGACTGGTGTGGTAGTCGGGTTTCAGATTGCAAGGATTGGCACCTATGTGGTAGGTCAGTGGTTGTGCCAATGGAGTGTGGAGAGGTGTTTCAGTAAGTGGTGAACGAACGGTGATGTGCCGGTGACAAGTGACATGGTCCTTGTGGTGGGTATGTTTGGTATGTATGTGTAGTTTGAAGGGAGTGTAGTATTTGGGTGTCTATGATATGAGGAGTAGAAGAGCTTATTAGATTGCAGAGGTGAGGTAGGGTCCTGAGCTGCACTCAGCAACAGAGGATTAAGACCAGAAACTTATTTGGACCTGAGTCCCAGGATTGCTTGGAGATGAGCAGGGCTCATGTGGATTTGGTGGTGCTGTTTTGGGGTGTGGTGAGGGGATGGGCTATGATGATTGGAATATGTATTGGGGTGGGCAGTAAGATTTGCCATAGGACAGGCTAACAACTTTGTGTCTGAGGAGTGAGGTGGGATAGAGACTTTGGTGACCCAAGTGCAAATGCGTCAAGATGGAGGATTATCTCAGTGCCAGGTAGGATGTGGTTACCCCTGGGGGCCAAGGGGTGGGGTAAGAAGGGTGAGATGGGGAAAGGGGATAGGGAACTCGGGCATTGATAAGGAGAGGAGATTTCTGAGTTCCAGACCATAGTTGGAGATGTATGCTTGGTAAAGTCCCTAACTATTATGTGTTTTATCTGCAGGCCTCTGGTAACAAGGTGAGCAGGCAATCTGTGCTGTGTGGGAGCCAGAACATAGTACTAAATGGAAAGGTAAATGGAATCAATGTAGCAGAAATGCATAATTGAATGCAGTATTTGGGCCACATTCACAATTCTGTTGTCTGTCCTGACGTTTCTGTCCAATTCACATCAGTTTTCTGACCTATATTCATAAGTGATAGGAGTAGAATTGGGCCCATCAAGTCTACTTTGCCATTCAATCATGGCTGATCTATCTCTCCCTCCTAACTCCATTCTCCTGCCTTCACCCCATAACCTCTGACACCCGTACTAATCAAGAATCTATCTATCTCTGCCTTAAATATATCCACTGTGGTCCGCCCTGTTTCGACTAATGCAATCAACCCGGCGTGCACAATCAAATAAGATCAAATAGAACAAGTTGTCCTACAACTTTAGGCTGTGCATGCCATACGCAAGAAGAAGAAGAAATATATCCACTGACCTTGCCTCCACAGCCTTCTGTGGCAAAGAATTCCACCGATTCACCACCCTCTGACTAAAGAAATTCCTCCCCATCTACTTCCTAAAAGACCGTCCTTTAATTCTGAGGCTATGACCTCTAATCCTAGACTCTCCCACTAGTGCAAACATCCTCTTCACATCCACTCTCTCCAAGCCTTTCACTATTCTGTACGTTTCAATGAGGCCCCCCCCCCTCATTCTTCTAAACTCCAGTAAATACTGTAATATCCAGGTTACTATTTTATAATCCAAACCTTTATATTTAAATCAAATTATTTCATGATTCGCTCCACTCCTGTAACTGCCAAAGATCCCATGTCATTTTAATCTGCACTGTCTACCATTCTGGTATCTTGAACATTCATTCTGAAACCACTGGTGGTTGTACCATCAGCTGCCTGGGACCAAAACTCTTCTCCTCATGCTGGTAAATGTTCTTTAAGCATGTCTTTGATTGAGCTTTTGGTCACCGATCCTAATTCCTGCTTTTGTCCTCTTACTTTTCCATTCCTCTTGTTACCTGACACCCTTTTGTCTGCTTGTCTACATTTGTCCTCTTTTGCCACCCATCTCCTTTTCATCTCTATCCTTTGACCACCCATCTACAAATCGAAATCCTCCTCACTTGATTCTCCATATCTCTTATCAGGCTCTATCGTGCCCCCACCTCTCCTTTAGCTTTCTCCCCACTACTACAACCAGTCTGAAGAATGGTCCCAACCCAAAATATTGCCTATCCACATCCTCCAGACATGATGCCTGACCCACTGAGTTACTCCAGCACTTTGTGTTCTACACAAGATTCCAGCATCTGCAGTTCCTTGTCTTTAATTTATGTTTGTGTGGCTCAGTGTTGCATTTGTTTGCATCATCTTACTATACTAAAGCAGCCAAATCAAAGCAGGTTGACATGCTTATGTTTTATTTTGTGAACAGTGTTACACTGAGTGATAACAGAGCGGCAATAAGTCTTGATGATCAGAGATCATAGGTTTAGAAGTAAAACCCATGTTCCTTGTTAGCTTTTTTTCCTGAAGGCCTCTCTTGGTCATGCAGTATAATCCCTCGAAGCATTTGTATTTTTTATGCCCTCATCTTCGTGCTCTCTAACATGGAGAGCATCTCAGCGCATCTGTTTATGCTTCTTAGAACCCCATCCCATCCACCGATGCACCCATTCCATTTGATGGTATTGGTTTGTGGTGCATCAGCGACTCGGGCTGCTTTTCTCACGTATTCAGTACTCTGGTTATTAATGACCAGATGTGTGACCCTCTAGTCTGTGGCTACAGCCACTCCAACCAGAACACTTAACTAGGAACCCAGGAATCCCTTGTATTAGTTGCTGCTGTCCTCTGGATATCTCGTGTTCTGGATATGTTTCATTTGTAAATTTACATTAAGTAAAATGACAAACTTTATTCTGTGGCTGTTACACATCGTGAATTTAATGTGGTTGTTTTATTTTTGAAACAGACCATTGTGATGAATGATTGCATAATCCGTGGAGACCTGGCAAATGTGAGAGTTGGACGACACTGTGTCATCAAGAGCCGAAGTGTCATAAGGCCACCTTTTAAGAAATTCAGCAAAGGGTGAGGCTGTTGCATTGTACAATCCAGAGCTTCCTTTATCCACCTTTTCCCTCATCGTCCAGAAATTTCTGAATCAAATTTTGCAGAAGATGGCCTTTTATTATTCAAAATTTCTGTTGTATATTATATTTGCAAAGATTCTGGTATGATCAGCTATGAGTATGAACCCAGGCTTTTATAATTATGGTCATTGGCAAACTAGCAGCAGGCAAAGATTGGATGTACTCTCTTCCATACATTTTGAGTAGTGTGCTATAATGTAATTTTATTTTTACGATTAATAGTTCAAATAACAGAGCAGGGTTTGTGGTACAATTCAAAATAATTTGGTTAGAACAGTGTAGCATCTGAGTTTATAGAAAGACAGGTGCTATGCAGTTTAATGTATTGTGATTATTTGCCTTGCAATTATATTAATGAGCACGAGGTAGACATATAAATTACCAAAGCATTAAGATTAGACCCTTTTGATCTACTGTTTGAGCTTTTCATGCCATTTCCCAGTCCACTTTTGTCAAATTTGAGCTTGTATCATTGTAAATATTTGTTATGGTTCAATGGCACTTTATTCTCACATTTCCCTAGATATAGTGAAATTCCTTTTTTGCATACAATCAGTAAAATCTTGCTATGCATAAGCATAATCATACCCAAGTGCAAGAATGAAACATTAGTAGATTACACTGAGGCAGTATACAAGAGCAGCCACATTTCCAGTGCCATCTTGTATCCTTCAAGTTTCAAAGTTCTTAAAGTGAAGTCTTAACTTGGCCTTAAAGGCCCGTTATACTGGTAGCGAGCCATGGTCAGAATTGCAGATGTTTACCTGGCCTGGTGATGCTGTTGGTGTCTTCTACCATTTCATCTGTGTTGCTACAGGCCATATCTAATCCGTGTGCTTGTCTGACCTCTATCGAACCTCCAGCAGCACCTGATCCAAGAGATTCCCCGGCTGCTGCAGGGCCCCCAGCAGCCCACTCAACCCATGAGATTGCCATCTCTCGCCTCCTACAGTTATGGTTAGGTCACTAGTTTCAGATCCACATTTCTCTGCATCATTGAATTTAAATTCTTCTAAGCTGTGACCATTCTTTCCTTGGGGATTTTCTTACTACAAGACTATTAACTGATCCTTTCCCATTGCATAATATCAGATCTAAAATAGCCTGCCCTCTGGTTCTGCAATGTATTGCTCCAAGACATAATTCTGAATTACTTTGTTTTTCCAAGGTTATCCTTACCATTTGATTTATTCAATCCAGCTGATGGCTAATATTAGCTCTGAACATCATAGTATCTTTCTTACAATTCCTCATTATTTCTGGATTTTTTTTCTGTCCTAGAGTGAAGCTATATTAGGCTTATATAACGCTTCCATCAGTGACTTGCCTTTCTTATCCATCCAAATTGATTGTACATCTAGAGCTTCTCATCATTTGTGAGAGCTGCTATACCCTTTTTTTGTCTGTCCT
Organism: Malacoraja senta; assembly: GCA_038087875.1. Taxonomy (NCBI): domain Eukaryota; kingdom Metazoa; phylum Chordata; class Chondrichthyes; order Rajiformes; family Rajidae; genus Malacoraja; species Malacoraja senta. Next base: position 69,835,786 of record CM075981.1, read on the forward strand.
TTCTAATTGTCAAATGCTCTGCTTCCTGCTTTGGTCACCATGCAACCACATCTCTTAATGGCTTCCAGAAAAAGCCCATTTATTCCTATTAATCCTGCTATTGATCTATCTTGGTAAAAAATGCTGCATACATTCAGATGAAGACCTTTTTCTTTTATGTCTTTTATTTGTTGGTACATAGAAACATAGAAACATAGAAAATAGGTGCAGGAGTAGGCCATTCGGCCCTTCGAGCCTGCACCACCATTCAATATGATCATGGCTGATCATCCAGCTCAGTATCCTGTACCTGCCTTCTCTCCATACCCCCTGATACCTTTAGCCACAAGGGCCACATCTAACTCCCTCTTAAATATAGCCAATGAACTGGCCTCAACTACCTTCTGTGGCAGAGAATTCCAGAGATTCACCACTCTCTGTGTGAAATTTTTTTTTCTCATCTCGGTCCTAAAAGATTTCCCCCTTATCCTTAAACTGTGACCCCTTGTTCTGGACTTCCCCAACATCGGGAACAATCTTCCTCAATCTAGCCTGTCCAACCCCTTAAGAATTTTGTAAGTTGCTATAAGTTCCCCCCTCAATCTTCTAAATTCTAGCGAGTACAAGCCAAGTATATCCAGTCTTTCTTCATATGAAAATCCTGACATCCCAGGAATCAGGCTGGTGAACCTTCTCTGTTCTCCCTCTATGGCAAGAATGTCTTTCCTCAGATTAGGAGACCAAAACTGTACGCAATACTCCAGGTGTGGTCTCACCAAGACCCTGTACACTCCATTGTGTGGCTGCTCTGCCCCTACTTAATGCATTGTGGATATTATTACCCTGAACTATTCATAACTCTCTTTTTCTCTTTGTTTCCTGCATACCCCTTCACATGAACCTCTTATCTTCTATACTTGGCATTTCTCTCTCCTCTGATTCCACCCCGGTGCCAAATTCGAATAACCGTCCTCACAGCATCAGTGGGTGTAATGGGCCTTGTTTTCAGCATTGTAGGGACCCAGGGCTGGTAGAAGGTCTGATGATTGAAATAGTTTGCAGCTAATTAAGGGTGCTAATTAAGATGGAGGAGGCAGGCTATTGTCCGATGGTTTGTAGGGTATTAGGTATAAGAAAGTGTTTCTTTATTTTTTATTAACTTACCTGTTAATGAATTGTAACTTCTTTGCATTGCAGAGTTGCCTTTTTCCCACTGCACATTGGTGACCACGTGTTCATTGAGGAAGACTGTGTGGTAAACGCTGCCCAGATTGGATCTTATGTTCACATAGGAAAGAACTGTGTGATTGTAAGTACAGCGCCTCTTAATCACTGAGCAGTGTGTAATTGCAAGGCACACTCTTTGTATGTAGTTTAAAGTAGGAGGCAGGAACTTTCAATGGGCAGTCCAGTGACCTTTTGAGAATTGGAAATGCAAAGTGTGTTGGGGATGGCATGCTGGAAGTGTTGCAATTGGAGGCAAGGGTTATCTGTTTCTAGAGGATTGTAGGGAATGAAGGAGTTGTATGGGTATTTGTGGGATTGGCAAGTTGTATTGTGTACAGTTCCAGTAGCTGTGCCATAAATAGCCATTTCATCCCGATTCGTAGTAGTCTGCTTGATTGGTACCTCATCTACCATCCTAAATGTTTATTCCCTTCTCCACCAGTGCACAGTTGGCAGTTATTAGAAGAACAAATATTGACCAAGACAGCAGGGAGAATTTCTATGTTCTATGTATTGTCATGTAATTGTTTGCATCTTGGGCAGATTGGACTTCAGTTTACTATTTCATCTTGACTGGAGCCCTCTTTTGGCACTGTACCAGGAGTGAAAGTAACTGAAATATTTTTAACTTGCCCTTTCATTGACCTGTGCCCATTCATCCCCAGATCCTCTAGTACCTCTTTTAGAAATGTGCCTTCTAATTTGCAAATAATAATAACCAAATAATAACCATTGCATTTCTCAGCATTAAAGTTCATTTGCAATATATCCAATCATACGACAGGCTGTTTGTTTCTCCATGAACTTGCTATCATATATACTGAAAACTAGTGGGCCCAATACAAAGTCCTAAGATTCATCAGATTGCACTATGGCTCATTTTTTTGGTGTGGGTTAATATTTTGGAGTCCTTCCATTTGTGCAGTTGCACATGTAATCTTTTTGTATTTAATTCCTTATCTAGCTATACATTGCAGTACAAATCCAGAAATAATCAGGGTTCATAAGAAAGCTACACAATAATCATAGGTGACTTTAGCCATGTAGAAAAACGGGTGTGTATTTTTCTGCTGTTTATCTCTTTATAGGGTCGGAGGTGTGTTCTGAAAGATTGCTGCAAGATTCTGGATAATACTGTCCTTCCTCCAGAAACCGTGGTCCCTCCTTTCACTGTCTTCTCTGGCTGCCCAGGTAATTGTGAGAGTTGAGCATGGTCATCAGAGGCCAATGTTATCATTTGTTAAGGGGGAGAAGGGTGACAACCATGCTCCTACAGTTATAGCTAAGTTGTGTGATTGCACCGTTTTAGTCATGTTGCACTCCTACTGTTCTATTGAACAGAGAGGCAGGTACAGAAGCAAGTATTGTTGCAGGAAGTTCCTAACTCCCAACAGGCATTGGATTGTGCAAGTTCTGATTTTCACAGCTGAATCAGCTGTTTTCAGAATCTTCAAAAAAAAAATCATAATCTTTGTGCTTTAGTTTGACTGTGTAAGACGGGGGTTATACATAGATACATAGATACATAGAAATTAGGTGCAGGAGTAGGCCATTCGGCCCTTCGAGCCTGCACCGCCATTCAATACGATCATGGCTGACCTTTTTCGTCCCGTTTACCCCTGGCAACTTTAATAGCACATAGCAATGTTATTTCACTTATTTATGAACAACTAATGATGAACATATACCAGAACCAGAACCAAACACAGTCAATCAATGAGAAAAAATATGTACAAACCCAGAATCAACAAATTTACCCTCTGGGTAGGCGAAATTTACCCCCTGGTATAAGAGATCTGTTGATATTGGGGCATACCATTGGTGGATTGCCTCTGTCCATTCTTTCTGATGTCCAACATGCAATCCTTCATTTTCGAATAAGTTAACAAAGAAGAGGGATGGGGAAAGAGTGAAAGCTTTAAGCTGCTGCATTCACCCTGAGCCAGGAGACCTTTTGTGTTGGTGCTGAGCATCAAAGTGGTGATTTACATGTTGCCAGTCACCTAAACCTTGCTGGTTCCATTTAGTCTTAGGTTTTTCTTCTCTTGTTACTGAAGAGTATAAACAATACGTAGTTCTCCTGGTTAACTTAAGTCTCTTCCTTTCAAGGCTTTATACTGGGCATTTGCAGCTCTGCATTAAAAGTCATGGCAGGGGCGATGTGTTGGGCATTTGAGCAAAAGATCTCGATTGGCGTTGACAATGTGGTTCAGAGGGAGCGCTGGACTGATGGTCTTTTAGATATGGTTCTAAACCGCAGCCATCTGAATATAAATATAGATTATATGGAGTGCTCAGAAGTTCATAAGTTATAGGAGCAGAATTTGGTCATTTGGCCCATCAAGTGTACTCCGCTACTCAATCATGGCTGATCTATCTTTCCGTCGCCACCCATTCTCCTGCCTTCTCCCCATAACTGCTGACATCTGTACTAATCAAGAATCTGTCAATCACCGCCTTAAAAATATCCATTGCCTTGGTCTGCACAGTCTTGTGTGGCAATGAATTCCACAGTTTCACCACCCTCTGACTATAGAAATTCCTCCTCATTTTTCTAATGGTACATCCTTTTATTTTCAGGCTATGGCCACTGGTCCTAGACACTCCCACTAGTGGAAACATCGTCTCCAAATCCACTATCCAGGCCTTTCACTTATCTACCTGATCTGCATCATTCATCATCCCTGCTTAATTATCTCGTCCTGATTACATTGCTTATTGTGAATTGACACCTGTTTCCGATGTTATAACTATCTATACTCGTGTATTGGGATTTTCTGTGAGGTGGTTAACTTTTTATTTCATCTTATCTCTGAAAGGAATGTGATCCCTTATGGGGGAGGTGAAGGAACATTGAGTTTTTGTTTTTGGATTTTCTGACAGGTCTTTTTACTGGTGAACTCCCAGAGTGCACACAGGAGCTCATGATTGATGTTACAAAAAGTTACTACCAGAAGTTTTTGCCACTTTCTCAGATTTGAGATGGGCCTTTTCTCTACAGCACCATGAAGACAGGTATGTTAAGGCAGGGTGAATTAGGGTGTGTGTTGGGGGGGGGGGGGAAAGGAACTCTGCATTCATACAACAAGAACTCAGGTGGATGTCAGCAAGCCCATAAATGCTTAATATATAATGCCAGGGTTTAGTAAAGCCCTTCTTGTTTCTCTCCATCTTCCTTTATGACTGGAATACATTTAAGATGTAACTGATTTTCGCTTTCAAATTCCCAATTTAGTCTCTGGTAAATCTATCTTCCTTCAATTGCCTTAACTTGCTTGTCTTGATTCCACCTCGTACAAATAGACAAGTTCAGAATGGGCCTAAGCCACAGGGCCCCTAAGCCTGCTTTGCCGTTTAATAAGATCATGGCTAATCGGACTGTAAACTCAACACTGCATTTCTGTTTACCTATGGTGACCTTTCACCCGTTCCTGTAGAACTGTATCTGGTTGATTTGTAAGTCCGTTCCATCATTTACACAAGGCTTCTATGTGCACTCAACACATGGACTCTGGGTTCTCATTGCCATCAGTGCTGTTCCTTTATTGTTTGCCATGGGCCAGAGATTCTCAGGGGTTGGTGGAGATGTTGTGGGGTTTTTCTCCAAGGGGGTTCTTTAAATCTTTTCCTTCACCTGAAAATCTCTTCCTGCGACAGAATTCACAAAGTCCCAGTCTTCCCAGTGCAGTGGAACTATTCCCAACTGCAAGCAAACTACAGTAGGAAAGAAGAGTCTCAACCCGAAACGTCACCCATTCCTTCTCTCCAGAGATGCAGCCTATCCGGCTAAGTTACTCCAGCATTTTGTGTTTATCTTTGAATTAAACCAGTATCTGCAGTTCTTTCCTACAGTAAGCAGACAATTTTATTTGTGTGTACTCAGAGCTGAAGTTCAAGTTATCATTGACTCCTAGTGAAGCATACAAGGGGATGAGTCTTGTGTCAATATCTGCAAAACATTCCCTTACCACCATGGTGTACAACACCACCATCTAATAATTGAAGTCTACTTTGACATCCAGAAAAATGAGGCAACTTCCAATGTCTCAGGAGACTTCTCTCAGTGAAGACACTCTTCAGTGATGAAATTTACCATCACATTTATTGTGCCAGCACAGCCTTTGATTATCTGTGGAACAACTGTAGTGGTCCCTGCTCTCTCCTCTCCACCCCTACCTCATCAAGATGAGGCCTATATGGAGATTCACATAGGCACTAGAAAGAGACTACTAGCAGTGTCTTTGCAAAATCCACCAAACTCACTACCAGTATCAACAAACTTGCAGCTTCTGTTTGACCAATTTTCTGAGCATTGATGCCATATTTACACTTGGCCTATGCTGTGGCTTTTCCAACAAGTCTGCTAATTCTGATTTCTGCAAAATAACCTCAAAGATTTTGTTTTGGAGTTAATACATGTATGTTTTGAAGAATGCAAAACCAACGTGGATAAACAGCTGAGATAACAATGGGTCATAGTCTAATTTAAAGATGGGACAAACACACCATTCCAGAGGTTAGCACATATCAGGTTGGCGTTTGGCAGCATTGTCCTGATTTACTCAGGAGGGTTCCAGGATCTGTACATATTAACTGTGCTGAAAACCAGGTTTAATCCTGAGATAGTGGTTGGAGATTAAATTGGAAGACTAATGTTCTTCCCGTAACTAGGAAGCACAACACACCATTAACTGATTTTTGACCTTGCATTATTCAAAATGGTTATCGCACTTAATTCTTGTATTGATGGGTGCACAATAACTCATTGTGTAACTGGTAATATTGAAGTATTGACTAAAATTTCATATTGTGCGTCTTTGCTCAGGAAAGATTTCCTGTACATGCTCTGATGTGCACAATTATTTTTTTTAATTTGCAATCTTGCCCATACTAATTTTCTGATTTTTTTGATGGAACATATAAAAGAGGTTTCAGTACAAACAAGTAATTTGAGCCGTCTGGTTCTTGCTGCTGTTGATGCTTCATAGAAGCCTAGCCCATCTCTCCTCTTCAGCAGTCATTACACCTTCTTGGTAATTTCAAGTAACGCAGTCCAGGGATATTGGTCTGGTCTGATATTTGAAACAGTCTTGTTTTCTATGTGGTAGGGAAGAGAATAAAGGACAAAGGACATTTATTGTCACATACACCAAATGGTGTAGTGAAATTTGTCTTGCCATGCAGCACAAATTAGACACAACATTAAAGAAATTTAACATAAAACATAAAACATCCCCCCACAATGGTTCCCACTGCCCGCAGACCCGCAGCTCCGCGATGTTTCACCTGCGGGCTTAGGGGTTTGAATTGTCATTCATCTAAGAGAAATCATCCAAGATTTTTAACATCTGCTTTTACAAAACGTTGTCAATGGTCAATTACATATTTCACTGCGCCTGACTGTGGCAAAGGTGGGTGAATGCATTTGAGGAACACATCAGCTGAAATCTAATAATGGTTTCTTCCTCTTGTATTCCAGCACATAATCAATTTTTATGTTTGCCATAGGATCTTGTGCAAAATATAACCAAATGTTTTCTATGTCATTATTAAGCATCAGCTGTTAACTTTGAATTAAATCCACACTACTACAATCTTGTTTAAAATGGATAATGTAAATACAGTTACCTTCTCATGATGGGCTGAAGGCTTTGGGTAATTCTAATTCTGCCCCTGAGTGTCTGCCACTCCATGCTAGAGTTTAAACTCTTTAACACCTATTCTCTCGTCTATCATTCTTTTTTTTCTTGTTGCAGTATCTACTTTACTGGGGACCTGAAATTGAATTACTGGACAAAGTTTGAACACTGCCTGGGCACTCCCAGGTCATGAAGCGGCTCTGGCAAAGGGAAACCTTGGTGTCGTAAATAGTTCTGTTTCTTTAGGCCCGGTGAAGACCAGCTGCTTCTCCACAGCTACACTTAAGACGATGGTGTGCGATCTTCACTTCATAATTTAATATTTTTATTGGCTCTGCTCAGTGCCAGAAAAACAAATTGAGCCTGATATATGCTGTAATTATTTATGAAATTATTTTGGGACTGAGATGTTAAGTCACCAGGCTACCTGTGTATTCTAACTCGGTTTGTTGCATTAATCCTGTCCCCATTAGGAAAGATTTTCCATTGTGGCTCAGTGTAAGCAGTTGTGTTATTTTTCAAAAGAATGACCCTGACCTTTCTTTACCGTTTGTGTAAAGTGTTATCAACCTTTGCACAATTCTTGACTGACTGATCATAAATATCACCTGAGAACCATGATGATCCCAGATGAGTAACTGGGGTTGCAGGTTGCCGGTTGCCCCTGCACATACATGCAACTAATGCAGAACAGGTCTACCATAACCTCCATGGAATTGACATCCTATAACTGAAATGCATTCAGACAAGATTATAAATAATACACCGTTCAGCAATGTCGGGGTTTTTTGTATTCACTGTCCATGTGGCCTTTCCAGGCAATTTTTCTTCACGTCGTCATCCAAATCATTTATCATACATTTATTAATGCTTACATCAACATGCACTTTTACCCAGTTTAACACATCTACGGTCAGGCAGTAATTTTGTCTGTATGAAATAGAAGGTGTTCTTTTTTTTTTTTTACAATTTTTTAAATTAGAAGCAAGTACATAATAAAAACATTTCATATATATCAATCATACATTGCAAATAATTATCAATTATTTAATAACTCTGCTTCTATTTTTTTTTATATAGATAGAAAATAATAAAGAGAAAGAAAAAAGCATGGTAAAAAAAAGATGGAATAATTTACTAATACTACAACATTGGAGATAGGTTTGAAGATTATTAAGTATACTTTTCATCTCATCTGAGCTCGAGCTTCAGTCAGTTTTCCGTGCGAACCATTCTACCCTTCAAATAGTCGATAAATAGAAGGTGTTCTAAATAAGAATTTAAAATGATGCTGGTGGTCCAATTGATGCATCATGTAACATCAATAGATATTACTTTGTAGTTAATGCAAGTTCTAATACAAATAATGCAATTTCACCACAATTCTGAAATAAAAAAACCTCTAAAAGAAGAGTGTGTCTATGACAAAAATCTCTAGCCCTTAATGAAGTAATTTCTCAGTATTCCTAGTATTGGATTCACTGCAGAGATCCTGGATGGTTGCTGCAATTCTGTTTATGTTATCTATTTTACTTGTTTTTTCATTTTGTTTAAGAAATCTAGATGGGCAGGTGAATTTGGTTTTGCCATTGAGGATGGCTTTCACTGATTTTGATTTTTGTTGTTGTTGTTGCAGTTTATGACTGATCTTGTAAGAGTACTTGATAAATTCTGCTCTTTCCATGCTTGCATGTAGTGCGGAAGATCTACTTCATCCATCAGCCACAGAACAATTGTGGGAATTGTCATTCCTTTAACATGCGTTCCCCTTCAGTTTCACTTAAGAGAATTACTTCAAACAGTACTTTCTTTGTAATGTTCTGTTCTGTTCTGTTCTGCAATAACTTGGCAATTATAACAATCTCAGATCAGAATGCTAGCCTTCATCAGACAGGGCATCGAGTACAGAAGTTGGCATGTTGCAGTTACGCAAGACATTATTGAGACTGCACATGGAGGATTGTCTTCAATTTGGTCACCGTTCAGTAGGAAATATGCCATTGAGCTGGAAGGTATGCAGAAAAGATTTGCAAGGATAGTGCCAAGACTTGGGACTGAGATGGGGAGAGGTAGGGAAGGCTGGGACTTTATTCTTTGGAGTGCAGGAGACTGAGGGGTGATCTTATAGTGGTGTATAAATTCATGAGGATCATAGATGGGTTGAATGCACATAATTATTTCCCCCAAGGTTGGGGAATGAAGAATCAGAGGGCATTGATTTAAGTTCAGAGGGGCAACATTTAATAGGAACCTGAGAGCAACCTTTTCCACGCAGCGGATGGTACATATATGGAAGGAGTCACTGGAGGATGTGGTTAAGGCAGGTACACTAACAACATTTGAAAGACATTTGAACAAGTCGGTTTCCTCCCACACTCCAAAAACATAGTTTGTAGGTTAATTGGCTTGGTATAAGTGTAAAGTGTCCCTAGTGTGTGTAGGGTAGCGTTAATGTGCGGCGATCGCTGGTCGGCGTGGACTCGGTGGGTCGATGGACCTGTTTCCGCGCTGTATTTCTAAACTAAACTAAACTACATGGATGGGAAAAGTTTAGAGGCATATGGGTCAAACCTTGGCGAAAGGGACTAGCTTAGATGGGCATCTGGGTCGGATGGACTAATTGAGCTGAATGGCCAGTTTCCATGCTGTATGACTATGTGTTGCATTTTGTATTGCATGTGTTGCATTTTGGATGAATAAAAACAAGCCAAAAATCAACTGAAAACTATGGAAGATTAAATAGGCACATTTATTCTATTGGGTTGTGGCTTTTATGTTGGATTTATATACAGCAAGGACCCAGTTCCTGCTGACAACACCACAAACGTAGCAGTTGAAATAATTTTTGATATGTCTCCCTTTAAATCTGACATATTCAATTGTGGACTTTACAAAATCTACTTTCATAAACCTTCACCATGACAGCAAACAATTGTTTCATATAGCAGCAGAGAATAATGTGAACATCTTTGGCATCCTCTAAATACTTGCATTGAAAATATCTCCATGGAAGTAATGGTACCCTTGTTGGCTCATTTTCAGTTGGTAATGTAACTTGAATGGCACAAGCAACAGAAAGGTTTGTGTAGTGATACCTGCTTGCTTACAAATGACCACCTCAGCGTAACATAGTTGAGCTTTCAGTTTTGGTGTAATCCGGTTGTTAAAGTTTTAAGCCAACACTAATACTTGGGCACTAAAATGTCAATTATTTTGTAAGTAATTGCAACTGTGCATCTATATTGCAGTCAGTAGAAAAATATCGGAATATTATTAACTTGTTTATTTCTGCTGGTGTCTTAAATCATCATCCTACTCCATGCTTTCTTTAAATCATGTTCTGCAGAAAGACTGGAAATTCAGTCAGGCCTGAAAAAGAAAATAAGACATTCCACTGCTAAGAGAACATGGCCTGAACCTCCACCCTGTCCTATCCAAATAGAATATGTCCTTCACTCACATAGCCATTTGTATGCAATAAAGTGCCTCTCCCAAAAAACAATCAAACTTTAATTCCCTAGAAGAGGTTAGTAATATGCAATGGCATTGAGAAAGTTGAGGCTCAGTGATACCACAAACATGGACACCTGCACATGGATCCAACTGTTTTTTAGTAGATCTATTGTGTGGGACACATTCATGAACCTGGGATCTCTGGTACTTGGTGGTTTTAGGGCTCCTGTGACTGATGGGCATTGAGAAAATTGGGAGGCTGCAATTAGGAATTCTACTCAGGGCACTTTCGGCTTAATCACATACTTTGGGCGGTATTAAACTGTACCATAACTTTAATATATTGTATAACATAAATGATTTGAATGTGACTTTTGATTGCACTACACTATATCTTTACCTTGAATGTTTCCACCTCTCTGACCCTACTTCTAAAATTTGTCATTTGGAGTTTAAATGGTTTGTTAAAACAAATGAAAGCTTACAGATGATTTATTGTAATGGTACAGCAACACATGAAATTTAAACTTACTTGCCATTGATATTACAGTAAGTCTGTAGGTAACTCCCAGCTATGGTGCACAGTTTGCATTCACCTGCTGCACGCTCAGCATTGCATTTACTCCTGCCAGTTTCCCCAGTGGAGGTTTCAGTTTGTTACTCCTGCTTGTAATGCTCCAAGGGAGACAAAAGTGCTGGAGAAACTCAGCAGATGCAGCAGCATCTATGGAGCGAAGGAAATAGGCAACGTTTCAGGCCAAAACCCTTCTTCAGGCTGAAGAAGGGTTTCGGCCTGGAACGTTGCCTATTTCCTTTGCTCCATAGATGCTGCCGCACCCGCTGAGTTTCTCCAGCACTTTTGTCTACCTTCGATTTTCCAGCATCTGCAGTTCCTTCTTAAATGCTCTAAGGGAAGACAGTTTAGAGGTGGGATGGCCTTTTGTTTTGTCATATCTGTTAAAGCAGGATTAGCTTTGTGCAAATGCAATAAAATTTAGCGTGTATTTTATATTGTTTTTAGATCACATGCAAAATATCAACCTCAAGAGAGCATATTGTTGAGGGGGGCAGTATATCTGCAGCAGGGTCAATTCTGCAAGAGGCTGAAGTGTTGGCAAATATTAGAATCTCATAATTGCAATCTGAAAAATGCCATTGAATAACATATATATTCCTGCACATGATCCATACCCACCTCCATTCCCAAATGTTGAAACTTTGAATAAAACATCAAAATGCTCAGCAGATCAGGTCTCATCCGTGGAGGGAATGGACATGCAATGTTTCAGTCTGATTGTAGGGGGGGGGACTAGAAAACAAAGGTCTTTAGTTTAGTTTATTATTGATGTACGGTGAAAAGCTTTTGTTGCGTGCTATCTAGTCAGCAGAAAGACAATACGTGATTACAATCAAGCCATTCACAGTGTATAGATACATGATAATGGAAAAACGTATGGTGCAAGGCTGCTGGAGGTGAGAGTGAACGCGAGCGCGATTGGCTGCCGCTGCTCTCTCTCCGAATTGTCTATTGTTGCTGCATATGTTGTTTTTGTTTCATGCTTGTTTTAACTGTAAGGTGTCCTTGAGAGTCCTGAAAGGCGCCCTATAAATAGAATGTATTATTATTAAAGCCAGCAAAGTCCGATAAAGGATAGTCCGAGGTTGGCAAAAATGTTGGAGAAACTCAGCGGGTGAGGCAGCATCTATGGAGTGAAGGAATAGGTGACGTTTCCTATTCCTTGGCTCCATAGATGGCTGCCTCACCCGCTGAGTTTCTCCAACATTTTGTCTTCCTTAGATTTTCCCAGCATCTGCAGTTATTTCTTAAAGGATAGTCCGAGGGTCACCAAAGAGGTAGATGCTCTCTGGTTGTGGAAGGAAGATTCAGTTCCAGATAAAGCTGGAAGAAAGTGTCCCTGAATCTGCATGCATGCATCCATCCATCCATATATCCATGCATGCATTCATGCTTTCATTCTCTGTAACTAGGGATTAGCATGCTGGAACCATACTCTGCAGCGATTGGCCGCCGCCGCCGCTGCCGCCGGAGATCGCTAGGCAACGACCCGGGTGCATTTAAACGGTCGGCTAGCGGGCTCCCGGCGTGCAGCGCGGCCCGGGGGCGGTCCGTTTGAACGCGGACAGCCAATGGGAAGTGCCGCTCGCCTCGCCAACTGCCGATTTGAATCGGAGCCCGCGAGGCGGGGGCCCGGGACAGTGTGTAGGTCATTCACTCAGGCAGCTGCCGCCCGGAACACACCTCACCGACCCTCCGCTCCACGGGCACTGGAGCAGCAGCAACCGCAGCCCGGACCGGACCAGACTCTCCACTCCACGGCCAGTGTGCAGTCTGCAGCCGCTCCAGACCCCCTCTCTGCCCAGCTGCTCCGAGGCCAGTTCCGGCTAGTTTTCGTCTCTCGGCTCCAGCCCCTCGTCCACGATGACTACGGTGCCCGTCAAGCCGGCGGCCAAGTCGGCAGCCGCCCCCAGCCCGCCCGACATCCCCGATATCCTGGTCAACCCCAAGAGCATGAAGCGCTACACCCGTGGCCGCTTCCTGGGCAAGGGCGGCTTCGCCAGGTGCTACGAGATCACGGACATGGAGACCGGCGAGGTGTTCGCCGGCAAGATCGTGTCCAAGACGCTGCTGCTGAAGCCGCACCAGCGGGAGAAGATGACGATGGAGATCTCCATCCACAAGAGCATCTGCCACAGCCACGTGGTGGGTTTCCACGGCTTCTTCGAGGACGACGACTTCGTCTACGTGGTGCTGGAGCTGTGCCGGCGCAGGGTGAGTGCGAGGGGGCCGAGGACGCGGCGGGGGCAGGGCGAGGGAGGGTTAGAAGGTGTTGGTCGGGGTTGGGTCGCGGTGGTGTATCCTCCGCTCGTATGTGTGTGTGTATGTGTGTGTGTGTGTATATGTTTGTATATATATATATATATATATATATATATATACATGTGTTTGTGTGTGTGTGTATATGTTTGTATATATATGTATACAGTTACTCCAGCATTGTCTATATATACACACACTATATATATATATATATATATATATATATATCTGGATGTGTGTGTATATATATATATTTGTGTGTGTTATATATATATTTACTTGCACTGAACTTTTATTTCCCCGTATATTAATTATTTACAGATTACTATATGTGCATATACTGTGCTGCTGTAAATGAGCATTTCATTGTTTTATCTGGGACATTTGACAATAAAACTACCCGGGCCGTTCTCCGTTCTCCACCCTGGGCCCGGGCCCTATTCTTCCAGCTCTTCCACACCTACGGCCGCGTCTCCCTTTAAACGGAGCAGTTGATTTTTAAACTTGGCGGCTCGCAACGGGTTGGTTGGCCCCAGAGCGGCGCTCCTCCCCCGGCGGGCGGGGCCAAGGCCGGCCGCTGAGGGCCGGGGAGATGCGGCTCTCCTTCACCACCTCTCCCCCTCCTGTGACCCGGCGCTGTGCACAGCCCCTCTTCTCCACACATTACTATAACAGCATTGTCCGTCTGCCTCTATTTTTAAAACTGCCTCTTGTTAATGTAAAACACAAAACGTTGCAGTAACTTAACAGGTCAGGCATCAATGAAGGAATTCCAGTTTGAAAAAGGGTTCCGACTGGAAACGTAGCCTATTCCTTTTCTCCAGAGACGCTGCCTGCCTGACCCGTTGATACTTCACCACTTTATGTCTATCTTCAATTTGAAGGAAGGTCCCAACCCGAGTTGGCTGACCCGATGAGTTGCTCCAACACTGTTTTATTCAAGGTACACAAAAATGTTGGAGAAACTCAGCGGGTGCAGCAGCATCTATGGAGCGAAGGAAATAGGCAACGTTTCGGGCCGAAACCCTTCTTCAGACTGTTTTGTTCAAGATTCCAGCATTAGCAATTTATTGTGTCTCTCTTATTAATGTGGTTCCTTCCGTGTCCTCAGTCTCTGTTGGAGCTGCACAAGAGGCGTAAGGCTGTGACTGAACCCGAAGCCAGATATTACCTGAGGCAAACTATCCTGGGCACCCAGTATTTGCATAACACCCATGTTATCCATCGGGATCTCAAGCTGGGCAACCTCTTTCTCAACGACGACATGGAAGTAAAGATAGGTAAGGCATCAACTCACCCCTTGCCTGTGCTGGTTGGCCCATTGTGGCAAACTAAACCCTATCTCTTCACTGCAAACCGTCAGTTAATGTTTTAAACTATATATCTGGTACTTGTGGAATTATGTAAATGTAGCATATTTCCCACTTGCGACTTTTCGGGTTAAATGGCATAACTGCAGTTCACTTCAAGTTCTGCGGTTTAACCAGTGTCGCTACCGGTTAGGCGCTTAGGATCTGTTTTACACTCCCTGGTCGACCGGATGCATCATAAATTAATTATAGAAATTGAGATGTTATGTTGCGGTTGTACAACTGGACTTGTGTTTGCTTTTGGTCACCCTTTTGCAGGAAATATGTAATTAAGCTGGAAAGAGTGCAAAAGAGATTTACAAGGGTGTTGCCTGGACACGTGTTAGAATAAGGTGGAGGTAGACCAAAATGCTGGAGAAACTCAGCGGGTGCATCATTTATGGAGCGAAGGAAATAGGCAACGTTTCAGGCCGAACCCCTTCTTCAGACTGATGTCAGTTGTAGGGAAGGGGGATTCACAGAGGGGGGGCAGTGAGAGAGGAGGTCGTGAAACTGTCTTCGGAGGGAGGAGGAGAACTTCTTCAAAGTAGGCACACCTTGAGATTTCGCAGTGGAGTAGACAAAATGTTTAAGAAGGATGCTGGAAAATCGAAGGTAGACAAAAATGCTGGAGAAACTCAGCGGGTGCAGCAGCATCTATGGAGCGAAGGAAATGGGCAATGTTTCGGGCCAAAACCCAAGGCAGGCTAGGACTTTATTTCCTTGGAGTGTTTGGAATGGAGGGTTATCTGGTGTAGCTGTATAAAATCATGAGGAGGAATAAATGAGGTTATAGATTTACAGAGGGCATAGATTTAAGGTGAGGAATAATATTTAATAAGAACTTGAGGGGCAACTTTCACACAATGTGAAAGTTTCACAGTTTCCAGAGGTATTTCGAGGCAGGTACAATAATAATTAAGAAATTTGGCCAGCACATTTAGTTGTTTAGGGATACAGGGTGGAAACAAACCCTTTGGCTCACCAAGTCAGTGCTGACCAAAGATCACCTGTTCACACTAGGGACAATTTACAGAAACCAATTAACCTAACCTACCAACCTGCATGTCTTTGTAGCTGGAGCTAACTGAGGAAACCCTCGCAGTCACGGCCAATATACAGACAACACCTGCTGTCAGGATAGAACTCTGGTCTCTAATGCTGTAAGGCAGCAGCTCTACTGTCGTGCCAACTGGCACAGGGACAGGACCGTTTAGAGGGATATTGGACTAGTTTAGATGGGGCATTTTGATCAACCTGGATGAGGCCTGTTTCCATGCTGTATAGCTCTAACTCCATGTGTTGCCTTTTGAATGAATGAAGTCAAACATTTAAAAGTCATCTGGACAGCTGTAGATCGGAAAGGTTTAGAAGAATGAGTCAAACCGTGACGATGGGACTAGCTTGGATGGGCAAGTTGGGCTGAGGCCTGTTTTCATGCTGTGTGGCACTCAATGGCATGCCAAGAGCAGCAGTTGAGCAGTAAGCCATATATAATTGAAAGGAATGGGAGCAAAAAGTATGAGGGTGCTTAGGTCAATATGCTAGGATCAATGTTTTGAAACAGTTAATTTGCCCCTCGCATGAGAAGTCTTGGGCTGCAATTTGCTGAATCCAATAACCTGTGCATGTTCATGTCATGATAAGGCACTCCTGGCTTCCTGTGATTTGGGTCCAGTGTCAGTCCTTACAATCATAACTATTGCTGGGTAGGGTTATGCATTGGTACTTGACCACAGGTTGGTCATTGGACTTTGACATGGCACCATTCTACTAAATCCAAAATAGTAGGCTGCTTCCAAAGCATACTCTAGCACCAGTCTATTTTTTGCCTATCTGTCATTGGTTTGTCTCTGGAACTGGCGCTAATGCATATGGTTGTCTGTATCTCGCTGTGAACTAGCCAAATGCAGGCACTGGATGCAGAAAACACCTTTGGCAATTGTACTCATCTTCCAGTTGCTCAGATTCACTTTCTTTGCTTACCCATGCAGACTGAAGGAAACTATAATACAGTTACCAGTGACTTGTCTATTTGTATTTGTCATGTTGGCTCTGTGTACCATATTACTGGGCATAATCGCTGACCTGTGGATTATTTGAAGGTGACTTTGGCCTGGCTACTACAGTGCAATATGAAGGAGAGCGCAAAAAGACACTATGTGGAACTCCCAACTACATTGCCCCAGAGGTGATTGGCAAGAAAGGCCATAGTTTTGAAGTTGATGTCTGGTCTTTGGGCTGCATTATGTGAGTATTGTACAGCTGAATCCTTTTCTCATGGCTATTTGGTAGTATTTTCCCTCCTGGTTAAGCAGGCTTTTAATTGTAGCCTACTTGTTGCAGGTATACACTACTTGTGGGGAAACCTCCATTTGAAACTTCCTGCCTTAAGGAGACATACATGCGGATAAAGAGAAATGAATACAATATTCCTAAGGTGAGCACTTGACACCAGGCTCCTAACCTGGGCTATGTGTTTTAGGGAAACTGGGTAAGGGGCTAACTGTTTTTGATCACAAAGATCAGTTTGGTATGTTTATTGACCCTTTGTTATGGCCTTCATTGACTGTTTTAAAACTAAAACTATATCTGAAAAGCCCATCTTGGAAAGTCAAGAGTGGGCCTGGTAGAGAGAGGTCTTTTTATATAGCAAGCCTTGATAAATGTTGCAATGCGTTCACTTGTAAATTAGTAGGGAATTTGGATACATTTTGTCATGTAGCATAATTCGAAAGTATAAAGATCAAGTGCTCGACTATCTCAAGACATTTGTAGACCAAGTATCTGCAATGCCTTATGACTATAATTAGAATGAATAACTTGCTACCATGGAATACCTGAAGCAAGAGCAATGACTCAGTTTAAAGTAGCTACTTTGAAAAGGAATAGGAAGAATTCACAGAGTAGGATGAAGGAATGCAGAGAGCATAAACAAAGATGAACCAGTGATGTGTTCCTTTTGTAAATTTAGTAACAAACTTTTTTTTAAAAATTCTCTTCCAGCACGTCAACCCTCTGGCTGCTAATCTTATTCAGAAGATGCTGCGATCAGATCCAAGCACACGACCCAATGTCCATGAACTGCTGAATGATGAGTTCTTTACATCTGGCTACTTGCCTGTCCGATTGCCCACTACTTGCTTGACCATGGCTCCCAGGTTCTCTCTGGCTCCTGGTGGAATTGATTCCAATATGCGAAGGCCTCTTGCTGAACTCAACAAAGGTATCAGTCAGATCACTAGCTATCTGGTGCTCTGGCACTAGTAAATTAAGATGTGCGTGGACCAACCTCTAATAGTAATATAACTGCCATGGAGTACCTATCCTGTAGCATTCCCCCACCTGGTGACAATGCTGCAGGACTATAAGGAATCTGACATGGGTGTATTGGCATCACATTGGCTTCAACTTAATTTCTCTACACAATACATCTCTGTTTTGCTCCATTTTTAATGAGGAGAGGGAGGTGATGGTGAACGAGTAAATGCGAGTGACACTGAAAGGAGAACTGTTCCACAAGGATGAGTGTAGCTTGTGAATTCCTATAGTTACACCTTTGACCTGCAGAAAGTGGGTGAAGAGATTGTTGTTAAGGGTGAGAGTGAATTATTTACCTCTTGTTCTTTTCGTGTCCATCCTGTTACAAATGTTGACATCGCTGTCATCGTCCGTCCTGAAAAGGACGCGGGCTTCCGGCGACAGTCAGTGGGAGCCATCACTTGTCGCAGTAGATGATGGTGGTAGCAGAATTAGCTCGGGATACTTCCAGTTTCCAGCCCCGCGACGTGGACGCTTCTGCTATGGGGCCAATTGTTTACCTAGTTTAACATGATGCTGCTCTTGATATTGGACCACGGAGGGATAGAATCCAATTCTGCTTTTGAAGCTGGTGAGCCACCTTCATGTACACTCAATACCCATAGTTAACTCTCCCCTAACCCCAGCTTGTGAAAGGGTGAACCAACCACTTATTTTGCCAATCATATTATCGACTCCAGCTGAAAAGGACGAGGAGGATGTATTGTATATTTATTCCCTCCAAATGTTTAACAAATGTTTAAACAGGTACATGGATAGGATGGGTTTTAGGGTTTATGGGCCAACTCAGGCAGGCCGAACTGGTGTAGATGGGACATGTTGGTCGGTGTGGGAAAGTTGGGCCAAAAGGCTTGTTTCCACGCTGTATGACTCTGACTCTATTTGGGAATTGTTCTCTTCAGTAGCAATGTATTTCCAAACCTACTGAATCACACTGCTCCGCTCCCCTCAATATTGACTGAGATAATGTAATTATGGAGTCAATTTTGTATAATTGATCTCTTAATTCAATAGATGTTCCCGGTGGAGACAAACCAGGCAAGTCTGAAGATGACGAGGGAGTAGTCAGGTAAATATGATCTCTGTTGATGCTTATCACACGTCAGGTGGAAACCTTTGATACATAAAATCTGTAGATGTAGAATGAATCAGTTTGTTTTCCTCTTGGTGAAGCCAAGCACTTCCTGTAGCTTGCACAGTGGATTTTTCAGATTTATTGAATCTGCTGGATGATTGCACCAACATGAGCCCAGGGATTGACCTTGGTATATACTAAATAGTACATTGAATTAGTTGAAAATCTTAACTGCCCTAAGTGCTGCACTTTTAGAAATCAGGTACGGTAATTGGTTCCATTGCTTTGTGTTAGAAGGGAATGCTTTAAATGATCAGGCAGTTTTAAAAATGAGCTGACTTGGTAAAATGTCAAAGACTATTAGTAATAGCTGCTGTCATGTCCTAAATCTTCAACAATGGTCCGAGTTAACAATTGTTGTACATGTGTGGTGACCTCATTCCTTTTGGTGGAATGTTTCTCCTGCATAAGGTCGAGGGTATACGTGACAATTTGCTATTTCTGATTTTCTGTTTTCCGCAGGGAAGTGGGCGAGTGCAATGATTTCTACCTCACGGATCTTTTGCAACAGTTAAGCAGTGTAGTGGCAGCAAAACCAGCAGATAAAGCTGTGATCAGACAAGGTATGCAAGTTGTTTCAGCAGCAGTTTCTGGTGGGTTGAATAGGGTGGCACTTTCCTATATGCTGGGTTGGGGTTGGATGTGACCATTTCTCAACCAATTTTGATTGAAATATTACCAGATTAATAAATATTGTAGCTATAAAATGCCAACATTTGTTCAGTTTAACCAAGCACACTTCACCTCATTTTTATTTTTGAGCGGTGGGTAAAGGATAGTAAGGAAGTGAGCTAAACATCTAATGTCTAAATTTAATTAATGGTATAATTCTGAAGTGTACAAATGCAATGTTTTAATATTTTTCACCTCTCCCTTGGCAGAGGAGGCTGAAGATCCAGCGTGTATACCAATCTTTTGGGTCAGCAAATGGGTGGATTATTCTGATAAATACGGTTTGGGTAAGTTCCAGTCAGCACTTTGGATAACCTTTGGCTTGCAGGGAACATCATGGGGATATCAGATTAGCTTGGCTGCTGCATCTTGAACTTAATGCATGTGGATCCTGGCTAAATCTGGATTGACTTTAGGTTTAACTAATGTTATAATTTAACTTCCTAACTGTTCCAATAACCTGAGTTTCTGGGTTTGTGGATTTAAATCTGGTGGATAGAATGAACAAAACCTGTTTTAAAATGTAGAACATTAGGTCAGTATTGCAAGAACAGGTCCTTCAGCCCACAATATCTGGGCTGACCATAACAAATTAAACTAACCCTTTCTGTCTGCATGTGCTCTAAATCCTCCATTCGTTGCATGTTCACGAGAGTGCCTAAATGCTTCCAGTGTCTATTGTATCTCCTACCCACGCTCTGGCAGCATGGTCCAGGCACCTATCAATAGACAATATGTGCAGGAGTAGGCCATTTGGCCCTTTGAGCCAGCACCGCCTTTCAATGTGATCATAGCTGATCATCCCCAATCAGTACCCCGTTCCTGCCTTCTCCCCATATCCCCCGACTCCGCTATTTTTAAGAGCCCTATCTAGCTCTCTCTTGAACGCATCCAGAGAACCTGCCTCCACCGCCCTCTGAGGCAGAGAATTCTACAGACTCACCACTCTGTGAGAAAAAGTGTTTCCTCATCTCCGTTCTAAATGGCTTACTCCTTATTGGTAAGCCATTTAGCCCCTGGTTCTGGACTCCCCCAACATCGGGAACATGTTTCCTGCCTCTAGTGTGCCCAAGCCCTTATCAATCTTATATATGTTAATGAGATCTCCTCTCATCCTTCCAAACTCCAGAGTGTACAAGCCCAGCTGCTCCATTCTCTCAGCATATGATAGTCCCGCCATCCCGGGAATTAACCTTGAAAACCTATGCTGCACTCCCTCAGTAGCAAGAATGTCCTTCCTCAAATTAGGGGACCAAAACTGCACACAAGACTCCAGGTGTGGTCTCACTAGGGCTCTGTACAACTGCAGAAGGACCTCTTTGCTCCTATATTCGATTCCTCTTGTTATAAAGGCCAACATGCCATTTGCTTTCTTCACTGCCTACTGTACCTGCATGCTTACTTTCATAACGGTTTACTTTCTATCATGGTTTATACAAAAAATGCTTGCCTCGTGCATCTCTAAATTTTCCCCCACCACTTGCAGCATGGAAACAAGTTGGCCCAATGAGTCCATGCTGACTATCCACCATCTATTTGCACAACACCAACATGAATCTAATCCAACTTTAATCTCAACATATTGTTATAAATTCCCCCCCACTCAGATTCTACCACTTGCCTAAATACAGAGTGATTTACAGCAGTCATTTCACCTATCAACCTGCATGTCTTTGGTATATTGGGGAAACTGGTGCAAATGGTCACAGGAAGAACATACAAACTCCACACAGATAGCACCTGAGGTCAGGATTAAACACTAGTCTCTTGTACTGAGGCAGCAGACCTACAAAATGCGTATGAAGGAGCTGCAGATGCTGGTTTAAACCAAAGATAGACACAAAATGCAGACAGCATTTCTGGAGAGAAGCTCTGAAGAAGGATCTTGACCTGAAATGTCACCCATTCCTTCTCTCCAGAGATGCTGCCTGTCCTGCTGTACCACTATGCAGCCCAAGAAATATTTGGCATTTCCCCACTGGGAAGTAGACCATCTACCCTATCTATGTCTCTCAAACTGTTAGAGACTTCCTGGGTATCTTATCGGCCTTCACTCCAGAGAAAACCATCCTAGTTTGTCCAACCTCTCCTTATAACTAATGCCCTCCAAACCAGACAACATCCTGGTGAACCTATTATGTATCCTCGCTGAAGCTCCTAATCCTATAATCCAATAACCAGAACTGCACACTGTACTCAATGTGGCCTAACCAGATTTTTATATCGCTGCAACATAACTTGCCAACTTTATATGCTACGTGATTAAATCCAAGCATGCTGTATTCCTTTACCACACTATAGACTTGCACTAAGATTTCTCTGCACACAAATGCTGCCACGGGTCCTGCCACTTACTGTATATTTCCTCTTGCATTTGACCTCTTGAACAATACCTCACCTGTCTGGATTAAACCATCTGCCTTTTCTCTGCCCATATTAACAACTGATCTATATCCTGCTGTATCCTTTGACAACTTACACTATCAACAAATCAACCAATTGATGTATTGTCGTCTGATAACTTGTAGTTATCACAATATCCAATAGCTCAAAAGAGGTTCCACCACTTGTTTCAGATTTGCAGTTGGAGAAGCATCCCTCCACTATGTTATTTTCTGGCTGAGCACTTTGAAGTTGAATCAACCGTGGGGAAATGATTTCCAAGAACAAAATGATAAGTAGGACTCTTAATGCACCAGGTTAAGATCAGTTTAAATTTACCACATTTAGGACAAATTTTGCTCCTTGATTTGCTATATTGATTATTACTATATTTGATTCTAACCAATGGTGAACTTCTGGCAGTATTAAGTTTATTGGAACTCTCTGCCACAGAAAGTAGTTGAGGCCAGTTCATTGGCTATATTTAAGAGGGAGTTAGATGTGGCCCTTGTGGCTAAAGGGATCAGGGGGTATGGAGAGAAGGCAGGTACAGGATACTGAGTTGGATGATCAGCCATGATCATATTGAATGACCTACTCCTGCACCTATTTTCTATGTTTCTATTGCATTTGAGTAAAATCTGTCACTAATGTCTTGGTATGGTTTTGTACTCTAGGTTATCAGTTATGTGACAATAGTGTTGGTGTCCTCTTCAATGATTCTACTCGTTTAATAATGTACAATGATGGGGAGAGTCTACAATACATCGATCGCAACATGGTTGAGTCTTATCTGAACTTTAGATCTTATCCTCCCAGCCTAAGCAAAAAAGTAAGTATCACAGGACTTTTCTAAATTTGTAGTGTTTAGCTTGGGGTTCCCTGATTTGATCATAATATTGACCAGGCATTAAAGGGACTCCTAAACATTGCTGCCTTCCCACCCTGGTGTGTGAGTCTTTGGCCTAGTGCATTGCAGTAGCTTGAGTGAGGTTTTGAACCACACTCTTGTCTGACACATGGAGATAAATGCTCTGTTCAGTGGATTCAGCATCTGGACATTTTTGGTCAAGACAATCTTGACATACAACAATTTCTGGACCAATACATGATTATAGGGCAACATTTTGTTCTACATTTAGTCCATAGCCGAGTACTGGACCAAACTCAATGGGCCTTGTGTTTGTAAGGAAGACTGTGCAAACCTGGTGATAATGAGAGGATTGTTTTTTAAGTTGTAATTGTTGCTTCACTTGGTTTCTCATTTTCTGATGCTTGAGATTAAAGGGTTAAAGAAATGGGGTGATCACCCGTCTCAATTGAATCAACATAGTGCCAATCAGAATCTGGTCCTGATCCACTTCTGAAGGACTAAGATGATGGCCCCTTATTATCACAAACTAGTATAAGAGCATTGGCATTTGGGCACATGGCCTGTAGCACCCTTCACTAATTAGACATGGGACTGCAGATGCTGGTATCTTGAGCAACAAACTCAACCTGCTGGAGGAATGCAGCATGGTTCTCCACTGTCAAGAGATCATTGTATTGGAAGACAGGCAATTGTGGATAATTTGGACAAACATTAGTCGGAGTAATAATCGCTGTTGAAATTGTCTGGGTATTTCAAGAAAAGGATAGATCCAGATATGATTGACTGTACAGATGGCTGGGCTTATTTCCTACAACAATTGAGATGGCATTGCTTAACACCCCCTATGCTAAAGGAAGTATTCTTGGAGGGGACAATAGTTGATCTAATCCTTTTTCTTAATGGATAGTAATTGGGAGTGAGAAGTGGACTTCCATTAACTGGAAGGCATTAATGGGTTTCTGTCTTTGCACAAACAGGCAACTCTGCTGAAATACTTCAGCAACTACATGAGTGAGCACTTGCTGAAAGCAGGAGCTAACATAACCCCAAGGGAAGGCGATGAGTTGGCAAGGCTACCATTCCTGAGGATTTGGTTTAGGACACGCAGTGCGATTGTCTTGCATCTTAGCAATGGGACTGTTCAGATCAACTTCTTCCAGGTAAGTAGTATTTTTAACTTCCAAGTTACTTTGGAGTGTCTAACTACCTGTCCGTATCCCTCCCCCACCCATGTCACACCAGCTTCTTGTTTTCACCCAACAAACAGCTAACAATGGCCTGTTTCCTTTTATCATCGTTCCTATTTCATGAATTGTTCTATATCTCTCTACATCATCGTCAATATCTCGTTTCCCTTTCCCGTGACTTTGTCTGAAGAAGGGTCTCAACACAAAACATCACCCATTCCATCTCTCCAGAGATGCTGCCTGTCCCACTGAGTTACTCCAGATTTTTGTGTCTATCTTTGGTTTAAACCAGCATCTGCAGTTCCTTCCTCCACATAATTACCTTGTGCATCACCATGTTCCCATCCAAAAACCATATCTCATGAGTACTAAAACCCATGCCTATCTTGGAGAGATATTTCAAAAGTTCACACCATTGGACTTTGCAAACACATCAATTTGCTCTGGCCCTAGATTCTCTACAGTAGGAGATGGGACCAGTTTTTAAATTTTATTTCCTCTTTCAGGACCACACTAAGATTATCGTGTGCCCACTGATGAATGCAGTGACATACATTGATGATAAGCGGGAGTTCCACACGTTCAAACTGAGCATGATTGAGGAGTACGGTTGCAGCAAGGAACTGGCTAGTCGCATACGTTATGCACGCACCATGGTGGAAAAGTTGCTTACAACAAAAGCTGTGGGACCAAAAGTCAAACCTACAGCATGACCACAATTTCTGGACTTTACCCGTTCTGGATGTAGAGAGTGAAATTTTGTAAATACACTTTGTGAGGCTTTTGTATTAAAACACTTGAATTGTCGGAGCAAGCGGTATGCTTTAGAGTTGAAGGGGAAAAGCATGATTTCTCTCATTATGTGTAGTGACTTGAGGCAGATGAGATCATGTAAATTATAAGCTGTATCATACTTGCTGCTTTCACTCCTTTTTGTGTGCAGGTGTTCTCCAGCTGTTTGAAGTCAAATGTTAAAGCACTTTGTACTCCCAGGTGCCACTCCTTCCTGGGCAGCTGTTTACATCTTTGTTACTTTGTCTTATCTCCCTCCCCAACCTCTTGACCCAAGATGAAATCCTGGTTTGCTGAGCATATTAGCCAGGAAGTTGATGCTGTGCCTCATTTCAATTTGGTTAACATTAAAATAGGCATGTCACAATTATGAATATCTTTCTCTTGAACTCTGCCTACTTCTATTGTGGAAACTCGTGCAGCTGGACAAATATTGCAAAGCTTTCAGAACAGACATTGACATGTCTGTTTTGTAGGAAAACATTATCTAATGCAATTTTTAATGTAATATTTTCAGGAATAAAGATCTGTTCTTCAGTACATGCCCTGCCTAAACTGACCTTAATGTTAATCTGTAGTTCATATATAAATGTGGGTATAATGTGAACCATTTGAGTGGTGTCGTTTACACTACTGGTCCCAATGAAGCATTGTATTAAGATGAGCTGATGGAATTTTGCTTATTTTGGTGGAGAACAATGAATGGACATGGATGATAAATTTAATGTTTTGAATTTTTTATTTGGTATGTGGCCCTGCAAAGGTGTGTTTCAGATCAAGGGAATGAGGTGATTTGGATTGGGAGAAATAGTTATTGGGATGAGGACTGTAGAAACCCAAGATTTGACTAAGCAGACTTGGGCTGTAGATCAGGTCTGTGTACATAAATTAACTATTAGCTCCACCCTTTGAAGATCTGGTATTATCCAATTTCCTAATTTAAAAGTCCAATGTTCAGAGCTTGTTTTACACTCTGCTTCTTTACAAACATTAAAAACATTCAAAGAAAGCAACAACTATGGAGTTCAGATGCTTGAATAAGCCATACTTTTCTCCATACCCAACACCAAATGGCAAGTAAATTGTATCATTTAAATACTCTATCTTTATTCTGTCCCATTCAGCTAAACAAGTTAAAGGATAATGTTAATGGAGTCTTAAGTAGTGTGACACCAGTACTATTGGACAGATTTTTGGAAAATGTATATGCTATTACTAAGTAATGCTACATTGATTTTATTTTAATCCACCTCCAGATCATTTGGAGACTGGCAGAGTAAATTAAGATTTTAATTCTGGCAAATCAATCAACTGGATTGAAGATCGTGCTTCCTCAGTTTAACACTGGGTCAAACAAAGCATGTAGCAATTTGTGATTTTGACATTGTGGGACTGCAAGGACACATCACTGCAGTTATTCCTGTTCCCACTGTAAATTATCTTGCCATCAATCACTTAATTTTGTCTTAGAACAAATTATTGCTCATTTGGAAGATTTCTACTCTGAGCCATGAAAACAAGCGATCAAGGATAAGCAATCTGTGGTATCAGCTCAATGAAATGTCTACACTAATTGAAGTTGGATGATAAGTAGCCTTAAGGATGGATGTTACAATTAAAAAAAAAAGCCAAAGCCTCATTCTAATGAACAAATTTATTCAGATTAGAAGCCTAAAGTCTTGCACAAAATACTGCACAGCAGAAATGTTTATTTATAAACCTCAATCTCTTTAACTGCTTACAAAAATCTTTCACAGCAACTTTTCCACCCACTCCCAACCCTTTGGCAGTTTGATTTTTCAACTGTAATATTTAAAAAATAAGATTACACCATTTAGCATGTAATAAACCCATTGCATAATGCCTATTCCAAGTCATTTAAGCAAGTTCTGGTCTCCAATATGCCATTGCCACAGAAAGCCCAGTCCAAATTATGCAGCAATCATTTCATATCTACAACATGATTAAGTGGTGAGCAATGCATGTAGTTTAAAAAACCCAATGTTTGGTTCTATTGATCTGATTGATGGAAATCTATGTGGTGAACAACAAAGCTGTTGAACCAGGTAAATCACCAGAGATCATCCAGGGCCATAAATGGTGAGAAGCAGCAGCTCCAAAAATAGGCCTCAGCCTTGTTTTTGGTTTCTGCTCACTATCCATTGACTCCTTTTCAAAATAATTTAGAGCTATTAACAGCTTTACAAGATGAGGACATGATAGCATTGCATAAGGACATCAGTGACGAGAAATTATTGATTTAGATATTAAAAAAAAATTAAGTAGGTTGTATTTAGCTGAAAATAATCTCTTTAAAAAAACAACCTCCAATCACTTAAGGTAAGTGTGCACAAATACTATGCTGTAAACGTTGGTAGCCAGTGTTACAACTATCACCTGTGGCATAGTGGTGTTTGTATGGCACAAACTTGTATACGGCAGAGCGCTTTCCTTTCTTCTATCTGTCCCGTTTATGATTCCACAACATTGTTGGGTCTTCTGCATAGGAAAAAAACTTCTCCCCAGCTTTGGTCACAGCTATGAGCTGGAGTAGTGTTATGTAACAATTGTCTCTTCCTTGTGTGTCAGGTCCAGCTCCTTGACTACCTTATGAACACATCCTTAATTTTTATCTTGCCCAATCATACCAATAAAGTGTCTCCATTGTAAAGTTAAGATGATCCATTTATGCGCAGGCTTATGACAGCAGAGGTCATCGAACAGGTTTCTTTGTTCTCTGAAAATGTCATCTTACTCTAATCTACATGAAGCATTTTAGCTTCAAGAGCACTTCCTTCAGTTCCATAGATTCCCACAAGCATGCTTGTGCTGGCTATCTCTCTGGCTTGGCACTGTTCAGGTCTCCAGATTCCTGGTGATAATACAGGTGAAAGAGCCTCTCGTGACTGCATGCTTGCATTGCTTGGTATGTATGCAGCAGTAGCTTTGGGAATCTAGATGTGAAGTATTGCACAAACTGGTCCGGTATCTCTCCCAGTGTCTCCTGTACTTCCAGTGGCAGTTCGTGGCAGTGATGTTTCTGTGGAGTCAATTTATATCAGATTT
Source organism: Malacoraja senta (assembly GCA_038087875.1). Taxonomy (NCBI): domain Eukaryota; kingdom Metazoa; phylum Chordata; class Chondrichthyes; order Rajiformes; family Rajidae; genus Malacoraja; species Malacoraja senta. The sequence continues at coordinate 69,863,701 of CM075981.1, forward strand.
ACAAAAATAATCTTACATTATCTTCAGTGAGTTGTGACTGCACCATGGAGTGGGATACTTTTCATTTCAAGCACTCACTTATTAAGGTAGAAATATCAAATATACACTGCCACATAGAGATCAAAGATCCTAGCTGGCTCCAACTGCTATGATCTCTGTTTTGGAGGAGTTATTTTGCAGTGCAGATGTCCCCATTCCAGATAAACACTAAGCACTGCTCTCAGAATTCTCTTCCATCTCATCACATTTCTACCCATTTCCTAAAACTTTAAATTAGTTTTTACTAGCAACTTTTGGTCACCTTCCCCAACACTTACTCATATCCAAATCCCTTGTATCATAGATTTAGTTTAGAGATATAGTGTGGAAACAGGCTCTTCAGCCCACTGAGAACATGCCGACCAGAGGTCCCTACACATTTACACCACCCTCCACACACTAGACAATTTACATTTACACCAAGCCAATTAACCTACAAACCTGTGCGTCTTTCGAGTGTGGGAGGAAACTAGGGATCACGGAGAAAACCCACGCAGGTGAAGGGGAGAGCATACAAACTCCGTACAGATAAGCACCCGTAGTCAGGATCTGGCGCTGTAAGGCAGCAACTCTACCGCTAATGATAGATAGCTTATTCCTCACCTTATTTCTCATGGCTCGAAGAAGATCACGCACGGAGTTTCCTTTATATGTCCGAAACTTTCTCAAGTCTTGGATAGGACAAATAAAAATAATTATGTATTTTCCATATGCATACCTGAATATTTCTAATGTTAAACAATCATTCACAAAACTGTAGTAGCTCACCTGTTTGTAAGGGTACAGAGATGTGCATCCTCCAGTTTGTTCTCACCACCAATCTTCCGGCAGTCTCTAATCTACTAACTGTTGGCCCTTCCACTGGTTCTTTTTCTATCCGATCACTCACATCCTAACACGGTACAAAGCAATTGTTTAAAATGGCATTTTAGTACAAAAATGACTAGAAAGTTATTTCACACATCAGGGATGTATCAACCTGTGGTTGAAGTAATTTTAGCAGATCTAAAGTATTCAGAAAGTATTCCTTCACTTTTTCCACATTTTCTTATGTTACAGCCTTATTCTAAAATGGATTAATTTTTTTTTTATCATCAATCTACACACATTACCCCAGAATGAAGCGAAAACAGGTGTTTAAAAATGTTTGCAAAGTAATTAAAAATAAATAACTGAAATATCACATTTATATAAGTATTCAGACCCTTTACTCAGTACTTTGTTGAGCCACCTTTGGCAGCGATTACAGCCTCAAGTCTTCTTGGGTATTATCCTACAAGCTTGGCACAACTGTATTTGGGTAATTTTTCCCATTCTTCTCTGCAGATCCTCTCAAGCTCTGTCAGGTTGGATGGGGAGCGTCGATGCACAGCTATTTTCAGATCCCTCCAGAGATGTTCGATCGGGTTCAAGTCCGGGTTCTGGCTGGGCCACTCAAGGACATTCACAGACTTGTCACGAAGCCACTCCTGCGTTGTCTTGGCTGTGTGCTTAGGGCTGTTGTCCTGTTGGAAGGTCTGAGTCCAGTCTTGAGGAGTGGCTTCCGTCTGGCCACTCTACCATAAAGGCCTGATTGGTGGAGTGCTGCAGATATAGTTGTCCTTCTGGAATGTGTTCCCATCTCCACAGAGGAACTCTGGAGCTCTGTCAGAGTGACCATCGGATTCTTGGTCACCTCCCTGATTAAGGCCCTTCTCCCCCGATTGCTCAGTTTGACCGAGCGGCCAGCTTTATGAAGAGTCCTGGTGGTTCCAAAGTTCTTCCATTTAAGAATAATGGAGGCCACTGTGCTCTTCGGGACCTGCAATGCTGCAGAAATTGTTTTTATACCCTTCCCCAGATCTGTGTCTCGACACAATCCTGTCTTGGAGGTCTAAGGACAATTCCTTCGTCTTCATGGCTTGGTTTTTGCTCTGACATGCACTGTCAACTGTGGGACCTTATATAGACAGGTGTGTGCCTTTCCAAATCATGTCCAATCAATTTAATTTACCACTGGTGGACTCCAATCAAGTTGCAGAAACATCACAAGGATAATCAATGGGAACAGGATGAGCCTAAGTTCAATTTTGAGTGTCGGAGCAAAGGGTCTGAATACTTACATAAATGTGATATTTCAGTTATTTATTTTTAATTATTTTGCAAAAATTTCAAAACACCTGTTTTCGCTTCTTCAGTCTGGGGTATTGTGTGTAGATTGATGATTTAAAAAAAGAGTGTAATCCATTTTAAAATAAGGCTGTAACGTAACACAATGAGGAAAAAGTGAAAGGGTCTGAATGCACTGTATGCTCAAAATCTGAAACCATGAAATTACTATCAGAGAAAGAGGATGCAATCTGACTTCAGCGGCTGGGATGTTTTAAAACCATAGGGCAGCAATGGCCCAATGGACTAAAGCGTAATCCTGAGAACGGTTAAATCATGCGCACCAAATTACCCTACAACTAATTGAAAAGCTAGAACCTAGATCCTGGAAATATAAAATAAAAACAGTGAAGTACTGAAAATACTCAGCAACCCAGGAAGCACTTTTGGAGAGAGGAACAGAGTCCTCTAGTTTTAGAATCTGCAGTCTCAGCATCTACCCTGTCAATCCAACTTGAAATCTCAAATGTATATTTGAAACCACCTCTCATTCTGTTTAGTTCCAGTGAGTTTTGCTAATATTCTACAAGATTTCAATCTGGAAAGTAATTGGGACAATTTCGGACATGAAAGGCACAATAATCTGCCCAATCAGTTTACTCACAGCAGTTCAGTTCTGAAACTTTCCACAGGTGCTGCCTTACCAGCTGAGTGTTTCTAGCATTGTTCGTCTTTCACCCGGTCAATCTATTCCCAACCATCAGCAAATTGATAGAAGCCATCAATAATTGTGCAATCAAGTGATACTTTCACACCCATTAATCAGGCACCCAAGTATGGGTTTTGCTTTACCATCAGCTCCAGACCTCAAGCATGGTCCAAACATGGATCAGAAACTCAATTGGACTAGCCACATGAACATCATGGCAACAGATGATAGACACAAAAAGCTGGAGTAACTCAGCAGGACAGGCAGCATCACTGGAGAGAAGCAATGGGTGATGCTTCGGGTCAAGACCCTTCTTCAGACTGGTTAGGGATAAGGGAAACGAGCAACAGAGCAGGTCAGAGGCTGGGTATCCTGTAACAATTAACTTGTCTTTGACACTTTCAAGTACATGTTCATTCTAAACATAGCACAGCTGAGGAATATGATGGAACTCTCTCCACAAGCCCAGATGAGTGCAGCACTAATAACTCTCAAGAAGCTCAAAATAATTCAAGGCTTCAATTCAATCGCACTGAACAATCGCAGGAAGATTGCTCCCGATGTTGGGGAAGTCCAGGACTAGGGGTCACAGCTTAAGGATAAGGGGGAAATCCTTTAAAACCGAGATGAGAACTTTTTTCACACAGAGAGTGGTGAATCTCTGGAACTCTCTGCCACAGAAGGTAGTCGAGGCCAGTTCATTGGCTATATTTAAGAGGGAGTTAGATGTGGCCCTTGTGGCTAAAGGGATCAGAGGGTATGGAGAGAAGGCAGGTACGGGATACTGAGTTGGATGATCAGCCATGATCATATTGAATGGCGGTGCAGGCTCGAAGGGCCGAATGGCCTACTCCTGCACCTAATTTCTATGTTTCTATGTTTCATTGTCTGCACTGGGATGCCTGTCCGCAATAACCAACCTGACCTCCCGGTGGCTCAGCACTTCAACTCCCCCTCCCATTCCGTATCCGACCTCTCTGTCCTGGGTCTCCTCCATGGCCAGAGCGAGCAACACCGGAAATTGGAGGAACAGCACCTCATATTCCGCTTGGGGAGTCTGCATCCTGGGGGCATGAACATTGAATTCTCCCTATTCTGTTAGCCCTTGCTGTCTCCACCCCTTCCTCAGCCCTCGGGCTGTCTCCTCCCATCCCTCAACCCTCGGGCTCCTCCTCCGCCTTTTGTCTTTCTTCTCCCCACCCCCCATCAGTCTGAAGAAGGATTTTGGCCCGAAACGTTGCCTATTTCCTTCGCTCCATAGATGCTGCTGCACCCGCTGAGTTTCTCCAGCATTTTTGTGTACCTTCAATTTTCCAGCATCTGCAGTTCCTTCTTAAACACTGCTATCACCAAGTGGAAATGGGCTGCAAGTGCATTGTCACACCACAACCTGCAAATACCTTCCAAGTTGAACACCATCCTGTTTTGGAAATATTGCATCTGTGTTTCATCCTTGCTCGGTCTAAATCCTGGAACTCCCTCGCCAACTTTAACACAATGGTGGACTGTGGTTGGAGTCAGCATTAGATGACCATCAATATTTCTCCACTCTTCTCATTCAGCAGACATGATCTAACAATTTGTCAATGTTACTCCAAATTCTCTATAAGATTCATGTAATTGTGAATTCTCTGTTCATGAAAATAATTACAAGAAAAGGGAATGCACATCAGATCAATCTGAAAATCAATTAATGTTCTGGGCTGGGCATGAGACTTTGTAGATTGTCACCCCTTGCTTTTCGTCAAGTACTGGGTAAAGAGTAGTGCATGTTTAATAGTTAAAGGAGGACCAAGCATTATCCGAGATGCCATTAAATAAGAATGTAGCTCCAAATTCCATCATTACCATGCCAATTTTTAATCGGGAAATAAAACTCGGGTATCCTAAACAAGTGGAGCATTGGTATAACTGAATGGAAATGGTTTACTGCCATTTACTGCCATTCATTTGTGACACAAAGTTCCAATGTGCCAAGAATACATACATAAACGTACAAAATTCTTATGGGGTTGGACAGGCTAGATGCAGGAAGATTGTTCCCGATGTTGGGGAAGTCCAGGACAAGGGGTCACAGCTTAAGGGGGAAATCCTTTAAGACCGAGATGAGGAAAAACTTTTTCACACAGAGAGTGGTGAATCTCTGGAACTCTCTGCCACAGAGGGTAGTTGAGGCCAGTTCATTGGCTATATTTAAGAGGGAGTTAGATTGTGCCCTTGTGGCTAAAGGGATCAGGGGGTATGGAGAGAAGGCAGGTACGGGATACTGAGTTGGATGATCAGCCATGATCATATTGAATGGCGGTGCAGGCTCGAAGGGCCGAATGGCCTACTCCTGCACCTATTTTCTATGTATGTATCTATTTGTTATCTGGTCTCAAAGGAAAATTAAAAACATATTTATCATGATTGACCAATAGTATGAGTGGCATCCCCATTTGCCTTCCTTTGTCTCTACAGTCTTAGAACAATTAATGCTGATCAGACTCTGGTTGTAGATGTTCATCTATTATTCTCTCCATTAAAAGTAAAGACGGTGAGCTGGTCTGTGAGTTTTTTAATCTGTTATCTTGGTGGGCAATACCATATCATGGAAATTTAGAAAATAACATGTCCGCAGCCAGTCCTGTAGAAACGTTTCCTTTTTATAGGCCACATTGAATGGATTATTTTTTCCCTCATGGGAAGTTACCTGAAAGAATTGAAGCTGTTTTTCTTTAGTCCAAAAGAAAGGATGTTTCAAGACACACTGAGTGGAGGGACGTTGCTGTGGATTGTCGCTGATCATTTGTTCAATCAGGTGTTTACCCACAATATTCTCTAAAGAAAGAGTCAAAACAATACATTATATTGCATTACAGTACATTATATAACTTAGTGACACAATAAATCGCACATGTTGCAATCTGGATCAAAATACAAAGCAATGGAGGAGCTCAGTGGACCTGGCAGCATCTGTGGAGGGTAATGGACTGCTCTTTTAGGTCAGAACTGTCCTGGACTAAGGAAGGGTCCAGTCCAGAGGAAGAATCTGGACTCTAAACGTCAAATGTCTATTTCCCTCCACAGATGCTGCCTGATCCACTGAGCTCATCCAGTAGTACACTATATAACTCCTTCATTTTATATTAATTTTAGCTATTGTACATTGAGAGCACCGATACAAAACCTAGTCCTCATTTTACCCGAATATGTTTAAGGACATTTAATAGAGGTTTATGAACAAGGATAAGGAGCTGTCTACCCAGAGGGCAGGTACTTCAAGGTAATCACCACCTTAGCTCAAATAAAGCAGCCTAGGATGAATCTGATGCTGTTGGCTCGGTATCAGTCACCATTGACTCATTGGACCATTGGATATTTCAGATTCTTGGAAAAGTGACAGAGGTAACACTAAAGAAGAAACAAGGCTGCCACTAACATATTTTCCCATGTGGAAACTGAACCCATTTCTGAATTTTTGTTGCACGTCCTTCCATATATTGATACAAACAATTCTGCGGGATTGTTGTTATCTTGCGGCTTATTTAGCTTTAGCTGCATTTCATAAGTATATTAACTTCTTCCTGCACATTGACTTTTATTTTTCAATTATTAGTTTACAGCACCTTTTCGAATCATGTCCTTGGATGCAGTGACTATTCCCTTCTGCAGCTAGTAATGTGTGCTGTGGATTCTAGCAATGTACCAGTGTTTGAAAAAGGAGAGCGAATGTTCAAGGAAGAATGAAGAATGAAATCCTGACGACACATAGTTAAAAAAAGTTCTCCTTAGCTCCCTCCCATTCTTTTGCAGATCAATTTAAATATGTCCAATGGAAAGAGTTTATCTTTATTCCTTTTTCACATTTCCAACAATCACCTCTCAATCTTTTTCTCTAGTAGAATAATTTTTAATCTTCACTTGACAACCTCTTACCCTGGAACCATCCTTATAAATCTTTTCTGCATTCTTTCCAGATCTTTTAGTGCATCAAAATTATCATTGTACTCTAGGTTACTCAATATTCTTTTCCAAAGTGAATCTAAAATTTACGGCACCAGGAACACTGATCCTTAAATAATAATAAGAAGAAGAATAAATTTTATTTGTGGGCGCCGATACAAAAGTCTCAAGGACATCTTACAGAGTTTAACAAAGAAACAAATAATCGGGGTAAAATAAGTTATAAAGACACAAATACACATACACAAATGAAAGACAGAATTCAATCCAAAGACACAAAAAAGAAAATCAGAAACACAATGTGAGGAGAGAGCAGCGGCAGCTAAACCGCGCCAGCGTCCACTCTCCCCTCCGACCGCCATCTTGGACACAGACTAACATAGACACAACACACAAAAATCATCCCCCCACAATGGTTACCACTGTGGGGGAAGGCACAATGTCCAGTCCCCAACCCCAGTTCACCCAAAGTCAGGCCAAATGATAATCCACTGACAATTGATTTGCATAATTCACTTTATTCTGCAGAAACAAAGTCAGCAATATATCCTTTCCACCGGACTGGAAAAGTACTGATTGATAAAGTCCCTCCCCTCTTCTTGTACGTTATGACTACTTCAGTCTGTATTAGATTAACGGAAGTCAATTGCAGCCAGGATCCATGCAGCCCATTTGCCCACGCAGACCAAGATGCCCTGTCTCCAATAGTCCCACCTAACTGCATTTGGCCCAAATCCTTCTAAAGCTTTCCTATCCATGTACCTATCCAAATGTATTTTTAAAAAAAACATTCACACTGTCACTATCCCTCACTATTACTATCCGATTGTTCCTTCACCTCCCTGTAATTGCTCTGCAAATTTGCTCCTTTATATTCTTCACACCAGTGGTGGCAATTAGAACGATATTAACGACATCAGTATTTGGCGCTTATTTGCTTCAGATACCATCTCAGATTAGTTCTATCAGAAGTTTATTTACATGATAGGAATATTTATGTAATTAATAAGGTTTCCACTACAATTGCAGTAGCTCAATTCTAAGAAAAAAATGCTCTTTCCCGCAGTTGTGCCACAATCTTGCAAATATATTAAAAACTTATCTGGATCAGGCTGAAACTATACTTTTAGTGAATGCACTCGATCTGCTGGCCAGATTTGCCTGTTTGTCCACTAGGTAAGCAGTTGGCAATATCCCAAAGCTATGCTTTGAGAAATAGCTAATTACTTAATAATAGATCCCAAAATGTGCAGCTCAGTTTGGTTTTATCAAGTCTGAAGGAGCCATTTTGTGCCAATGATGCTGGGATATAAAATCCAAGCTGCAATCACAATCAAAAATTATATATTTTTTACCGTGCGTTTCTTGTTCAAAATGCTCCAACGTGTACCATCCTATCGAGATATTACTCTGCCGTCTGAACGATTCACCAAATGGATGCTTTCCCTCGGAAACAACATAGTAAAAGACACAGCCTGCTGAGAAAATGTCTATTGCGTACGTCTGTTGGGGAAATAATCAGTGTTATTCTAGAAGTGATTCTGGCACATATAATGAACAACAACAACGTTTAATAACATTTGGATTCCTTTTAATGTAATTATTCTTCTCCCATCTCCACCAATAAACATCATATAGAAGCCTGGCATGTCCAGCTTCAGTTATTGGTTAAATCAGCAAGAAACCTATTCCTGTCAATTGACCTGCTCACCTCTCCCAAATCCTATCAGGCATGCTTACCTGTCTTGAATGCTGCTTTTAGTTTAGTTTAGAGATACAGTGCGGAAACAGGCCCTTCGGCCCACCGAGTCTGCACCGACCAACGATCCCCATTAACACTATCCTACACATGCTAGAAACAATTTTACTCTAATACCAAGTATACAAACCCAAGCCAATTAACCTACAAACCTGTACGTCTTTGGAGTGTGGGAGGAAACCGAAGATCTCAGAGAAAACCCACGCAGTCACAGGGAGAACATACAAACTCCGTACAGACAACACCCGTAGTTGGGATCAAACCCGCGTCACTGGCGCTACAAACACCATAAGGCAGCAAATCTACCGCTGCGCCACTGTGCATTGTATTTAGTTGTCTTGAATCCTGATATCACTTGGGTTTAGTTGTCCTGGATCTTGTTATTAGTTGTCTTGTGTTGACTTGTCTTGAATTCTGAACTCATCAGTCTTGCCTAATTGTTGTGCACTCAGTTATCAGCCTGGTGCTAAACCCTGATGTCACTGGAACATCAGAAGCTGTAACAGCAGCGAACCATACAGCCCCTTGACTGTCAATCAATATCATGCTGACCTCACTCTTAGCCACTTTCTCTGCTCAATTCCTATAAAATTAGTTTCCTCGTAAGTAAAAAAATCTCCCATTCTTAGCATCAGTTGTCCTCAATAACTGAGCAATGACGGTCCTTTAGGATAGAGAAAACTTCTATAAATAATTTATTTGCAGATTGTTTGCATTCTCCTCACAACTTAATATTCCTCCTTTATATTATTAGTATACTCAGTTATATTATAGTCCCATGATCTAAGTCACTGACAGAGCTGCTTTAAGAGCTACATTTAAATTATTACCCCAGTCTCCTGCTGGTTTAATTTCTCAGTTAGAGGTTTTACAGTCTTTAATTGTCTTTTCACTAATACAGCTTAGCCCCCTGATTTTCTTTATATCACGTAATGTCGATCTTATGAGATCAATATGTCCAGCTTTATGTCCAAACTCACAGCCTTATCCTTGGGATCCTCTTGTAATACCTCTGGTGCAATCCAGCCCTCTGTTCCAGGTATGCCCGAGCGCAGGCTGAAACTGTGATGCCCAGCAGACAGTTTCTTACAGAGGCCAAAGTCCGAGATCACTGCCCTCACATTCCCATGAGAGTTTGGCAGGGAGATGAGGATGTTGCGTGGTTTCAAATCACGATGGACTGGAACCCAGAATCACATAAATAAAAGATAGATTAGATTTGCCAGCAATAACAACTTTACATTGTAACTTGCTTTAGGAGTATTAAGGGGCAAAGAGCGATTAGATACTCTGATGACAACAAAAAATCGAGTAGGAGTGTAGACCAAGTGGGTTACAAACAGATATATCAATCTAGACATGATGTACCAAACTTCCTATTTTTTTGCTGTTGCAATTTTAGATGTTTTGGTGAGCAGATGAAAGGACTTACCAATATTAAGAGAATGTAGATGAGCTAGACCAGACATAGTCTGAAAGAGTGCCGTGACTGGATCCAGATTAACATGGTCAAACTTGGAATCTTCCACATACTGAAAGATGAAGTGAAATAAAATATGAGCAAAATATTACACTTGCTGGATATCTGAAATAGTACAGTAAAAGCTGGAACTAATCAGTAGTCAGAACTGATTAAAAGTCAGTGATTTGAAATGATAATTTTGTTTTTCCTCTCCATACATGTTGAGTTTTCCCATTTCAGTTTTGTCAATGATGTTTCACATTTAACATAATGAGGAAAATCACACCCCTCAAGAATAATTTTAATGTCAAGGTGCAATAGTGGTATGGAATAGAATACCAGAAGCACCCAGTTCAAATACAACATGATTAAAGGAGGACAAATATAGGAAGCATTTTCTGCAGAATACTTGATCAAAAGTTCCCGGGGTTATATGCAGAACAAAGCTCCCTCTATTTTGTTGCATCAAATACTCCCAGGCCAGAAGTTGGATAAGGTAAAGGAGTAACAATTACCTACTCTGCCCCATTGTACAAACGGCACATAATGCACGAACATGACATTCACATCCACTAACCTCACCTTTTGGTAGAGTAGTGCAACAAATGGAAATGTTACATAATGGTTTTTGTGCAAGTTGGATTTCAACCCAAATTAACCTGTTCCTAATGTCAATTTGTCTTAATTACTTCCTCTAATACTTGCAGAATTAAAGTACTTCCATGCCAGCACATGTTGTATTTGACTGTGGCACATTTAGTGGGACTATATATAGGGTGGGGGCTGATGCAGGCTCTGGAAGAATTTATTTGCCCCACTAAAAGATACTTTGAAGGGGAAAATACATTTTTGATATAAGTGACTGTAATGAGATTAGTAAACCAACAAATGATTACCAATTCTTTTTATTTAAGAATTATCAATGTAATGTCCATGTCCAAGCACAATTACTATACAGGGACTTGTTTTTAATAACCTTACTTAACCAGGTTCTCACTTTATGGTTTAATCTATAATCTACTGAACCCATTATACCATTGGTTGTAATGGTATTGGTTATAACGCTATTACCTAGCTGTGAAAGAAGAAACTCATGATTCCCTCTAATGCCTAATTTCCTTATTTTAAATGTATTTATACATTTGAATGCTTCATGAAAGTGCACAATTTGCCCATATTAATACTTCATTGTATTCACAATCTTCTAAACATTGACCAGGTTATGCAAAGGTCTTCAAAGCAAACAGCTTTCCACTAAATAACTTTGGAGAGCAAGATGACAAACCACATCATTAGAAAGCCACTGATTCACCTCTTGCAGTGTAGCAGCACACAGTTCGATTGCAATATAATAAAACTGCTTGTCCCTTTCAGTACAGAAATAGCGAATGACATTGGGATGCTCATCAGATTCCCGAAGGAGCTGAACTTCACGGTCAGCAAAATTGAAACACTCAGGGAGAATTCTTTTCACAGCAACATTACGGTCATCAAAGGTGCCCCTGGAAAATGAACAGGATATCAGTTACTTTACTGGGTACATAATGCAAACTGGACAGTTTGAAAAAAAACGTAATAAGAATAAGTACATAAAAAATAAAGCTCTATGGAAACAAGGTCATTCTGAGGCAAAAGAAAAATCCCACTTACTGATAGTGTCTACACCTGCAAGATTGATATGAGGGAATAGTTAATCAACAAGTCATCTGATGGAGATTGGATAAATTACGGATAATGAGTCAGGTATTGGAAGGAGATTGATGGACTGATTGAATGGTGCCAGAACAATAACCTTGCTCTCAACGTCAGTAAAACCAAGGAGTTGATTGCTGACTTTAGAAGAGGAAGGCCGAGGATTCACAAACCTGTCTTCATACTTGGTGGTGGAGAGTCAACAATTTCAAGTTCCGGGATGTGCATATCTCTGAAGATCTGTTCTGGACCCAGCACATTGATGCAATCATAAAGGAAGCCTATCAGTGCCTCTACTTCCTTAGAAGATTGAAGAGATTCGACATGTCGACAAATACTCTCTTGAGCTTCTACAGGTGTGTGACAGAGAAAGCATATTGACTGATTGCATCACTGCGTGCTTCGTCAACTTGAACTCTCAAGAACGTAGTAGATTACAAAAAGTGGTGAACAGTCCATCAGGGGTGCTGACTTCCCCACCATCAAAGGGATCTATAGGAGGCGCTGCTTCAAAAAGGCAGCCAGCATCATCATGGACCCACGTCATCCTGGCCATGCTCTCATTTCACTCCTGCCATCGGGAAGAACTTATAGGTGTCTGAAAACTGTGCATTGAGGTTCAGGAACAGCTTCTTCCCAACAACCATCAGGCTATTGAACACTACAAACCCCAACTGAACTCCAAACTACGAACTGCCTTGGTTGCACTAAGGACTTCAGGCTTTGTTTTGTTTTGCACTATATTGTTTTTTTTAATTTATTGAACTTTAAAAATATATATTTTTGAGTATTGAGTACTGTATCTACAAACTTGTTTTGCTGCTGCAAGTAAGAATTTCATTGTCGCACTTTGGTACATAGGACAATGAAACACTTGACTATTGAGATTCCAGCATCTACAGTCTCTTGTGTCTCCATGAAAATACTTCTTTGTGTTAATAGCTTTGAGAATCATTCACCATTAAAAATGCCACTAAGATTGGGATTCAATTGTAACTTCAAAAGATAAACATATTTTTGCTAGGTATTAATAGAGTTTGAAGCAAGGGTAGTGAATTAATATGGAGTATTGGTTTTATTGAATTGATTGGTGGACAGGCCCAAGCAATGGAAGGCCTCCTCGCTTCCTATGTTCCTTCCCCCTACCCTCCACCAATGTCATTTTATGGAACTATCTGCGAGGAGGTGCAGCAGACTTGGGAATGAATCTTCCTCATTTCAAGTGGAGAAAAAATTAAACTCTACCCAGTTTCTGAAACTCTATGTATCAAAGCAAGAAGTTGACATTCAGCGCAAAGTAAAGAAATAAAGCTCCAATACATACCAGGAGTTCTAACTTTGACACTGGTAGGAAGGGTTACATTTTCAAAAACAGATATGATACTTACTGATCCATTCTTCCACAGATTATTAATAAGATTACATATCACTTAGGATTTTCCTTGTCTTACCGAAAAACAAATGTTCCCTCGGCTCCATGACCCAGTACTTTTTTTGGGTTGAAGGAAATCTTTCCTATTGTAACTAAGTTGGTTGCTGCACCTGGATCAGAGAGAAGATAGAACTCCATTGACTTATTGAACAGTAGCAGGGCCATTTGTTTGGCAGACCTCAAGATTCAAAAACATTCCCCCTATTCTTAACTCATGATTTGAATTTATTCTCATTTAATTAATGTCTGGCAATGGAGCACAGTAACAATATGACTTCTTTTAAAAGGATAATGCTAATCAACTTGATAAAAAAGCAATTATCTTATGTAATATTTATATTTGAGTAATTAGAAATTGGTTAAAGTGAGACAGATTGAGACATGATGGAAAAACAAACCTGCTGGGAATTATGTGGAAATTAGGGGCACTTTAAAAAAAAAGTATAAGTTATCAATTTTAAAACTCACTATCTTCATTGGTATTAGGACTTTTTGTGAGAGACCTACATCTTGATCAGATTATCATCAGAGGGGAAATTAAGGAGAAGCATATTTCAATGCTCCTCTGCCACATCAATATGTGTCCACAGCATGAATGCCCAAACCTAGTAGTAAATGTTACACATTGTTCCTAATAAAAATAATAATAATAATAATATTAATAATATGCATTACTACTGCTACTGCTGCCAAGTTTCTCACTCGTTTATACTGAAAATTATCCCCTGTACTGTTAGTCAATAGAGAGGTAGCAAGATGAACAAAATAACAGGACAAAATTAAATCAGAATGAGAATTAAGTTGGAACCTTTCATTAACCTTAAGTTGGAACCTTTCATTAACCTTGAATTTATGAGGAGAAAGCAAAAATGAAATGGAGAGAATGAAATGAAGTTGGATATTGTGGTGGGATACAAAAGAAATTGGGTGAAAAATGTAAAAAATGAAAACTGGTTGGAAAAGTGAATAAAAAATATACAGGATCCTGGATTTTCTAAGTAGTGGCATAAAGTCCAAAGCAAGGAAGGGATAATGAATCTTTGTGAAACACTGGGTTGGCCATGAATGGAATATTTAGTTTAGACATACAGTGTGGAAACAGGCCCTTTGGGATCAAGTCCATGCCAATCAATGATCACCTGTACACTAATTCTATCCTACACACTAGGGACATTTTACAGATGCCAATGAACCTACAGACCTGCACATCTTTGGAATATGGGAGGAAACCAGAATACCCGGAGAAAACCTACGAGGTTATATGGCGAACGTACGAACTCCGTGCAGACAGCACCTGTAATCAGGATCGAACCCAGGTCTCTGGCGTTGGAAGGCAGCAACTCTGCCGCTATGCCACCCTAATATTGTGGTCCCATTAGCAGGGGTCAAGAACGAGGGGACCTAGATTGCATGTGACAAGCAAAGATACCAGAATTGACATGAGGAATTATTTTTAAAGCTGCAGTGGCTAGCGTCTGGAATGCATTGACAAATGCAGGAGTGTAAGCATATTCAAAAGGGATAAATAGTTAATGGAATGTATTGCAGGATTATGAGGAGAGCTGAGGGGAGTAGGACAAGTTTGCCTGCTCCTATGCAGAGCTGATATGTGCTGAAATCAATCTGTAAAGTGTGACAACATTATTTTGCTATGTATATATGGGAAGAAATTCACATTTAGTTGTTAGTAATTTAAGACCATTTTCTGATAATAAAAGAACATAAGAAAATAGCAGGAGTAGCCCATTTGGTCCTTCAAGCTCGCCTCACAATTCAATATGGCTGATCTGAACTGGACTTTGTCTTATCTTCTGTGCCAGTCCCCATAGTCCTTCATTCCCTGATCTTTCAAAACTTACCCTCAATGATCCAGCTTCCATAACCCTCCAGAGTTGAGAATTCCACATATTCACCATCCTCTGCTGGAAATTCTTATGCACCTCCATTTTAAAGGACTGCCTTAAACCTTGTAACTATGTTCCCTCTATCTACCATTAGTTGAAACATTTTGACATATATCCAGTCATGTCTCCTCATGATCTCTTATGTTTCAATACGATCACCACTCATTTGTCTAAACTCCACATGAAAATCTGATTTCTTTAGCTGCTGATAAGACAACCCTCCCATCCTAAGAATTAGCCCAGTGAATTTATTTTGGACTGCCTCCAATGCAAATGTATCTTTTCTTATGTAGGAGGTTCAAAACTTTGCACAGATATTTGATACATTCACTAGGTCTATTCACATTTTCCATTACTACATTTCCAGGAGATACTGATATTGCATGCTTGGTGAGATGGTACATTACACTTTGTAGTTTATTCGAAATGACAGAGTAAGTTGAAAAAAGTGGTTAAGAAATGAACAGCAAATGGATTGCCTACATTGTGCCCAATTTTAAGAAGAGTTACAATAAATGGCCCAACTGACAATGCCAGTTTCCCCTCGGTTGACATTTCACTTCATTCTACTCTTTTCTACTACCTTTCATTCTTTGTGTCATGTTCAGACCCTCCAAGATATTAGTTAATGAGAATGTTCCCACTTAATTCTCACTCTGATTTAACTTGTTCCTCTTTACTATCTTGTTCATCTTGTTACTTCCCCACAGAAAATCACCTCCTATGGTGTCTGTCAATGTCAATCAAAAAGAAACTTGGCAATTCCAGTTGTACTGTTTGCTTTTATTTTTCTTAAAATCACACACTGTCTGACAGACAGCCCACTTACTACTAGGTATGGGTATTCACATTGCACATGAATCTCAACATGACAGAGTTACATTTGTAATAGGTCGTCATTAATTCATCAGATAGACACAAAGTGCTGGAGTAACGGAGTGGGTCAGGCAGCATCTCTGGAGAAAAAGAATGGGTGATGTTTCGGGTCAGAACCCTTCTTGCCTGACCCGCTCAGTTACTCCAGCACTTTGTGTCTATCTTTGGAATAAACCAGCATCTGCAGTTCCTTCCTACACACAACGTCATTAATTCCTCCTTTGTTTTGCCCAAGGATAGACAGCGCTTGTTTGACTGTTTAGAATGTAGGATACTTGTTTTCTGGAAAAGAGAACAAATTTGCAAACAAAAACATAGATAAGCTCAATACTAACCAGCCACTATTTCATCATAACAGAGAGTACCATTGTACAAACTGTTATCAGGAGGTTGCTCTGATGATTGGTTACTGCTGTCACGAACTGGGGAGTTGGGTCCTTGGGCTTCTTTTTGGGAAGTTTGAGATATTTCCGTGCATTCTGAAGAAGTCAAATTGTTTTGGTCACCAGAGGGTGAGGGCTGCTGCTGAAGCAGCTGGAATTTCTCCTCCAGTTGTTGTTCCAGCTGTTGCTGTTGTAATTTCTGCTGCCAGTGCATTTTCTGTCACAGAAAAGATGGAGAAAAAGAGCAGATAGGGTATCTTTCCCAACAATGTAGAACAATTAGGCAGATTGATTTCTGAACCAATACCCCCCTTAAATGGATTTCAAACAAAGATATTATTACTGATACTGTATGTAATGAACATTAGGTTACTGGAGTGTGGGTAAGGGGTGAAGGGGATCTCTGTTAGGTTGATGGCTGAGAGCGTGTATCACTGGATCAATAGCTTAATAACAGGGAGGTTGTGGTCCATTTAACATTGTATTAATTGATGATTAGTGGAGGTTTATGATACAATGTTTTAATTGAAAGAGCTGGGGATAGCATTATGGGCCTGTCCCATTTAGGCGACTGCAGGAGACTTTGCAGTCGCCACATGGTCGCTACATGTTCGCAGATGGTTGCCGGGGAGTCACCTTCATGGTCGTGAGAAGTTCCCACATTTTGGGAACTGGTTGCGGCCTCATTATGGTCGCCGAGAATTTTTCAACATGTTAAAAAATTAGCGGCGACTAGAATGAAGTCGCCATAGAGATTAGCGACAATTCACGAGCCGTAGGTGGGCCGCAAGGCGGTCCTATGGATTTCCAGGAGGTCGAAGGTTCTCGGAGGTTCCCGTAGGTTGGAGCCAGTGCTGACCGGTAAATTTAATTGGCTCATTGGGGGAAAAAAAAGAGGTAAGCAGTAGTTTTCAGAACCAAGGAACCGACTAGTAATGTTAAATGTCCGTTGAACTTCACAGCCGTGTATCTCTGGCTTCTTAAAAGTTGTCTCTACTCCTTCTCCCCCTCTTTTAAAGGACTTACCGTACACTGTGCTTTAGCTGTCTTAATTACAGCGCCAACCTTCCTGTCCCTGGCCTTCGCCTTTGCAATGCGTGTGTGCGTGTGCGTGTGCGTGCGTTCCAGTTCCTGTTTCTTCAGACGACTGCCGGCAACTTGACAGTCGCCGGCAGTCCGCTGAAAAATCGCCTAAGTGGGACAGGCCCATTAGATTAGTGGAGGAGCGTGTGAGATCATTGTGACACTAGATTTAATAGAGGGATTTGAATGGTGGAGCAATTAGTGTAACTATTGGCTAACACTGGTGAGCTGGAATGACTGTAACATCAGGTTAAGTGAGGGAAGCTGGGTGGGAGAAGGGTCCAGCAGAGAATGTAGAAGGGGAGCTGAAGGAATAGAATAACACAAGGTTAAGTGAGCTGAGAGTCACCCTAACATTATATCAATGGTAGGAAGCTGAAGAGCATATGATCATTATTCAACTCGTTATCAAAAAAGCCTTGTATTATTATCAGAAGACTAATGAAGATTGGAGGCTGTTTTAACACCATATTACTGAGGCGTGATATTACTGTACCGGAAACATCACTTACATTTGGATACATGACCAGAAACACCACCCAACATCCTATTAGTATTGCAAGTATGGTCGCAGTCACAATATCTTGGTTTCCCAATTCAGGCACAGTCTCTGTTGCAGCCTCTTGCTTCACTTCACTGTCCATCCGATAACTGTCATCAAATGATTTTGATTGTATCTGGTCACTTGGCATCATAAACTTAACAACAGTTCAAAAATATTAGTTTACAAAGTAAACAAACAATACTGCTATATAACTAAACATCTCTCAATAAATATGATTTATAGTTTTCCCTGTCCATGAGGCATAATATTTGATCATTTTTTATCTATTGGAGGTCAGGGGTAAATTGCTTTTCATGTGTCTCTCAAAGTTTTGTTTGTTAACACGAAAGATAACTATCACTTTAGGTATAAAGTTTCATATCAATCGACATGAGGAATGGAATTGACTTAAAAATGTGTTCCATACTTCCCATTCTGACCAAGAGGTTTATTGACCTTATATAGGTTTATAACATTATGAAATAAAACAGAGAGTCAGTATAAGGTAGATAATCAATATAGGATAGCTCTGGTGCTTGTAGTTTTTCTTCTGATTATCATCGACCAGTGTGCCTCAAATTTTTATATACAGACTGCACACAGACAAAAGTGGGTGTGGGGGGGTGCAAATCACCAAAAACAAAAAATGAGCTATTTGCAACATACATCATCAATAGTTCTCGTGTTTGTCTTTGTAGTGATGATAGCCTCATTATTCTTCTTCACAGGATCCGGAAATGTCCTCAGGATTGTAGTGTGTGCAACTGGTGGCAATTCATGATGACCTTGAAATAAAATAGACCAAATGGGTTGTTGTTTCTTTCCATGAGAAAGACTTGATACTATTCCAAATGAATGTATGTACAAGTAACATTTAAAATGAAATAAAATAGACCAAATGGGTTGTTGTTTCTTTCCATGAGAAAGACTTGATACTATTCCAAATGAATGTATGTACAAGTAACATTTAAAATGATAGCTGCATAAAACAGCCTCAAGCCACCACCCCGCCAATACTATCTTCCATTTGGCACAATTCATATGGAGCATTGCCTTGCGCCTGGTGCACCAATCAATTAAATCATGATCAGTCTATATCCAACTGCAGTTATTGCATGTCAACAGCAATTCATTGTGCCTGTTCCGCAACATGCTCACGATTATATAAAAGCCAATGTACTTTAAGCATGCCTGCAATTAATATTTCACATGCAAAAGGCCATAATCCAATTCTAATATATAGGGACGTATCAAATTATCTAAAACATAAATGTCCCTCCAAAACTGGAAGCAACCAGTTCTAAAAAAATGTTTAAAAAAAATGTTTTAAAAAATTGCCTTGTTACTTTGACTGTTAAAATATATTAAGATACTAAAAAGGAGTCACAGTAATTTTAAATAAATAAAATTGATTTCTATTTTAATGATAACCTAACATAAAATATTTCAAAGACAAGAAAAAAAGATTTTCATAAAATATATCAATATGGATCAATGGTAGCTGCTAATATTTAAGGCAGAATAATTATATGAAATTTCATATTTGAAGTTCTAGATGCTAGAGTAAATCCTCTCTAACTTGCTTGCTTTCAGGTCTATTCATTCAAATTTGTTCATTGCCTTCAACGTATTTCCAAAGGGGATGATAACTCATTAGGAGTGAAAATTTGTGTTGCACAAGGATCTGTGTATTATTATTACAATGATCAGTGGATCTGCATATGACTTTTACTTTTTTTGACTAATACACACTCGATGGTCAAGATTGTGTGCGTTATTACCGTAACAGGGAGGTTATTTACGCACCTATGAACAACCATTGGCTTTTGAAGTTACTGGATGCAAGGATACTCCCCTGGGGATATTTCACTCGAGTGCTCGGTGTTCTTTCGCAAGCACTTTGCTCCCGCACAGTGACATCATCAGTTGTAGGACCATCGATGTGTACAATGGGGATTCCACGAGGCTGTGGAAAAAGCAGGATGTTCTGTATCCTTTTTAGATTAAGACAAATTCCCATACAGCATTCTTTAAAGACGAGTAAATAAATAATAGACAAGGGAAGTACTTTGTCGCAAAGTGCAGAGAGAAACTGTAGATGCTGGTATATACTGAACATAGACACAAAGTGCTGGAGTAACTTACCGGGTCAGGCAGCATCTTTAGAGAAAAAGGATGGGTTGACTTTCTTTTTCTGCCTCCCATCCTTTTTCTCCAGAGATACTGCCTGACCTGCTGAGTTACTCCAGCACTGTGTGTCTACTTTGTCCCAATGCTTTCCCTAAACCTTGTGAAAATCAACAGACTGCTAAGATCCTCTGTTCTTCTGTTAGGATTTAGACATTTTTTAGAAACTGTCCATTTCCCGACAATGCTGCCTACACAGATCAGGCACTTTCACCATGATAGCGCACTAACCCCTATGGAGGTGTACTTACCACAATGGCAACTCCTTCATGAACGAGAGATGTTGAGGCATAGAAAGCAGATGCATGCTTCCCGACATAAAGTGTGGGGCTGCAACAAGAAAATGCACAATATAGTTAGCCATTTGGGGAAATATATAACATGATTATTTTCTTGACAAAAGACAAAAATCGTGATGTCAGTTGAAGGCACCGACTAATTTGGCTGTTGTAAAATAGGTAAACTGCAACACCAGCCATAGAATTTCTTTGGAATGGTTTAATGATAGCTGAGGTGGAGACATGTATCAACTTCCATGCTTTAGTTCATAAGTGCACATTAATAAGTAAAACCTGCACTATTGTTTTGTTAAGACTCACAGGGGTCATTGCATGATGCATGGTAAGTGCACTGAATAACTTTCCAAACTCAGCGATTTGTTAACAGGTCAGATCGATACGAATGAATATAGTTCTTCCCAAATATACCCAGACTTTCCAGATTTCTGGAATTACAGAACTTTTAGTGTAGGTCTGGAATTCCTCTTCCCCCTATACTCATTCTCTCCCCTCTGTCATAGAGTGATACAGTGTGGAAACAGGCCCTTCGGCCCAACTCGCCCACACCAGCCAACAATGTCCCAGCTACACTAGAGCCACTAGTCTATATCCCTCCAAACCGGTCCTATCCATGTACCGGTCTAATTGTTTCTTAAACGATGGAAAATTCCCAGCCTCAACTACCTCCTCTGGCAGCTTGTTCCATACACCTACCACCCTTTGTATGAAAAAAATACCCCTTGGAATCCTATTAAATCTTTTCCCCTTCACCTTGAACCTATGTCCTCTGGTCCTCGATTCCCCTACTCTTGCCAAAAGACTCTGTGCATCTACCCGATCTATTCATAGATACATAGAAAATAGGTGCAGGAGAAGGTACATTGAATATGATCATAGCTGATCATCCACAATCAGCACCCCGTTCCTGCCTTCTCCCCATATCCCTCGATTCTGCTTGCCCTAAGAGCTCTATCTAATTCTCTTCTGAATGCTTCCAGTGAATCAGCCTCCACTGCCTTCTGAGGCAGAGAATTCTACAAATTCACAACTCTCTGTGTGAAAAAGTTTTTCCTCATCTCAGTTCTATATGGCCTACCCCTTATTCTTAAACTGTGGCACCTGATTCTGGACTCCCCCAACATCGGGAATATGTTTCCTGCATCGAGCGTGTCCAATCCCTTAATAATTTTATATGTTTCTATAAGATCTCCTCTCATCCTTCTAAATTCCAGTGAATACAAGCCCAGTCGCTCCATTCTTTCATCATATGACAGTCCCGCCATTCCGGGAATTAACCTTGTGAACTTACGCTGCACTCCCTCAATAGCAAGAATGTCCTTCCTCAAATTAGGAGACCAAAACTGCACAAAATACTCCAGGTGTGGTCTCACCAGGGCTCTGTACAACTGCAGGACCTCTTTGCTCATATACTCAACTCCTCTCGTTATGAAGGCCAACATGCCATTCGCTTTCTTCACTGCCTGCTGTACCTGCATGCTTACTTTCAGTGATTGATGTACAAGGACACCCAGATCTCATTGTACTTCCCCTTTTCCTAACCTGACAGCATTCAGATAATAATCTGTCTTCCTGTTCTTGCCACCAAAGCGGATAACCTCACATTTATCCACATTATACTGCATCTGCCATGCATCTGCCCACTCACCCAACCTGTCCAAGTCACCCTGCATCCTCATAGCATCCTCTTCACAGTTCACACTGCCACTTTTGTGTCATCTGCAAATTTGCTAATGTTACTTTTAATTCCTTCATCTAAATCATTAATGTATATTGTAAATAGCTGTGGTCCCAGCACCGAGCCTTGCGGCACCCCACTGGTCACTGCCTGGCATTCTGAAAGGGACCCGTTAATCCCTGCTCTGTTTCCTGTCTGCCAACGAATTTTCTATCCATGTCAATACCCTACCCCCAATACCATGTGCTCTAATTTTGCCCATCAATCTCCTGTGCGGAACCTTATCAAAGTCTTTCTGAAAGTCCGGGTACACTTCATCCACCATTTCACTTGTTACATCCTCAAAAAATTCCAGAAGATTTGTCAAGATTCGTAAATCCATGCTGACTTGGACCGATCCTGTTACTGCTGTCCAAATGTGCCGCTATTACATATTTAATAATCGACTCCAGCATCTTCCCCACCACCGATGCGAGGCTAACTGGTTTATAATTCCCTGCTTTCTCTCTCCTTTCTTAAAAAGTGGAACATTAGCTACCCTCCAATCCACAGGAACTGATCCAGAATCTATAGAACATTGGAAAATGATCACCAATGCCCCCACGATTCGTGGGGGCATTGGTGATCTCGTGATTTTGTATACCTCTATAAGATTTCCCCTCGTCCTCCTGTGCTCTATGGAATAGAGACCCAGCCTACTCAACCTCTCCCTATAGCTCTCACCCCCTTTAGGGTCCTGGCAACATCCTCGTAAATCTTTTCTGAACCCTTTCAAGCTTGACAATAACTTTCCTATAACATGGTGTCCAGAACTGAACAGTCTCTGTGCAGTCTCACCAACATCTATACAACTGCATCATGACCTCCCAACTTCTATACGCAATACTCTGACTGATGAAGGCCAAAGTGCCAAAAGCCTTTTTGATCACCTTATCTACCTGCGACTCGACCTTCAAGGAACCATGCACCTGTATTCCTAGATCCCTCTGCTCTACAACACTACCCAGAGGCCTACCATTTACTGTGTAGGTCCTGCCCTTGTTCGACGTCCCAAAATGCAACACCTGACACTTTTCCGAATTAAATTCTATCAACCATTCCTCCGCCCACCTGGCCAATCTATCCAGATCCTGCTGCAATCTTTCACAACCATCTTCACTATTTACAAAACCACTCACTTTTGTATCATCAGCAAACTTGCTAATCTTGCCCTGTCTGTTCTCATCCAAATCATTGATGTAGATGACAAACAGTAGCAGGCCCTGCACCGAACCCTGAGGCACAACACTCGTCAGAGGCCTCCATTCTGAGAAGCAACCTTCCACCATCACCCTCTGCTTCCTTCCATGGAGCCAATTTGCTATCCATTCAGCTATCTCTCCTTGGATCCCATTTTTTTAAATCATGGCTCCACAATTCTTCTATTCATCCCTCCGTAATCTCTGGAATTCTCACTCCAGAGGGTTGAGGAGGCTAGATCATTGGCTATATTTAAAGAGAAGATACATAAAGTTTTGAATGATTAGGGAATTGATGGCAAAGGGAACCAGCACAGAAGAGGTGTTGAATCCTGTGGCAATTCGGAAATGATCACATTGAATAGCCGACCTGAGGGGCCAGATGGCCTACCCTTGCTCCTATTTTACTGTGTTTCAATATTTTCTGGATCAGTTTCAATATTTTCTTTTGATAAAGACACTATATAAATGCCAGTTGATGTTGGTCTACTATTGCACATCAAAAAGCTGTGGCCTGGAATGATGAAGGTTTGCCCTTATAATGGGACTCCCAAATACAGTTTTTCAAGTTTCAATGTATACTTGAGTTCAACATTTTCTCTAATGAAGATGTGACATTAGTTTGAATGGTATTTGTGGTAGGCTGGTACATTTGACAGTGCTCAAGTTTACAGTTTCAGTCAGGTTATGTTTCCTACCAACCTGTCCATGTTTAGTTTAGAGATAATGCACGGAAACAGGGTATTTGGCCCACCGAGTCCACGCAAACCATTGATCACCCGTTCATATTAATTTTACGACATTCCAGATTTTCATCCACTCCCTACACTGTAGACGCAAATTACAGCAACCAACTGTCCTACAATCCAGCACGTCTTTAGGATGTAGGAGGAATCTGGAGCGCACAGAGGAAACCTACGCGGTCACAGGGAGCATGTGCAAACTCCACACAAGCAGCATCCAAGGTCAGAATCGAACATGGGTCTCCGGCACTTTGCAGGAGAAGACATGTAGTCAATCCATTGCATTATCATCAGGAGCCAGAGGGAAGAAGAAATAACAGAGAAAAACAAGCATGAAAAGGAACCATTTCTCTAGTAGCCTTGTTTACCACAGTATTCAAGAAGGAACTGCAGATGCTGGAAAATAGAAGGTAGACAAAAGTGCTGGAGAAATTCAGCGGGTGGGGCACGATCTATGGAGTGAAGGAAATAGGCAATTCTTTGGGCCGAAACCCTTTTTCAGACTGATGCAGGGTGGGGGGGGGGGGGGGGGGAGAAGAAAGGAAGAGGAGGAGCCAGAGGGCTGAGGGAGAGCTGGTAAGGGGAGGAGACAGCAAGGGCAACCAGAAATTGGAGGTCAATTTTCAAGCTGCTGGGGTGCAGACTGCCCAAGCGGAATATGAGGTGCTGATCCTCCAATTTCCGGTGGTGCTCTCTGGCCATGGAGGAGGCCCAGGACAGAAAGGTCGGATTCGGAATGGGAGAGGGAGTTGAAGTGCTGAGCCACAGGGAGATCAGGTTGGTTAAACCACAGTATTCCTTTTATTCTTTTTGTGCTCACAACTACCACATGCTGTTTAAATTAATGGCGGGAGGTGGGTTACATGAAGTTATACCACAATCTCCTCTTGCCTCACCTCAATTCCCTCTGCACTCCATATTAATGTGCTGCAGCCATACAACCACTTTGTCTCTTACTGTTGCCAGGTTTTCATCTTGGATGGGTGGTGCATCGCCACGCTCAGATATTAGGATATACTTTAAACCAATCTTGTAGATTATGGCATTAAAGTGTCCGAGTCCAGCGCAAAACCCCTTTCATTTTGTCCTGAAGTTATGGACAACCTCATACATAGGCAGATAGAATGTTGAATTGGAATCTAGAAAAGCATCCACTTACACCAATTGGGTCTTTGTAGTGGATGGCTCTTTCACGAACTGGTACTTCCACTTTATCATTCGGATATCTAGAGAGTTAAAGGTGAGGTACCGCAGTGTTTCCATGGCAACATTGAGGTGTGGTATCTGGTGAAGGCTGTCCTGTTGCCAAATGAACATTCCCACCACAGGAGACCCATAATTCTGCATCCAAAGGACATCGCCTGATGCCCTGTCTATAGTCACCACCAAACCATCACCATTTGATGCAAAATGAGCCATTTCTGCAAAAAACAGAAACAAAAAGATGACCACTGGTGAATTTACCAAATGAGAGGAAGTAATTTCACTTCAGAAGAGAACTCATATTTTGGTACTCAATAAATTTTAGTTGGGAGTACGTGAAGATTTCAATTTTCAAATGTATAATAAAATTGTAAAACTTACTATAATCCATGTTGTCATTGTATAAAGGAGCAGAATAGTCATAATAGGTTGCATTCCAGAAAATTTCACGTGTCTTGGTATCGTACATGGTGATCATATACTCTGTCAAGTTAAGCAATAAAACATATTCACTACATGGCTTCAATTTTTTAAATATAATATAAAGCAGGGAATTTTACAAAAGATTTAATACTGTTGTCAGAGTATTGGCTTTGTCATTTATGGCTCCGAAGTTTGCATTCTTACTCAGAAGAATGTGAGTTCAAGTCCAGTGCCTGAAACACGAATCCACAAATCTACGTTGACATTCCAGACTGGTAATGATAAAGTGAAGCTGTTAGAAATGCTGTATTTTGGATATTAAACTGAAGCTCTGTCTGCTCTCTCTGGTGGATGTAAAAGCACAATTTTGATGAGCAGATGAGTTAATTTAAGTGCTCTGGTCAATAGTGATCTCTCAATTAACTACTAAAACAGATTATCTGGTCAATATTACATCACTGTCGGATTTTGGTCTGGGCAAATTAGCTGCCTTGTTTCCTTCATTACAACTGTGGACACACAGTAAAAAATATAATACACTTTGGCTTGGTCCAGAAAGAGATGTTTAGAGTTTAGAGATACAGCGTGGAAACAGACCCTTTGGCCTGCCCAGTCCACGCTGACCATCGATCACCTGTACACCAGTTCTATGTTATCCCATTTTAGCCTCCTGCACACAAGGGGCAATTTACAGAAACCAATTTATCTACAAACCTGCACATTTTTGGAATGTGGGAGGAAACAAGAGCTCCCTGAGAAAACCCATAAGAATGTACAAACTCCACACAGAGAGCACCCGCAGTCAGGATCAAAGCCAGGCCTATGGCGTGTGAAGCAGCAGCTTTACCACAGCGCTGCTATGATGCCACAGTGAAAATGCTGTACTCTATATCTGGGGACAAAAACTCTCTCGCGCAGGTGCTACATTTCAAATGATTGATGAAATATTTAGTTTTTACACATTGATTCTATTACAGAACACGTACACTGCTATCTCTCATAAGAGAACAACCTACCTGCTACATTTAATAACAGCCCAGTCATCACAAACTATATAAACAGATAGACCTGGGTTACATGAAGCTATACCACAACTTCCTCTTGTTCACTTCATTTCTCTGTACACACATGACTAGTGAGATAGTTACACAACAGCTTTATCACTAATGGTTGCCAGGTTCTCATCCTGGATGTAATGTAATCAGTAGTGTGATACACCACTCCCAGATACCAGGACACACTTTAAACCACTCGTAGCATGTCCAGGTGATTTTTTATACAAGATGCCTCTGCCTCTGCACCTATTTCAGCCGGCCACTGACTGTCAGTATGGTTGAAGGGCAATGATTGTTGCACTTTCAGCCTACTTCTTGATCACTGAAGTCAGGGAAGTGGTTGTAGTCTCCATGGTGGAAGTTATGTACCATAATCCTTCACTCCAGCTCATCCGTGTGCATGCATCGCCCATGCAGAGTGAGCGGCCAGCCATCTTCCAGCAGCTCCCATCGCTACTGGCGACGTCCCGACCGGTCGTTTTGCCGGTGACTTAACTGCATCATCGATGCGGTTGGACAATCCAGCAGTGTCAACAGCAGTCTGGACAGTGCCTTCAGGTTCCTGATGGAGACGGTCAAAGATGCAAAGCTCTGTGATGCCTTCAACAACCCTGCAGACGGAGAACAGCTGCAATTCACTTGGTTGTAACTGGATGGCTCACCCCAGTCCCAGTCAGACTTCCTTTTCATGTCGAAGGACGTCACAGTCACTCTCACCAAATGCACGCTAGTGCTAATTTTTGGGATTCCTGTTACCTTCCAAAGGACCAAAAGGCAGACAGGGGGATGTGGAAGTTAATTGTCAAACTGCTGACCCCTGAGAACATCAAGAAACTAAATCATCATCGGCGGTCACTCGAAACGAGTATGACTGTCCTCTTGCAGGAAACATGTACCCGATGTTGGGGGAGTCCAGAACGAGGGGCCACAGTTTAAGAATAAGGGGTAAGCCATTTAGAACGGAGACAAGGAAACACTTTTTCTCACAGAGAGTGGTAAGTCTGTGGAATTCTCTGCCTCAGAGGGCAGTGGAGGCAGGTTCTCTGGATGCTTTCAAGAGAGAGCTAGATAGGGCTCTTAAAAATAGCAGAGTCAGGGGATATGGGGAGAAGGCAGGAATGGGGTACTGATTGGGGATGATCAGCCATGATCACATTGAATGGCGGTGCTGGCTTGAAGGGCCGAATGGCCTACTCCTGCACCGTTTGTCTAATGTCTCCATTGGGTCATCTACTTGTGGGTCTGCAGATGTCTGTAGAAGCCGATCCACGATCCACACACCATGGTGCAACGTGGGCAGTGGAGACTGGCGGTGGTTGGTAGTCGTCGAGCTCCCTTTCTCTCTCTCCTTACGGTGCTGTCGCTTTGTCTCTGTGACATGGCATAGTTCCATTTCGTGAAGTGCAGCTCCTTCCTGCACGGATTTCCTCCAGGAGCGCCTGTCCAGTGCAATGTGCTCCCAGTTGCTTGATGTGATGTGGAATTTCTTCAGACTGTTCTTGATGTTATCCTTGAAGCATTTCTTTGGCCCGCCGGGGGCTCGCCAACCTTCCTTCAATTGAGAGTACAGAATTTTGTTTAAGAAGGAACTGCAGATGCTGGAAAATCGAAGGTACACAAAAATGCTGGAGAAACTCAGTGGGTGCAGCAGCATCTATGGAGCGAAGGAGATAGGCAACGTTTCGGTCCGAAACCCTTCTTCATACCCTGAGAGTACAGAATTTGTTTAGGGAGATGCGTGTTGGACATGCAGATGACATGGCCAGTCCATCGAAGTTGGTGCTGCATTATTGTGGTGGTGATGCTGGTCATGTTGGATTCCTCCAAAACGCTGATGTTGGTGCGTTTGTCCTCCCAGCTGATCCTCAGAATCTTTCGTAAGGATCTTTGATGGCATTGTTCTAGGGGTCTCAGGTGCCTGCTGTAGGTGGTCCATGACTCGGCTCCATACAACAGGGTGGAGAGGATCGGCTCTGTAGACCAGCAGTTTTGTTTGAGCCTTTAGGTTTCGGTCTTCAAAGACTCTTTTCCTGAGTCTGGCGTAGGCTCCGCTGGCACAACTCAGGCGATGGTTGACCTCAGAGTCAATGTCAGCTTTTGAGGAAAGAATGCTGCCAAGGTAGGGGAAATGGTCAACGTTTTCAAGAGTGGTGTTGTCCACTTTTATAGTGGGCTGGGTAGACGGCTGGTCGGGTGGAGGTTCATCTAGGACCTGAGTTCTTGATATTTAAGGCTAGGCCCATGGCTCTGTATGCCTCGGCAAAGGCATTTAGGATGCCCTGGAGGACTTCTGCAGAGTGTGCTGCAATGGAGCAGTCGTCCGTGTACTGAAGCTCCATAATGGCAGTGTTACTGACTTTGCTCTTGGCCTTCAACCTATTAAGGTTGAAGAGTCCACCGTCAGTTCTGTAGAGGATTGGGATCCCCTGTGGCAGCTCTTCACCAATGAGCTGAAGTATCTCAGCAATGAAGATGACAAACAGGGTGGGTGCGATGATGCATCCGTTTGACCCCCATTTCCACAGTGAAGGGCTCGAACTCAGAGCCGCAGTTGCTGAGCACTGTGACCGACATGCCATCATGTAGAAGCTTCAATATTCTGATGTACTTGTCGTGACAACCGTACCTCGATAGTATGTTCCAAAGAGCCTGGCGGTCTACCGAGTCAAAAACCTTTGTCAGGTCTATGAAGGTCATGTACAAAGGCTGCCTTTGTTCACGGCATTTTTCCTGGAGTTGGCGTGCTGTGAATATCATGTCTGCTGTACCTCTGAATGGGCGGAAGCCACACTGTGATTCTGGGAGTACCTCTGCAGACAGTGGAGTGTGAGGTACATAATGTGAGGTTCTATCCATCCCGCTGTTAAGGATGGGCCTGGCATCGATGCTGCACAATGTGCCAATCAGCTGCACTTTTCCCACTACGTGTCCTCTTTTCTTCCAAATCAACACCTTTGACCATGTTCATCAAGCAATGGTCAGCACTGCAGGACAAGGTTTCAATAGATCCTGTGGCATAATTCCCTAAACATTCTGCCCAGTTTGTCTGACGAAATGCCTCATGATCAGAACTCACCAACAAGCACAAGACGTTGCTTGGCTGGTGCTGGCTGGACCCTCCAAGTCAGATGATTCAGGTACTGTCGGAGTCTTACTCCTGATGCATGCTGCTCTGGAGAAGGATGCAAGACTCCTTGTCACTGTTCACCTGAGCAGCTCTGTAACAGAGGACTCTTTGATTTAGTTTAGATTAGTTTATCATTTTCATGTGTGAAAACATTTTTGTTGCATGCTATCCAGTCAACAAAAAGGTTATACATGATTACAATTAAGCCACCCACTGTGCACAGATACAGGATAAAAGAAATAACGTTTAGTGCAAGATAACGTCCTGTAAAGTCCGATTAAAGATAGTTTGAAGGTCTCCAATGAGGTTGATGGGAGGTCAGGACTGTTCTCTAGATGGTGAGAGAACGGTTTAGTTGGTGATAACAACTGGAAAGAATCTAGAGCTATGCATTTTCAAACTTCTGTACCTGTTGCCTGATCAGAGAGGGGAGAAAAGGGAGTGACCAGGGTGAGACTGGTCTTTGGTTAAGCTGGTGGCTTTGTCGAGGCAGCATGAAATGTTGATGGAATCAATGGAAGGGAGGCAGGTTTTCTTGATGGTGTGGGCTACGTCCACAACTCTCTGCAATTTCTTGTGGTCTTGGATGGAACTGTTCCCAAACCATGCTGTGATGCATCTCGATAAAACGCTGATATGGCGCATCTATTGACGCTGGTGAGTGTTTTTGTGGACATGCTGAACTTCCTAAGTCTTCTAAGGAACTAAAGGTGTTTGTTTGGATGTGGCTGGTTCAACTCCAGCTAGAGTGTTTAAATAAAAGCAGAACATATTGGACATACACAGTAGGTTAGACAACATTTTTCAAAATAGAAACGTGCTTCAGATTGGTGACCCATCACAAAATTGTGAAAAGTTAAAAATAAAATATATTTTAAGTTGTAGCAGAGGAGGGAAGGAGAATAAAGAAAATGGGGAGAAGAAAAGGAATTTAACCAATGTTGGAAACAAAGGGGAACCGAATGACACAAACGGTAATGATGCTAATCAAGATAATTTAGTGAAGGCTTGTCAATCATCGCGGATCTGTTTGGAGAAAATGTAAACAGAGAAGATGAAAAGAAACAAAGGAAAGAGAGAAATGCTCAAATTGAGAAACTGAATTGAATGCTATTTATTTATTGTCATTCAAGCCTAGGCTTGAACGAAATATCATCACTACAGTTTTTTTTAACATTACAAAAAAAAAAACAAGACCCACACTTAACACAGTTTACATAAACATCCATCACAGTGAGTATCCGACACCTCCTCACTGTGATGGAAGGCAAAGTCTTATCTCTTCCCTTTATTCTTCACCCGCGGTCCAGCAGTCCAACTGCAGCGTCTAGGCGAACTGGGGCTCCGGTGTTAAAGCCCCCGGCGGGCGATGGTAAGTCCCGTCCGTGTCCTTTGAACCTCGCGATTCCAGCGGGAGAAGTTGCCGTTGCGGGAGCTCTGAAAAGCCGTCTCCCACCAGGGACCTGGAGCTCCCGATGTTCCTGTCCAGCGGGCCCGCAGCCGGAGCCTCCGAAACTCCAAAATCGGGTCACAGCCGAGCGCCACCACAGCTCTCCCCGCTCCAAAGTCGGCCAGCTCCGCGATGTCAGGTCCCAGGCTCCGCGACTGGAGCCCTCAGGTTGGTCCTGGCCGGAGGCCGCCGCCGGCTCCACAATGTTAGGCCCAACGACATCGGAGATCCGACAGGGAAAAAGTTGGGTCCCCGTACAGGGAAGAGATTAACGGTTTCCCCAACATCCCCCCCTCCACCCCCCACATATACACAGCTAAAAAATAATAAAAACTAAGCTCCAGACATACATTTAACAAGACAAAAAAAAAAAAAGACGGACGACTGTAGTTGAGCCGCTGCCGTTCTGCAAACAAACTAAAAGAATACTTGTGGTATATTTTACAAATGATAATCTGAGATTGTTGGATTAATTATGGAGTTTTAATTGTTTAAAGCTGTAGCCTCCATATTCGGAAATTGAGGTGCTGTTTCTCAAGCCATGTTGAGGTTTTGCTGTATTGGTGTAAGAAATCAGGCAGACACCCTTGGGGATGAGGTGGAGAATTAAGATGACAGGAAACTGGAAGCTCAGAAGCACCCTTGCACACTTAACAGAGGCATCTGCAAAGTGGTGAGCAGAGTATGATCTGGTGACTACCTTGCAGAACGCCTCATTTCAGGAGCAGTATTGCCAAATTACAAGGTGAGTGGGGGCCAGGGATTGAGATTTATACCAGTCATCCAGGCAGTGTCTAGATCCCACGTTGGCACATAGCTTATTGAGTATATAGGAACCACATGTTGTGAAGCAATCGCTTTTACTTAATTTGCTCTCAAAGAAGCGCAGGCAGTGAAGAAAGTTAATGGAATGTTGGCCTTCATAACAAGAGGATTTCAGTATAAGAGTAAAGAGGTTATTCTGCAGTTGTATAGGGCTCTGGTGAGACCACATCTGGAGTATTGTGTACAGTTTCGGTCTCCTAATTTGAGGAAGGACATCCTTGTGATTGAGGCAGTGCAGCGTAGGTTCACGAGATTGATCCCTGGGATGGCAGGACTGTCATATGAGGAAAGATTGAAAAGACTAGGCTTGTATTCACTGGAGTTTAGAAGGATGAGGGGAGATCTTATAGAAACATATAAAATTATAAAAGGACTGGACAAGCTAGATGCAGGAAAAATGTTCCCAATGTTGGGCGAGTCCAGGGGCCACAGTCTTAGAATAAAGGGGAGGTCATTTAAGACTGAGGTGAGAAAAAACTTTTTCACCCAGAGAGTTGTGAATTTATGGAATTCCCTGCCACAGAGGGCAGTGGAGGCCAAGTCACTGGATGGATTTAAGGGAGAGTTAGATGGAACTCTAGGGGCTAGTGGAGTCAAGGGATATGGGGAGAAGGCAGGCACGGGTTATTGATAGGGGACGATCAGCCATGATCACAATGAATGGCGGTGCTGGCTCGGGGCCGAATGGCCTCCTCCTGCACCTATTTTCTACGTTTCTATGTTTCTAAGCGTTGGGGAAAACATTAAAAAATTAAAAACAATTACGTACTTTAATTTGAAAAAAATTTGATGTTATTGTTGAGATTTGTAATCCAACCACAATCTCGTTAATTTAAAAGTGTTCACAGTTTCACAGAATAAAATTATAAACTGCGAAACTGTGAACACTTCTGAATTAATAAAATTGTGGTTGGACTAAAAATCTAAGCTTAGGATTGAATAGGAATTCTAAAATTATTTCAAATAAACTATGCTGTCAACACATTAAAAGACTAGTTATAATTCCCTGCATTTAAATTCAACAAAATATGGGCAGTTGTCCCTTAGTAGTTCATAAGCTGAACAGAAACTAGACTGTTAATAAATTCTGGTATTTGTGTCTTCATATATGTTACTAAAAATATCAATAGTCTGGTTATCTCTCATAATAACGTTTCACATCAGTCAATTTGTATCCAACCTCTCACAAAATAGTTATGCACTACCTATTCTGTTTAGTCACAGGATCATAGCCTTACCACTGGATGTCACTATCATCCTGATTTAGGTACATCAGTGATTGAAATACCTTACCACCATTATAATATTCACTGCTACACAAGTCTTAGGCACAAATGGTGAATTATACTGTAGTTTTCCAGAGATTGACACATTATAACTTCAGAAAAAATGACTGCCCCACAGTATTCTTTCCAGGCACAGACTGCCTCTTGGTCCCTTGATACATTGTCCCCCATTCTTGGCTCTCAATGATGTGGGTGTTTGAGCCATGGATGACCTTGATAATGTTGAAGAAAGCAGTTTGCTGGACCTCCTTCGCTCGTAGGCCATGGAATTTCTGATGAAGCTCAACTTTCAGCTATCTGCAAGCCATTTATTTTCCCTTGAGGTGTTGCGGAGTTTGTACACCTTGGGTTTGCAGTTGGTTTGCTCCTGGATCTTCTGGGCATTCTTATCAATGAGTTCTTTCACAGGTGTCAACCAAAGTGACGTCCGCATAGCTCAGTCATCGTGGCCACCCTGTAGTTGCTATTGGTTGGGAGTGATCAAGTTCTCTGAGAGGTAATGGAAGGGCTATCTTTTGTGGGTTCCTTGAGATCTTCAACACTGATATTCTTACGTTATCATTTCTGTTTCTGCCATTGCTTTGAACTTGCCTTGGACTCCATCAGTAAAGAGGAACTGTGAATCCTTCTTTTCAAATTTGGCTGCCTGCAAGAATTTTCCTCCATCTGACATCTGTTTCATGAAGGAATGCATTTGGTGTTCTGAACCAATGGGTTTACAGCAGATCCAACCTCAGCACAGACTGTGGTCAAGCAAAGCGTGTCATCACCCAATCTTTTTTGCCATAATGTTGCCATCTCGCCTCCAACAAACTTCCTGCTGGAATGAAAGTAATCTACAGGACAAATAGGAAACAATTCAACCTGCAACGTTTCCACTCCAGACCCAAGGTCATCTGACTTCAGGCAATAAGCTGAAATATGTAGACAACACAAAATGTACTCATATGTCGAGCCTAAGTTGCCAATGGTCGATGATACTTTATTGTCACATGTACCTAGGTACAGTGAAATTCCTTTTTTACATAGTTCAGTAAAAATCTTACTATACAGAGACATAATCATATTTAAGTAAAAGAGTGTAAGAACAGTAGATTACACTGAGGCCGTCCACAGAGGTATGCTATGTTCTCGGTTTCATCTTGTACCCTTAAAGTTGTTAAAAATGTAATCTTAATTTGGCCTTAAAGCCCCTATGTCCTGGTGGTAACACTGGGTTGAAGTTGCAGTGGTCGGCCTGACCAGGTGATATTATCGATGTTCTCTGCCTCTCCGTGCTGCTGAAAGCTGTGTCCAATCTGCGCACTTGGCCTCTTGGAGCAGCGCCTGATCCAATCGAGATCTAGGTTGCTGCAGGGCCTCCAACGGCCCGCTACACCAACAACTCGATCCGGACACGTCGCCTCGCAAATACACCGTCCGTCATCTCCCACGACCATCCCACAGCCACCCTCAGAATATTCGGAGTGCCTCCGATGGTGCAGGAGGTGGACACCGGCACGTTCCTCTCCTCTGCCGCCATCTTGATTGTCTATCATCAACTCGATCATCAAAGCATATCTAGAACAAAGGTTCCTTACCCTCCTGTACAACATCGCCCTCTTACAATAAAGATCTACAACGCGATCCTAGAAAACAGAGATCAATTCCATGATCTCGACAGCCAATGAAGCGAATATCAGTAATGCAATTCACTGTCGTTGTCACAACATTTGCATAGCCTTTGGCTATCCGAGGAAGAGTCTGAGGAGATCAAGACCTCAAACCTGTTACATTTCTGAAACGTGTGCATGT
This sequence comes from Malacoraja senta, assembly GCA_038087875.1. NCBI lineage: Eukaryota > Metazoa > Chordata > Chondrichthyes > Rajiformes > Rajidae > Malacoraja > Malacoraja senta. Next base: position 69,898,922 of record CM075981.1, read on the forward strand.
ATAGCACACCAATTTTGTCTTAACAAAATCCTCCCTTGGCAAGATAAGTGAGTCAATGTCAACATGCACATGCACATACTCAACACCAGACTCCCAAATCTGATGCTCAATTCCAGGCTCCTACAATGCAAGAGATTATCAGATGGACAGATAAAATAAAGCTGTTTTCAATGATTCCATGATAAAATATAACATCCCCAACAAATCATGGTGATCTCTGATTTATGGCTACTTAAATGGAGAAGAAACATTCAGGATGGTAATGACAAACTTGAGTGTATTTGTCAGAACTATACAGACGCCCAGGAGAAATGGCAGAAGGGCCACAACCCAATCTACCACTTACTATCATATAGGTAACAGAGTCTGCACACTAACAATGGTCCCAGCAGCCAATTCAGAAACCTTAGAAATGGATGGAAGCAAGTTATCCCTACTCCTGAAGGGCAGCCTGAAAATGACTCAAATCTAACACACAATTTACATTTATTAGCCAGGACACTGGCAAAATTCCCCTGATCTTCTTCAAATAGTAATATGGATCTCTGACCACCTGAGAAAACAGTTGGATTGTAGGCTTAAACCATAATGTTTCCAAAGACCCCTCTCTCCATCGACAAATCCAGCTGTCCTTTACACCCCCTAACACGGATTGCTTCAATGATCCTTCCCCTTTATTTAGACATCCAATATATTTTAACCTGTCCTTGTGATTTGACGTCATCACGAGAGTGAATTTGAAACAGGATCAATCTTGGCAATATTTTAAAAAACACAAAAAAATGTATTGGTTCCCCTCTATCATTGAATAACTAATTCCAAGATTCTAACATTTTCCTCCCAATAATTCAAAACATTTGAATACCTGTTCGCCCGATGTACAGGAGAGGAGTGGTTGGACATATGTTCCCTGACATATCTGTGGTCAGTGTGGTCTGCTTTTCTCCAGTTTCAGGATCTACTACGAACCATAGATCCTGTTTCTTACCTAGTACAAAAAAAGCACACATTATATTTATTAATAACACCCAGAGAGTCATCAGTCACAACAAAGTGACTTTAAAATGGCATTTGCTTCATTTTAAAAGTTTCTCTGCACACATCATGAAACTGTTAAAGAACAGACTGCAATGGTGTCCAATACAGAAGTTCACAATATCAAATGCAGAAAATTAACCAGTACAGTGTCAGTGAATTATATCTGCAATCCAGGAGGTGGTTGGTGAGGGGTGTTGTCCTATGAGTAAACATTGGATGGCTTGACATGCCCTGGTGTCTGGAAGAGCTAGAGGAGCTTGACTAAAAATACGAGGTCCTGAAGGGATAAGATGAAATTTTCTCAGATATCATGAATTTTTGTAACTCTCTCAATGAACAGTGGGAGCAGAATCTTGGAATATCTTTAAAGTAGCAAGGGGACGAAAGACTAGTGGGGGTAGATGGAAATGTGGAGTTGAAGATCAGAAGATTAGGGCAGTCACGGTAGCGCAGCGGTAGAGTTGCTGCCTTATAGCGAATGCAGCGCCGGAGACCCGGGTTCGATCCCGACTACGGGTGCTGTCTGTATGGAGTTTGTACGTTCTCCCCCTGACCTACGTGGGTTAACTCCGAGATCTTCAGTTTCCTCCCACACTCCAAAGACGTACAGGTTTGTAGGTTAATTGGCTTGGTAAATGTAAAAATTGTCCCTAGTGGGTGTAGGATAGGGGGATCGCTGGTCGGCATGGACCAGGTGGGCTGAAGGGCCTGTTTCCGCGCTGTATTTCTAATCTATACTAAACTAAAAAAATCAGCCGTGATCTTATTAACTGATGCAGCAGACATAAGAAGTCAACTGGCTTGCTCCCGCTTGTGCTTCAAATTCATGTGTTTGTAAGAAATGGGTCATGTAGACCAGTCTTTGCAATCAATGAAAATGTATGTCATTTTTTGGGAATGATTTGCTCATAAACATAGAACAGTACAGCACAAGAACATGGAAAGAGCATTCACGTCTCGGCCCTGTTTCCACCAATCTTTCCACCACCATGCACAAAAAGCGCAAGACGCCATTATATGCAGATGCCGAAAAGTGTGTTCAGCTCTGGCTGAACAATTTCTAATCTTCTGATGTGGACTCGAAAAGAAGAAATGTTCAAGAAGGAACTGGAGATGCTGGAAAATCGAAGGTAGACAAAATTGCTGGAGAAACTCAGCGGGTGCGGCAGCATCTATGGAGCGAAGGAAATAGGCAACGTTTCGGGCCAAAACCCTTCTTCAGTCTGAAGCAATTTTCTCCAGCAATTTTGTCTACCTTCGATAAGAAGAATCCCTGCATATCCACGTGCCTAACCAATAGTCTTTTAAATGCAATTATTGTATCTGCACCAAATATCACTCCAGGCACACACAACCCCATGCATCTCCTTTAAACTTTGCCCCTCTCATCTTAAAGCTATGCCCTCTAGTATCTAATTTTTCCATCCTGAGATAAAGGTTCTAACTATCTGTCTTAGTTGTGCCTCTCATAATTTTATATACTTCTATCAGGTCTCCCTACAACCTCTGGCGTTCCAGAGAAAACAATCCAAGTCTGTCCAACCTCTCGCTGTAGTTAATACCCCTTTATTCCAGCATCATTCAGGTAAATCTCCTCTGCACCCTTTCCACAGCCTCCACATCCTTACTGTGAGGTGACCAGAACTGCCCACAATACTCCCAATGGGGCCTAATCAAAGTCCTATAAACCTGCATCATGACTTTCTGACTCTATACTCAATACCCCAATTTAAGAAAGCATGCATTTCATACGCCTGCTTTAGCCCTCGATCTACTTGTGTTTCCAATTTCAGAGAGTTATGGACTTGTACCCCAAGCTCCCTCTGTACATCAATGCTGATAACTGTCATGCCATTAGTTCTATATTTTCTCCTTACATTTAATCTCCCAAAGTACAGCACCTCACACTTGCTTGGATTAAACATCTGCCATTTCTCTGCCCATTTCTGTAGCTGAACCATATCCTTCTGTATGCCTTGACAGCCTTCCTCAAAGTCCAAAACCCCAGCAAACTTGGTGTCATCTGCAAACTTACTAACCTGTCTACGTTTACATCCAAATCATTTATATATATAGCAGAGGGCCCAGCACAGATCCCTGCAGAACTCCACTGGTTGCAGACCTCCAGACTAAATATTCTCCTACCACCACAAATCTGGGAGTAAATCCAATCCTGAAGTTAGTTCCGAATCCATATGACCAAGTCACTGTCAATCCTGTGCATGTTACTCTTCTGTGAAAGCTTACCATCAGGGACTTTATCAAATGCCTTACTAAAATCCATATAGGCAACATCGACCACCTTACCCGCATCGATCACCTTTGTCACCTTCTTAAAAAACGTGATCGTTACTAAGACACGACCTGTCATGTACAAAGCCATACTAACTGTCCCTAATTAACCCTTCCAAATGGGAGTAAAACCTATCCTGAAGAATCTCCTCCAATAACTTCCTTAGCACTGACATGAGGCTTGCCGGCCTATAATTCCCTGGATTTTCTCCCCTTCCTAAATAAAGGAACAATATCCTAAACTTTCGAGTCCTGTGAGAACATGCAAAGATCTTTGGTAAGGCTCCTATTCAATAACCTAAGATAAATCCCAATAGGTCTGGGGGATCTATTCGTCTTAATGCTCTTCAAGAGTCCCAACACTTCCGGTTTCTTAATCTCAAACTGCCCTTGCAAATTAGTACTCTCCACACTGATTTCACTGTCCTCCATGTCCTTCACCTTGGTGAAAACAGATGTAAAGTACTCAACTAGTACCTTGTCTACATCCTAAAGCACAAATTTCCCTCTGTAGCGGGGACTCGCAGGAGTCCAGCCAGAAACTAGTCGGACACGAGTTGTGTGCACTAGATGTGTTTATTCTCTCCAATACAGCTCCCTACTCCTCGCCGGACACAGGCGTTGCCTGGCCTTAAATACCAATTCAGGTACCGACCCCGTGACTAGTGCCTCCCACGCCAAGACGCCGCCCTTTAGAGCCGATGGTTCGTTGTGCCCTTGGGTTGCCAACAGGTGCCGCCACATAAACCCCCCAGAACCAGAGGCACCGAACCGGACGGGACGCCGAACAAGGCGGTCTGAACGCGTAGATACAATCCCATGCCCCAGGGGCTTGCTCGGTTCGGAAGAATCTCCGGGAGTCCGGGACGGCAGAAGCCTGCGACGGGGTGGTTGAGCCACATGGACTGGCTCGCTCAGGTCCAAGTGGGCCAGTTTCAAACAAGCCACAGACATAGTTTCACGCCGGCCTCCCATGTCTAAATCAAATGTAGTAGGCCTGTGCCGCAGCACGCGAAAGGGACCTTCATACGGGCGCTGCAAGGGCGACCTGTGGGAGTCACGGCAAAGAAAAACGTACGGGCAGCCCATCAGTGGCAGTGGCACATGGGAAGGGGCCACTCCATGACGCGACGTTGGGATGGGAGACAGGGCTCCGACCCTCTCCCGCAAGCGGATCAGCACCGATGACGGGGGTTCCTGGGACCCATCAGCAGCAGGGACAAACTCCCCGGGGACTGTGAGCGGAGCACCATATACCAACTCGGCGGAGGACGATGACAGATCCTCCTTGTGGGCCGTCCGAATCCCCAACAGGACCCATGGCAACTCTTCCATCCACCCAGGGCCTGTGAGACGAGCCTTCAGGGCGGCCTTCAGATAGCGGTGGAACCGCTCCACCAACCCATTTGACTGGGGATGGTACGCTGTCGCGTGGTGGAGCTGCGTCACCAACAGGCGGGCCATGGCGGAAAACAGTTCAGACGTGAACTGGGCGCCCCGGTCGGACGTGATGTGAAGTTGAACCCCAAAGCGAGCAATCCAAGTTGCCACGAGGGCATGAGCGCACGACTGAGTTGAAGTGTCCGTGAGCGGGATGGCCTCCGGCCACCACGTAAAACGATCAACAAGGTAAGTAGGTGTGAAACACCCTGAGGCAGAGGTAGTGCCCCCATGATGTCCACGTGTACGTGATCGAACCGCCGGCGTGGCACTGCGAAGTCTTGAACGGGCGCACCGGACGTGTCGATGCACCTGTGATGTCTGGCACGGGATGCAGGCCCGGGTCCAGCGAGCGACCTCCTTCCGAAGTCCATGCCACATAAACCTTGCGGCCACCATAGCGACCGTGGCCCGGATGGATGGGTGGGCCAGCCCATGGATCACTTCAAAGACGCGACAGCGCCAGGCCGCCGAAACGATAGGCCTCGGCTGACCCCTGGATACGTCACAGAGGATGGAACCCGAACGACCCAACGGCACGTCCTTAAGCACCAAGCCAGAGATCGCGGTGCGGTATGCCGACATCTCATCGTCCGCCAGCTGGGCCGCCGCCAAGGCGAAGTAATCTATTCCCGAGGTCGGGTTAAGCACGGCTGCAATTGCCGGACGGGACAAAGTATCCGCCACGAGGTTACATTTCCCGGCGATGTGTCGGACTCCGTTGTATACTCCGAAATAGCCACCAGCTGGCGCTGCTGACGGGCGGACCAAGGATCGGAAACCTTCGCGAAAACAAACGTGAGGGGCTTGTGGTCCGTGAAGGCTATGAAGGAACGGCCCTTTAGGAAGTACCGGAAATGCAGCACTGCGAGGTGTCAGGCGAGCAACTCCTGGTCGAAAGCATTGTAGCGCTCAGGTGACGGCTAAAGAAGGCGAGAAGCCGCCAACGGCCGTTATCCGACTGTTCCAAAACGCCGCTGACCGCAGAGTCCAAGGCATCCACGGTAAGGGCTGTGGGGACGTCGGCTGACGGATGCACGAGCATAGTCGCCCGACCCAAGGCCTCCTTCGCCGCTTCAAACGCCGCCATGGCGACAGCGTCCTGCTGTATCTCCCGTTGCTTGCCTGTCAGCAACTGGAAAAGCAGCCGCAAACGTTTGGCAGCCGCCGGAACGAACCGGTGGCAAAATGTGACCATTCCTACAAACTCCCGGAGGCCACGTACCATAGCAGGCCGCGGGAACTGGCAGATTGCCTCAACCCTGTCCGGCAGAGGCACTGCTCCGTGCCGTGTCACCCGATGCCCCAGGAAGTTGATGGCCCGAAGGCCGAATTGGCACTTGTCAGGGTTAATTACGAGGCCATGGTCACGGAGGCACTGGAAGAGTAGACGCAGGTGGGCGCAGTGTTCCTCTTGCGAGCGACTTACCATGAGGATGTCGTCCAAGTAGACAAACAGTAAGTTGAGCCCGCGCACCACGGTGTCCATCAGGCGCTGAAAGGCCTGCGCGGCGTTCTTAAGGCCGAAGGGCATCTGCAGGAACTCGAACAACCCGAACGGGGTGATAATTGCTGTCTTGGGGACATCCTCCGGTCGCACGGGGATCTGGTGATATCACCGGACTAGGTCGATCTTGGAGAAGAACCTAGCCCGGGCCAGATGTGCTGAGAATGTGGGGAATAAGGTAACGGTCAGCGGTCGTGGCCTCGTTAATGCAGCGGTAGTCCCCACACGGCCGCCAGACGCCGGACACCTTCGGCACCATGTGCAGCGGGGAAGCCCATGGGCTGTTGGAGCATCGAACGATGCCATGGCCTCCATATTCCGAAACTCCGCATTTGCTATGAGGAGCTTGTCAGGAGCGAGCCTGCGGGCGCGGGCATGGAGTGGTGGACCCGATGTTTGAATATGGCGAATGACACCGTGCCTCAGGCTGGCCGAGCCGAACTTGGGGGTGACAATGTCCGGAAACTCATCCAGTACCTGGGCATAGACATTGTCCACCGTCGCCACGGAGTTGCTGACTGGCACGGTGGGTGCAGTAGAGCGCAAGGAGATCTTCTCAAAAGTTGACGCCTGGATGAGACGTTGGCCCGACGTCCACGAGGAGCGACTGCGCCCGCAAGAAATCTGCGCCCAGCAGCGGCTGGGCCATGTCCACGATGATGAATGGCCAGGTGAAATGGCACGCGCCGAAAATGACAGGAACCGTGCGGACGCCATATGTGTGGATTGAACTGTCATTCGCAGCAGTTAACGGGCCGCTCTTACCAACACGAAGGTCAAGTCCAGATGGGGGCAATACGCTGACCTCCGCCCCGGTGTCCACCAAGAACCTGAGCCCCGTGCGCCGGTCCCAGACATACAGTCGATGGATCCTGCTGGCCACCGCGGTTACTATCGGCGGCCGGCGCTGTCGTTTCCCGGAAACGAACATGGCTGGCGGCATTGGCGGGCTGCTGAACCCCAGCGCTGGTGGTATAAACACCACATCCTTCTCCTTGGATCTCCTGGGTCCAGCTCAGCCATCCTCCTCTCCTGTGCCACTTGTCTGGTCTGTGGCTCAGCCATCCACCTCTCCTGTGCCACTTGTCTTGTCTGTGGCTCTTGTGGGCATGGCCCTCTTGTGGGCGTGGTCCTGGGTCGCTGGGCCTGCCAGGGCCTCGCCCTGGGTCGCTGGGCCTGCCAGGGCGTTGAATCAATCCGGTCCAGCGATTCCGGGGACTCCAGAGGTTCCAGGTATTCCAGCGCGCCCACCTGCTGCTGGTCAGAAATCCACAGCTCATCAGCGCGGGCCGCTAGCCGGATCGGATCCTCGAAGCTCTCCCCCGCGAGCTGCCGGCGGATGTCTCGTGGCAACTGCTGCAGGTAGGTAAATTCAAAGAGTGGGCAGGACAGGGCCGAGGGCATCCGGTCGCTGAGCCCACCCATGTTAAGGACTTGACAGGCGCGCTGCATTCGGCTCGGCCCGTAGATCCAGAGTAGCAGCTCCTTGAGGCCTGTGTACTTACCCGGCGGTGGGTTATCCAGGTAAGGAATGACCCGACCGGCTGTCTGCTGGTCAAGGGCGCTTACCACATAGTGATAGCGAGTCTCGTCGGCTGTAACGCCGCGGATGCAAAATTGGGATTTGGCCTGTCGATACCAAACTCCCGGCTGCGAGGTAGCTTTAGGGAGACCGTGTTGAGTTCGGCCTCGTAGGCGGCAGCGGCAGAATGCATTTTTTTTCCAAATGTCCCTTCCAGGATTAGACTCCTGGGTGTCGGGGGTCAGCAGTGCAGCAGGAACTCGCAGGAGTCCAGCCAGAAACTAGTCGGACACGAGTTGTGTGCACTAGACGTGTTTATTCTCTCCAATACAGCTCCCTACTCCTCGCCGGACACGGGCGTTGCCCGGCCTTAAATACCAACTCAGGTACCGACCCCGTGACTAGCGCCTCCCACACCAAGATGCCGCCCTCTACAGCCGATGGTTCATTGTGCCCTTGGGTTGCCACCAGGTGCCGCCACACCTCGATCTTTGAGCAGTCGTACCTTCTCCCTGGTTACCCTCTTGTTTTTAATATAGGTATAAAAAGCCTTGGGATTTCTTTAAATCTGACTCACCAAAGCCATTTTGTGGCTCCTTTGGCCCTTGTAATTGCCTGTTTGAGTTCTTTCCTCCTTTCTTTATATTCTTCAAAGGCCCTGTCTGATTCTAACCTCTTAAACCTTGTACCTACTTAATTTTTATTTTTGACTAAATTTACAACTTCTTTGGTCATCCAAGGCTCCCTTACTTTGCCATTCTTATCCCTCACTAGAACATGCCAGTTCTGAACAATTGTTGCCAGTGTATCCTCCTTTGCCTCGGCCTAGTAAAGATGTAGTTGCCTTACTCCAGTTTAGTACTTTCCTGCGTCCAGCCTTCTCCTTGTTCAAAACAACCTTAAAATTATGGATAGACACAAAAAGCTGGAGTAACTCAGCAGGACAGGCAGTATCTCTGGAGAGAAGGAATGGGTGAAGTTTTGGGTCAAGATCCTTCTTCAGACTAGTTAGGGAAAAGGGAGACAAGAGATATAGACGATGATGTAGAGAGATAAAGAACAATGAATGAAAGATATGCAAAAAAGTAACAATGATAAAGGAAACATGCCATTGCTAGCTGTTTGTGGATGAAAACGAGAAGCTGGTGCGACTTGGGTGGGGGAGGGATAGAGAGGGAATGCCTTAATTTATCTGGAATACAGGAGGTTTAGAGGAGACCTGATAGAAGTATACAAAATTATGAGAGGCCTAGATGCCAGCCAGGATCCTTTTCCCAGGGTGGAAATATTAGAAGCGTGGGCATAGCATTAAAGTGATAGGGGCCAAGTTTAAAGGAGACTAGACCAAGTGGGACCCGTTGGGTCCCTGTCACACGAGAGGCCTGGATCCCCCAACGCAACCTGTTCCCCAATGCAATATTCCACCACTCACCCATAGCCCCCACGGGAGGCCTAGTCCCCCAACGCAACTCGTTCCACAACGCAATATTCCACCACTCACCCATAGCCGACAACTGCGCAGGGGTTGCTCATTTTGCCTTATGCATCCTCCCTCATTTTTAAACTTAAAAAAAAAAATGCAATTCCACTTGCTAGCTAGCAGAACTCAGTGTACTGTGACTTTAAAATTAATATTAATGTTTTATGTATCATTCTTAACTGTCACTGTATGTCATGTTGTCATTTGCGGGCGGAGCACCAAGGCAAATTCCTTGTATGTGAATACTTGGCCAATAAACTTATTAAATTCAATTCAATTCAATTTTTTTTAATTCAATTGCAATTGCTAGGGCTAGCAGAACTCAGTGTACTGTGACTTAAAAAAAAATGCAATTGCACTTGCTCGGGCTAGCAGGACTCGGTGTTCTTGGAAAGCAACAATGTTGCGAGCAGGGCTACAATCCCATTGTTTTGTCACAGCTGTAAGGACAGGGAATAAGCAGCTATTTTTTTCAAAGTTTCTTCAGATTTTTGAACATTTTCATTAATAACTCGAGAAATAAAGCATAACATTTTCAGAAGGCAATTTCGGACTCCAGGGGGTAAATCTCTATCCAAATATGTAAACATTTTACCATTAGCGCGTCGTTTTTTCGAGAAGATGTGACAACACACAAACAAATAAATACACACACACACACACACACATCCACATACAAGATCAGAGTTTTATAGTTATATAAGGATAAGGATGTGTGGGAAGATATTGGAGACATTCTTTTACATAGAACATGGTGGCTGCCAGGTGGGGCAGATATACAGTAATAGTAGCGTTTTAGATAGGCAACATGGATATGCAAGAAATGGAGCCATATGGATCATGTGCAAGCAGATGAGATTAGCTTCTTGACCATATTCAGCAATGACATTGTGAGCCAAAGGGCCCTTTCCCATGCTGTACTGTTCTATGTTCAATATAATCTTATTCAATAGTGGAGGAGATGTGAGAAGTTAAGTGGTTAATTGCATCTTTTAATTGTAGAATTAGAATTCTGAAACGCCGGCCAGTTCATAGTTATGGAATTAAACAGCACAGGAACAAGCTCTGCGGCCCACTTAGTCCACACTGGCCTTCTATCTATCTTATAGGAACAGAAACTTTATAGTTTCTTCCATAGCTATTCACTAAATTTCCAAATATATTCTCATTCCCTAATTTTCTCTCTCTCTCTCTTTACTGATCACTTCTATTCTCAGAGAGTGGTGAGTCTGTGGAATTCTCTGCCTCAGAGGGCGGTGGAGGCAGGTTCTCTGGATGCTTTCAAGAGAGCTAGATAGGGCTCTTAAAAAAAGCGGAGTCAGGGGATATGGGCAGAAGGCAGGAACGGGGTACTGATTGGGGATGATCAGCCATGATCACATTGAATGGCGGTGCTGGCTCGAAGGGCCGAATGACCTACTCCTGCACCTATTCACTACCTTTATTTATTCCATGCCCAATTAAAAAAGTTCTGCATGACCTCTTTCGTAAGGACTATACCTTTCATCACTTTGCTGATAATTGAATGTAGACTGATTGAACAGTAATTACCTGACTGGATTTGACCCAGTTTTTGTGGATAGGACATACCTGGGCAATATTCCAATTGTTGGAACAATGCCACTGTTGTGACTGCACTGGAGCAAGTTGGCTGCGGGTGGGGGGAAGTGGGGGGGGGGGGTGTAATTCAGGTAATCACGGCTGATAATATGTACTAATCCCATGATATAATTTCATCCCCATAATCTTTCATGTATCTAGTGTTCTCATACATTTCTTCACAACACGTGGAGTAAATCAAATTGGCTGAATTGGTCAAATAGGCTGTGCTCCGACAACCGTGGGAGGAATTTGATATTTTGGCTGTATGTGGTTGCAATTGTTTTAGCCTTTTCTTTGGCATTTTTATTCATGGACCTGACAATCATTGAAGATCAAAATGTTCTCAGAGTCTGTTCCTCCTATTAGATTCCACTGACTGAGTTGATTCTCAATGCCTTCCCAACCAACCACAGATGGAGGCCGCCAACTTCACAGGATCTGATGGTGCCCTCGGCTACTTCCAGATTTGCAGTGTCAACATTACCAGCTCCAACAGCTTTCACTTGGTTCACTCTCCCTGATCCTGTTCACTCGATTGCCTCCAAACCTGGGCCCTTACTACCAGCACCGCTGTGTCCTATGGCTCTTCCTCCAATACTAACCATGCCATTTCCCCAAATCCACTGGCGTTTAGAAGGATGAGGGGGGCGGGGGGGCTCATTGAAACTTACCAAATAGTGAAAGGCCTGGATAGAGTGGATGTAGAGAGGATGTTTCCACTAGTGGAGGAGTCTAGGAATAAAAGGACGTATCTTTAGATAGGAGATGGGGAGGAATTTCTTTAGTCAGAGGGTGGTGAATCTATGGAATTCATTGTCACAGATGGCTGTGGAGGCCAGGTAAATGGACATTTTTAAGGCGGCGATTGACAGATTTTTGATTAGTAAGGGTGTCAGGGGTTATGGGGTGAAGGCAGGAGAATGGGGTTGAGAGGGAAAGATAGATCAGCCATGATTGAATGGCAGAGCAGACTTGATGGACAAATAGCCTAATTCTGCTCCTATAACTTATGAATCCCACCACACACAACCCTCTCCCCATTCTCCCTCAACGGTACCTCCTTAGACCCTAGAGGGTCTCCTCAGAGCCTAGGTCTCAACCCAGCCTCAAACATGTTGGGTTTTCACCATCCCCCTGGTCTCTTCCTCTAGAAAGCTGAAAGTTTGTAGTCAGCAGTGTTCTTACTTTTGTACCTCTGCACCCACACCTCAACGAGTTCTGAGCCCACCGTGATGTCGACCTCTTCTTCTGTTGCCTCAATTTTCTCTGGCAAGGGGTTCTTGACCCTCAGTGATGACCTCTACTTCCATCTCCCACATTCCAACTAATGTTCTCACCCTGGCGACCTTCCACCTGTTCTGCTCTCACTCCCCATCCCCACAGATGGAACAAGATTAGTTTCCTCGGTCATCACATTTTACCCCAACTGCCTCCTCATCAAATGCATCATTCCCCTATATTTCTGCCACCTTTAATGTGATCCCACTACCAGTCACATCTCTCTACCCCCACCCCTTTACATGACCATAGAGACCGCTCCCTCTGCAACTCTTTTGTTTACTCATCTCTTTCCATCCAGACCACCCTCTCCAGCTACTTGCCCCTGCAACCGCAGGAGATGATGTAGCAGCTGTCCTTATACCTCTTCCCTCACCTCTATGCTGGGACCCCATCAACCCTTCCAGGTGAGACAGGTCATTCATTTCTGCTTTATCCACCCTCTTTCCCCGCTCTCTGTCACCTATCCCTTCCTCCAACTTTACTTTTCACTACTCTTTCCTTATTTGTCACCTTTTTGTCTAATTTGCATCTCTAACCTTTCTCACTTACTATCCACCTATCATTAGCTAGGCTTTGTTCCACCCTTACCTCCCTTTTCCAGCTTTCTTCTCCCCTACCACAGTCAGTCTGAGAAAGGGTCTTGATCTGAAATGTAGTCTGTTCATTCCCTCCACAGATGCTGCCTGACCTGTTGAGTTCCTTCAGCACTTTGCATTTTCATCCTATTTGATGTTCAATTCAAAACCACTATTTAAGATCGGGGTGGCGCAGCGGTAAAGTTGTTACCTTACAGTGCCAGGGACCCGGGTTCAATCCTGACTATGGGTGCTTTTCCGCGCTGTATCTCCAAACTAAACTAAATGTGGCCAGAAGCAGAACATTGATCTGATCTGCTGGATGTGGGAGCACTGAGATCTATCTCTTTGGCTGATTAGAAAATTTACTATAGCTTTACCAGGTTGGGGCATCGTCTAAACTACTTCTGGAGCTGCTCAGATGTTTTCATTCTAATGGCAGAATGAAAGACCAAGTTTGCACCTGTGTCTCTTTGAATAGACACAAAATGCTGGAGTAACTCAGCAGGACAAGCAGCATCTCTGGAGAGAAGGAATGGGCGATGTTTCGGTTCGAGACCATGAGGTCTGAAAAAGTGTCTCGACCCAAAACATCACCCATTCCTTCTCTCCAGAGATGCTGCCTGTCCCGCTGAGTTACTCCAGCATTTTGTGTCTATCTTCGGTTTAAACCAGCATCTGCAGTTCCTTCCTACACATTATGTCTCTTAGAATTTGTCAAGCTTGGTCAATGGCAATGCAGGATATATTGCCTGTCCAAAAGTCTCTTAAATGCCACTATTGTATCTGCCTCCACCACCCCCACCAGCACATTCCAGGCATTCACCACCCTCAGTGTTAAAAACATCCTGCACATCTCCTTTAAATTTTGCCCCTCTCACCTTAAAGCTTTGCCCTCTAGTATTTAATATTTCCATCCTGGGAAAAGGGTTCTGGCTGTCTACCTTATCTCTGTCTATCATGATTTTATGCTTCTATAAAGTCTCACATCAACCTCCGGTGTTCCAGAGAAAACAATTTATGTCTGGCTGACCTCTCCCTATAGCAAATACCCTGTAATCCAGGCCTCCAATCATTCCTGTATTAGGGTATCAGAATGCATACAATTCCCTAAAAGTGGCCTAACAAAGGCCATATAATGCTGTGTTATAATTTCCTGACTCTTATACTCAATGCCCCATATTATGATGGAGACATCTGCCATGTTGCTGTAGAGTATGATTGGGTAGGTATTAACGAGTCTGTAAGATAGCTCTCCCAATTTAAATACAATTCCCAGCTGTCTGTGAAGGGGACTTTGCAAAGCCAACCAGGCAGGAAGTGACTGTGATATCCAAATACAGTGCCTAGCTGTTCCCACTTCAATGTTCTGTGCTCTCATAGTGGTGTTAGTACAGTAAGGCAGTTTGTAGTTAGTGGATAAATGGTATTTGTAATAAACAATGTTAACAGCTTACCACAAACCTATAGCCCCAAACCTAAAAAAAGTCAGAAAATGCAGAAAATACATGAAATCAGACAGAATTTGTGGACAGAGAAACAGTAAACATTACAACATTAGAATAGGTCCTATATCATCAAATAAAAATACTACTTGTATTTCTCTTTACACAGATTATGCTTGACCCAAGTACTCACATTATTTTCTGGTTCAATTCACCACCAACACATTGTGCACTTTGGTGTTCACTGAGCAACACTGCCAAAAACAGTACCACCTTTCTCTATATTAGGAGATGACGATGAGTAACCTGGTAAACCTTCATCAAAAGGGTGTCTGAACATATATAACATTGTTTTTATATAACAAAATGCAAAGGAATAGAGTTGATTAATAATCAGAAAATCTTTACCAGTGTACAGTATTCCATCAGAGCTCCGACAAGGGGAGGAATGAACCAGTTCAGGGATGGTGAAAGGGAGTTTCTGAAATAAGAAGCAACAGTATTTGACAATCAGCAGTGAGATTAGAAGACTTCGGGAAATAATGATGTGGAGATCAACCATTGATTATGTTGATCCATTACTTAGAAATTAAGCAAGATGTATTGTTTAAAAAACAGATTAGGATTAGGAAATAAACATCATTAGTCAGCCATTAAAATTAGACTGCCTTAGGCATTCTGCTACCTTCTCCCATCCTCTGTAGTAGCTCTTCACTCAGTTTAGTTGCTACTACACCTTTCGAATTCCAGGCCTACATATTGTTTCTTCCTAGCTCTTCATTCTAGGACCCATTCATTGCTTTCCAAAAGTATCCATCAACAAGTGTAGTGTGTACATATTCCACCTGTAATAATCTTCCAAATATAACATGTTCTATGCATGTGATTTACTCCTACTCGCAATCTCATTGTTGATCCTTCTCTTCTCCCAAATTCCACCTAACACTAATCTTGCAGCAAGAATTATAAAAGTAATCAGTTTCTGTCTTGGACTTTCCACAATGTCGACATTTACAACACTACAAATTTGTATATGGTCGTGCTCAGCTCACATCCAGGGTAAATGTTCATCTCCCCACACAGAATAATTTGTTCCAGTGTCAAAAATGAACTTGCAGAATTTCAATGCTCTTTCCTCACTTTATGGTATAACATGGAATAAAGTCCTTGGCCTGCAGTGTATTCACTTAGCCTTAGGAATACTTCTCTTCTATCCTTCACTCCCAGTAGCCTTTGAGCTAGCTTTATCATGGCTGATCCTGTGCCTTGAGACCATTTTCTCATGCCCAAATCTCATATTGTACAATTCCTTTTGTGTCCAAAAATGTATTGATCGCAGCCTTCAAAATGATTGCTTCAATAATTGAGCATCCCTGATTCTCTGAGAGTTCCAAAGAATTACAACACTGTGTGAAGTATTTTTCAGTATCCAATTATGGCTTTGAGATTATACCACATAGTTACAGAGTCATTGAGTCATACAGCATGAAAACTGGACCCTCGGCCCATGCCTACCAACATGCCCCATCCACACTAGTCCCATAAGCCTGCGTTTTGCCCACATCCTTCTAAACCTATCCAAAGCATGTACCTATTGAAATGTTTTTGAAACAATGTGATATAATGTGACCTGCCTCAACTACCTCCTCTGGCACACATTACATATACCTACCACCCTTTCTGTAAATAAATTGCCCCTTAGATTTCTATTTAATCTCCCCCCCCCCCCCCCCAGTCCCTACCTACTCTGGGTAAAAGACCAGCTGAGTGTTTTGAAAAAGATGTTTCTTGCATCCCTCGTGTATTTCAAAACAAATTTGTAAACCTTTTGCCACTTGGTCCTGCTCCTGGGAACTTCTCGTTCCCTTCCCTATTATTTTCATTCTCTGATTACTATCCTTTAGTATTCTCTGTTTACTATCCGCGGCTAGGCATAAGCTCAGGGGCGACCGCGCCTTTGCGGTTGCACCTCCTAGACTGTGGAACAGCATCCCTCTTCCCATCAGAACTGCCCCCTCCATCGACTCTTTTAAGTCGAGACTTAAAACTCATCTTTACTCTCAAGCCTTTCTTGACGTCCTCTGAGGGAGGGCTATATCTATGTATTTATGTATGTACTCAATCTATGAACCAATGTTGTATAACGTTAGTACCTCCACCAATGTAAAGCACTCTGGTCAACGAGAGTTGTTTTTTAAATGTGCTATAGAAATAAAAGTGACTTGACTTGACTTTAACCAATCCTCTAGCCATGACAATGTGAGCCTTTATTTTACATAACAAAAATGAGGAAATATTGCATACTATACCAAAGTTAAAACATACTGAAGCAGAACTTTAGTATATAACTTCTGGTGCTTTGTATCAACTATGTAATAGAAAACAAAAGACTGGCATAAATTGAAGTTCTAAAATCGCAACTTTTGAAACTGGAAAACATTTGGTTGCAAGGCTTGAAGTTATGTTACAGAGTTAAAAATAAAGAACAATATATGATTGTTTATGTGGAGCTGAGATGGCTGCAATAAAGGCTCTTGTGTAGGAGATCTGACTGAGGTCAAGCCGTGGAAATGTGTTAATTGTTCAGTATATCTATACAGGATATTTTTACAGAATCCTTTCTTAAGCACTTGATGCATTTAAACCATGGTAGGGTAGATTATTTGTAAGATATGGAAGGAAATTAAATTATTAGGTCGAATACATGATAAACAGGTTGTATGGTGCTAAAGAGGAGCTGGTTTCAAAGCCTAACAGGAAAGGAAACTGTTGCATTTAGTTTTGAAAATGATCATGATTTCGGAGGCTTTAGAATAGAAAGCATAATGACACCTGGTAAGTTGTCAACCCTTGTTGATTATCGGAGGTTCAGACGGGAAGTTAGAAAATGAAACAAGAGCCAAAGAGAGAGCACATGAGAAGAGTAGCTGCAGAAGTGTGTCCAATCCAAAGATATTCTATTATCTGTGAAAAGAGTTGTATGACAAGAGGATGAAATCAGAGGCCAAAAAGGAATTGAATCATAGAGATAGAGGACATGGCTGAGATATTTTACAGCAGCCTTCATGAAGGAAGATTGCTGGAGTTTCAGCATAGAAAGATATAATTGAGATTTTGGATGAGTTAATAGGTTGATAAAGTGGACGTATTTAAATGCCTAGCTCCACATTGATTAATCGCCTGGTCCAGATGGAATACTTCCATGGTGGCTGAGAGATGGGAGGGAGAAAATTACAGAGGCCCTGGCCACAATGTTCAAAACATTAAGATGCATGAGTGGTGCCCAAGGTATGGAAAATTAAAAGATGTCAAGATCAATGTATTGTTAAACCAAATAACCATAAACTTATCACATTCATCTCTGTAATGGGAAACAATAACAATAACAGGAACAGAATTAACAATCCCTTGGACAAGTGATTGATTGATTGACTAGAGAAAGTTGTTAGGAAAATTGTGTAGGCAATTTTCTGTAGGCAAATTGTGCCTGACTTATTTGGATTCGTTTTTTTGTACTGTCGTTGATGTACATTAAATAGGCAATAGTATTATAATTTAACTTTTCCTACGGAGATTGAAGGATTTTTTAAAAATAACCTTATGGATATGGTGCAGATATCTCATGAGATAGCTCCAAAGGTAGCTGAATAATATCCTCAGGATTGAAACATATGTTCAAGCTTCATGAAAATATCATAAAACGTACCATTAGTCCCTCTTTAGCTGTCCCTCCCAAGATATAGAGACTTCCATCGTTTGGGTCTGGAAGAAATGCTGGTCTACAATCAAAACAAACACGTTTTTGTGTAAAATCGAGTTCAAAATTGCTACTGTGTAACAGGGACAAATGTTTTGATAAGTAGCACAAGCTGGTAAACAAACATAACTCCAATTAATTTAGCTTCAAATAACATCAAATATAGCAACTAAAATAACATACATAACATAACATAAAACAATAACATAAGATGTTCAATAGTCTTCAACAGACCAATCAACCTGCAAGTCATTTAAATATTTTTATATCATCAGTAATACACTGAACTACCTGTTCACATTCTTTAGTAGCATTCCAAACAATTGTTCATAAATTGGGTAGACAATGGACAATAGGTGCAGGAGTAGGCCATTCGGCCCTTCGAGCCAGCACTGCCATTCAATGTGATCATGGCTGATCATCCCCAATCAGTACCCCGTTCCTGCCTTCTCCCCATATCCCCTGACACCGCTATTTTTAAGAGCCCTATCTAGCTCTCTCTTGAAAGCATCCAGAGAACCTGCCTCCACCGCCCTCTGGGTAAAGGGTACATAAACCAGAAAAAAGGTTTCTGATGCTCAGTGCTTTTTATGAGAACCACGTTTGCAAACACAGATGACTTGATGACGTCAAGATTAGGTGACTTTCTAAAATAACACTAGCACTGCATTTGATGAGCACAAATGGAAACTTAGTTAAAGAATGAGCTGCGTCACAGTGAATGGGTGAGGAAGGATGCAGTGATATTGTGGATACGGCTGCTGGGAGAAATTCTGATCCTGCAAATAGAAGGTAATTTAACTGAAAATTAATATCATACTACTGGGGACAGAAAGTACAAAGGCAAAATGAATACTAGATAGATATAGATATTTATTTGTTGTCATTTGAACCTAAATTCAAACGATGCTTAGAAGTTAGCTTCAGCCGCAAAATAGAGGAAGTCTAAATATCAACCAGAAACAATCTCGTATTTATGAGAGCTACTAAAACCAGTGCAAACCGACAGAGAGGGGCTAATTTTAACTAGATGCTTATCACTAAAAGCCAGCATGCAAAATAGCCCACAATTGTCTCACTCAACAGTGGGGCACCAAGAACAAAACAGATATTAGGCCAAGTCTAATCAAACAGCCAACGGTGAAATTGCACACTTAACAGAAGATTCTTGAAGAAATACTGGGACAGGAAGAGATATGTTGAGGAATTAAAGTTTGCCTTGGGAGTATTACCTAAATTGACGGATGGGAAGGCTATTAATGAAGAAGGAACAGAATGCCGTCACAGTTCCGAGGATGGCTGATGTATATTTTAATTACCTAATTGGTCAATTTTTCACAAATGGGCATTTTTATGAAGGCATAGTACACTACATGGTTCAGTCTACCACTTTTGATTATCCGCGTGAATTTTGAGTGAGCCATCAAACCTTAAATTTGTCCATAAAATCTGAAATTTAGAGAGCAGGTATTAAATTTTAACAGTAACTTACTCGGCCAGGTAGACAGGAACTTGAATGATTGGATCTGAAATAGAAATTATAAATGAGATTCAGTGCTATTTGAGACAAAAGCAGTGTTAATCACAGATTCTATAACATTGTTAAACATGGAGCTGAAAGCAGTATTAAATATCAATCCTGTAACAATGCTAAACACAAACTCAGGATTATTTTTCCTATTCCATAGCAGGAAGGTTAGATTTGAAAAGAACATAGAGCTATATTCTATCTATCCAAGCAGATTGAGATTAATTTTGTCAGCTTAGTTTAATTTAGTTTAGTTTAGATACAATGCGGAAACAGGCCTTTCGGTCCACTGAGTCCTCACCAACCAGCAATCCCCGAACATTAACACTATCCTTCATGCTAGGGATGATTTACAATTTAACCAAGCCAATTAACCCATTAACCTGTACGTCATTGGAGTAAGGGAGGAAACCGGAGCTCCGAGGGAAAGTGCACGCAGATCACGGGGAGAACATACAAACTCCATACAGACAGCACCCGTAGTCAGGATCAGACCAGGGTCTCTGGCACTATAAGACAGCAACTCTACCACTGATTAACTGTGCCGCCCACGGTTAATTGGCACTGGAGATGTGGTAAGACATGCACTCTCTTGCCAAACATTTTATGTTTGCCAACATGTCCACAAAGAAACACATGTGAAAGTTTTAGGATTCTACGAATCCAAATATTCCTTAAAGTTCACATAAAGTTCACAGAATAAACAGTGTACAAACAGTAATAATTAACACAACAACAAAAATATAAGCATGAGTGCAATACAGCATAATTGTGCAAGATTATAGAGCAATCCAAAGTAATTGAGAAAAAAACCTCAGAATAACAATGGAATAACCAAAAGTGGGAGATTTACGAGTAAGAATACGCTGCAGCATCTCTGGGAAGGGAGTGTAAAACAGATGATTGATTGGTTTACGAATCTGATAGCAGATAAGAAGCTGTTCTTAAGTCCGGACATCCAAGCTTTCAAGCTCCTGTATCTTCTTCCATAAGATAGAAGAAAGAGACACTCGTAAATATTTCCAGCCTTCCTGATGCAATGAACAGTGAAGATGGACTGGATGGAAGGAGGTGACGAGTCTGTGATGGATTGGGCCGTGTTCATTACTCTCTGCAGATTTAGGCTTTCAAGAGCATAAGTTGCCATATCAGGCAGAGATGCATCCTGTCCGAATGCTTTCTCTAGAATCTCTGTAGAAGCTTGAAAGAATTTTTGTGGACATGCTGAATTGTTTGAGACTGCTAAGAAAATAAATTTGCAGTTGCTTTCTTGATCATCGCAATGTGAAGGGACCAGGTTAGGTTGCTGGTGATATGAATGCCTAGGAACTGGAAACTGTTGACTTCTCTACAACAGCTCCATCGATGAGGATATGGTTGTGTTCACTCCCTTGCTTCCTTAGGTCAATGGGCAACTCTTTCATCATGCTGACATTACATGGTGGGTTCTCGTGCTGACACTGTAATACAAGTTTCTCAATCTGTTTCCTGTACTTCATCTCACTGTTGTTGTTGTTGATCAGCCAACAACAGTAGTATAATTTGCAAACTTAAAGATTGAGATAGCGTTGTACTTAGCCATGCAGCTATGTGTATACAGGGAGTAGAGCAAGGGACTGAGCACAAAACACTGAGGGGCAGCAGTGTTGGGGGTCAGGTTGAAAGAAATGTTATGGCCAATTCTAGCCAACTGGGGTCTGTTGGTGAAGATGCCCAGAAGTCAGTTTCATATGGAGGCCCCAAGGCCAAGGTCCAATAGCTTAAACGTTATCTGATTTGGTTTTATGGTGTTGAAGGCTGAGCTAGTCAATGAATAACATCCTGATATAGATGATCTCATTGTAAAGATGATTCAGAGTTGAACATAGTGCAAGAAAGATGGCATCCATTAAACTATTTTCACTGTATGCAAATTGCAAGGGGTTAAGCTTGCCTGGAAGATGGACACATATGTGGGTTACTACCAATTTTTCAAAGCACTTGATAATGGTTGATGTTAGAGCTACTGGGTGGTAGTCATTGAAGCAGGTCTCTTCATTTTTATTGGTGATTAGAATGGAGATTTTGTTGAAGCAGAAAGTTTGGTCTCAACAATGTAAAGGAGACCCCACTGAAAGCATCCTGCCTGCATGTTTCTTGTTTTGTTAAGTAAATTCTTGTTTTGTTAAGTAAATTCTGTAATAAAGATCATGAGATTATTGATTCTACACCAAACGTTGTTCATTTTAAATCAACAATAAATTCAATCAAAACCTTAACAAAACCATCACCACTCCTCCACATGTGACTCTTTTTAAGAAATGATTAGCGCATGGATGACCTCGGCTGCCAGTGAGAAGGGTTTTCACAAGATCTATTGTTTTGTACTAGCCCAGGCCCAGAAGGTGCAATCTGAAATATGGTTTTGCTTCTGAAAAGAACGCCATTGCAATATCCATATCATATTGTTCCTTAATCCCTCTTCATTTGTTCCCTTTATACTGCCCAACAAAATATCTAAACCCCAATGCAGAAGAGTCTCATTGTGCCAGATAATATTATTTACAATGAGAGACATTAACTGAAGCAATAATGCAAGTATATACGACAAGACCAGAAGTTTTCCATTAAGCTATTTCACCCACGGTCTTGAGATAACACAGGGTCAAAGTCTCATAAAATAATAAGGAGTGGAGAAAAGTTTGCTATTAATTAGAAACACTCAACACATCAGAGATTTAAGTTAAAATATGGAAACACCTTAAGGGCATATTGTTTCTTTCAATATATTACTTTAACTTAAGAAACAGTTTCACCTTCTTTTAAGGTCCATTTGATCTCCCCAGTCCGTTTACTGACAGCATGCAGATTCCCATCAAGCGTGGATATGAACAGCAGGGTTTCTGGCAGAGTCACTGTACTGGCAGCACACTGATAAAACACGAAGGGCAATTATTATCAAAATTTAAAAGGGGAAAATAATAAATCAAAATGCAAATGCATATCTATCTTTGTCCAGCCATCAGAAGGGACTTACAAAAGAAACATGATAATAATGAATGAACAATAAAATCTAGCAGAAGCACCACTGTATGCCAGTGATTTGTACATTTTGTTTTAAAAGTGACACAATTTTCTTCTTATTGCGGGACAATTACTTATGGGCCATAGATCTGTGCCTGGCACCCATTCTTGAACATTTTGGTTACGTGACTAGATTCTCTTACGTGAAGTAGACCAAAAACATTGACAAAATGGTCCCATTTGCGCCGCAGCATAGTGCAAGATTTGCAACTGAACCAGACATGAGCTCAATTAATTAAAAGAAGGCGCGTAAAATGTCTGTAATTTACAACAAAATCTCCATTTGAATTATTCCAGGCATATCAGAATCTTTTGATTAATGATACAGCTAATGAACTAGGGGTAACTAAGAACTTGTGGTTTACAGGTAAATGATTATGATGATAATTAGTTATTTTCAGTCTTTTCACCAACACAATGTCCTCATTTACTCCTAACTAATGCACATGAATCAGTATACTCTGTATCTCGTTACCAACTAATCAGAGGATGGGTTCCAAATCCAATAAATTAACAAAATGATATGTACAATTTTAGGAGTTTGCCTCAAATCCAATACAGACACTCCTCAACCTATGCAATTGGTGACTTACCTAAACACGCACTTATGTAAACAATTCACTGCTGAATTTCCGAGTTGCGCGTTTTGGTAATCTTGGTAGCAGTGCACTACTGCTGTTGCATGCGGTCATTTCCACAAGCTAAGCAGCTGTTCTAACGGATGCTCACACATGGTCTCCGCATGGGAGCTCCTGTGAATATGCAAGGATTTGGGTGCTTTGGGAAATGGCAGGCATCTGTGAAAGACTGGGCTTCACTGATGGTGACAATACATTGCAAGGTGCTGGATACCCATGTGACCTAGCTGTCGCCACTAACTCTGGACGTCTGAAGAAGCTCTAAGAAGCAAAGATTGCTTCTACCCATGTGACCCACCTGTTGCCACTAAGTCTGGGCTCCTAAAGATGTTTTTGTTGTTTGTTCCGTGTCTGTGATTGGTTAGGGGAGTTTTATGTTTCTACTTTGTTTCTGTATCTTCCTGCCAGTACCCGTGATTGGTCCAGGTTGCCTTCCTCTGAATATTTCTACTTTGTACTGAAGATGTTTCTACTTTGTTTCTGTGTACTGAATAGGTGTTGTGATTGGTCTAAAGGGGTTGCCTCTCCCTGTACTTTTGCGCCGTTAGTTTCCCGTCATTGTATAGGGGTATATACTGTAAAGGTGATCGTTTCGTTGGGGTGGGTCAGTTGTCTTTCCGTCTGTTCTGTTTACGCGAGGCTGCTGAGGGCTCGAGTGAGTGGATCCGAGGCCGGCCCCACGGTGTTGTATACAAATAAAGAAGGGTTTGGACTCCAGTGTTCCACTCAGGAGAGAGTATTAGATCTGGAATTAACACTCCCACGTAGTTATGCTCATAGTTTTTCTGTGAAAGTCTTCTTGTGCTTTTGATTTTGTGCCCTAGTCACGACTGGAAAAAGGTAAAGTGGTACTAGAAGGGCTGAACCCATTCTTAAACACACTAAATTCGACTTAGATTTAAAGTGAGGATGATAAAGAAATATGAAGGTGGATAAAGTTTTTCTCCCACTGCATGCGAACTCGGTCTCACAGTATTAACATTGCGAAGACATGGGGAGAATTATTTGCATTCAGTGTGGAAAAAATATTTCCTCAGTTCGTTCATGGCTTCAAAGACTTCGAGAAGGACGAGACCTATGAAGATGTGGCAGATAAAATCGTGAGGCATGCTGAGCAGCTGAATTTATAATTTGATGAAGACAAAATAGAAGAGCTAATTGAATCACATGGGAAAGAATTTGCTAATGGAGATCTTATGGAATTAGAAGCAGCAAAGGTTCAAGAACCTGCTCAAGCTGAAGCCTCTGATGAACTAGAACAGCTATGCCACATTACAACAAAGGAAATGCCTCTTGCTTTCCACAGCATTGATGTGGCAGTCATGATTCGAGAAAATGGATCGCTTCTTAAAAGTCCAAAGAGGGTTGGAAGAAATGTTAACTTGTTATAGGGAAATCTACAAGGAGAAAATAAACAGCTACCATACAATTACAGTATCTCTCAATTGGTTCTTCAAGAAGATCGAACAGCCTTTATCTGCTGCATCTTCCTTATCTAGCAACTGTTCATTATCCACCACATTTAAAACGCCACTTCCAGCAAACTTGAATGAGTTAGTTTTAAGGTAATTGCCATTACGAAACAAATTTTAAAATATTTTTTCATTCCTTATCTCTAATTAATTTACTGTATCGTAAAATTAAAATTCATTAAATCAGTTTAATTCATTATTCCTAATAAAGGTAATAGCCAGTACTGTACATGGCATTCAATTTTTTATTCTTTATAAATACAGAGCAAATATAGTAAATTTACATGTGCACAGTAGTATTTCTGACTCCGGCTTATGTAACATGATTTACCTATGGGTCTACAGGACATAAGTTGGGGAGCGTCTCTATAGCTGTTTGACATTGGCGTTGCTTTAATAATATTTTGCTTTTCTTCTTGGCGTAACATCCCTTTCCTTATTTCTCAAATCCTTTGATTTATTGCAAATGTATGGTACCACCCATTAGTTATTTGAGCAAATCACTACTGTTCACATACAACCTTGACAGCAAGTATTAGTATTCTACAGATGTGCTGGAGAAAGCATTTTATCGGGATGCATCACAGTATGGTTTGGGAACAACTCCATCCAAGACTGCAATAATGCTGAGTTACTCCAGCATTATGTGTCTATCTTCCAGACCATTACGCAAATCCTTCCATTGACTACACGTACAGTTCACGCAGCCTCGGCAAGACTACCTGCATAATCAAGGACCAGTCTCACTGCGGCCACTTCCTCTGCTCCCCTTTCCCATCAGGCAAGAGGTACAAGAGTGAAAACACACACCTCTAGATTCAATGATTAAAAAGGAACTGCAGATGCTGGAAAATCGATGGTAGACAAAAATGCGGGAAAAACTTAGCGGGTGAGGCAGCATCTATGGAGCGAAGGAAATAGGCAACGTTTTGGGTCGAGACCTTTCTTCAGACTGAGTAAGTCTCAGTCTGAAGAAGGGTCTCACCCCGAAACATTGCCTTTTTCCTTCGCTCCATAGATGCTGCCTCACCCGCTGAGTTTCTCCAGCATTTTTGTCTACCTCTAGATTCAAGGACAGTTTCTTCCCAACTGTTATTAGGCAAATGAACCATCCAATCAATAACTAGAGAGTGGTCCTGAGCTACTATTTACCTCATTGGAGGCTCTTGACTATCTTTAAACGGACTTTACTGGACTTTATCTTGCATAAATGTTATTCCCTTTATCATGTATACCAACACTCTGGGTGGCTCAACTAGAGAGCAGTCCTGAGCTACTATCTACTTCATCGGAGGCCCTCGATCTATCTTTAATTGGACTTTACTGGACTTTATCTTGCACTAAACGTTATTCCCTTTATCATGTATCTGAACACACTATATGGCTCGACTGTAATCATGTATAGTCATGGGTGGTTAATCCACACCAAAAGCTTCTCACTGTACCTCGTACACATGACAATAAACTAAACTAAACAGGGCTCTCACTTAACTTTTTTCCCCTGTTGCCAGCCGGGCCACCTAGGCAGCTTTTTAGGTTGCCAAATGACAATTTAGGTGGTCATTTAAGACGGCTTGCATGACGCGTCCAATAATGTGCTCGGACGAAGTGCGTAGTTAGTAGTCGGAATTATGCTCAATGAAGCATTCACATATTATTTCTGCTTCAAATATAGTCACAAACTAAACATATTCACCAATCAAGACATGATATATACCACAATAACATGCAGCAAAATTATAATACAGTATCTCAACTCTTTTTACACGTTGCAATTAATTCAATTTCTATTATTTCTTTCCACTTCCAAACAAAAATGTGGTAGGATTATTCAGCGTATGATCAACCTGTGTCAATAAATCCTGGACCATGGTAACATATATCCTTAACCATGCACACTACAGATTGATGCAAGCATGTTTTCTGTGAAGGACCGAAAATTATCATGACATGGCCATAGCATGGGTCGTTATTGCTATTGGTACAGAAACACTCTTGCTTCCCACATAATTTATCTACAACAAAATATACAGGTTGCAAGGAAATTTCTAAAGGTATTTTATGATAATAGCTGTTAAAACCGAATGTACCCATCTGACAGGTTAAACATCACACCAACTGACAAGAGATGGCCAAAGGACATAACTGCAGCAAATGTTCTTTTGGTAATATGTTTAAAGTTGTCAAAACACCACATTACCGGACATTCAGATTAGATGTATGTGTTATGAACAGCAATGAATATACCCAGTTTGTATGCACCAGATTTAAAAAAAATTATTGATAAACGCTGTTTCCATCATTTCCACTTCAGAATTAACGTTAAAATTTTAACTGAAATATCTCCTGACCAAATTTATGATGTATATGACCGACTGTAAAAGTAAAACCTGGATAAATCCAACGTATAGTTGTGAATGTTGCTCATTAAATAACTAAAGTACTAATACTCCATATTAAGAGCATTGATTGGTCGTTAAAATGAATTCTGTAATAACGTGTCAACGGTAGCAGTGACAATCGAACACTGCGGTTTTAATGTTTCACGTGTTCACAATTTAATTAATCCATCTTTATGGATTAAAACAAATAATAATATTGGGAATTAAAACACATTTGATTGCATTCCATTAAACATAGTCAATGTTCGCTCTGAAGACATTTCCAGCACAATAGGGTCGGGGGGGGGAGGGGTGTGTGTGAATCAGTGCAGGATGGATAGATGGCGGGGGGGGAGGGGGTGTTGAGAAGGCAGTCGGTGCGGAATGGATGGATTGAGGCCGGGGAATTAGTGCGTGTTGGTTGGAGTAGGTAAAATTGTGAGGGGAGAGTGCGGGGGGGATGTCAGTGGGGTTGAATGGGGGGGATCAGTACGGGATGGACGGGGGGGATCTGTGCAGAATGGATGGGGGGGGTCAGTAAAGGATAAATGGGGTAGACAATAATGCTGGAGAAACTCAGCGGGTGAGTCAGCATCTATGGAGCAAAGGAAATGGGCAACGTTTCGGGTCGAGAGCCTTCTTCAGACTGATTCCCCCCCATTCTTCTTAAATGGGGGATCAGTACAGGATGGATGAGAGGGATCAGCGCAGGATGGATGGAGGGGATCAGTACAGGATGAATGGGGGAGGTCAGTACAGTGTGGAACGGAGGGTCTGTGCAGGATGAATGGGAAGGGTCACTGCAGGATGAATGGGTGGATCACTACAGATTGGATGGGGGATCAGTGCAGGATGAATGGCGGGATCAGTACAGGATGAATGAGTAGATCAGTACAGGATGAATGAGGGCATCAGTACGGGATGAATGAGGGGGATCACTACAGGATGGATGGGGGATCAGTGCAGGATGAATGGGGGGTTCAGTACAGAATGAATGAGGGGATCAGTACAGGATGAATGAGGGGATCAGTACAGGATGAATGGGGGGCTCAGTAAATGATGAATGGGGAGATCACTACAGGATGGTTGGGGGAATCGGTGCAGGATAAATGGGGGGGGGGGGTCAGTACGGGATGAATGGGGGGGATCAGTACAGGATGGATGGGGGGGAGCAGTGCAGGATGAATGGGGGGGAGCAGTGCAGGATGGATGGGAAGGGGGGCAGTACAGGATGAATTGGGGGATGGCAGGAGAATCAATGTGAGGTGGATAGGGAGATCAGTGCAGGATGAATAGATGGGGGGGGGGGTAGATGGGGAGGGGAGCACAGGGGCTGTCAGTGAGGACTGAATAGAGGCGGGAATGGGGATTAAAGAGGTTGAGTGGGGCGTACAAGAGAGAGAGAGAGAGAGAGAAAGAGAGAGAAAGAGGGAGGAGGAGGAGCCGCTGTCGCTGCTGCTGTGCGGGGCCCGTCATTCGCTCCGACCCACCGTCGCGCCGCACCTAGTATCTTTGCCCCAGCTGTTGCCGCCGCTGACACGAAACGTCACGTTCCTTCTCTCCAGATATGCTGCCTGACCCGGTGAGTTACTCCAGTTTTTTGTGTCTATCTTCGTTATAAACCAGTATCTGCAGTGCCAAACTGCAGGGCAAAATGACTCGGCATGTAGGTTGCCCGGCGGCATTTTAGGTGGTCATTGGCACCCGGGCAACCGCTAGTTTTGAGCCCTGCTAAACTAGTGAAATAATCAATGGAAGGAAGCAGCACCACAGGTAAGCCTGCAGCTGCCTGATCTCCTGGTTGCCAAACACCTTAATTGCCCTTTCCATTCTCACACTGACTTTTCAGTCCCAGGCCTCCTCCATTGTCAGAGTGAGGCTAAACGCAAATTGGAGGAACTGCATCTCATATTTCGCTTGGGCAGCTTACAACCCAGTGGTATGAATATTGATTTCTCTAACTTCAAGTAACCCCTGTATTCCCTCTCTCTCCATCCCTCCCCCACCCAAGTTGCACGAGCATCACGTTCTCACGTAGCAAACATCTAGCAATGGCTTGTTTCCTTTATCATCGCTACTTTTTTGCATATCTTTCATTCATTTGTTCTATATCTCTCTGCTTCAATGTCTATCTTTCGTTTCCCTTTCCCCTGACTCTAGTCTGAAGAAAGGGTCTCGACCCGAAACGTTACCTATTCCTTCTCCCCAGAGATGCTGCCTGCTAAGTTACTATTTTGTGTCTATCTTCTGTTTAAACTAGTATCTGCAGTTCCTTCCTACATATTATGACACTACCGGTCAGGTTAATTGTTTAAATTCCTAAAAATATATAATACTCTGGAGAATTTAGTGCAATTTCCATTAATTCTAAACATGTGTGATTAGGTATTTTTAAACTCGAATGCAAGGGCAACGTAGGGTGGAATCATAACTTCAGCAGCCACAGATAACTGCTTCTTGAAACTACAGTTGGAAAGTTCAAAAACAAGAATATAATGCAGCTTTCAGTCTCCATGTAATAGTTACTAGTGTTTTCATTTGCCTTTAGGTAATTCAGTTTCACAACACCAGCTAGTATTTCATTAGTGTTTGCTGCCATTGTTGGGAAGAATGTACCAGTGCCCCTTTTAGCAAGTGCAACACAAATG
This sequence comes from Malacoraja senta, assembly GCA_038087875.1. NCBI lineage: Eukaryota > Metazoa > Chordata > Chondrichthyes > Rajiformes > Rajidae > Malacoraja > Malacoraja senta. The sequence goes on from CM075981.1 coordinate 69,928,591, forward strand.
GGATCTACTAATGTCGTAACAGCCTGTGTGTTCCAGAATGTGGAATACAATAGCCCATTATAATCACACTTATTTCATATTCAATGAGATGTCATTTAATGAAAAATGTCTCTCATGAAAACCTGTACAGTACAGGCACTCCCTACTTACATACGGGTTATGTTCTGTGAACCCTTACGCAAGTCAGATTTTACGCAAGTCGGAATCACCATCCTCACCCCAAAATAACTCACTGAGAGTATTAACCGTCTCAGCGACGTCTGGGGCACTTTCTGAGGTGCTAGACCTTCTAGTTAAGCACCACCGCCATTGCCGGTTTGAGGTCTGTCTCACCGTTGGAGCACTTTCTGTGGCGCGTGGCCCTCTGGGTAAGCGCCGCCACCATTGTCGGCTTGTTTCCGATGCAAACAAGTAATCGTACAGTGCTATGGAAATTACATACTGTACTTCCTTCAAAGTTTGAGGAGAATCGGTATGTCGCTGAGCACTTCATCAAACTTCAGCAAGAGTACCGTGAAGAACATACTGCCTGGTTGCATTATTAGCTGATTTGGAAATTCAAACTCTGATTGCCTGGTTCATCACAGGTGAACCCTTCCCACCACTGAAATGATCTACATGAAGCTCTGTCTCAAGAAGGCAGCTAATATCATCAATTACCCACACTATCCCAGCCATACTCTTTTCTCACAAGAATCACCATCACGAAGGAAGTACAGGAGCCTGAGAACCATTGATCCCTGGTTCTAAACAGCTTCTTACCATAAATCATTAGGTTCTTTAACCAATCTATACACCCCTACTAACCACTGCAAACTTTACACTATTATGATTTGTGCATTATCATGGTATAGTTTACTTAGAATAAATGATAATGTATTGTATTATAATGGGTGACTTCAATCTACATATAGATTGGGTGAATTAACTTGGCAGGGGTGCTGAGGAAGAGGATTTCTTGGAATGTATGCGGGATAGTTATCTAAATCAACATGTAGAGGAACCAACGAGAGAGCAGGCTATTTTAGACTGGGTATTGAGTAATGAGGAAGGGTTAGTTAGCAGTCTTGTTGTACGTGCCCCCTTGGGCAAGAGTGACCATAATATGGTTGAGTTCTTCATTAGGATGGAGAGTGACATTGTTAATTCAGAATCAATGGTTCTGAACTTAAAGAAAGGTAACTTTGAGGGTATGAGACGTGAATTGGCCAAGATTGACTGGCAATTAATTCTAAAAGGGTTGACGGTGGACATGCAATGGAAGACATTTAAAGACTGCATGGATGAACTACAAAAATTGTTCATCCCAGTTTGGCAAAAGAATAAATCAGGGAAGGTAGTGCATCCGTGGATAACAAGGGAAATCAGGGATGGTATCAAAGCGAAGGATGATGCGTACAAATTAGCCAGAAAAAGCAGCATACCGGAGGACTGGGAGAAATTCAGAGACCAGCAGAGGAGGACAAAGGGCTTAATTAGGAAAGGAAAAATAGATTATGAAAGAAAACTGGCAGGGAACATATAAACTGACTGCAAAAGTTTTTATAGATATGTAAAAAGAAAGAGATTAGTTAAAACAAATGTAGGTCCCTTGCAGTCAGAAACAGGTGAGTTGATCATGGGGAACAAGGATATGGCGGACCAATTGAATAACTACTTTGGTTCCGTCTTCACTAAGGAAGACATAAATAATCTGCCGGAAATAGCAGGGGACCGCGGGTCAAAGGAGTTGGAGGAATTGAGTGAAATCCAGGTTAGTCGGGAAGTGGTTTTGGGTAAATTGAATGGATTAAAGGCCGATAAATCCCCAGGGCCAGATAGGCTGCATCCCAGAGTACTTAAGGAAGTAGCTCCAGAAATAGTGGATGCATTAGTAATAATCTTTCAAAACTCTTTAGATTCTGGAGTAGTTCCTGAGGATTGGCGGGTAGCAAACGTAACCCCACTTTTTAAGAAGGGAGGGAGAGAGAAAACGGGGAATTACAGACCAGTTAGTCTAACATCGGTAGTGGGGAAACTGCTAGAGTCAGTTATTAAAGATGGGATAGCAGCACATTTGGAAAGTGGTGAAATCATTGGACAAAGTCAGCATGGATTTACGAAAGGTAAATCATGTCTGACGAATCTTATAGAATTTTTCGAGGATGTAACTAGTAGCGTGGATAGGGGAGAACCAGTGGATGTGGTGTATCTGGACTTCCAGAAGGCTTTCGACAAGGTCCCACATAAGAGATTAGTATACAAACTTAAAGCACATGGCATTGGGGGTTCATTATTGATGTGGATAGAGAACTGGCTGGCAAACAGGAAGCAAAGAGTAGGAGTAAACGGGTCCTTTTCACAATGGCAGGCAGTGACTAGTGGGGTACCGCAAGGCTCAGTGCTGGGACCCCAGCTATTTACAATATATATTAATGATCTGGATGAGGGAATTGAAGGCAATATCTCCAAGTTTGCGGATGACACTAAGCTGGGGGGCAGTGTTAGCTGTGAGGAGGATGCTAGGAGACTGCAAGGTGACTTGGATAGGCTGGGTGAGTGGGCAAATGTTTGGCAGATGCAGTATAATGTGGATAAATGTGAGGTTATTCATTTTGGTGGCAAAAACAGGAAAGCAGACTATTATCTAAATGGTGGCCGACTAGGAAAAGGGGAGATGCAGCGAGACCTGGGTGTCATGGTACACCAGTCATTGAAAGTAGGCATGCAGGTGCAGCAGGCAGTGAAGAAAGCGAATGTTATGTTAGCTTTCATAGCAAAAGGATTTGAGTATAGGAGCAGGGAGGTTCTACTGCAGTTGTACAGGGTCTTGGTGTGACCACACCTGGAGTATTGCGTACAGTTTTGGTCTCCAAATCTGAGGAAAGACATTATTGCCATAGAGGGAGTGCAGAGAAGGTTCACCAGACTGATTCCTGGGATGTCAGGACTGTCTTATGAAGAAAGACTGGACTGACTTGGTTTATACTCTCTAGAATTTAGGAGATTGAGAGGGGACCTTATAGAAACTTACAAAATTCTTAAGGGGTTGGACAGGCTAGATGCAGGAAGATTGCTCCCGATGTTGGGGAAGTCCAGGACAAGGGGTCACAGCTTAAGGATAAGGGGGAAATCCTTTAAAACCGAGATGAGAAGAACTTTTTTCACACAGAGAGTGGTGAATCTCTGGAACTCTCTGCCACAGAGGGTAGTCGAGGCCAGTTCATTGGCTATATTTAAGAGGGAGTTAGATGTGGCCCTTGTGGTTAAAGGGATCAGAGGTTATGGAGAGAAGGCAGGCACGGGATACTGAGTTGGATGATCAGCCATGATCATATTGAATGGCGGTACAGGCTCGAAGGGCCGAATGGCCTACTCCTGCACCTAATTTCTATGTTTCTATGTTTCTATTTCCTTGTTGTTGTTCAATCTAATGTGTCTGCAAAGCTGTAGCAACTAAGAATTTTATTGTTCCGGTTCATATCCAGTGCAAGTGTCACATAAATATTCTTGAATCTCTTCTAGATAAAATCCACGTTACCTTTGGCCACTGACTGGTGATGACTATGACTCACAACAACTATAAAGAAGATAATTGTGAGTGTGATGTTGGCTACTGTTGCTAAGATTGTGCAACAATTATTATGAACACCTGAAACTGCCTAAACGATACCATAAATGTATCTCGTTTTGAAGAATGAATTTAACTAAATATAGTACTAGAATACCTCTCTCAGCAGAGCTTTTAGTGTATTGTGCAGCTTAAAGCCATTCTCACCGATTCATAATTTTATTCTGATAGATCATTCATCATAAGATTTGTACTGTAGCAATAGCAATGTGTTTAAGTCTAATGTGAAATCAAACTCAATAATCATTGAAATGGCACTATCAGAGAAATGAAAAATGTCAATAAATAAGAACAACTCTTACTGTGCTCTTTTAATTACTAAAGAAATATTAATCTCCTGAAAGAACCGGATTTGGAATGTACCACACCTTCACCTGGCTCAATGACAAAAACTATCAATTACTTTCAGGGTTGAGGTCATGTAAACTTATATTTTAAACAATTCCATCACAATTTAACAAGATTTAACACTATTTTCAGAAATAAATATTTGAAAACTAATCTTTTGATGCAAATGTACATGCACTCATGGCTGTCTGCTGACAACGTTTGATTATTTGAACGTTGCGAACTTTGAAACTGACATCAGAACTAATTTCTATGTCATACTTTAATATGAAATATAATAAAAGAAAATTATTCCCTAACTAATGTAATTATTGTTTTTTTTAGTGAAGATCACAAAGATAATTTAAAATCTGAAAACCTTACTGCTAGGGTTGATGCAATAAAGAGACAAACCAGGAATCTAAAGAGCCACAGGTTTAAGGGCAGTTGTTTGAGAAGCTATTTTAATCTATGATTTAGGATATGGTGACTAAGTAGTTAGTGAAATTTGAGCTGAATAGAGTGCCAACGTGGATTTATTAAAGGTAGGTCATGTCTAATTGAATATTTTGAGGAAGTATTAAAGAAATTGTAGGGAAATGATATGTAAACCAAGAAGAACGTGAAAAGGATATGAACAGGGATCTCATCTATTATTTGTGTTACATTGGAATGAATTCTCAATATTTATTGCTTCCAAGCTGAGAACAGGAGTTTCAAAGAATTTTAGCTTCCAAGTGAATTTATCACTAAAATATACTGGACAGATTAAAACAAAATGAATAAAACTAATGTAATGTTACATTTTAAAACTAGAGCACTGGAATTTGCGAGGGAAAAAGTGTTGCTACACTTATACTGATTCTTGGTAATGCACCTTGGGAGGGACATAATTGTTTTGGAAAACATTTAGGGCAGATTCACCAAATGACACCAGGGCCCTTGGATTAGATTATGTAATTGCATAAATAGACAATAGACAATAGGTGCAGGAGTATGCCATTCGGCTCTTCGAGCCAAAACCACCATTCACTGTGATCATGGCTGATCATCCACATTCAGAACGCCGTTCCTGCCTTCTCTCCATATCCCCTGACTCCGCTATCTTTAAGTGCTCTATCTAACTCTCTCTTGAAAGCATCCAGAGAATTGGCCTCCACTGCCTTGAGGCAGAGAATGCCACAGATTCACAACTCTCTGGGCGAAAAAGTTTTTCCTCATCTACGTTCTAAATGGCTTACCCCTTACTCTTAAACTGTGGCCTCTGGTTCTGGACTCCCCCAACATCGGCAACATGTTTCCTGCCTCTAGCTTGTCCAATTCCTTAATAATCTTATATGTTTCAATAAGATTCCCTCTCATCCTTCTAAATTCCAGAGTGTACAAGCCCAGCCGCTCCATTCTATCAACATATGACAGTCCTGCCATCCCTGGAATTAACCTTGTGAACCTACGCTGCACTCCCTCAATAGGAAGAATGTCCTTCCTCAAATTTGGAGACCAAAACTGCACACAATACTCCAGGTGTGGTCTCACTAGGGCTCTGTACAACTGCAGAAGGCCCTCTTTGGTCCTCTATTCAACTCCTCTTGTTATGAAGGCCAACATGCCACTAGCTTTCATCACTACCTGCTGTACCTGCATGCTCACTTTCAGTGACTGATGAACAAGGACCCCCAAATCTCTTTGTACTTCTCCTTTTCCCAACTTGACACCATTCAGATAATAATCTGCCTTCTGTTTTTGCCACCAAAGTGGATAACCTCACATTTACCCACATTAAACTGCATCTGCTATGCATCTGCCCACTCACCCAACCTGTCCAAGTCACCCACCATCCTCATAGCATCCTCCTCACAGTTCACACTGCCACCCAGCTTTGTGTCATCTGCAAATTTGATAATGTTACTTTGAATCCTTCATCTAAATCATTGATGTATATTGTAAATAGCTGCAGTCCCAGTACCGAGCCTTGTGGTACCCCACTAGTCACTGCCTGCCATTCTGAAAGGGACCCGTTAATCCCGACTCTTTGTTTCCTGTCTGCCAACCAATTTTCTATCCACATATGTACCCTACCCCCAATACCATGTGCTCTAATTTTGCCCACTAATCTCCTGTGTGAGACCTTATCAAATGCTTTCTGAAAGTCCATGTACACTACATCCACTGGCTCTCCCTTGTCCACTTTCCTAGTTACATCCTCAAAAAATTCCAGAAGATTAGTCAAGCATGATTTCCCCTTGGTAAATCCATGCTGACTTGGACCGATCCTGTTACTGCTATCCAAATGTGCCGCTATTTCATCTTTTATAATTGACTCCAGCATAAATATAGGTTATAATGTTTGAAATGAGAAGCAATGGGATAACCTGAATGAGAGATTTAGGATTCTGTAAATAACTGTTTGAAGAAACATAATCCAATGGTTACATAATATTTGCAAGAGAAAGTAAATTTAAGAACCAGATCGTTCATGATTTGAAACATGATTCCATAAAAACACACAGAAATAATGGAGCCCTCCCACAAAATGCTGCAGATGACACCACAATTAATAATTTTAAATATTAGATTTGTGTTTGTGCTGGACGTTAACAGAAATAAAGATTTAGGATGCAGATCAACCTTAATCTCACTAAATAGAGAAACAGATGCAAGGCACTGAAATGCATAACCCTGTTCTTGCATGTAACATGAGAGAGTCACCACGACTCAGAACTTGCATCATGATAGATCTGGACTAAATGACAAGAACAGTGGAACAAGGAGTGTTCATTGCAAGGGTTTTACCAAAAAACGAAACTCACTGGAATTCAGAGGATGTACAGAGAGACAATCTTGATGGGTTTTTTAAAATAATTCATTATGCGTAAAACTGTGGTAATCAGTTTTCTTCATTTAATATCCAACTGAATAGCTTTGAATTTCTCAGAAAACTGTTAATAATCAAAGATACTATGGTTGCAATGGAGCCGCATATAGATTATGTGGGAATGTCAAATTTTGATTTCCTTTCCTAAACAAGATCTAGAACCATTACAAAATTATGAGGGAGTGCAGATAAGTTGAGTGGTCACAGTTTTTTTCCCTGAGTAGGGTCCAAAACTGGAGGTTTAAGGTGAGCGGGTAAAGATTAAAAAAGGACCCGAGGGGCAATTTCGTGACACAGCGTGGTGCATATATGGAACGATCTGCCAGAGGAAGCTGTAAAGGCAGATATAATTATATCATTCAAGTCATTTTGAGACATATGGATAGGAAAGATTTAGAAGGACACACAACAAACATAGGCAAATGGGACTAGCTCAGTTATAAAACCTGGTTGTCATGGACAAGTTGAGCCCAAGGGCCTGTTTCCATGCTGTATGACTCTCCAAAATAATGCAGGAAAACCAAAGGGGCTTTTACTCAATTCAGTTGTAATATAGACTCATAACTAAAACTTTTGTTTTGCAATTTTTCCTTGTAAATAAAATAATATATCATTACAAGTTGAACACTGATTTTCCAGCACCCTTGGTTCCAGAATCTTTCTGGATTATCCATTTCTCCAGGCCAACAAAGGTCATGTGATAATGAAACAACAGTACACCCCTGGCCTGCTTATGACACCCTTCACGTGTGTCTAATGCACCATGGAGTGCCAGAAACTTAAATAAAACAAATAGAAAATGTAAATTGAATGCGAATGGAATGACCTGCCGACTCATTCCCGGCCCCTACCATCTCGCCGGTCGTTTAGAGCCCTGGCTTCCGAACCCATTCCTGACTCGCAAGGCGCACCAGCAAGCCCCTCTCACCTGCTGCTGTTTCTAGCTGTCTGTGGTGGCTTTATCCACCACCTTCTTGACCACCGCTGCCTACTTCTCCCGTTGCCCTGTCCAGTCGGCTTCTTCTCTCCCCTCCCCCTACACCCCCATCGCAGTCAGGACAAAGCATGGCAGGTAATAGGGGAACACAGGTGAAGGGGGGGGGGGGTTGATAGGCAGATGGTTGGACAAAGGCCAGAGATTAAAACAGAAGGTTTGAGACAAAAGAGTTGAAACGCCGTGAATTGTGAAGCCAGAGGAAGGAATGCGGATGAAGGGGAAGAAGAGAAATAGAAGCGAGTCGTTAGAGGTTACCGAAAACTGGAGAAGTTGATGACCATATATTTGGTTGTAGCTACCCAAGCAGAATATGAGGTTTCATTCCTTCAGTTTGCCTGTGGCCTCGCTCTGGCAATGCAGGATAGAAAAGTCAGTATGGGAATGGAAGGGGAGAGAAAATGGTTAACAACCGGGAGATCTGGTAGGCCTTGGCAGACTGAGCACAAGTGTTCAGCGAAATAGTCGTCGAGTTTACGCTCTGGTCTCGCCGATGTCACAAACTGCAATTTGCTAATGATCAGTGACATATGACATTAAAATACTCTTGACTAGCTGAAACAGCGGTTGAATGCAGAAGGAATGTTACATGTTGTTTGTGATAAAGTCAAGAGACATTATTCATTCGGAATCTTCAATTTTAATATTACACTTATCCCATTCCCCCTGGATGCGTGAGAGTTGGCAGCCCTGATTTCATGCTGTTTTTCAAAACCATGTCATACTATCCATGCTATACCGTAGGCTGAATCTCTTGCTTTTATTGCATCATCCCATACTATATAGAAATGCTACGCATATTCCGCTAATATCCGAGTCAAGATCAGACACAGTAGAATGTTTGGTTTCTTCATTTTATTGCACAATCTGGAAAGGTTTTTCTCTACTCGGTGTTTTATTACCTCTGAAAAAGTGCTGCTCGTACCTCACTAGATAGGTAAATCATGGGATTATTTTGTTTAGTATCACACAAAAATAATGGACCACAGGTACTTTGATTAATTTCATGCTAGGTCATAACGCACCTACTGTCTGTCCATGTAACATCTGATCGACTCACAAATACATACAGTTCTAGGACTATCCATTGTATGAGACCATGTTACCAAATTAGATGGTTTCCCATTTATGTTCTCTATTGTCGTGAAATACATTGAATAGAAACATAGAAACATAGAAAATAGGTGCAGGAGTAGGCCATTCAGCCCTTCGAGCCTGCACCGCCATTCAATATGATCATGGCTGATCATCCAACTCAGTATCCCGTACCTGCCTTCTCTCCATACCCCCTGATCCCTTTAGCCACAAGGGCCACATCTAACCCTCTTAAATATAGCCAATGAACTGGCCTCAACTACCTTCTGTGGCAGAGAGTTCCAAAGATTCGCCACTCTCTGTGTGAAAAAAGTTTTTCTCATCTCGGTCCTAAAGGATTTCCCCTCTATCCTTAAGCTGTGACCCCTTGTCCTGGACTTCCCCAACATCGGGAACAATCTTCCTGCATCTAACCTGCCCAACCCCTTAATACAATAGTGCAGATCACCAGTGAACAATGAGTACTGTAGTGCAGAATATTTTTACTGGTCTAGCAACTTAAAGGTTGAGAGAGTTCAATTCCATAATGACTCTCAATAAATCTGATGGGTTAATACAATGGAAAATTACCATTCAATCTACCAGTTCATGATACAAACTTTGCTGATTCAGTAATGGTTAGGAATCTAGCACATGTATCTTGTTATGCCATATGCTTACATAACACTTCTCACAAACCCAAGCATGTTACAAAAAATGAAGTACTTTTGGAGTGCAAAGATAATGCTGAAAGCACCGTGAGCCTCTCCATCTGGGAACACATGGATGCCAAGCTCAAACAACTGAAAGAGATGCAATAATTCAGTCAATTGAGCCACACATCCCATCAAGCTCCACCCAAACTCCTCTGGCAGTCCACATATCCTGTATAGGATTCATTCATCACCTGAGAACACAAAGTGCTGTAATGCAAGCAGGTCCTTAACCTTATTTGGCTTAACATTTCAAGTGAAAAACCACACCTCAGTGCATTGGATCCTTAAAATGTGTGCTTTATACTCAAGTCTACAAAATGGAACTAGAACCATGATCTCCTGACCCAGAGGTGAGAATACTCCCACTGAACAACAGCTGATACTTGACTCCAGTCACACAATATGCAATTCTTTCTTATTACTATCTATAGTCAGGTTTTTGCACAATTTCTGAGCAATTAAGGATAATGATAAATGTAGTTGTTACCAAGCTCAAACATCAAATAAAATTATATTTTTTGCTTAATTTACTAACTTGACTATACCTTATTAAATAACTGAACTACTTTTGGTTAAAGAGCAGAATTTGAAATTTAATTTGTCCCTGTCTATAAACTGTGGAACAATTTTACTCGATGATTGACTTGTTTTCCCCCCCACATAAATGACAAAGCAACAAGTTTGTTTTGTTCTGTAACTCTATTGAATAAAAAACAACAGTCTTTCTACTTGCCTGGTTTTCTGACTATAGGTGTAGCTCTGTCCACAAAACATTAGTTTTGAAAGCTGGGCAGTCCACTTCACAATTTTTCAAAGATACCATCAATGTCGCCCTGCAGGTGAGTAACCATAGATCTATCAACTATAATCCAAGCACGATGAAACTGACAAACTAGTCTATATTTACAAAAGGTCCGCAACTACCATTTTCCCCAAGTAAATGCTGATAATTTAATTTTGGATCTGCACATTCTTTAGAATAATATATATATATAGATCAAAATCTTACATTTATTTCACTCAAAGAAATTGTTCATCATCAAAAAGAGGAGTATTTTATTATATTCTACCCAGTCAACTGGTTGACAATTTGTACCTTGCAAAAACTTCAATCCTTTATAGCCATTTTTAAATGCACTATCTAATATTTCAATAATCATATTTTCCTTGATACGTTGGTTTTTTTAAAACTATAAGTTCCCTAAAACTGAAAATTCAAGTACTAGCCATGAAATGAAGAAGGCAAAAAACATGGTCTGTTCTGAATCTGTATTTCTTGTATCCAGCAGGCACCAAATTGCAAAATTATGGTCTGCTTTTAATCATGGTCACCAATAAAAATAATGAAAGGTTTTATTCTATTCCAAATATCCTTTTAAGGGCTGTGGAGATAGAACATTTGATTATTGGCTGTTGCTTAGGGGACAAAGTCAATTCAATACCTTATGTAGATAGGGACTAGTTCACTAGTTTTTATTAAGCTTGGATTGTAGATGATAGATCTTTGGTTCCTCAATTGCTGAACATCATTGCTGATGTCTTTAGAAGAATGAGAAGTAGTCTGCCCAGCCTTCAAGATTAATGTTTTGTGAAGAGAGCTATTGTGTAACTTGAAATTCTAGGTTATATCCAAAAATGCAACAATTTGAATTATCTGCTATGTACTATAAAGGAGATTTTCATGTGAGGCCTGGAGGCAAGGATGATATATAGTGCTAAATACAGCCTTGCTGGGAACAAAACTCTATTGTTTATTTAATACTTTACTACTCAACCCCAGCACATCCCCTGCGTTCTATTAAATAAGGATGCGATCTCAGTCCCCTACTATACTCCTTAAACACACATGACTGCATGGCCAGCTAATTCAACACTAACTTCACCTACAAGTTTGCAGATCTTCTTCTTCTTGCGTATGGCGTGCACAGCCTAAAGTTGTAGGACAACTTGTTCTATTTGATCTTATTTGATTGTGCACACCGTCGAAACAGGGCATTCGTCGAAACAGGGCGGACCACGTGAAGGTTGCAATCTTTCACCCCAGTTGGCAAATGACACCAGTGTAATGGGCCAGATCATGAACAATGATGAAATGGAGTACAGAAAAGAGATAGGGAACTTAGTAACATGGTGTCAGGACAACAACCACTGCCTCAATGTCAGCAAGACGAAGGAGCTAGTTATTAACTTCAGAAAATGTGGCAGAGTACATGCCCCAATCAGAATCAATGGTGTTTCAAGTTCCTTGGCGACAATATTATCAATGATCTGCCATTTACCAACCACATAAGCAAATTAAGTCAGCAAGTTAAAACGAGGCATCATTTTGATGTTGTAGACCAACAGCAATAACAAAATGTATGCTCCACTACTCAACCCCAGCACATCCCCTGCGTTCTATTACATACAATATTCAACAAGGAACATAGTACATACAGTGCCCTCCATAATGTTTGGGACAAAGACCCATCATTTATTTATTTGCCTCTGTACTCCACAATTTAAGATTTATAATAGAAAAAATCACATGTGGTCAAAGTGCACATTGTCAGATTTTATTAAAGGCCATTTTTATACGTTTTGGTTTCACCATATAGAAATTACAGCTGTGTTTATACATAGTCCCCCTATTTCAGGGCACCATAATGTTTGGGACACAAGGCTTCACTGGTCTTTGTAATTGCTCAGGTGTGTTTAATTGCCTCCTTCATGCAGGCATTAGAGAGCTCTCAGCACCCAGTCTTTCCTCCAGTCTTTCCATCATCTTTGGAAACTTTTATTGCTGTTTATCAACATGTGGACCAAAGTTGTGCCAATGAAAGTCAAAGAAGCCATTATGAGTGAGAAACAAGAATAAAACTGTTAGAGACATCAGCCAAACCTTAGGCTTACCCAAATCAACGGTTTGGAACAACATTAAAAATAAAGAAAGCACTGGTGAGCTTACTAATCGCAAAGGGACTGGTAGGCCAAGGAAGACCTTCACAGATGATGTCAGAAGAATTCTCTCTATAATAAAGTAAAATACCCATGCACCTGTCCGACAGATCAGAAACACTCTTCAGGAGTCAGGTGTTGATGTGTCAATGACCACTCTCCGCAGAAGGCTTCATGAACAGAAATACAGAGGCTACACTGCAATATGAAAACCACTGGTTAGCCGCAAAAATAGGATGGCCAGGTTACAGTTTGCCAAGAAGTACTTAAAAGATCAACCACAGTTCTGGAAAAAGGTCTTGTGGCCAGATGAGACGAAGATGAACTTATATCAGAGTGATGACAAAAGCAAAGTTTGGAGGAGAGAATGAACTGCTCAAGATCCAAAGCATACCACCTCATCTGTGAAACACTGTGGTGGGGGTGTTATGGCTTGGGCATGATGGTTGCTGGAGGTACTGGCTCACTTATCTTCATTGATGATACAACTGCTGATGGTGGTAGCATAATGAATTATGAAGTGTATAGACATATCCTATCTGCTCAAGTTCAAACAAATGCCTCCAAACTCATTGGCCGGCAGTTCATTCTAAAGCAAGACAATCATCCCAAACATACTGCTAAAGCAACAAAGGAGTTTTCAAAGCTAAAAAATTGTAAATTCTTGAGTGGCCAAGTCAATCACCCGATCTGAACCCAATTGAGCATGCCTTTTATATGCTGAAGAGAAAACTGAAGGGGACTAGCCCCCAAAAGAAGCATAAGCTAAAGATGGCTGCAATACAGGCCTGGCAGAGCATCACCAGAGAAGACACCCAGCAAATGGCGATGTCCATGGATCGCAGACTTCAAGCAGTCATTGCATGCAAAGGATATGCAACAAAATACTAAACATGACTACTTTCATTTGCATTACATTGCTGTGTCCCAAACATTATGGTGCCCTGAAATGGGGGGACTATGTATAAACACTGCTGTAATTTCTACATGGTGAAACCAAAATGTATAAAAATGGCCTTTATTAGAATCTGACAATGTGCACTTTAACCACATGTGATGGAGTACAGAGGGGAATAAATAAATTATGGGTCTTTGTCCCAAACATTATGGAAGGCACTGTGCCAACACTATTAGTAGGCATACTAAAAAACGATTTGCATTTTTTACAACGGACGTATGTAACTGAGCTACTTGATTATCTGCATTCGAACCATATTTAATCATGAATAGCAATGCTCTGTTAAACAGCTAATGGCAGGTTCCAATAATATTCTCATTCTCAGTGATGGCACAACCTAAAAAGCAAGTGCCAAATACCAGACTGACGCATTTGCAGAAATTAGGAACTGCAGGTGCTGGTTTACCAAGGAAAGACACACATTGCTAGAATAACTCAGTGGGTCAGGCAGCATCCTTGGATAACATGGAAAGGTGACATTTCAGGTCAGGACTCTTCTTCAGACTGATTGCAAGGGTGAGGAAAAGAAAGCTAGAAGAGTGGAAGAGTACGACAAAGCATGGCAGGTCATAGGTGAACACAGGCATTTGATTTTTTGTATAGGCAGATGGATAGACAAAGGCCAGAGATGAACACACACAAGGTGTGCAACAAAAGGATTAGAGAGTTACATAGAAACATAGAAAATAGGTGCAGAAGGAGGCCATTCGGCCCTTCGAGCCAGCACCGCCATTCATTGTGATCATGGCTGATCGTCAGGGTTGGCAAGATTCAGGAACCTTACGATGATGATAACTGTCTCAAAAGTTTTAGGAAGCTTAAATAGGATAGGACCTTTGTGGAGTATAAACTAAACAGGAAAGCAGGAGGGTCAAAAGGGCCATGAAATGTTCTTGCTGAGTAGGATTAAAGAGAATCCCAACGCATTTTATACCTATATTAAGCAAAAAGGTAACTAAGAAGAGGGCAGGGACACTCAAGGATAAAGGACTGAATTCCTGCCAAGGTAAATAGCAAGGTACTAAATGAGTACTTCGCATCAGTATTCACCAAGAAGAATGGCCTATAGGATGATGAGATAGTGAGGAAGGGTGTAAACGGTTTCAGCAGGATATAGATAAATTGGAAATGTAGCCAGAGAAATTATAGATAGAAATAAACTGGACAAGTGTGAGGTGTTACACTTTAGGAGGTCAAATATAAGAGGAAGGTATACAATAAATGGCAGGATCTTAGGAACATTGATATACAGATGGATCATGGGGTGCAAGTCCAGCTCACTGGAAGTGGCACACAAGTAGATAGGGTGGTAAAGAAAGCATACGACATACTTACATTCATCAGTCAGGATGTTGAATATTATAGTCAGAAAGTCACATCACAGCATTATTAAAATTTGATTAGGCCACATTTAGAGTACTGTGCAGTTCTGGTTGCTGCATTACAGAAGGATGTAGAAATTTTTGGAGGGTGCAGAAGAGGTTTACTAGGGCGTTACCTGTATTAGAGTATATTAGCTATAAGGAGAGGTACAAGCGTGGATTGTTTTCTCTGGTCCATTGGAGGATGGGGAACAATCTGATGGTTGACATGGACTTGTGGGCCAAAGGGCTTGTTTCTGTGCTGAACTCTTGTATTTCTATGAAATCAAGACAGAATTTGACCACATACTGCTTAAATGTATCTTATTATAACTGAAGTTAAATGGAGCCAAGGAAAAAATCTTCATTGGCTGGAATCACATCCTTCACAAAAGAAGATGGTTGTGACCAGTGGAGGTTAATTATTTTAATTCCAATGTCCAACAACTTGACTTGCTACATTTATGATCTTTCCATCACCCTAGATTAGAAATGTGGAATCTTGTATAAGGTTCACTTCCTATCCCAACTCTATAATGAAGTAGCCCTTACTCATGTGCAACATATAGATTATTCAGGCTTAGAATGCTAAAGCTGCTTGTAACATGCCACACATATACTAGGGAATAACAATCTCCAACGAGAATCTAAACAACTATCCTTGACAACAAAAAGCGTTACTACCACCACCCGTTCAAGAACATCTAGAGCCAAATAGCATTCCCCACAACCCAAAAATAAATTAAATAAAACTACATCTGAAAATGTATGTAGGGTTCATGAATTGTCAAAAGAGTTTAATTACTGTAAATCTCTTTAAATATGTTGCAACAGAAATAACTGAAAGATGTGAGGGAGGTGTGTGTGTGTTTTTTATTCTGAAAGATTCTGCTGCACTTGGTTGCTCAAATATCTGTACAATAATAACTTTGGAGAATTGTCACACTACGTGGAATAGAACCAAAAACGCAAACTGACTAAACTGTAGGTAGACAAAAATGCTGGAGAAACTCAGCGGGTAAGGCAGCATCTATGGAGAGAAGGACTGTGTCAGTTTTCCATAACCACCTAGTACTCCAGGAGATTTAAAGCATAAAATTATGAAAATGTACAACTTTCAAGGTAAAAGACAGATAGGTAACTGGCTTTATTTCAGATTTCCACTTTTACCACCAAAAGCTTTTATCCAAGGCAATAATTGGAGGCATTCTGTCCGAGTCTGAAGGTGGGTTCAATTCCCAACCACAGACCTAAATTCCAGTCTGCCTGAAACTCCATTCTGGAAGCTAACCCGAAGATCGGGTACACTGTGAAATATACAGCCGTTATGATGAACGATTAAAACGGGGATCTGTCTTTCTCTCTTGTGAATACGAACGAATATTTCGCACTGTTGCAAAGAGTGAATGAAAATCTCTCTGGTGTTTTTGTTTCGCTTATTTAGCCCTAGATCAATATTATATTTCTGATATCAAATCGGTGTTTGTGGAAACTTGCTAATGAAAAACAACTCCCGTGATACCCAAACTAAATTTGAAAAATACTTTGCAGGTTGTAAAGTAGCTCAAAATAACTTGAGACGATTAGAGGCGCTATTGCGACGCATTTTTTCCGTGTTCCGAGAACTGCTCACGTATAAGGCTCGCTTCCCCAAATCAGTCACTGTCTTGGATAGGTTATTAAAAGCATGCAACGAAAACATTTTCATTTGGCAAGTCAAATCTTGGTGAGCAAGCTGGGGGTGCTGGCGAGATATACCGAGCACCAATCTGTGCTATCCAGTTGTAATGATTCAAGTGTATGACTAGAATCAGACACACCTAATAACAATAGTTCGTGAACTTGAATGCAATTTAAAGCCAATGGCAACTATTCTCATAACATCAGAAGAGTTTTAGTCCTATTACTGAGAAGAACAAAAGTGTTTTGCTCGAAGTCTAAGAGTTATAATGCCGCTCGGCAGCCTTGGTTATGCAAATCTATGCCCCGAGTACAGAGTTGGCGGTGAACCGTCAGCCACATCAAGGCGCAGAGGCGGAGTCACAACAGTAAACCAGCTGAAGATCGGGTTTGAGAGCCGATCGCCTGCCTGCGACCCACTTCAGTCGGGAGCCCCACATATGGGCGAGCCCACGCTCCTCCCCTCGGCACCATTAACCCCTGCCTTAACCACACGCGGGCGAGAGGGGAAGAGAGCCCGAAGACTCACCCACATTGCACCCGGCAGCAGTAGGAACATGAGGAGGAGGAGGTGGTGGTGGTGGTGGTGGTTGGCGGCGGCGGCTTCGGGCCACCGGGGCCCCGCCATCGCCTTGTGCCGCAGGTTTGGCTTCAGTGAGGATCTCCGATCGCCCGGGCCCGCTCCATGGCTCGCGCTCCAACCGTCAGCGGACAACAGCCATGGCGCGCGCCCGCTGCCCGACGCGAGCCCCCCCCCCCCCCCCCCCCCCGCCCTCATGCGATTGGCTGGAGGACGCGGAACTCGAACGGCCGGCGTTTCATTCGACAGCAAGTCGGTCGTAGAGCAAATGAGTGACATTGAACCCCACCAATGGGACGAGAGGATGCCGCGGACAGGTGGGCGGGTCTCCGACACTGAACCAATCAGATGCCCGCACGGTGGGGAGGCGGGGCCTGCGAAGCGAAAGTGACAGGTCGCTGACACGTGGAGCTGTTTTGTTTGTAAATGTTGTCGAGGAAGGTTCTTGCTACTTCCCGTTCCGGCAACATGCTGCATGCACAGACACCAGTTTTAAAACGACCCAGCCAGAGAAACAGTAGTGATAACTAGACCCGTGTGGATCCCCAAGCTGTAATCGTTTATTGGGAAATATACTCACAAAATGCTGGAGTAACTCAGCGGGTTGAGAACATGGATAGGCGACGTTTCGGGTGGGAAGAAGGGCCCCAAACTGAAACGTCACTATGCATCCGCCCTACCAACAACTAGAGAGCAATCCTGAGCTACCATCTACCTCATTAGAGACCCTCAGGCCAAGATTGATCTGACTTTATTTTTGCACTAAACGTTATTCCCTTTATCATGTATCTGTACACTGTGGATGGTTCGATTGTGTACATGTCTTTCTGACGATAGACAGAAAAAGCTGGAGTAACTCAGGAGTCTCGACCCGAAACGTCACCCATTCCATTTCTCCAGCGATGGTGCCTGACCCGCTGCGTTACTCCAGCTTTTTGCGTCTATCGCCGGTTTAAACCAGCACCTGCAGTTCCTTGTTATTACATTGTTTATTGGGATTTCACGATTGTGTCAATACCACGTTAGGATCTTACTTCAAAACTAAAATCTTCAGCAATGTTGCTGCGGATTTCCAATTCAGGTTTAGTGTTATGTTCACAGAGATAGTGAAAAGCTTTGTTTTGCATGCCATTCAATCAAATAATACTACACATTAATACAATCACACCAAACTCAAGTACAAAGGGTAGAGCTCCAACTTTCCCATCTGCATTCCAGAGCATACACTGACCAACCAGTCTCCGCTTAACACCAATAGCTACCTCGAGAGCTACATCACAGCCTGCATTCTGGAAGCACTCAATTTTTAACTACAATTTAACTTGATCTGACAGCAGCAGCTCCATAAATGTTTCCACTAGATTTATTTAAATCCTCAAAAGCTGGAAGTGGCTGCATGACGACTGACAGGGCCTACAATATCCATTATATCACCACTCCGCCTCCTCTCCCTCCCTTTAGTATCTTTGTTCCATATACCAAATAATGTTCAAATCTGTGCATTTTCAAATCAGGTTGCACATTGGAGGGATAGTGTGTGGTGTTATTGCACTCAGACCCATAAAGGACGACAAAAAAAAATCGGATACTGTAAAGTAACAAACTTTAATTGGCAATAAAGACTAGTTTTCAGAATTAAACAATGGGCTAACTAATGGTCAGCACTAAAATTGGAAGCAGTACAACTCTAAAACCAAGTCAACTTCCTTAATTTGAAAAGATCAGTGTGCTTGAATCATGCATTCTGCAAGTTATGTGTTATTAAAACTGCATGACCCTTTACACTAAACCGCAGTACTGTATCAGTTTGTGCCATGAAAAACTTCAGAACAGGGCAATGATTATTTTTTATATAAAAATGATGGCATATTACATTTAAATATTGCACCTTTCATGGTTATCAGGTCTAAGATCTATAAACTTATCAGAAATCCCAAAACACTCAACATTTAATTTATCTATTTATACTCATCCACGTAAGGATCTCAGTGATTAGAAACTGCACACTATTCCATTAATTGCCATTAGTGCAAGTATTCGGTACTAGTACAACACAGAGTGAAGCTCTTTCCACACAATCCAAAATACCTCCAAGGCATGTATATCAAGTTACATACAAAATTAGGTTCCTCTACAGCGTCCAATGTGTTGGGTGCAGTGCAAAGCTCCCTTTGCATTGTCCCCTCAAATATTTAGTGTCAGAAAATTCTGCAATTGAATGGATGGCTTGATCTGATGATTTGTTTACAGTACAAGAACCCTTTCCCCTGCTTTATTGATTCAAATACAACCAAACTACACAGCACACATTGCAAACCTATACAACTCTGTGATGCCTTGCAGGAAAATGGCCACTTAATGTTGGAAAGTTGCTTGATGTTTTACTCCTTTCCAAATTTCTCAAAAGTGTGCTTACTGTAAACAGCAAAGGCAGGCATTGGGGAAAAAAGAAAAAAAAACTTCAGTTTTGACATTTAAAAACATGCAATGGTCGTTCATTCATGGTTCAACTGGTTATGCCTGCCCCATGTGCACACGACTAACTTTACGAGGACACCGATAGGCAGCACAGCCAATTGAAGAGAGCCAAATTCAATATCCTTCAGTGCAGAAGCATTAATAACTCAAACACCTTGGAATGTCAGGTAGAGTTGACATCCATTTAGATCCAACGAGTTCAATCCAGAAATAGGAAAAAAGTGCAACTGGCATCTAGAGAAAGGCAAAATGCTTTGCAACTCATCCACTGCCATACTGCAATACACCCCTTTTCTCTTGAACTCCCTCAACCCCATGAAACTGAAACAAGTGGAAATGGTCATGCAGGTTTAAACAGGTGTGGCCCTATGTTAAGAAGAAAAACATATTTTATAGTAATATTGTTCATCCAAATATGGCTTCCTTTGCTCTCAAATACAAATCAGAGGAAGTACAGTGGGTCCTGCATAATTGCATAGTGAAATCTGAGGGGAGGGAGGAGGTTCTGCAATTAAATAGCAAAGCTAGTTTGAAAGCAATGAGAAGGCACAGACAAATAGAATTTGTTATGCACCATTTACTCCATGCTCTCCCTCTGGTTGAGGAAATAAAAACAGCCAATGAGGCAATACGCAAACATGAGTGCATATGAAATTTAAATATTATGACAGAAACCCTTATATTTAAAAAGCTACTTGGATGTATATTTGTTGTGCCACGCACTTACAAGTTTGCAGATCAAAAACTGTGAATTGGGATTAGGCCAGACCGCCTTTTCAATTGGCATTGGGATGGACTATATCACCCACGACTTGGGAAGATACTTAAATACAAGGCAACCAGTTGTGAAACGTCCTGAGAACAGACACGCGATGCAAGATTGCTCAAAGAAATTAAATATTCCACAATTTGGTTTTATAGTACAATGGATCCACATGAAGATAGAGGTGAGGAGGACATTGAGTAGAGCCCCACTGTACTGTGTTACAGACACTGTTCCGAATGGATACCTAACAAGCCTAAATTGGGATGTTATCCATGTTACAGTAGATATAATAAAATGCTTCTAGCACATCACCTGCAGGTAATTGTGGTTCTCAAAGAAGAACTTGGATATTTTGACGTTTTGCTTCTTTGAAATGGTGTTTGTTTTTTAATTTGATGTTCACAGGTAAAGTCTTTATTGAACAAACCACCTCCAGCTTCTGGTGAGGATCTTCATTATTTTTTAATCTATATCTTTGTTAGCATCTTCCAATGTTTGGGAAGGGGGATGGGAGGAAGAATTATAATCCAGTAAGCAAGTTCCAATAAATTTTGTAGTCCTTTGGTTTCAGTCTATCCTTCACTGCCAGAGGTGGAGGCACATTCAAAAATACTGCCACTTTCCAAGGACTGTATCTTTGATTGCATCAACATATTGTGTAGGCACCCAGTAAACCCAGTAGTAAGAAGCTTCAGTGGGACCCAGCTGAAATGCCTGGAAAAAAAGGAAATGAGAATGAAGTATTATTTTAAAGAAAGTAATTTCTGATGATTTACAGGCAAAACAGGCTTCTACTTGTACACGATCCTATTTCTTACCAAAGCATCTTTAGACTACAGTACATGCACTGAAGTACCTTGAGGTCCAACTACTGTTGTTGTGCATGAAGTCAAGGGCAAGATTTTACAGAAAGTAAAATGAATAACCAGCTTGTGTTCTGATGTTGTTGAGGGGAGGAATAGCAAGCCTACTTTTCATTGAATAACCTTTGTGCTTCTAAACAATGAATGGTTTTGATATCCCAAATTGTGGTTCTCAGAGAAGAACATGGATATTTTGCAGGTTTGCTTCTTTGAAATGGCGTTTCATTCAAAAGAAGTTCATTCAAATAATCTCTAATCTAGAAATTAGAAATCCAGTGGTTAGAAGTTCATCCCATTCACTCAGCCCCAAAATTAGCATAACCTCCCCACCTTCACCACATTAAAAGCCTACAACCTTTAGATTGCCCAAAACCAAATCAGATCCTGAAAATCAAATTTGATTTCTAAGAGCAACCTTTCCTCCTTCAATTTTCCCTTTGTTCTCAATCCAGAACTCAACTCCAGAGTTGGGACCAGTTTCATGCATCCCAGCTGCTCAGGAGATCAAGACTAACTTCCTCCAATATCTCTTCCAGTTTGTCGTAAGACATTCAAGAGGTGGAAAGTGGCAGGAGTATCTTAGTCCAATCAAGTATGCCACAATTCAAAAAAGTTTTCAAAACGAATGTCAGCACTGAATGGCAGTTTCAGCAGAATAGTCAAAGACATGATATAAAATTATTAACTGCAAGATGCACACACATGAGTTGAAAGTTTCCAACGTAAACAGCTCCTCACTTGTAAGTCATGAAGGTCTGCAAATCAGGCCATAGATAAAACAAGGACAGTTAATGTGTCTTGGTGGCTATTATGGAGTGGCAGCATTAAAGTTATGCGAGTTGTAAATAAGCATCCGGCCATTAAATGTAGGGAGAGTAGCGCAAGCGGAATGCAAAAGCTATCAGTGGAGATTGTCCACCTACTTATGCCTCCTCTCAAACCCTAGCTGCTGCTCCCTCTACTAATTAGCTGCCAAAATCTTCATTGTTTTGTTCTTTGACTTGAGCCTGGCAGTGTTCACCCTACAGCTGCCAACTTCCTGCTCACCCAAGCTTCTGCTGTATCCCATCTTGCAGTCTCACATCTGCCTCGATAATATTGAATAGTCAGACGGCTTGCTGCCCTGCCGCAGGGTTTCCTCCTGGTCACAAGCTCCCTCAGTACTCACCATCATGTGATAATCTTCATGATCTTCAATAGCTTCGGTGATCACATTTTTGATAGAGCCCATAGGGATCTTCTCAGTTCTTTCTATTTGAAAAAAAAAGAGGAAATTACTCACATCAGAACCTCACAGAAATATAGGGACTCAATTGTGCTGACCAACTACAAGAGATGTAACACCTGTACATTTATTTCTCATCTTTCCACTTCCAGAACTCAAACCATTATTCAAAGCAAAATACAAACATACTGCTGATTAGTTGTCAATTTGTTATAGCACTCCCACACCAAACCTTTGCCGTGCACTTAAACATTTTGGTAAAATCTGTGTAATTCGACTTGAACAGCAGCTTGCTTTCTAGACAATATTTGATTCAATTTTTGATCATTGTGCCATTCCCAATTATATCTCCTTTAGACTAATTTTCTGTTTCTTATGCCATTACAACCCCCTTTTGCTTTTGCAACTTCATTCTATTTGTTATTTAATCTCATGTCTTCCACCTTGTCATAAAACGTTCCCCATTTTACTCCATCCTAAAACACCTGGTAAAACAAATAACTGGAGAACTTTCAAACAATCGTACCCTATTCTCAAAATCAGTTCTGATATGTCATGTTGCAATGTTAATGTCTTTTCCACTCCACAAATGATCTTAAATTACCAAAACATTCTGTACTTATTTTGACCAAACATCAGTCATCAGTCCAATGTGACATGTGACATTGTCAAAGCACCTGCTGGCTTTAAAAATGTACGAGAACACTCTTCAAAATGCAGTATAGGCCAGTTCCTTTCTTTTTTTAAATCCGCTCTTGAGCCCACCTAATACCAGATGGTCGGCACCAGTGAAGAAAATATAGGCCAGGTATCTTACCCTGCATTCAGTGTTTAAAAAATCAGATAATTTTCCTCTTTGAAGCTAAATAAACAAATGTGAAATATTTTGTTTTGTTACGCAGCAAGTTATAAGATCAATGATTCACAGAAGGAACAGAAATGCCATCTGTAGAACTTACCTTTTGTTCCAATCCAGAGCTGATCCTGCTCCAGTTTAAAGGTTAACCTTACTTTTCCACTCGACTTGTTGTACATGCCAGACAATGGTACACTTGGCAAGCGCTCCTACAAAGTTCAGGGAACAACAGTTTTTAACAGCACTATTCCTCATCACCTTTTGATTCAATGTATCAACAAAATCACATCAGTTGAAAACACAGAAAAAAGATTTATGGTCCAGGACATCTTAATTAGCAACAAAATATCAGTGCCACTGATGACATCCAACCACAACACCAGTTTCCAAACTTCCTCAATTGATCAGAAGTTTCTAGGTCTTCAAAAGTGCACAGGTCCTCAGCACTCTACCAAGACCATCAGCCCAGATGTCTGGCTTTAGACCAAAGATAGACACAAAGTGCTGGAGTAACTCAGCAGGTCAGGCCGCATCTCTGGAGAAGGATGGGTGACGATTCGGGTCGGGACCCTTCCTCAGATGGAAAGTGAAGAGCTGGAGGTGAGAAAAGGCCAGGACCAATCAAGGCTGGCCACAAATGTCCTCCAGCAGGTTTAGCCCAATGTTGATGTGATCTCAAAAGAGAAACAATGTGGAGAACTGTGGAACTGGTAACACGTCTAGGTGGAGGGGAGTGCAAGTAGTAGTTACTAAAAATTAGCAAGTTTATTGTCCATACCGCTGGGTTACAAACTACAAGCAAAATGAGGTACTGTTCCCCCAATTTGCGTGTGGCCTCACTCTGACAAAGGAGGTGGCCCAGAACAGAAAGGCCAGTACGGGAAGGGGAAGGAGAGTTTAAATGGTTGGCAACAGGGAGATCCCGTAGGTCTAGGCAGGCTGAGCACTGTACCGTTTGTACCAACATTTGTACAGAACTGTACAAATGTTCAGCAAAAAATTATCGCACTTTTAGATTCAAGTGGCATTCAGAATGGAGATTAAGGTGAGAGATATACACTATGTCAATAATGACCACCTCCCCCATCTTCCACAAAAACTCTATACAAGGCTTCACAAAACTAATATAATTGGTAACTACATACCTTAACACCTTTAATGGATGGCATAACATCTTCTGGTTTTCCTTTGTCCAACACTTTCCTGTGTTGCTAAAGCAAGCAAAACAGTCATCAAAACCAGAGCCAAAGGGATATGTTGAATAATCTCTGGGAGCTTATCTGAAAATGGTGTCTCACTAAAATAATGCTCAGTTTTTACTGCATTCTTAGCTGAATTTAACAGAATATCCTCCGATAAAGCTCAGCAGCAATTTAAAATTCCACAGAATAACTCACTTCCTTTTCTATCTGACAGTTTTACCCCTAAAACTATTCAACCCCTCAAGAATCCCACACTACCGTTACCATAATCGCCCGTGGCCATCTAATCTACTGGATCCCAAAAACAAAGTTGATCAAACAGAAATTGTTTGCCTTCTCTCCTCATGCCCCAAGTAGCTGTTCATGCCCCAAGTAGAATTTGTCAATTACTGGAGTTTATTTTAGCACAACTCCTTAAAATCAAAGCACACAAAGAGAGTCCCCAAAGTTCAGTCCATCGGCATTAATAGTCCCAGTTTCAACTCAAATCTTATAGAATGTAAAAATATGGGCACCATGTCCCAAGTCTGCATTAACTTTTCCAGTTGACTTTGCACATGTGTGCTTAAGGAAAAAAAGTACAAAGATGGAATTTGCTGCTCTTAAAAAGAACAAAGATCAATTTATTAAGCTCTCAAACTGACAATGGCTGCTTTAATTATGGGTGCAACCAAGATTTAAATGAATGAAACAAAGGCACCAAAAAACAGCTAAAACCAACAAGCTCCAAAGATTTTAAAACAACTATCCCAAACTACAGATCAGTTGGCAAAGTTAGTCTTGGAATGGATACAAAAATGACAATGTGCTGATGCACATAACCGTCAAAAGGCAATATCCAACATCCCCAACATGGATCCCATAGGGAGCTTTAAACAAAAATGTAGTAATGACCAGTCTTGTAGAGTGCACAGTTTCACAGGTGACAATGCAAAGCTAAAGAAGATGCCATCAACAACACAAAATCTAATTGAGGACTGCACATTATGGGATGGATAATTAAAATCTGGAGACAGTAGTGTGTCAACTAAAATTTCAGATACATGTGCATAGTTCTATTAAGATACGGATCCACCATAAAATCCGATGCCTATCAGCCCTTCAAAACTGATGCAATGTCATGTTCCCAATGTTCACTATATCAAAAAGTGAAACTCACCTTTTGCCTACATAGAGGTTCTTTTTTGGGTTCTTCAGCTTTGGCCTCTTGTTGGACAACCTCCTTTGGTGTATTTACTGCTAAAACATCATTAATCGTTGATCCAATAACCATGATTTTTGCACCATTTGTTACTTTTAATTCTCGTAGAGTTTTATCTTCCTGGAGCAGCCCCTTGAACATGACCTTCTGCATGGCAGGAGTGAGACCTGAAAGGGAAATAACGTTGATCCAGTTAAATCTTTGAAAAATTGATTTAGGTGCTCTTTACAATCAGGACAAGTGATATAGATCAACATTGTATTGCAATCAATATACATCAACATTGTGTCTATTGCAATCAATACAAGGGTTGCATCCTTCCTCTCTATCCACCCGAATCATTATTATACCTTCCCTCAACCGCATCAAAATGACAACTTAAAACAGCCACGTAAATTGTTGTTCTTACTCAGAGCTAAATGAACTGAGATGTTCCCCATGAAATTTCTAGTCTGAAGAGAGATGGTGTGCCATGGGATAGATACAGAATAAAATATGCTATTCTGCTGATGTCAGCATAGCGTGCTATTCATTACCACCATTCTCAATACCCACAACAGTGACTCATTGTCAAAATGAACTCACCACATTTTGCACAGTAAACCTTCGTTGTAACAGACCATGGGGTGGGGGAAGATGGTATCTGTTATTGCCGATTGCCCCCTTTAACCGAGTTCGGTATTATCACTATATGTATTTAAAACAAAGAACTGCAGACAATGATCACTGCACAAAAGGGTGCAACGTGCTATAGTAACTCAGTGGGTCAGGCATCTCTGGAGAGCCACTAAGTTACTCCAGCAATTTGTCTTTGTTTGTAAACCAGCAACTGCAGTTCCTTGTTTCTACAAAAGGGATAGATGACTCTTGTTAAAAAGACAAATTACCTTGAGTAAATTTCAGAATTCAAAGGATGCAGAAAACAATGTAGAAAAATGGAATACAAAAGCATCTAGTAATAAAGAAAAACGACAAAATCTTTATCAATAGGAAAATGGAAAAAAAGTCTGTCAGTCTGCAAGAGACACAAAGACAAAGGAAACAAGAGACATCAGAGAGATACCGTGCTCACTTTGCAAGAAAAATACACAGGAAAAATCTGGAAACACTAATTACAATAAAGGCACCATGCAAGAAGTTATAAAAACAAATTAAAGCACATGAAAATGTAGATAATATACTGGCATGGATTGAGAACTAGTTTAGACATCAATTATAAAGTGGCCCCAAAAGCACCATAAGGTTTCGGCCCGAAACATTGGCTATTTCCTTCGCTCCATAGATGCGGCCTCACCCGCTGAGTTTCTCCAGCATTTTTGTCTACCATAGAAATGCAAATATGTTTCTTATTTTCTAAGTCAGTGCCTGCTATATAGAAGCTAAAGAATTGCCGAAGTCTTCAATGTTATGCATAATAGCACCACTCCCAATGTATATTTAATTCTTAATATAGACAAAGTGCTGGAGTAACTCAGCAAAACAGGCAGCACCTCTGGAGAAAAAGGATAGCTCCAGCACTTTGTGTTTATCCTTGGTTTAAACTGGCATCTGCAGTTCCTTATTTCTATATTTTGGCCCTATCCTTTTCCTCTAGAGATGCTGTCTGACCGGCTGAGTACTCCAGCACTTGTCTATTTTTGATATAAACCAACATCTGCAGTTCCTTGTTTCTATATTTAATTCTTAACCGGTATATAACACAACAAAGTAGTGTAACCAATCCTCCCTTCAGACATACCTGTGAGGGAGTGAATCTTTTCTTTCAGGCTAGCTCCTGTACTATCGAGTGGCACTCTCAGATCATATTTGTTTTTGTTCCATATAACTTTTAGATCTACCATTTCCTTGCTGATATCCGACTCTCCACCATTGCTAACAGACGTTTGAGGAAGAGAATCCTCATTCTCCATTTGTTCGGTTATTAAGTATTGCGAATCTCCTTCACTGGTAGTCCCACAGCTGACTTTCTCTTGCTGAATAGTAACGTCCGTGCTAGCTTCAGATTCCATTCCACCAGTATCTGCTCCTACAAAACAGACAAGTTGACAGAAATTTAATTTGCATTGTTATATTGAAAATTTGCTGATAGTTACACAGCTATAATTTGTTAACAATACCCCCCTTAGGAAGAGCACATTGGCTAATTCACAAAAATATCAAAGAAAGAAAGAAAAACAGCTTACATAATCCAAATGGATTGCAATCAAAAGATCACATTTGAACCTAAAGTCCACTCTCCTGTCTTCTCTCTAATCCCTTCATTATATTGATGGCAGCAAAATGTATTGATCAAGCCGATATCACGAGCCAAATTCAGAACATCCTCGAGAGAAGGTGAACAGCCGGCAGTAGTTGTGCACGTAGGCACAAGCGACATCAGGAAGAAGAGGAAGGAGGTTCTCCAACATGAGTTCAGGGAGTTGGGAAGAAGACTGAAATGCCGGACTTCTAGGGTGGTTATCTCTGGATTGCTTCCAGTACCTCGTGCTACTGAGGACAGGAACAGGGAGATAGGGGATCTGAATGTGCGGTTATGGGGCTGGTGCTGGGAGCAAGGATTTAGATTTATAGACCACTGGGATCTCTTCTGGGGTAAAGGGTGACCTGTACAAAAGGGACGGGTTACACCTTAACTGGAGGGGGACCGACATTCTGGCAGGCAGGTTTGCTAAGGCTACACGTGTGGGTTTAAACTAAATAGTGCGGGGGGGGGGGGGGGGGGAGGGATTGACAAATTGGGAGTATAAAGATGGAGTTGCAGGGGAAGTGGCTACAGGAAAAATTACAAAAGATTCTCGAATTAATGGGAAGGAAAGCTCGAGAAGGGACAATAAAGTAAGGTCAGGGCAAATTGCGAACGGTGCGAGGGGGGAGGTGAATACGGAGGTCAAATTGCTGTATATGAATGCGCGAAGTATAAGGAATAAAGTGGACGAGCTTGAGGCTCAGTTAGAAACGGGCAACTATGATGTTGTGGGAATTACTGAGACATGGCTGCAAGAGGGCCAGGGCTGGGAACTGAATATTCAAGGGTATACCTCCTATCGAAAAGACAGACAGGTGGGCAGAGGGGGTGGTGTTGCTCTGTTGGTGAGGAATGAAATTCAGTCCCTTGCAAGGGGTGACATTGAAACAGGAGATGTGGAGTCAGTATGGATACAACTAAGGCATTGTAAGGGTAAAAAGACCCTAATGGGACTAATCTACAGGCCCCCAAACAGTAGCCTGGACATGGGGCGTAAGTTGAATCAGGAGTTAAAATTGGTATGTAGCAAAAGTAATGCTGTGGTTGTTATGGGAGATTTCAACATGCAGGTAGACTGGGAAAATCAGGTTGGTACTGGACCCCAAGAAAGGGACTTTGTAGAGTGCCTTCGTGATGGATTCTTAGAACAGCTTGTATTGGAGCTTACCAGGGAGAAGGCAATTCTGGATTTAGTGTTATGTAATGAACCAGATTTGATAAAGGACCTCAAGGTTAATGAGCCATTAGGAGGTAGTGACCATAACATGGTCAGGTTTAATCTACAATTGGAGAGGGAGAAGGGTAGATCAGAGGTGTCAGTGTTACAGTTGGGGCCATGAAGAGAGGAGCTGGCCAAAGTTAACTGGAAAGATATACTAGCAGGGATGACAGTGGAACAAAAATGGCAGATATTTCTAGGAATAATACAGAAGGTGCAGGGTCAGTTCATTCCTAGGAGGAAGAAAGATTCCAAGGGGAGAAAGGGGCAACCATGGCTGACAAGGGACGTCAGGGACAGTATAAAAATTAAAGCGAAGAAGTACAACGCAGCAAAGATGAGCAGGAAGCAAGAGGATTGGGTAATGTTTAAAGAACAGAAGATAACCAAAAAGACAATATGGAGAGAAAAGATGAGGTACGAAGGTAAGCTAGCCAAGAATATAAAGCAGGATAGTAAAAGCTTCTTTAGGTATGTGAAGAAGAAAAAATTAGTTAAGACCAAAGTTGGACCCTTGAAGACCGAAAAAGATGAATTTATTATGGGGAACAAGGAAATGGCAGATGAGTTGAACAGGTACTTTGGATCTGTCTTCACTAAGGAGGACACAAACAATCTTACTGATATAGTAGTGGCCAGAGGATCTGGGGTGACGGAGGAACTGAAGGAAATCCACATTAGGCAGGAAATGGTGTTGGATAGACTGATGGAACTGAAGGCTGATAAATCCCCAGGGCCTGATGGTCTGCATCTCAGGGTACTTAAGGAAGTGGCTTTAGAAATCGTGGATGCATTGGTGATAATTTTCCAATGTTCTATAGACTCAGGATCAGTTCCTGTGGATTGGAGGGTAGCTAATCTTATCCCACTTTTTAAGAAAGGCAGGAGAGAGAAAACTGAATTATAGACCAGTTAGCCTGACATCGGTGGTGGGGAAGATGCTGGAGTCAATTATAAAAGACGAAATAGCCACACATTTGCATAGCAGTAACAGGATCGGTCCGAGTCAGCATGGATTTACGAAGGGGAAATCATGCTTGACTAATCTTCTGGAATTTTTTGAAGATGTAACTAGGAAAATAGAGAAGGGAGAGCCAGTGGATGTAGTGTACCTGGACTTTCAGAAAGCATTTGATAAGGTCCCACATAGGAGATTAGCGGGCAAAATTAGGGCACATGGTATTGGGGTAGAGTGCTGACATGGATAGAGAAGTGGTTGGCAGACAGGAAACAAAGAGTAGGGATTAACGGGTCCCTTTCAGAATGGCAGGTGGTGACTAGTGGGGTACCACAAGGCTCGGTGCTGGGACCGCAGCTATTTACAATATACATCAATGATTTGGATGAAGGGATTGAAAGTAACATTAGCAAATTTGCAGATGACACAAAGCTGGGTGGCAGTGTGAACTGTGAGGAGAATACTATGAGAATACAGGGCGACTTGGACAGGTTGGGGGAGTGGGCAGATGCATGGCAGATGAAGTTTAATGCGAATAAATGTGAGGTTATCCACTTTGGTAGCAAAAACAGGAAGGCAGATTACTATCTAAGTGGCGTCAAGTTGGGAAAACGGGAAGTACAACGGGATCTGGGGGTCCTCGTTCATCAGTCTATGAAAGTAAGCATGCAGGTACAGCAGGCAGTGAAGAAAGCGTGTTGGCCTTTATAACAAAAGGAATCGAATATAGGCGCAAAGAGGTCCTTCTGCAGTTGTACAGAGCCCTAGTGAGACCACACCTGGAGTATTGTGTGAAGTTTTGGTCCCCTAATTTGAGGAAGGACATTCTTGCTATTGAGGGAGTGCAGCGTCGGTTTACAAGGTTAATTCCCGGGATGGCGGGACTGTCATATGCTGAGAGAATGGAGCAGCTTGGCTTGTACACTCTGGAGTTTAGAAGGGTGAGAGGGGATCCCATTGAAACATATAAGATTGTTATGGGTTTGGACACGCTAGAGGCAGGAAACATGTTCCCGATGTTGGGGGAGGCCAGAACCAGGGGCCACAATTTAAGAATAAGGAGTAAGCCATTTAGAACGGAGACAAGGAAACACTTTTTCTCACAGAGTGGTGAGTCTGTGGAATTCTCTGCCTCAGAGCATGGTGGAGGCAGGTTCTCTAGATGCTTTCAAGAGAGAGCTAGATAGGGCTCTTTAAAAATAGCGGAGTCATGGGATATGGGGAGAAGGCATGAACGGGGTACTGATTGGGGATGATCAGCCATGATCACATTGACTGCCTTGAAGGGCCAAATGGCCTACTCCTACACCTATTGTCTATTATCTCAACCATTAATAAATTAACCAACTAAACAGCCACCAGCCCAATGAAGTATAGAATTCTAAAGTTCTACAGAAAGTTGTCACCTTAGGTTGTGACACAACATCTAGACCTGCTGCCTCACAATGCCAGAGATCCAGTTTCAACCCTGACATCAGGTGCTGTCTATGTGGACTTTGCACATTCTCCATATGACTCCTTAGGGTTTCCTTGTGGTATTCCATTTTCCTCACACATCCCAAAGACACATGGGTTTGTAGATTAAATGGTCTCTATAAATTGCCCCTAGTGTGTAGGGAGTGAATGCAAACTGGGATAACATAGAACTAATGTGAACATGTAATCAATGGTCAGCTTGTACTCAGTGGGCTAAAGGACCCGTTTCGTTGGCTGTACCTATAAACTAATTACAAGGTTGACCCTTTTAATCCAAATCTGACAGAATTCTACTCGAGAAAAAAAGCCTCCGAATTTTCCTTGCCAAACTCAATTAGTTTGGTTTCAATGACACCTACCTAATTTTCTTTAGTTTACACCCCAGCAGTATGAACACTGACTTCCCCAATTTCAAGTAGTCCTTGCTTTCACCCTCCTTCCCCTCCCACAGCCCAGTCTCCACCTCTTCCTTTCTTCTTCCCACCCCCACATCAATCTGAAGAAGGGTCTCGACCCAAAACGTCACCTATTCCTTCACTCCATAGATGCTGCCTCACCCGCTGAGTTCCTCCAGCATTTTTGTTTACCTTAGATTTTTCCAGCAACTGCAGTTCTGTCTTAAACAAATACCTAATTTTCTTAACTTCCATCTATTTTTAAAAAGAGAAACTCAGGATCTGTAATGTTTTACAGGTAGGATGTGGAACCTTTGGAGAGGGTAAAGAAAGGTTAATAAAATGCTGCCTGGATTACACAATATTACCAATAAGATGTTAGACAGATGTTGTCTACTCAGGATCTTCAGAGGTTTGGTGGAGACCCATTAAAAGTATTTAAAACTGAAACATAGATAGGTTAAATACTCAGAACCTTTTTCCCAGGGTGGAAATGTCAAAGACGAGAGAACATTGCTTTAAGATGAGAAGGGCAAAGCTTAAAGGAAATGTGTGGGGCAAGATTTTTTTCTAAAAACAGACTGTTGTGGGTGCTGGGGGAGCATGGTCAAGGCAGATATTATAGCAACAGGCTTTCAGTGGCAAGATTTGAGAGGCACACATATGCATATGGAATGGAGGGATGTGGATCATGTGCAGACGGAAGAGATTACTTTAACTTGGTATCATGTTCAACATGGCTCTTGCAGGGTGAAGGGCCTGCTCATGTTCTCATATCATCCCCAAGGCCAGCATTTACCAATGATCCTTAATTGCCCATGAGCCATTGGGCAGTTAAAAAAACATTCATTTTCTTGACATGGAGGCCTAGACATTTCCTTCCCTAAATGGACAAGGTGAAAACATTTTCTAAATAGCTATCTGGTCATTTTCCAGATCCCCTTCAATGTTCAAAACCAGAACTAATTAATTCTAAGCTCATTCAATGATCACCCCTTTTTACATACTGCACCTCAACACCCTTCCATACACCCCACCCCAAACACATTGGTTCCTGGCACCCAGCTCCCTTCTCATGAAAATACCACCTGTTCCCAACATATGCTAGTCCCTTATGCACAGCCCCCTTGCACACCGCCTCTCCTGTTTCTGCTTCTGCTCCCTGTACATGCTAGTCCCTTGCACATTGCCTCCTACCATACCACCCTTTACAATAACTCCCCCAGCTCCCTGTGCACTATGCCTCACTTCACACACTGATCAATTGCACACTGCCCTCAGTATGCAATGGACCTTGCACACTGCCCCTTGCACACTGCCCCTTGCACTGCCCCCCTCCCTCCTCCCTCCTCCCCCTATGCACATCGATATTTTGCACAATGCACCTCAACACCCTTTTACATACTGCACCTCAACACCTCTGCACATACTGCACATACTGCACCTCAACACCCTTCCATACACCCCAAACACATTGGTTCCTGGCACCCAGCTCCCTTCTCATGAAAATACCACCTGTTCCCAACATATGCTAGTCCCTTATGCACAGCCCCCTTGCACACCGCCTCTCCTGTTTCTGCTTCTGCTCCCTGTACATGCTAGTCCCTTGCACATTGCCTCCTACCATACCACCCTTTACAATAACTCCCCCCAGCTCCCTGTGCACTATGCCTCACTTCACACACTGATCAATTGCACACTGCCCTCAGTATGCAATGGACCTTGCACACTGCCCCTTGCACACCACCCCTTCCACATTGGTATATTTGTACACATATCTATCCCAACCGATTCCTTGCACACAGCCCCCTTCCGCACATTGACCACCACCACCACCCCCCCCCCCGCTTCTTGTACACATTCATCACTTGCACACTGACCTCCCTTTTTTCCAGACATATTGATCCTTGCACGCAGAACATATTGCTCCCTTGCACAATTACGCCTTCTGCTCCCTGTACATGTTGTACCCTTGCACTGCCCCCCTCCCTCCTCCCTCCTCCCCCTATGCACATCGATATTTTGCACAATGACTCCCTCTGCATGCTGGTCAGTAGCACACTGTAGGCGCTGGACCTTGCACGCTCTACTCCATACACTCTCAGTCCGCCACCTTGCACATTGGCACCATGCACACATATCCGACCCATCTACCCCTTTCTTCTTTGGTACTTGACCTCAACCCTCCCTTGTCCATTGCAGAGTCTCGATGGACTACGGTCCCGCTTCCCCACAAACAATCATGCATTTTGCATGTTCCCCTAGCAATGACTGTGCTGAAATCCCCAGGTCTAGAACAGGCCGCATCCGACACCCACCGTCCCGAGCTGCCATCGCTGTCCGTCTGAGCCCAGGGCCCTCTGGGAAAGTGCTGACGACTTCCGCTGTGGAACGTTATCGGCGGCTCACGGTGATTGGCAGCTTGAGGGAGGGGCCTATTGACATCTGGGAGCCGGGCTCAGTGCTGTCAGGGGCGGGGCTAGATGATTGACAGCGGGGGGCAGAGCTTGGTGCAGGCTAGTCTGGGGCGGGGCCATCTGATTGACAATGGGGGGGGGACTCAGTGCGCTTCGGGGCGGGGCCATGTGATTGACAACGGAAGGTGGCGGGGCTTAGTGCGCTCCGAGGTGATTGACAGCAGGAGGGGGACTGTGGTCAGGTGATTGACAGCTGCTCGGGGAGAGGGCGTGTCTGTCATCCCAGCTGTGTAGGAAGGAACTGCAAATGCTGGTTTACACCGAGGATAGACACAAAATGTTGGAGTAACTCATCGGGTCAGGCAGCATCTCTGGAGAGATGGAATGTTTTGGGTCGAGATCCTTCTTTAGACTGAGAGTCAGGAGAAAATGGAACATAGAGATGTGGATGGGTAAGGTGTGAAAACGACAGATCAAAGCAGGCGCTGATCTAGGAAATATAGAATGGTTCATCGTTAGCTGAGGGAAAGGTTACAACGAGGCATACAATCAGTGAAATATCAGTAAAATTAATCAGGGGGAGGGATGGAGAGAGCGGGAAAGCATGGTTACTTGAAGTTAGAGAAGTCAATGTCCATACCGCTGGAGTGTAAGCTGCCCAAAATAAATATGAGGTGCTGTTCCTCCAATTTGCATTTGGCCTCACTCTGACAGTGGAGGAGGCCCAGGGCAGAAAGCCAAGGTCAGTGTGGGAATGGGAGGGGGAATTAAAGTGTTTGGCAAACGGGAGGTTGCATAGGCCTAGGTGGACTAAGGAGCGGTGTTCAGCGAAACGATTACCAATCCTACGCTTGGTCTCATCGGTATATAGGAGTCCACACTCCCCCTATATATCGGAACAGTGGATACAACACCTGGGGCAGGCTCCTGTTATAGGAGGAAAGGTTGAGATCAAGAGTCAAAAGTGTCTTATTGTCATATGTCCTAGACAGAACAATGAAATTCATATTTGCAGCAGTACCACAGAATATGTAAACATAGTACTCCGAACTATTATCCTAAATTTACTCAATCTCCGAATCTCTTTGTTCACTGAACTATTCACTGCAAAGCTGCACTTGATATATATGATCCATGCACCAGCAATGGTAATTTCAGTGGAGCACATCTACATTGCAGGCTTTATCCAGTCTCATAGTTTATACTGCAATTGTTACCTCAATGTGATCTTCTTAATGGCTTTGTATTGTGGGAACACTTTCTCTCTATCTACCCTACATAATTTCACATACTTCTACTGCAAATCCCTCGGAAATATTTCACATTACAAGAACAATCCCAGCTTCTCCAATCTATCTGTATAACTGATAGTTGTGGGTGCGAACTTTATTTTCGTTGTTTATTATGGGTTTTACAGAGTACTATATTTACATATCTGTTGCGCTGTTGCAAGTAAGAATTTAATTGTTCCATTGTTTTGGGACAAATTACAATAAAACACTCTTGACACTTGAATTGTTGGGGACATGCTGAACTTACAAAGCCTTCCAAGGAAGAAGAGCTGTGGGTGTGCTTTCTTAACCTTGCTTTGATATGGTTGGTCCAGGACAAGTTGCTGGTGATATTTACTCCTTGGAGCTTGAAGCTTTCGACCATCTCTAGCACAGTCAATGTATACTGGGGTATGTGTTTCGTTTCACGTCCAGAAGTTGATCACAGTCTCCTATGCCTTGCTGACATTGAGGGAGAAGCTGTTGTCTTGGCACGAGGTTAGAAGGTTCTCAATCTCTTTTCTTTACTCTATCTCATCATTATTTGATATCCGGCCCACTTTGCTGCTTGGCTACGCAGTCGTGGGTGTATAAGAAAGAAAAATGGGGCTGAGAAAGCATCCTTGTGGCACCAGTATTGAGGATTATCATAGAGGATAATTTGTCACCTACCCTCACTGATTGTGGTCTGTGGGTCAGGAAGTCAAGGATTCAGTTACAGAGGTGAGTGCACACCTTACAATTCCATCTCTCTATGTCTCCCTCTCCCCTGACTCCATCTGAAGAAGGGTCTCAACCTGAAACATCACCCATTCCTTCTATCCAGAGATGCTGCTTGTCCCGCTGAGTTACTCCAACAACAAAGGTCAGTCTGCCTGGACCTACCTAATCTCCCAGTTGCCAAACACTTTAATGTTTGAAGAAGGGTTTCGGACCAAAACGTTGCCTATTTCCTTCGCTCCATAGATGCTGCTGCACCCGCTGAGTTTCTCCAGCACTTTTGTCTACCTTCGATTTTCCAGCATCTGCAGTTCCTTCTTAAACACTTTAATTCCCCTTCCCATTCCCACACTGACATTTCTCCCATTTATGCCCTAGGCCTCCTCCATTGTCAAAGTGAAGCCAAATACAAATTGGAGGAACAGCATCTCATGTTTCACTTGGGCAGCTTACAACCCAGTGGTACGGACAATGATTTCTCTAACTTCAACTAACCTTTGCATCCCCCCTCTCTCCGTCCCTCCCCCACCCAAGTTGTACCAGCTACAAAGTCGGCTTGTTGAGTCTCATTGTCTATAACTCGTTCTCACCTAATACACAGCTAACAATGGCCTGTTTCCTTTATCATCGTTACTTTTTTTGCATATCTTTCATTCATTTGTTCTATATCTCTCTACATCACTGTCTACAGTAAATCTCTCATTTCCCTTTCCCCTGACTCTCAGTCTGAAGAAGGGTCTTGACCCAAAACCTCACCTATTCCTTCTCTCCAGAGATGCTGTCTGACCCGCTGAGTTATTCC
Source organism: Malacoraja senta (assembly GCA_038087875.1). Classification (NCBI taxonomy): domain Eukaryota; kingdom Metazoa; phylum Chordata; class Chondrichthyes; order Rajiformes; family Rajidae; genus Malacoraja; species Malacoraja senta. The sequence continues at coordinate 69,965,797 of CM075981.1, forward strand.
AGCTTTTCGTGTCTATCTTCAGTTTAAGACTGTGAGAAAAAACGTTTTCACCCAGAGAGTTGTGAATTTGTGGAATTCCCTGCCACAGAGGGCAGTGGAGGCCAAATCACTGGATGGATTTAAGAGAGAGTTAGATAGAGCTCTAGGGGCTAGTGGAATCAAGGGATATGGGGAGAAGACAGGCATGGGTTATTGATTGGGGACGATCAACCATGATCGCAATGAATGGCGGTGCTGGCTTGAAGGACCGAATGGCCTCCTCCTGCACCTATTTTCTATAGTTCTATGTTTCTAAACCAGCATCTGCAATTCCTTCCTACACATCCAAACTGTTGTACTTAATACTGACTGATGAAGGCCAATATACGGTAAGCCTTTTTGACCACCCTATCCACCTGTGGTATCAAAATTAAGTATCAAAAGTACTTAATTAATTATGAACACTTGGGATGGTGCAAGCTTTCATTTATCAAATATCATTCCTGTGCCATGAAAACTTGTTGAGCAGCTCATACTTATTGCGGATATGATGTGAGGCAAATCTTGTTTGCCGCACATTCCAGATTAGGAATTGAGGGTTCCTGGGTCCATACTGGTACGGAGCACATGTAGATATGTTAACATTTGTTCGTGTCAGAATACATGCCAAGTAATTCTTATTTTGCTACTTTCAGAACCTCTGGACATCCAAAGGCTGAGAAGTAAGATGTATAATATTCACCAAACGGCATATAGACGACCTGAGAGTGAGGTCAAAACGTCTCCCTCATCGAAAGGAGATACTCGTGAGGTATTGCATTTATGCCCAGCAAAGAACGAGAGGTCTTTGGCGCCAGGTTTAAAAAGGAAACCTTTGATGAATAATGATCAGATCGCCACTCTGCACACTATAAGCAATGGAGCCGGTCCTCCACGATTACAGCGACCCTAACTAATTCATCGAGGGCACCCGACCCTCACCCACCCATTGACACGACCGCCTCTACTCTGCCTGGACGAAACCAATTGCTCCGCCCATCAAAGTCGGAGTGACAAGTCTCCCCACCCCACCCCACCCAACCCTACCCTTCTCGGTCTTTGCAGCTCCGTCTTGTTTGACTAAACTGGCAGCTCACCGGGGCTAGTCGCGACTGCCGTGGTCCACCGCCTCAATGGGTGATTGCCGTGTGGGTAACATTTATCTTCTAGGTGTGGGTTTCATGCTCATCTTCACCGCTTTCACCACTTGCGGGAACATAGAGGTGAGTATAATCACTGATTAGTAATGTGGAACTGGAGTAACTGAATTCAGATTGGAGCAATCGCATATCAATTAGAGTAATGCTGGAATATAATCTTACTTTATGTAATGGTTTGTGGAGTTAGGGTTAGACTACTTGGTGTGGGTTAGATTCACGAGTAATACTTAGAGCGACTGAAATAACAATGCACTTTATCAAAATTTGAATGTAACTAGTAATTAAACTTTGAATCAAAATAATGTATTCGTTGTAACAATTCGTTTGAAGAATCTTTTAACGACGTATTGTTACTGTAATTATGAAACGAATACTATTTGACTAAATTATTATTAAAGAGGACAACATTGTTTCAAGTAATGATCTGTAAATTGAAGGGACCTAATGAAACGCTTGCGGTGATCTGCAGAAGTTACATTGTACTGAAATAAAGGTGCAAGTAACTTGGGTTGCAATTCCCCTCCAGAGTCCAACAGTCTGCTGATGCTCACTGTCTGGGCTCTGAGACTGGACAGGAGTTGGCGAGGGGGGAGCGGGGAGAGAAGGAATGAGAACGGAAACACAGACTGAAGCAGATGAGACCCCCCAAAAAGAGCCCCGGACGCTATTTACTCATCAATTCATATCATGTGATTCCAGGACTTGGGCACAAACAGAAACTCTGTTCTTCAAATAACTTTATCTCCCACAAGTAACCCATGACTGTTATACAGCTTCAAGTTATACTCGCTGTTCTGAACCATAACATTTTTGCAGCATTAAAGAAAAGAATAGACAGTTCTCCCAACCATGTATTCATTGACTCTGAGCCCCTGAAACCCCAAATTACATCTCAAAATCCTTTTATGAATATGAAAATGAATATGAAAAAATATGAAACGAATCTTGATGTTATTTTCTGTTTCCCAGCCCTATATCAATTTTTTTAAAGTATTCTGCTAACCCCTTCTTCCGAGCTTGGTATCAAACTCAAAGCAATCCTTCTCTCCTGTGCTAACACCAGAGTCTACTCAACTTAAACCACTATTACTTCTTGAGCAGTCCCTCAGGGGAAAGGTTGAGGTAGTCCCAAAGTATTCCCCAGTGTGTTAGTGTCTGTGGTGCTGTATCAGTCTCAAACTATTAACGCTGCCAGTTGCTTTCTCTATAGACCTGTATGAACCCTAAATCACTTCCATTGTCCCATTTTTATATTCCTGTATAAATCCCAAACTACTGCCATTGTCTTACTTTTTATTTTAGAGCCATAGGATTGTGCCTGCACAGAAATGCCCCCTTCAACCAACCATGGCTGTGTTGACCTTCTTCCCCTTCCATGCTAATCCCATTTGGTTGCATTAAGATTGTATCTGTCTATAGAAACACAAGGAACTACAGACCCTATTTACAACAACAACAAAAAGACACAAAGTGCTGGAGTAACTCAGCAGGTCAGGCAGCATCTCTGGAGAATATGGATAGGCAATGTTTGGCGTCGGACTCTTCTTCAGGGTGTGAAGAATGGTCCTTACCTGAAATGTCACTTATCTATGTTCTCCAGAGATGCTGCCTGGTCTGCTGAATTATGGCAACACTTTGTGTCTGTACCCTTCTATACTTTGCATATTTAAATGTCCATCTAAATGCCTCCTGTATCAATCTCTAATTAATCCCATTGCCTCATGGAATAATTGTGTATCCATCACAAACTAATCCCACCGGTCTATTCTCCTCCCATATCAATTTTAACTAACCCACTATTCTGTTTGATCATATTTTCAAAAAAAATAACTGTTAACAACCTGAAACAAATGATGTCTGCCATTTTTGTTCCAATGGAAATCATTCCATTAACTCATATCTGAAGATATAATGAGAATAGAAAGTGTCAAATCCAGTCAAAATTATTTTATTCTTAATCTATCTCTACATCTATCTGGGAAAGTTCCAGTCTAAATTTACCAAAATGACACCAGAGACGAGAGGTCTGAGCAAAGGTTTGTAAAATCTAAGGCTGTATTCAAGGGAATATAGAAAGTTTAAGTAATCCTAACAATCATCCAGAGCTTTAAAAGAATTTAGGAATAAATAATTAAACATTAACTCTATTAGTCATTGGTAAAGGATTAGTTCCTGAACATAAGTAGGTTATAAAGCCCCCAATTATTCAATCTGTTAACATCTTACTACAGAATCTGAATGATTCTCCTGCAGAATGTTGCAGTCTGGATGCAGGGGTAATTAAAAAGTGTTATACTAAAATATAGTACCTAGTTAGGCTATAAATATGGCCCACTTCAGGGTTTGAATATATAATCTAGATTGGACTACTACAATGATGAATGTTATTTTGTCAGATAAATGTTGCATTGTCTTTCCAATATGAGATTAAACCAATGCCCTATCTACCAAATGGAATGGAAGTCAAATATTGCATAACCATTATTGGAAAATGAATTTTCCCCAGTCCCTCACAAGGTGTTCTTTTCTCATACAAAATGCCCAAAACATGAGCTAATTGCATTGCTATTTGTGGGATCTTGCTCTGCACTGCTGAACTGCTGTGTGTTTTTTGAAGCAACATAAGAGACTAGCCTTTAATATTTGGATGTTCATGGGAAGTGAATAAATAGTAACCTTTCCATTGTTCTTATTTTGTAGCAAACTGTAATACGGAGTTTGACCAACACCAGTTTCTCTGGCAGCGGCTATGACAGGTACAGGTGGTTGTGGCTTTTTCCTATTGATTCAGAATTTCCATTGTTCTGCATGGACACGTGGATAATGGTCCAATTCTCATCTACTTGCTCCAAAACATCCCCACGATCCCCTGGAGCTCAGCAACAGCACTGACCTCTGCAGCTGGGAATCTGGGTTCAAGGATGTGCATCGTGGCTGGAGTCCATAACAACCTGTCCAAATTCTGGGTGGGTTAGGAGATTTTTGGATGTTTGTTGCCAGTTGCTTGTATTGAGTTTGAGTGCCATCAATCTAAGTATGCTTCTTGATCTTCTTCCTATGTGGGACTCTGATTTTGTTCTGACTGGTGTGAATCTCTGGACCCTGATTTCACAGCAGAGGATTTCTTTGCTGTGTGAGGCTCATTTACTGAAGCTGGAATAAAGATTTGTAGCGTCCTCCAAGCTCTGGGTAAATAGCTTACTGGCTGGTAATGCCACTGAATCTTGTTGCCTTTGATTTATGGCCCAAGACACACATTTGGAATAGTATCACAATCACAATCACAATATATCACAATAATACTTTATTAGCCAAGTATGTTTTGCAACATACGAGGAATTTAATTTGCCAAGTCAGTCATACAAGTAAAAAGCAACGGAACACACAAAATACATTTTAACATAAACATCCACCACAGTGACTCTTCCACATTCCTCACTGTGTTGGAAGGTGAAAAAAAGTTCAAATCTCTTCCCTTCTATGCTCTCCCGCGGTCGGGGGCCTCGAGCCCTCTGTTGATGGGCCGATCTTGACTCCCGTAGCTGGCGGCGTTTGGGCCCTCCACATCGGGGTGATCAGCTCCTGCATCATGGGGATGTTAGATTCCCCCGCGCCGCGATCGGACCCCGGGTTGGGGCTGGTCGAGCCTCTGCGTCGTTGGAGCTTTTCGACTCGGCCTCTCCTGAGTGTGAGCTCTTGATGAAAAGTCCGCAGGCCGCGGTTGGAGCGATCCCAGGCAAGGGATCGGCTCCGAGTTAAGTCCATGTCCCACCATGGGGTTCAAGTCAGTCCGAGGAGGTCTCCAGCTCTATCGATGGTAGGCTGCAGAGCGACCGGAGATGCGACCCAGAAAACAATCGCAAGGTGCGAAACTGAAAAAAAGTTTTCCCCGACCACCTCCGCCCTCCCCCCACATAAAACAAACTGGAGACCATCTTTTAACACACACTAAAAAAAAATTTTTAAAGACAAAAAAACAGACAGACTGTTGGCGGGACTGCCAATCGTGCGGCGCTCCTGGTGGATGATACCTTTAATACAGTAAAATATCCCAAGCACTTTACAGGGGCATAAACATACAACAAACTGACTGAAGCATAGAAAGGGCACCAATTGCTTGGCCAGAGGTGGATTTGAAGAGAATCTTACAGCAGGAGAGATGGACTGAGAAGGTTAACGAAGAAATTCCAGAGCTCTGAAGTCTGGACATCTGATGGCATGCCTGCTAAAAGGTGGAATATCATACCTGATAATAGGAATGAAGAGATGTCGGGGGCATGGAGGGTTGCAGAATGTTAGCGGAAAGAGATTAAGCGGGTGGTAAGAGTGGGAAAGACCATATGTGGAGTTTGGAAGGAGCTTCAATGTATGTGTGGTTCACTGGCTGTGAAAGGAGATTTAATGTGTGGGTAGAGTTTATGATAGGAGAGAGGGTGCATTGTGTATGGAAGGTGATTCAGTGGGCAAGTTGATCCAACATAGCTTTGCTAGTGCCTGGGTTATGACAGGAGAAGGATTGAAAGGCATGCTCTAATATTACATTTATATTTTCATGTTATATTTTCTTGTATTGTTTCCAAGCCTTGCCATTATCTATGGAGTGTTCTCAGCATCTAACCTCATTGCACCATCAGTGGTCACAGTTGTGGGACCAAAGATGTCCATGATATTAAGTGGAGTTGTTTACAGGTAAGATTTGTGGTTTTAGTCTCCTGCATGTCATCTATAATAAAGCTTTTTGTTGTGTGGTAGATTTCTCATCCAACCTCCTACTGCTCTGGCCACTCCAACATTAATTTCCCCTGATTTAATTAATACTCTCGTGGCCTTTACACTCAAAGTTTAGAACATAACGACTAGGTTAGCTGGCTGCTCAAGAATACTCCACCACTCCGTAAGGTCAGAGCTGGTATCACTGTTTGTCTCAACTGCACTTTTCTGCCTGGTCTCCATATGTTTTAATAACTTATAATTCAAAAATTCAACCCACCTTCTACTTCATCTGCCATCTTTCTCTCACTCAATCTCTTTGTAAACCATGAATTTCTCATGCTTTCCTCTCTCTCTTAAGGCCCTGTCCCACTTTCCCGAGTTACTCACGAACTCTCCCGAGTTTTCCCCTTGATTCGAACTCGGAGAATTACGGTAATAGCCGTGCGTAGGTAACTCGTGGACATTTTTAACTCGTGGGCATTTTTCAACATGTTGAAAAAATGTCCCGACTTACCTGATGCCCCGAGTTCCTACGGCTGGCATCATGAGCCGCTACGAAACATCTACGGACTCCTACGAGCTCGCTACCGACATTACCCGAATTCCCCAAGTTCTAATCAAGGGGAAAACTCGAATCAAGGGGAAAACTTTCCCACTTATCATTGTATCAGCAGGAAATCCGGCTGCAGTATACTCAGACCATTCATCTAGTTCAATTAAAATAATTTCAAGAGTCGAGGCTCCAGTACTGATTCTTAAACTAAACCAGTCAACATTTGCTAATCTGAAAATTGCTTGTTCATCTCTACTTCCTGTTTTTTGTCAGTTCCTTGCTGATTTGTTACTCAATACTAGGAGCCCTTTCCTTATGGATTAACCTTTTATGTTACTCTTTTTAAAGTGCCTTTTGGAAATCCCACAGCACTGCATCCAACTTGTGAGTTACACACTCAAAGAGTATTGCTTACTTACTGTGATAAATTTGTCAAGCACAATACTCCATTCATAAAATTATGGCTCTGCCCAAGACAGAATTACTTTTCAAGTGACCAAGTGACCAATTACTACTGAATTATATATGCATTCCAACATTTTCCCAATGATCAAAGTTGAGAAACCTTCCTGTTTTCTTTATCTCTCCTTTCTTGAATAATGGATTAATATTTTTTTGAGTTTCTGCTCTGTAATTATGGGATCTAAGGAATTAAAAAAAAATCTGTGCATCCATTTCTTTGAGAACCCATAGGTTGTGTGCTATCAGGTTCTGGAATTTGTCAGTTATTGGTCCTATCAGCAGTTTACCTGGTTTGTTTTGTCTTGTGATCATTATTTTTTCATCCTTCTATTGTGAAGATAGATTCAAAATATTTGTTTAATATCTTTGTGATTCCTTTTATTCTTCCTTATTATTTTTCCTGCCTTTGCTTCTGATGGAGCAAAGTTATAATCCCTGCTTTGTTCTGTTATGTGTTTATAGATTCAGATTCAGATTCAGATTCAACTTTATTGTCATTGTGCAGTGTACAGTACAGAGACAACGAAATGCAGTTTGCATCTCCCTAGAAGAGCGACATAAATATGAGCAATAAATAAATCAAATAAATCCTGGTGGGAGGAGTGTCCGGTGGGGAGGGGGGGGGGGGGTAATTGGCAGTCACCGAGGTACAGTGTTGAGTAGTGTAACAGCCGCAGGGAAGAAGCTGTTCCTGGACCTGCTGGTCCGACAACGGAGAGACCTGTAGCGCCTCCCGGATGGTAGGAGGGTAAACAGTCTGTGGTTGGGATGAGAGCTGTCCTTGGCGATGCTGAGCGCCCTTCGCAGACAATGCTTGCTTTGGACAGACTCAATGGAGGGGAGTGAGGAACCGGTGATGCGTTGGCCAACTTTCACCACCCTCTGCAGTGCTTTCCGGTCAGAGACAGAGCAGTTGCCATACCATACTGTGATACAGTTGGTAAGGATGCTCTCGATGGTGCAGCGGTAGAAGTTCACCAGAATCTGAGGAGACAGATGGACCTTCTTTAGTCTCCTCAGGAAGAAGAGACGCTGGTGAGCCTTCTTGACCAGAGTTGAGGTATTGTGGGTCCAAGAGAGGTCATCGGAGATGTTGACCCCCAGGAACCTGAAGCTGGAAACACGTTCCACCTCCGTCCCGTTAATGTGGATGGGGGTGTGCGTGCCGCCCCTAGACTTCCTGAAGTCTACAATGAGCTCCTTGGTCTTTTTGGAGTTAAGGGCCAGGTTGTTGTCAGCGCACCATGCTGCTAGGAGCTGGACCTCCTCCCTATAGGCCGACTCATCATTGTTACCGATGAGGCCAATCACCATGTACAGGTGTGCAGTCATAGGTGAAGAGGGAGTAGAGGAGGGGGCTCAGCATGCAGCCCTGTGGAACGCTGGTGTTCAGGGTGAGGGTTGAAGAGGTGTGCTTGTCTAACCTAACAGAGTGGGGTCTGTTGGTTAGAAAGTCCAGTATCCAGTTGCAGAGGGAGGGGTCGATGCCCAGGTCACCGAGTTTCGTGATCAGTTTAGAGGGTATGATGGTGTTGAATGCTGAGCTGTAATCGATGAACAGCATTCTTACGTAAGTGTCTCTGTTGTCGAGGTGGGAGAGGGTGGAGTGAAATGCCGTTGAGATGGCATCCTCCGTACTCCTGTTCTTGTGGTAGGCAAACTGATAGGGATCCAATGAGGGGGGTAGGCAGCCTTTGAGGTGTGCCAGGACCAGCCTCTCGAAGCACTTGGTGATGATGGGAGTAAGTGCAACTGGGCGGAAGGCGTTGAGGCTTGCCGCAGTGGAGTGTTTTGGCACCGGCACGATGGAGGTGGATTTAAGGCACGTGGGCACAACTGCTTGGGCAAGTGACAGGTTGAAGATGTCAGTCCAGACGTCTGTCAGCTGCGCAGCACAGGCCCTGAGGACGCGCCCGGGGATGCCGTCAGGGCCAGCAGCCTTACGTGCATTAGTCCTACTCAGTGCCACGTACACGTCATAGGGGGTGAGTGAGAGGGGCTGGTGATCGGCAGGGAGCACCGCCTTGATGGCCAACTCTAGATTCTCCCTATCGAAGCCCCTATAGAAACCCCTACAATCTGTTTTGCTAGTTTGCTTTTTTTTTAAATTCCCAATTTGTATCAACAGTTGCAGTAATCCTTTGCTGGTTTCTAAATTGCTCCCAATCCTCTGGCAACTTTGCAACATTATAAGCTTTTTCTTTCAGTCTATTATCACCCTTAATATTTATTAATAATGAATGGATTTTCTCTTGTGTAGATTCTTCATTCCTTGATAGCACTATCTGTGTTCAGCATTGTAAAATATTTATTTTAAGTATCTGCCAATATCTGTCTGGTATTGGATATAATTTTTCTAATTTCCTGGTTAATTTTGGCCAACTCCCATTTCATTATTTTGTAATTGTCTTTATATGTACCTGCTGTGGATCTAATTCTGTCGCTTCCAAACTGAACATGAAGTTCTATCATGTTAAGATCACTCTATCAAAGTACTTTTAAGGTCACATCTAAAATAGCTTGATCTCTGCCTACAAAGTGGTTTTCTAGGTAATTCTCTTGAATGCATTCCATAATTCATTCACAAGACTATCTTTGCAAATATCCTGTCAACATAAAGATTTAAATCCTCTATAATTACTGCCTTACCTTTATTGTAAGCTCCCATTATACCTTGACCAATAACATATCCAGGTATATAGCTAATGTTATGGGGTTGGGGAGTACTCTTACTGATGTTTTATTTTTTTTCCTAAATAGGGTATGTTTAGTGTATATGGGGTATATTTTGTTGTATACAATTACCAGTCAATAAGATGTATTCGTTTATTTTGGTCTTTGCAAGTGTAATTAAATTCACGTTACAGCTTAATCGATGCACTGTAAATGGATCGATTGTAATTATGTATTGTCTTTCTGCTGACTGGTTGCATGCAACAAAAGCTTTTCCCTGTACATCGGTACACGTGACAAGAAACTAAACTGAAACTTACATAACAAATCATTAGCTGATTTGATATGTCTGTGCACTGATTCTCAAGCTTGTAACAAAGCTGTCCCACAAATTAAATTCCATTATTTAAAAGAGGAATACAGTATATTCATGGGATCCCCACCACATGTGGACATTGTGATTAGGTCCAGATTAAATGCTGCTTCTCTTTAAGAATGAGTGTGTTTCATCATTCATGCTGGTCACAATCACATTGTTTGAATCAAGCCTAATTTGTAATTAGATTTAGCAACAGAAGGGCTTCAGTCACATCGTTTCATTTTTTTTCTGGTTATTGCCGCTATGAAATTTAAAACTTGGAAAAGTGGTTTTCCCAAGTAGCTTTTGAGAGGGGTGAGAGGAGTTATTTTTGGTTTAATCAGTTAGAAATTTAAAAATGGAAGCCCTATTTGAAGAAGATCTCGTCCCAGAACGTTACGCATTCCTTCTCTCCAAAGATGCTGCTGTCCTGATGAGTTAATCCAGCATTTTGTGTCTATCTTCGATTTAAACCAGCATCTGCAGTTCTTTCCTACACAGCCCTATTTATTACTTTTCTCCACCCAGGATGATCTTATTCCTGATTTTCCGAGTAAAGATAATCTTTCATAACTTTCCTAACCATCCCTTCTCCTATTCTGCCTTCCCCTCAAAATGTTACGTACCTGGAATATTCAGTTCCCAGCTTTGGTTATCTTGCAATTGCACCGCTTTAATGGCTTCAAGTCCACATCCATTTCTTTCTATATCTGTTATCTATAATTCATCTACAAATGATTTATGCATTCATAATGGTTGATGTTAATGCCATTAAATATCAAGGTTAGGAGGTTAGACTCATTCTTGTTGGAGATGGTCATTGGGTGGTAATTCAGTGGTGCAAATACCACAAGCCATTTATCGCCTGTTATAAAGTAAAGGTATCAAGAAACTAGGGATCTTCTCCTGTTCTCATGGAACAGTTCAATGGACTGCATGGCTTTCTTCTGCTCCTTGTAACTGGGTTGAGTGATTGGATGTAATAGGGGAGGAGCCTGAAAGCCCTGCTTTAGTTTCTGGGATGGACTTGAGGTGAGAAGGACTTGTGGTGAAGCTTGTGTTTATTTATTTCCAGTGGTTACGTGATTTCGTTCAGCAAGCCGATGACTTGGTCAGTGTACATTGCCTCAACACTCATTGGGTTTGCAGCCGCTGGTGAGTGTTGAATGAAACACTTTATATTTGGAAATCTCAGTATCAGTGCTTCTCTTTCTCATTTAACCTGTACCATTCTCTCCGTCTACCAACTATCCATCCAAATATCCTCCCTCCAACCAAAAAAACATGGTTTCAACTCCAGAGTTCAACCCCAACCCCTGTTGCTGTCTGTGTGGACTTTGCACATCTCACAGCTCCGATTTTCTCTTTTTTCCTAAGACGTATGGTGTGGCAGGTTAATTGGTGATTTTAAAGTACTAATATGTGATTTACAGAAGCTGGGGAAAGTTGATGGGAATGTGTGGAGATTAAAAAACAGACTGTGCCCTGTGATAACCAGCACAGATCTGATGGGCCAATTGGCCTTTTCTTCCTCGTGCTCTATGACTATGGCTAAGTGCATCAGTGCCATTGATTGGTGGTGCAGGCCTAAACTTGACCTTGTCACATGCGCATATTTCCCATTAACGGGGACCACAGGACTGGCAATATTGGTGACCTTTCTGAAGTTTTCTTCTCAACTCAGCCATTTTAAACCAGGTTGCGTTACTTCAAACATAATCCATGCTGGCTGCGGAAGGAACTGAGGGCACTTCTCTGCACATGTTCTTCCTTCTCTTTCAGTACTGTGGACAGCCCAGGGGACTTTCCTCATCATGAACTCTGACTCTGCCACTATCAACAGGAACACTGGGACCTTCTGGGCTCTCTTGCAGTGCAGGTAAGGGAAGTGTAGACTCTTCTGGTGCAGAGTGATACATGCACAAATGACAACCCATTAGTATTCTTGTGTAGAAAGGAACAGCATTTTCTGGTTTACACCGAAGATAGATACAAAATGCTGGAGTAACTCAGCGGGACAGGCAGCATCTCTAGAGAGAAGGAATGGATGACGTTTTGGGTCGAGACCCTTCTTCAGACCCGAAGCGTCACCCATTCCTTCTCTCCAGAGATGTTGCCTGTCCTGCTGACTTACTCCAGCATTTTGTGTCCAACTTTAGTATTCATCCTCTTTTCATATCGGTGCCTGGAGACCAGACATGGTAGCCCTATGGTCATACACAAAATGCTGGAATAACTCAGCGGGACAGGCAGCATCTCTGGAGAGAAGGAATGGGTGACATTTCGGGTCTGACAGCCCTATGGTCACGGTAGCCTGGAGCTAGCAAGGTTGATCGTGGTCATCAGTAATATTTGGTTGGGTTGATTCCAATGAAACCAATTGGGTCTTGTTCAGGTGCTGAGGGAGGGAGCACAGGAAGAAAGTGAGTGAGGGAGAATGGGGTGAAGTTGAGGGTTCGGGAAGGAACAAGGAGTTGGGGAGGCTGAGGGACGGAGCGGGGTGGGAGATTGCAACCTTCACATGGTCCACCCTGTTTCAACAAATGCAATCAACCTGGCGTGCACAAACAGAAGATCAAACAGAACAAGTTGTCTTACAACTTTAGGCTGTGCACGCCATACGCAAGAAGAAGAAGAAGGGACGGAGCAATGGAGCAGTGGAGTGTGAGAGAGAGGAAGGACAGAGCAGTGGTGAGTGGTTAAATTGTTCCTATGGGTGTAGGATAGTGTTAGTGTATGGGGACCGCCGATCGGCGCAGACTCGGTGAACCAAAGGGCCTGTTTTCGCGCTGGATCTCTATGAAGTCAAAGTAAAGTCGAAAGAACCCATCTGATGTGGGCAGTCTGACTGGATGCTTGCTTTTTTTTTGCAGCATGTTGTTTGGGAATCTCTACGTTTATCTGCAATGGAGAGAAGTGATGACAATCTCAGGTAAACATTGACTCTGTTTTGTTCTATATGTATGATGAGGGGTTGTGGGGCAGGGCTGAGAAGCTCAGTAGATTTTACTTTGCAGGTTCCACACTGGGCAGCACAGTGGTACAGCTGATAGAGCTGCTGCCTCACATCTCCAGGGAGCTCCATTGCTGTCCATGTGGAGTTTGCACGCTCTCCCTACGACGGCATGGGCTTTCTCTGGTTGCTGTGGTTTCCCCCTACATACAAAATTTTCTGGATGTTGAGAGCTAATTAGCCTCTAATATTGCTCCTTGTGTAGGTGGGTGGTGGAATTGATGGGAATATTGTGGAGAATTAGTGGAGGAACGGGATAGCTCTGTGAGCCAGCAAATACCTTGATGGGCCAAATGACCTCCTTTTCTGTACTACAATTTCAGTTTGGAATTCAAAGTCTGTCTAAGTTAAACTGGGTCTACTTGTCCAGAGTAATCTAGGTCTGTTGCGCACTCCAAACAGGCTTATTATGACATTTACTAATTTAGAACCTCTTGTCCATTTCATGGAGTAATTGGACGATGCAGTCAGAGCCCTAGCCAGCTTAGTGAGGTGACTTGCTGGCAGGCAAAGCTCCACAAGCTGAAGTTGGGACATACATTGCAATTCATAGGTCCTGCCTTTGAGCTTAGCTCCGAAAACTGTAGCATGTAATGCAGGTTGGCACACCACCTGGTGTGGGATATGCAGCGTGAGCTCCCTCTGTACTCCCGACTGTTGTAAACAGTGACTCCCAGTCTTATTCATCCATGGCCGAAAATTGATCAAATGCTTGGACTTATATCTGACAGCACATTTAATTAATTGATAATTCTGTCAAAATGTTTCGAGTTTGCAAAACATCTTATTTTGGCTTTGCAGCTTGTTAATCACAAAATTAAAGCATGAAATGAAAGTCAAATTAAATTACAGAAAACCTAGTTAAAGCATGAAATAAAATTCAAATTACGTTTTTTTGCACCCCCTCATAACCCAGTTTAAATCCTTTGCGGCCCAATTTTGAACAGGTTGAGGACCAGTGGCGTAAAGGAACCCGAGGTACCATTTTGAAGATGAATCTCTTTTCATTGTCCTGGCTATTATTTATTGCTCAATGTGCTTCCACAGTCTGGTCATTATCAAATTGCTGCTTGATGGGATGTTATTTGGGCCCAAATTGCTTTCTCACCATCACATGTCGGTATATGTCATTGTCTGTAATGTGTTATAGGATGCTCTGAAATAAATGGTGCTCTGAACGGCATGAGAGAAATGCTAGTGTTTTGTTCTGTGTTGTCAGATAATGACAGGCGGACCCTGTTCATCGTGCTCGCTGTGATCTCCCTTGCCGGCACGGCCGTTTTAGTCACGCTGAAGGACGCCAAACACGCAGACAACAGCCGCCAGATATTCGACACTCTGCTTCCTTCTCAGACGTTGTAAGTTTGAGAGTGGAGGAAATGACAACTTCCATTTACAAGGGATTTTTAATGTGGCAAACATATTTCATAATGCACCACTGGAATGTTAACAAAAATAAAAGGCTTGGTGTCAAGGAGACAGGTTAGGACAAGGTTGCATAGAGGGTTTGTGGGGGGTGTACAGAGAACGTATTTGGGTATGCTGAAGAGGTCTTCTTGCGTATGGTGTGCACAGCCTAAAGTTGTAAGACAACTTGTTCTGTTTGATCTTCCGTTTGTGCACGTCAGGTTGATTGCATTCGTCGAAACAGGGTGGACCACGTGAAGGTTACAACCTCCCACCCCGCTAAAGAGAGGAAATTGCAGTATAGTAAAACACTGAAATGCTAAAGATTTTGGTGGTGCTGTGTTGGCAGATTTTTTTAAATTATTGGATGTTATTTTAGTTAATACCTCAACATACTTTTAATACATGCGTAGGAAAGAACTGCAGATGCTGGTTTAAATCGAAGATAGACACAAAATGCTGGCGTAACTCAGCGGGACGGGCAGCATCTCTGGAGAGAAGGAAAGGGTGACGTTTCGCGTCGAGACCCTTCTTCAGACTGATCAGACACTTTTAATACACTTTTTATTAGATGTTACACGATATATTGTAATAAATTTTTCAGAGAACCAGGTAAGCTGTTTCCTAGCTCAACCTCATCACTGAGGTTCCTATTCAATCTCAGTTGGCTACTTTGGGCAGGCTAATTTGCTCACATGGCTGACATCTGACACCTAAAACACTGAGTTATGTTGTGGGAAAGGATTACTAGGTGGACAAAGAAAAAGATTTAAGGTTATGCTCATAACTTGCTGGAAAATGGACAATACTCTTGGGAACCTCTGGCCCGTGACCTTTCAAAGTGCAAAACGACATGCAAGCCCTGATATTAACTAGTGTGTCTACAACAAACTATTGCATCATTGCTCCAAGATTTTTCTCAGTCCCTCTTGGACCAATATCATATCTTCAACAAACTTTCTATCAAAGTGTTAGATCAGCTTCCAAGCCATTGTCAATGCTTGCATTAAGGCATGTGAGATGATGGCTCTTACACTCAATATCCACAGGATAAAGGTCCTCTACTAACATGTTCTTACTGCACAACACAAAACCCCTCTGACAATTAGTCCACAACAAAACCCTACTAATTAGTGGGAGCCATATCTCAGCGAAAACAGACATTGCTGATCAAATTAATCACTGTATCACAATGTATCAGCAAAATCTGGGGAAAAGGGTGTTTGAAGACAAAAACCTTAGGTGTGGCACAAAACATTCTCTATTAGACAGTAACATTCCCTTCCCTCCAAATGCTTCTGATTCCTGATCTACCCACAGCAGTCAAGCATCTTCATTAGAAGGATAATCAAACATCCATGATATTGAGTCCCTGGTTATAGTCCATGGGCTGCGTTGAGTAAGCCATGTTATTCACATGTCCAATATCATACTCCTGAAGCAGACACTCAGTACATGGAAAGAAATAACCAGGAGAGTGCCAGGCAGGTAGAGTAAATCATTCGAGCTTAGATACCTTGAAGGAAAGGAACGTCCCCACTAAGTCGTGAGAATACTTGGTCCATGACCACTCAAAGTGGAGAAGGAACATTGCACATGGTGTTGAGAACTTCTGTGTCAGTATTAGAAGGAGTAACCTGACTTTTAAACCTACCCACCTGCCTGCTTAGTCAGCCACCACCTGCCCCATCTGTGGGATGGTCTGCACGTCTTACATTGGTTTCATCAGCCGCCTCAGAACCAGAAGATGGCAAATCATCTTCTATCCTGAGGGACTGACTGAAAAAAAGAAGAGTAAGGGAGATACAATAAGCTGCAGATGCTGGAATCTTGGGCAAAAAACAAACTGCTGGAGGAATTCAATGGGTCAGGCAGCATCTGTGGAGAGTTTGGATAGAGGGACCCAGTCTGAAGAAGGGTCCAAACCTGAAACATTGTCTTCCACCTGCTGCCCGATCTGCTGAGCTTCTCAGCAGGTTTTTTCCCATGAAGAAGTGTAATGGGCGATATTACCAATGAGGCAGGAATTGTGGGTTCAAATCCCTCTCCAAATTTCAGAATGACTCTCAATGCAGTATTGAAGAGACGCAGAAATGGTGGAAACTAATGATAAAACTAATTAAGGACTGATCTGTCTTCTCAAATGATATAAAATATCAAGTGATACCAACTCAAAAAATAAAACCCAAATCTTGCTCAATGTATTAATCAATATCACTCAACTGGCTTAAGCAGACAACCCAGTCATCATCACATTGCAATACATGAGATGCTGGGGTGATCCAACTGTCTGTGCCTTTCTCATGTTATATCAATCACCACACAGAACACATTTCCAAACCGTAAAGTGCTTTGCAGCATTTCAAGATCATTAATGGTGCTTTTATTTTCTTTTAGAGTTTTATAATATCCTTGTTTTTTTCTGGATGTTGTCCTAGGTTTAAAGAGAAAGTGGCCTCAACACTGGATCAGATCATTACAGAGTTCAGTAAGTTGCTTCAAAGCTGCTGAAGCTGAGGCCAGTGAGTTTGGTTGCATCTCATGAGGGAGGCAGGGGTGCGGAGGGACGGCGATTTTTTTTTGGGTGTAGTTTAGTGCTTAAGGGGGGACATGGTTGGATTTGGAGATGTGGTGATTGGTGGGGTAGGAGAGTGTGCTGACTGGAAGATGCTATGAATCGGTATGGGTTTAAGGGTAGTGGTATGTGGACAAGGAGGTGCAGTAATTAGTGGTGAGGGATTAAGAATAGTCATATATGAGAATTAGTGAGTTTAGTGTAGAGGTTGCTGTTGGAGCTGTAATCAAGAAATTGTGTTTTGAAATCACACAGTGAGAATTAAAAAAATTGAATTCATCCAGGTTGTCATTTTATGGGCATTGGGATAAGAATCCCTTTGTTCTTACAGCTGGAGATTCGTTTTCACCAGGCAATGCCACTTTGATCTAACCTGTGGAAACATTACCTTCTCCAAAGATAGACAAAAAATGCTGGAGAAACTCAGCGGGTGAGGCAGCATCTATGGAGAGAAGGAATTGGCGACGTTTCGGGTCGAGACCCTTCTTCAGACTGATTGTGATGGGGGGGGGAAGAAAGGAAGTAGGCAGAGACAGTAGGACTGGTGGGAGAACTGGGAAGGGGGAGGGGAAGGAGGGAGAAAGCAAGGGCTATCTAAAATTAGAGAAGTCAATGTTCATACAGCTGGGGTGTAAACTACCCAAGCGAAATATGAGGTGCTGTTCCTCCAATTTGTACTGGGCCTCACTCTGGCAATGGAGGAAGCCCAGGATGTAAAGGGCAGAGTGGGAATGGGAAGGGGAGTTGAAGTGCTTTCTCCAAGTCCACTTGCCTTTCCATTCACCCGACTGTCATTTTTTGGAGTCAATTTCAATCTACGCTTGGTTTAAATCTATACTGTGATTAGTTTGTTTGGAGACTGAGTCTGTAATACCTCAGTCCATTTCCTCTCTGCCCATTTCCTCTGATGTGGTGACAAATTCATATTTGTTGCCAGGCCCAGGATCTCCAGAGACTAGATCCAGTGCTGCTGGAAGAGTCTAATAATAGCTATAGACTGGTTTCCCCCTGTTATATTGCTGAGGTGTCCTGTCAGTCTAACTCTGAGGCTGGTGCCTGTTTCCCCTATGGATAGGATGTGGCACTATTTACATTTACTTGCATAGATAACATTCTGTAGTTCACAAGTTATGCTGTGTTCTATCTGGGCTCTCTTTCCTGTGGCCCTGTTCTCTATGCTTTTTTTAAAACTATTTTTTAAGTGTACAAACCCTTCATTACCTTTTCCCACATTTTGGGGCAGTGTGTAGCTTTGTGCTGACCAGTAGATCCTTCAGATTTTTTGCCCTCATAAACGCCAACACCACTGTGTATTTTACTTCGGAGTCACGTGAGTGACTACGTGAAGAACCCGTCCAGCCGCACACGCGTCATATCGTCAGACGCATAGCGTAGTGCCGATGTGTTTGGAGTCAGCAGAGCTCCTCCAAACCGGTAAGTAAAAAGCCTGAAGGTAAGTGTTTACTTACGTTTTTCAGATCGATTTCTTCAGAGGACTTGTAGTTGGGAAAACACAAGTCAGAATGAAGAAAGGATTTATGGGGTCTGTGAGTAGCGGGTGCCCTATTTAAAATGGTTAAAAATATATACCGTTGTAGCGCTATTTAGAGCTCATGAGAAATAGGCCGGGTGGCCAGTAGGCTGGAAAGTCAGACCAGAGGATCCCCGATTCAGGCAGATAGTTAGTTATATTTAGAACCGCGTTGCGAATCCAGCGCAGGGAATGCCTGGGGGAATGTCCAGGCTTAGCATTGGCCTATAGGAGAGCCAGCATATGAAGTGCCTGGGGAAGGTCCGGCTTAGCGTTGTCCCTACAGGAGTCAACGCAGGGAGTACCTGGTGGAGATCCAGGCTTAGCGTTGGTCTATAGGAGAGCCAGCGCATGGAGTGCTTTAGGAGGTCCGGCTCAGCGTTGGCCTAAGGGAGAGCCAGCGTAGGGAGTACTTGGGAAAGTCCGGTTCAGCGCTGGCTTACAGGTGAGCCAGTGTGAGCTATGCCTGGTTAAAGGCATTTTTTTTAATGCGTTGGTCTACAGGAGAGCCAGCGCCAACTATGTCTGGTGAGAACAGTTTAAGCGTTAGCCTACAGGTGAGCCAGTGCCAGCAGCACCTGAAAGAGGGCTGCCTATGCATGGGCCTACAGGGGAGCCCGCACGGCGAGCATCTGGAAAAGGGTTTACTGTGCGTAGGCCTGTGGGAGAGCCAGCGCTAGAAACACCTGAAACAGGATGTCAATTCGCCCCCTCCATGAGGAGGATTATTTCATACAAGGATTCAGTAAATGAATCATATGAGGACTAGAGCCCAATAACAGAGCCCAAAGGACCAGAATTGGCACAATATATCAAAGATGTGGTTCCAAAAATATCAGGGGAACCATTGGGAGATAAATTAACTATGTCAATAAAATACTTACTCTCCCAGCAGCTCCAGGTTCTAACCATGTATGAGCTGTCTACAAATATGAAACCCGCAGTATTGAGCATTATAAGCAGTCTCAGCGGGGGAAGGTGTTGAAATTACTGGTCAGGCATTACGGCTTTTTGACCAAAGATTGGATGAAGAGCATGTGTCTATATCACAACAAGGTTGAATTAGCACTCGTGTGTAGTGCGCACTTTGAAATAAACTGTATTTATAAAAGTGCTATAAGACCTAATATATACCCTAAGTTTGGGGGGGGAGGGGGGCGGCTCTGTACGCCATCTAATATTTAAATTGCCTAATAATCTATTTTAGAAAGAATCTAGCCAAAAAAGGAATGATCCTGTGTGATTGGAAGATCAAATTAAAGGCAGTTTTCCCTACCAATATGTGGTGACAGGGGATAGTGAAGGATCAAATTGGTCTTTCCCATATGTGCGTTGTAGGCGCACTCCTCCTGAGGTATGTGGAGGTTACAATATTCCACTAAGATCAGGGGATAACAATTGCCATGGGCAAACTCTGAGGTAGGAGGTCTGGTTCTGTAAGAAACATATTAAATGTTTTACACTTACAAGTTGGGAAAGATTACAATTCTTGCTAAAAGAATGGCAATTTGATATATTTATACTGTACAGTATTGTGGGGTTTAGAATTTAATTCTACCCATATTTGGTTTCTCCTACTAAGGTATTTGAAACCGGACACATATTTCTCAAAATAAGAGAATATGTAGATTCAGACAAAACATGAAATATTGTGAAAAAGGGATGATTAAGAAGTCAGTTCACCATTACCATCAATTGATGCCAAGTGTGTTATGAGAGCAAATAAGGATGGTGGGTGTAGAATTATTCTAGATCTGACAAGTTTTAACCCTTTTTTGTACAGTATAATAAACAGTCTGGAACATTTGTCAATGTTATGCAGCCAATTTCAAGAAAATGTATTTTACTGTGTGAATGTATATGGTAAATAATCATAGATATTTTAATTTTATCTGGATGTCAATTATGGCAATTTAAAGCATTGTATTAAGGTTTAGTCTCAGCTGAGACTATGTGCCAGGTTGTTGGAACTAATCTTAGCATTACTAAGAACTCAGGGCCATTTGGTAATGGCCTATTTTGATATATTCTGATTGTAGGAAACATTCGGGCTACAACAGAACCATGAGTGTTAAGAATCAAGCTCACTTTGGAGATTTATTAACCATCCAGATAAATCTAAACAATTACCAAACACAGTTATTGATTATTTGGGTTCGATTATTAAATGAAAACACATGTTTGTGATTCCGCCCAAGGATTAAGGCTGCATTTAATTGGAAGTTGTATAAAGCACATTATAGAGCACCAACCCTCAATTAGGCATTTAATTGTAAGTTGTATTAAGCTCATTACAGAGCACCAACCCTCAATTAGGCAGGAAGCAAGCCTGCTTTGCAAACTATTGCTTATTTTCAGCTGTAGAATTTAGACTGCTGCATTATCAGCATTTACAGTAAGCATGGATAGAGGAATGGAGAATACAATTGAGGGCAATTTTGCCAGGCCATGTATTTGCCAGTTGCAGTTATTACTGGAATGCCTCCAGGAAGATTCTGGTTGAACACCTTCCATTATGCTATACACTAATTGTAGTGCTCTAAGTTGGGGTCATACTTATAAGTATTTCCAGCTGTGGAGGTACATGGAATGTGGAGAAAGTATCTTTGATCCAATAACAAGGGATCATTAATGAGAGTTTTAGGAACATTTTATGGCCTAAAGCTTATTGCTCTAATATGCAAAGTTTGCATGTTTAGGTATAGATTGACACTATGGAATAGAACGTATGTTAATCATTCGAGTGGTGTGAGTCAGAATCTTGTAATAGACTGGCTAACGTGATCTGGACCTGGTGTTTACCAGAAATATTTGGTTGGCAATCTACCTACGAGGTAGATTCAATATAGTTGCAGATTCAAGGTCATGTAAATTCAATGATAATACAGAATGGAAGTTGGATCGTGACAAATTTAATAATATTGTTGCACGATTGATGACTTGTTTACATCCAGACTTAACCACCAATTACCTAAATATGTGTCATGGAAACCTGATCCTGGGGCAGTAGCGGTGGATGTTTCTCGCTGCATTGGGGTAGAATGTTTGTATACATTTTCTCCATTTTGCCTCATTTAGTCAGTATATACAGAAGATCAAACAGGACTCCGCTTCGGGAGTATTGGTGGTACCAGATTGGATCTACAAAACCATGGTACCCTCAGGTGTTAAAAATGATCACAAAGCCTCTTATGATTTCCCAAACAGAATTAACCTGTTTGTGCACCCTATAACTGATGATTCACATCCTTTACATAATCGTATTGGTTTGTTGATTTGCAGATTATAAGGAGTGCCATATATCGGAAGAGGACTATCAGATTGTACTGTGGATATTATTGCAATCTGGAGGGATATTACCCAGAAGTAGTACATTTCTTACATAAGGAAATGGGATATGTTTTGCTTAAAGCAGAATATTACATATCACACTATAGGCATCTCAGTAGTGTTAGAGTTTCTGTAAACTCTTTATTTTATTAGCAGTTAAGCTATAGTGCTATGAATACTGCAAGGAGTGCCTTTACTGCATATCTATGGAGGAATCAGAATAAAATCTTGTAGGGTTACACCCTTGGTCTGCAGATTTATGAAGGGAATTTTCAATTCTAAGCCTCCGAGACACAGGTATACAAAAATCTGGAATGTAAGAGATGTGTTATGTTTTTTCATTAATGGACTCCGATTACAGTGCTGTCCTTGGCTTAAATTACCATTAAGGTAGTCAAGCTCAGGGCACTGGTTTTAGCACAGAGAGTGCAAACATTGCAGAAACTACGAATAGACATGATGGGAAGAGCAACAGATACTATTGTGTTCTATGTCTATGATTTGCTTAAACAGAGTAGACCTGGAATCACAGAATGTAAGTTGAGGTTTTCAACATATCCTACGGATCCACGTCTATGTGTGGTATCACATTTACAATGTTAGATTGAAGCCACCAGAACCTTAAAGAGGTACAGTATCAGTATTTTATTAGCCATAAATAGCTGCATAAGAAAGTGTCGGTTCAGACTATTTAAAAATGGCTGAAGCAAGTGTTGCTTGATGCAGGTATTGATACTGACAAATTTAAATCTCATTCCACCAGGGCACCATCAACATTGACGGCCAAGGAATTAGATGTTCCAATAGAACATATCCTCGCGGCCGCAGGCACAAGTTAAATAATTTCACAAGTATTACCATAAGGATATTTTAATACCTGTGGTTATTTGGTGGTGCTATTTTGGATTTAGTATTAAATATTCCTCTTGTGCTAAAGGGGTTATTATTATGGTGATAAATTAACCATTAACTGGTTGCATCCATGTTGTGGTTATGCATTGTTGATTGCTTTACTTATTTAGAGTCAATCAATGCAGTGAGACGCCTGGATTTGAATCTATGGCGTGAAATCACAGAGCTTTGAAATCTTCACGTGACTCCGAAGTAAAATAGTAAGATTAAATGAGAACTTACCAGTTTGAAGTTTGATCTTTATTTTATGAGGAGTTACTATGAGGGATTACGTGCCCTCCGCTCCCACCCTCATAAAAGATCGAGCTGCTAGTTCTAGTCTTTATGTATCTTACTATCATACTTCAGTAATTGTTGTCTGTGATTTCACTCCGCTGCTTTGAAGATTGACGCGTGTGCGGCTGGATAGGTTCTTCACGTAATCCCTCATCGTAACTCCTCATAAAATAAAGATCAAACTTCAAACTGGTAAGTTCTCGTTTAATCTTACTATTCATCCAACATGTTAACCCCGATGTTGGGGCCCTTTGGCAATGCATAAAATTACAATAACATATGAATTAGCGGGGGTGGTGCAGTTTGTTGACAGCCTTCTGAAAATCCAAATACATCACATTTACTGATCACATCTTCAGAGTAATCCAAGACATGAATCAAACATGTTTTCCCTTTTATAATTCCATGCTAATTTCCAGACACCAGTATCTGGGGTATTGTCTGTTGTTCCCATGGGCAAGAGAGGAATGAGTTGCAGGAACTTGGACAATTCTGGAAAGGGTGGATACCCAGTAAAGGGATGGAATTGAAGCATAGATAGGGTGCTTCAGAGTCAGAACCTTTATCTCAGGATGGAAATATCAAATACTAGAACGCACAGCTTTAAGGTGAGAAGGGAAAAGTTTAAAAATGTGCAGAACAATTTATTTTTACACAGAGGATGGTAAGTGTGTGGAACACGCTGCCGGGGGTGGTGGTGGAGCCAAATACGACAGTGGCATTTGAAAGATTTATGGATCGGCACATGGATGTGCAGGGTGGAGAGATATATATTTTGTGCAGACAGAACAGAGGGCAGCACAGTGGCGCAACGGTAGCGATGCTGTCTTTCAGCGCCAGAGACCTGGGTTCAATACTGACTACTGGTGCTGTCTGTATGGAGTTTGTACGTTCTCCCTGTGACCGCATGGGTTTTCTCTGGGTGCTCTGGTTTCCTCTCACACCTCCAAAGACGTACAGGTTTGTAGGTTAATTGGCTTCAGCAAAAACAATTGTAAATTGTCCCTAGTGTGTAGGATAGTGCTAGTGTACATGGTGATCGTTGGTCGGCGCAGACTCAGTGTGCCGAAGGGCACGCTTTCGTGCTGTATTTCTAAAGTCTAAAGTAAAGTCTAAAGTTGGTCTTCGCATCATGTTTAACACAGAAATTGTGGGCTGAAGGGCCTGTTCCTGTGCTGTTTTATTCTATGTTTTAACATGAGAGATGCTGAGGTAGGCTAAAGGGACCTAGAAAGGGTTTAAAACTGTGAACCCTCTTCTGCACTCACAATGTATAGATAGCCAAGTATTAGGCAAGAAACTTTTCTTACTATGTCCAACTCTTTTTTTCCCCAGGATCGATGTTGAGGCTAATTCGCACAAAGAACATGATGCTGCTGAGTGTGACAATAGTGTACAGCGGTGAGTGTGTTCATGTGTGACAAACATTTGAATGTGTGCACATGGGTCAGCACAGCGTGCAACTAGTAAAGCTGCTCCCACTCAGCTCCTTGACTTGCGTTCAATCCTGACTACGGGTGCTGTCTGTTTGGAGTTTGCACGTTCTCCCTGTGACTGTGTGGGTTTAGATTCCCAGCAGCAGAGGTCAGTACTGTTGCTGAGCTCCAGGGTTTTGGAGCAAGTAGATGAGAATTGGACCATTGTCCACGAGTCCATGCAGAACAATGGAAATTAACTCAATCAGGAAAGAGCCGCAACCTCCTGTTCCTGTCATAGCCGCTGTCAGAGTGCACATCCTGCAAAGGAATGGATTATCTGACCCACCCCAGCTTCAGGGGTCTCTGACCTCCTTCTCCACTGCTCCAATATTTGCCATCTGCCCACCCAATCCGACGTCCCAGACTTGCTGGTTTTGCAGCATTGAACCAAACCAATCATTCCTGCATTGGAGCAAGGAAGCTTGGTGCATATGACCAGTTTGATGAAGGGTCTCGACCTGAAACCTCACCTATTCCTTTTCTCCAGAGATGCTGCCTGACCTGCTGAGTTATTCCAGCATTTTGTGTCTATCTTCTGCATGTATGACAATAAACTTGACTTGACTTGAACCATCAGGTTCTTGAACAAAACACTATGGGCCACCTTTTGTATTACCATAGACTTGTACTCTCATTATGTTTTGCAGTAATGATGTTTTTGCAGTCTTTTTTCTTTTCACTCTCTTCTAGATTTATGTATAATTTATGTTTTTGTGTGTGGTCTGAGACTATGTGCCTATGACGCTGTTACAAGCAAGATTTTCATGGTACCTGAACTTTCCTATACATGCAAATGACAATAAGCTCAACCTACCTTGACAACTATATAGTGGAAAAAGGTGAAAGTTGCAAAGGTTAAACACTTCACCAAGGCGATTTAATGACATAATATTTTCTTGTAACTATAATAAAGTTTAAGTAGTTTAAGGTATATCCCTACCCATATAGAAAGAGTCAATAAACTTTAAATTAACATTTTTCTATGCTTTTTTCTGCCTTGTCTAAAACGTTGCCTCTTTTTTTTCAAATTCATCCTGTAATTTAAAAAATCCCTAAGGCATGGCCTCCCTTTTACAGTTCCAAGCTGGGCCCTCTGATCAACTGAGACCTGGGTTCAATCCTGACTATGGGTGCTGTCTGTACGGAGTTTGTACGTTCTCCCTGTGACCACGTGGGTTTTCTCCAGGTGCTCTGGTTTCTTCCCACACTCCAAAGACGTACAGGTTTGTAGGTTAATTGGCTTCTGTAAAATTGTAAATCGGCCTTAGTGTGTAGGATAGTGCTAGTGTACATGGTGGGCCGAAGGGCCTGTTTCCGCGCTATATCTCTAAAGGCTAAACTCTAGAAAGTTCTCACCTGCTTTCTTTAAATCAATGAGATGGAATCCATCATCATTCTGGAGATGTTTTTGATGGAATAGAGTGGAGGCAACTTTACTCTGTATCTATCTGGTGCAGGACGTGCTTTGGAAGACTTTTTCTTGGGATTGACAGTGTTTAACTCTTGTTTGGTGGCTGTTATTGTTCCAGGGCTGATGCTGACCTTCTACAGCGGGGTGTATGGGACGTGTATTGGAGCTACCACAGAGTTCAGGATGGTGGCCAAGGGCCTCATTGGACTTTCAGGGGTATTTATTGGCATTGGAGAGATTCTTGGTGAGTGTGGAAATGTCTGCAGCATGCAATGTAAAACAGCGCCAACTGCTGACAGAAACCTTCCTGATGCCCATTCCATGCCAAGCACTCTGCTCTGGGTGGTTGTGGGGTGGCTGTCAGAGAATGGGGTCGAGAGAAAGGCAAAGACCAGAAGCTGGAGAGTCTTGTCAGATGTTGATTAGAACAGGCCACTCTCAGAAAACACAAGGATTAGAAGAACCTTGGCACCCTCCCCCAATGGATAGAGGCGAATTATTCCTAAACATGTACATAAACATGTACAATCCAAACTGTCAAAAAGCATTTCGGTATTACACAAAGTTAAGCAGGTTCTGGAACACAAATCACTCCGCATTCTCTACTGTTCACTAATCTTACCCTATTTAAATTCCTGTGCAGAAGTCTGGGGTAATAACTATAAAATTTCGCTACATTCATTAATTATTCTGCAAAAAAGAGCAATACGTATTATTCACAAGGTCAGGTATCTGGGTCACACTAATCCATTATTCTTACAGTCAAAATTATTAAAATTAGATTTGGTTGCATTTAAAACAGCACAGATAATGTTTAGGGCCAAAAATAAAAACTTACCTGGAAATATACAAAAATTATTTAATGTGCGAGTGGGGGGTTATAATTTAAGAAGAATATTTAATTTTAAGGTACAAAGAGTCCGCACGACCAGAAAAACTTTTTGTATTTCGGTCTGTGGAGTAGGATTGTGGAACAGTTTGAATGTGGAATTAAAGCAATGTCCAAACATGAACCAGTTCAAAATGACATACAAAAAACCTTTTTTCACAAGGTACAGGGATGAAGGGGATGGTTGACAAACAGGGGTTAATGTTTGTTTATTATTTTATTTGTTATTTATTTATGTCTTTTGGTTACTTCATACATATTACTTGTATGTGTATATCAGTTGTATGTATATATATGGCTGTATGTATCTCTAAAAATTGTCTGGGTATTATTATTATTAATTAATTATTAAATATGGAAGAAGGGTTTAGGGAGAAGGGGTGAGATTAAATAAGTTATTCTTCTTCTCACTCCTTTTCGAGCTTGTAAAGAAAAAGGGTTGGACATTTACATTTTGCATTATGCTTTTCATTGCTTTGCAAATATTGCCTGGAATGTCCAATGTTTGACTATTTCGATTTTGTTGTTGTTATTTATTCCTATTTATGTCTTTACTTGTTCAGAATAAATAAATAAATAAATAAATAAATAAATAGATAAATAGATAAATAAATAAATAAATAATCAGTCTACAAATAGCGACGTCCCCTTGCTGGTCTGGAGGGACTGAATGACCTCCTTCTATCCCTGTATAACATTTGTGAGGGGGGCCTGAATGGTCTCTCCTGTTCCAAAGGAGAGACAATGTCTCCAACTTCCACAGAATGGGAGTGTGATTTACCGGGCAGAGAATGATCAACAGTGATTGATATACAGAGGAATCCTGGGTTCCAAGTATATTGCTCCCTGAAAATTGCAAGTAGTCAGAATGGTAAAGAAGGCAGATGGTATGTTAACCTTCATCATTCAGGGCATTCCAGTATGAGTCTCAGAAAGTCATGTTGCAGCTTTTTTGGAACTTTGGTTAGGCCGCATTTGAAGCATTGTGTGGAGTTCTGGTTGCTCCATCACAGGAAGGAAGTGGTGACTGGAGAAGGCGGAAAAGGAGGATGCTGCCTGGAATAGAGGGTATTAGCTCTCGGGAGAGGTTGTAAAAAGTTGGATTATTTTCTCTGGAGTATCAGAGGCTGAGAGGAGACCTGAAAGAAGTTTACAAAATGATGAGAGGCTGTCAGAACCTTTCTCACTGACTAGAAATGTCAAATACTTTAAGACATAGCATTAAAGTGAAATAGGAAAAAGTTTAAAGGAGATGTGCAGTGCAAGTTTTTAATACAGGGTGATAGTTGCCTGGAACATGCTGTTGGGGTGGAAGCAGGTACAATGGTGGTGGTTAAGAGGGTTTTAGACAGGCACATGGATATGGAAGGATATGGATCACATGCAGATAGAAGGGATTAGTTTAATTTGGCATCATGGTCAGCACAGTCATGCTGGGCCGAAGGGCCTGTTTCTATGCTGTACTGTCCTGTGTTCTGCGACAGTAAAGGTGTTCACATCACATTTCCAGAAACCTTCTCTCTTGCCCCACCACCACCACCACAACCAGCTAGAAGGGACAATGTTCTTTTGGGGGTTAAGGACTTGGTTGATGTCCTGTTGGTTTTTGATGGACTGGTTTGGTGCAGGACGGGTGTAGAGGTGTGATTAATTCTCCACTCAGGAGACGCAATGGGAAGACTGATGCACTGGCACACTCATGGTGCTGTGCCTGGAGCCTCGGGCAATGGATGTCCAAGGGGCACAACCTGGGACATGAGACAGTGTGGAGTGGTGACTGTCTGTCTCTCTTATTTGCAGGGGGTGGGATTTTCGGGTTGCTGTTTTTCAATAACCAGTTCCGACGCACCTCTGCCATCTTACTGGGAGTCATCGCTCACCTCCTGGGATTCTACCTGATCTTCCTCATGATCCCAGGCGATGCTCCCATTGCAAGTGCCGACAGCAGTCAATACAAGCCATACCTGTCTCCCAGGTGAGTCTTCTTTATAATCTTAACCAGCCTCCCAAGTTTGGATCATTTAGCACCTCTGCCCAACACTGTACACCCCACCTAACATTTGACCATGCCACTGAACAACAGTGGCCCAAGTTCCACACTACCCGATGCGGTGTAGGACCAGGAGTAGAACTAGTCCACAGGACTAGTAGAACTAGTCCTGTGGAACTCAGCGATCAGCGGAGAACAATGGAGGTTCGTTGAGGCAGTACTGCAGGCAGAACAACAGCGATAATAGTGGAACTACACTCTCATTGCCTCTAGCGACTTGGGTTCAATCCTGACCTCCGGTGCTGTTTGTGTGGAGTTTCCACGTTCTTTCTGCGATCGTGTGGGTTTCCACCGGGTGTTCTGATTTCCTCCCACATCCCAAAAGACGTGCAGGTTGGTAGGTTAATTTCCCCCTTGTGATAGAATCTGGGGATAGTTGGAGACAATAGGGGCAGGGAGCATAGATTACAGGGAATTGGATTGGTCAAGGAGCCAGTATAGACTCAAGGGCTGAAAAGCCTTATTTCTAACATACAGGGAAGTATGGAAATGGGGTGCAGAGTGGTGCAAAGACCAGGGTAAGCAGTGGTGAGGATACAATCAGATGGGGGGGGGGGGGTGGGGGTGTAGCTGCCTGGAAACAGATTTCCTCGCTTGGCTAATATCCACTGCACGAATGCCTCTGTTGAAAAATGTCAATTCCTCCATCAACGTACCTCAGAAAAGGAAATCTGTGATCATGACACAGTCTGGATGTGTAGCTTGTTAGGTGAGAGGACAACCCACTGTGAAGTGACTGAGAGCACGGGACCATTTGATGCGAACAGCGGAGTGGGTCATGGACACAGCACAGAATGACCATCACAAACAAGGAGACAGTGGCAGTGACCAGGTGGCGACAAGGTTTATAAAAGTAGAAAATGCTGGAAACACACAGCAGGTCAGGCGGCGTCTGTGGAGAGGGGATAGAATTAATGCTTCAGAAACTGGCGGTAATTGTTGTTGTTTTCACAGCCCTGTGGTAGCGTTAGTGTGCAGCTTCCTGCTAGGCCTGGGTGACAGTTGCTTTAACACCCAGCTGTACAGCATCATTGGTATCTTGTACCCCGAGGAGAGCGGACCAGCCTTCGGCAGCTTCAAGTTCATACAGGTACAGAGAGCGGAGATGCAACCTCTGCGGGTCTGTGGTTACTGCGTTTATTCGCCTTGTTGAATGGTGCTGAATCATGAACCCGCCACAGTATGCAGACCATAAGACAATAGACAATAGGTGCAGGAGTAGGCCATTTGGCCCTTCGAACCAGCACCACCATTCACTGTGTTCATGGCTGATCATCCACAATTAGTACCCCATTCCTGCCTTCTCCCCATGTTCCTTGACTCCGCTATCTTTAAGTGCTCTCTATCTAACTCTGTTGAAAGCATCCAGAGAATCAGCTTCCACTGCCTTCTGAGGCAGAGAATTCCACAGACTCACAACTCTGGGTGAAAAAGTTTTTCCTCATCTCTGTTCTAAATGGCATACCCCTTATTCTTAAACTGTGGCCCCTGGTTCTGCACTCGCCCAACATCGGAAACAGGTTTTCTGCCTCTCGTGTGTCCAATCCCTTAATAATCTTACATATTTCAATAAGAACCCCTCTCATCCTTCTAAATTCCAGTGAATACAAGCCCAGTCGCTCCATTCTTTCAACATATGACAATCCAGCCATCCCAGGAATTAACCTTGTGAACTCACGCTGCACTCCCTCAATAGCAAGAATGTCCTTCCTCAAATTTGGAGACCAAAACTGCATACAATACTCCTGGTGTGGTCTCACCAGAGCCCTGTACAACTGCAGAAGGACCTCTTTGCTCCTATACTCAATTTCTCTTGTTATGAAGGCCAACATGCCATTAGCTTTCTTCACTGTCTGCTGCATCTGCATGCTTACTTTCAGTGACTGATGTGCAAGGACACCCAGATCTTGTTGTACTTCCCCTTTTTCTAACTTGACACCAAAGTGGATAACCTCACATTTATCCACATTAATCTGCATCTGCCATGCATCTGCCCACTCATCCAACCTGTCCAAGTCATCCTCAAAGCATCCTCCTCACAGTTCACACTGCTGCCCAGCTTTGTGTCATCTGCGAATTTACTAATGTTACTTTTAATCCCTTCATCTAAATCATTAATGTATATTGTATCCATTGACTTGGCCTCCACAGCCTTCTGTGGCAATGAATCCCACAGATTCACCACCCTCTGACTAAAGAAATTTCTCCTCTTCTTCCTGAAGGAATGTCCATTAATTCTGAGGCTGTGACCTCTGGTCCTAGGCTCTCCCACTAGTGGAAACATCCTCGCCACTTCCACTCTATCCATGTCTATATAATACCCAATGTCTTGGCCCCCACTGCTGTCTGTTGCAATGAATTCCGCAGATTCAATATGCTCTGGTTAAAGAAATTCCTCCTCATCTTCATTGCAAAGGAACATTTTATTCTGATGTTGAGCCCAAAGATCATAGAGCGGAGCAAGATGGATCACTCCGCGATAAAGCCGTAGTAGGTGATGGGTAATCTTCCGCGCCATTTCCATAATCGGCTTTCGTCATGGCGTCCTCATCTACAAGCGGAGTGTACTGCTCTGCTATAATTTGCTCGAATCGCCAATGTAGGCGACCCGACCTGTCTTTCTTCAGGTTCCCCACGAAAAACGATCTTTGATCGGAACGACTGTTACTCGACTGGTGCTGATATGTTGAGACTCTGAACCAGTGTGTGTTTTAACTTGTTTGGCACAGGGCTGCCTGTCGAAACGACACCAAGCGATTGATGTCAAGGGCTTAATCGTATTTCCACACACTCGCCTTTTTTCAGAAAATTGCAGCAATGAAATTGGAGAATGAAACAAGACAGGTTGGAGTTGAATGAAGTAGGCAAAGCAGAGAGAAATCATGAGAAAAAGACTCGCTCGGCTCAATGTATCAATAATAGTTTAAAAAACTGGCCAACCCAGTCCCACCTTCCCCGGTAAATTAACAGCGATACTGCAATAAATTCGGTAACAATGTGTTCCTGTCTTCTGTATTTGTTCTGGAGATTGGTTCTAGGCTGGTGTATGAAGCTGTAGCTGGATTTTTTGTGTCCTTGATCCAGATTTAAGACAATTTTGCTCTGTATCTAAGATTCTTGCAGGCAGCACAAGCTAATTCAGGGAGATTCCGCTATATCAGGCTGAGAGATTAAAGGATAGACACTAAATGCAGCAGGTCGGGCGGCATATCTGGACAAAAGGAATAGGTGACATTTCGAGTCGAGACCCTTCTTCAGACTGAGTCAGGGGAAAGAGGAACAAGAGATATAGACGGTACTAAGGACAAATGAATGGAAGATATCCCTATATCTCCCGTTTCCCTTTCCCTTGACTGTCAGTCTGAAGACGACCAGTCGACCCGAAATATCACCTATTCCTTTTCTCCAGAGATGCTGCCTGATCCGCTGATTTACTCCAGCATTTTGTGTCTATCTTCAGTATGATCTCTGTCACTTTGCGATGCATCGTAGCATCCTGAGCTACATTACGCAGCACAATGCTTGAATAATTAGCACCTGAGCTATCACACGTACCACACTTTGCTATGATTGGTGCCAGAGACAAGGTTTTACAGCACCAAAACAAATCCTTCGCCCCAATTTGTCCATGCCGGCCTGGGTACCTACATGAGCTTGTCCTGTTTGATTGCGTTTAACTACTATCCCTCCAAACTGTTCCTATTTACTTATCTGTCCAAATGTCTTTGAAAACATTGTTATTGTACCTCTCTCTACCACTTCGAGCAGCTCATTCTATGTACTCACCACCTCTTTGTGAAAAATGCATCTTAGATCACCTCCAAGACTTTCCCTCAAATCCCCCTTAAGTATATCCCTTCTCACCTTAAACCTACGCCCCCTACTAATATTCCCCTACCCTGGGAAAAAGACTAACCACCCACCATATCTATGCCCCTCATGA
The DNA here is from genome assembly GCA_038087875.1 of Malacoraja senta. Classification (NCBI taxonomy): domain Eukaryota; kingdom Metazoa; phylum Chordata; class Chondrichthyes; order Rajiformes; family Rajidae; genus Malacoraja; species Malacoraja senta. The sequence continues at coordinate 69,998,549 of CM075981.1, forward strand.
TTTTATAAACCTCTACAAAAAGTAATTCCTCTGTCATTCATCGTTTCAGGGAAAATCCCGGCCTATCCAGTTTTATCTCAAACTCAAACCCTCGCGTCCATCCACATCGTAGGGTTTTTTTTCTGCACCATCTCCAGCATAATCACATCCTTCCTATGGCATGGCAACCATATGCACACAATACTCAATGCAATGTCTAGTACAGCTGTAATATGATGTCCCAACTCCTGTACTTAATGGCCCGACGGAACTGAGCTCTAATTGAGGGCACACAGTTATGATACCTAATGATACTTACCAGACTGAGCTATAGTAACTGCTTCCTAGAAGTATGAAAGCACACACGCCCAGTTTCAGGGACAGTTTTTTTTCCCAGCTGTCGTCGGGCAACTGAACCATCCTACCAACAAGTTGGGAGCAGTCCTGAACTACTGTCTACCTCATTGGACACCCTTGGACATTCTTTGATTGGACTTTACTGGCTTCATCATGCACAAAACATTATTCATGTTACTCCTTTCATCATGTATCTGTACACTATGGATGGCTCGATTGTAATCATGTATTGTCTTTCCGCTGACTGGTTAGCACGCAACAAAAGCTTTTCACTGTACCCCGGTACATGTGACAATAAACTAAACTCAAACTCAAATATAATTTATTCTTAGTTATGCTTTTGAAACAATTTATCAGAAAGAAGCCAGTAATAACTTCATGGCTGAATGTGTCTGAATTCAAGGGTAAATTATGGTTGGAGGGTTTAAAAAAAAAAATCCTGCTAGAGATTGTGTATTTGGATGATGATACGTTAAATGTTGATGCTTTAATACACCAGTTTAATACATGGATGTGCCAGGCTTTGGTAGCTGTGTCTTTGAGTTCAGTATGTCTCTATCTTGGTTTGGCCTCAAGTGATGTAACTGTGCCTTATTTGTCTTTCAGTCCGTTTCTGCTGCAGTGGCGTTTGGATACAGCAACTACCTGGTGCTGTCACTACAACTCCTCATCCTCACCATCTTCTGCTTCTTTGGCACAATCTCCTTTTTTATTGTGGAGAAAATTGAATCCAACGCCTCAGACTTGCAAGATTTCTGACCTTTGTGGAACCATTAATTGCAAGTGAAAGCCACGGGGGGGAAGCAGGAATGTCCAGGGAATTAAATTAGGACCATTTTCTGGAGCAGATTGTCAGGCTGTGATAGCTCTTTGGCTGCAGGGAAATCAGTGCCGACAGACACAGCATTTCCAACCAATGTTTTGCAAATCCTGAATTGATTGAGGGGTCAGACTTTTCTGTTTATAAATACAGATAGTTCTGCTATAATGTGTAGGAAGGAACTGCAGTTGCTGGTTTAGTGCTGGAGACACAAAATGCTGGAGCAACTCAGTGGGACAGGCAGCATCTCTGGAGAGAAGGAATGGGTGACATTTTGGGTTGAGACCCCTCTTCAGACAGAGTTGGGGGAGAGTGAGTCATAGAGATATGAAAGGATAAGGTGTGAAAAGGCGAGATCAAAAGGGACGAAGTTCAAGGAAAATTCAGTCCCGTGAAGAAGAGTTTTGACACCCGCCTAGATCTTAGGGGCAAGTTACAGTGGCAAAATGACCCGCCAACCCGCACATCTTTGGGATGTGGGAGGAAGCTTATATGGTCACAGGGAGAATGTTCAAGCTGTATGTAGGAAGGAACTGCAGATGCTGGTTTGAACCGAAGATGGACACGGGGTGCTGGAGTGGCTCAGCGGGACAGGCGGCATCTCTGGACAGAGGGAATAGGTGACGTTTCGGGTCGATACCCTTCTTCAGACAGGGACTGAATTTTCCTTGATCTTCGTCCCCTTTGATCTTCCGTTTTCCCACCTTAGCCTTCCATATCTCTATGTCTCACTCTCCCCCCGACACTCAGTCTGAAGAAGGGTGTCGACCCGAAACGTCACCCATTTCTTCTCTCCAGAGATGCTGCCTGTACTGCTGAGTTACTCCAGCATTTTGTGTCTATCTAGTTCTGCTATAACATGTGTTTCCATAACATGAATTGGATATAACAAACTGATGAATTAGGGAACACAATTTGCATTACATGAGCTGAATTGGTTATAACACAATTTTCATCAAGCAAACCAGTTAAAAGTTACTTTGGAAATTGACAAACGGAAAAAAGCTGTCTGAGATTTAAATAGTATAGGAGATGAAAAAAACTGTTTCTATGTAACCTCCTCACAGTAATCAACACCATTGCATCTGAAGAACATAGCTGCCACTTGAACTGCGTAGGGCCATTGACTTTGACAAACAATCGCATCTATTAACAATTATGCAAATATATCCTATTAAATAATGCAACGTACAGCCTTTGGTGTTTTTACCTTTCAGTTACGAAAACAAACATTGCTATTGAAAATAACTTTATTTTTGAAAAACCTAATGGAAAATTAACTTTGTTATTTGAGTCTAAAACTCCTTCATCCCTAACCCCCTTTTCCCCATTGACACAATTGACCATAGAAATGCAACTGTTGCATGAAAGCAGAACTACTGGTATAAAGATAGAACTAAGTAATAGCTTGCCCCACCTGCATTGTTATGTTATTAACCCTATTGTTTGACAGATCAATAGAGGGCGACACAGTGGCACAGCTGTAGAGTTGCTGCCTTACAGCGCCAGAGACTGGGGTTCGATCCTGACTATGGGTACTGTCTGTACGGAGTTTGTACATTCCCTCTGTGATTGCGTGGGTTTTTTTCAGGTGCTCCGATTTCTTTTCACGCTCCAAAAACATACAGGTTTGTAGGCTAATTGGCTTGGTAAAATTGTAAATTATCCCCAGTGAATGTAGGCCAGTGTTCGTGTGCAGGGATTGCTGGTTGATGTGGTTCTATGCCCTGACCAATGATAGCAAGAATGCATCTGCCTTCTTCACCATCCTATCAACTCAACATACTGAAATTTCCCAACACAGTAGGGGCACCTTCAACACAACAAGTGTCAGGAAGTAACTGCCCAGTCATTTAATCAATCCATCACACATCAGCGGGGAAAAACAAGTATCTAGCCTAGACTAATGATCATGGGCTCTTTAAGGACAAATATTTTAACAATTTCTGTTAAAAATAAGATTTCATAACAGCAGTATCTTTCTCAACCAGGTCATTCCAAAAGGCATTATAATGAATGTAATTTTGAGACTGTCACTGATTTAATTTAAGATAATCATCCGCGCAAAGTGGATCAAATCTGTTCATCAAATTAGGTTTATTATTGTTATGTGTACTAAGGTACAGTGAAAAGCTTTCTTTGGTACGCTGCCCAATAAAATCAGATACTATACATAAATACAATCAAGCTAAACTTACGTACAATAGGTAGAGCAAAGGGAAAGATGCAGAGTGCAGAATATAGTTCTCGGCATTGTAGCACTAAAGATTGCTGGGTTGACCAACACCTAATCCACTCTACTATCTCCATCACTGTGGCCCCAAAACACTGGCCTCAGCAGAAATGTTTACGCAAGAAGATTCATGTCAAAACACTCAAGGGCCCTACAAAGTTGGCCTTTTCCAGACAATGACCCACAAACAAGCTGTCAACTCCCAGTCTACTGAAGCCACAAACTGTCCACAGTTTATGTACTTTCCTTAAAGGACCATAACTGGTATCAGTGGCTTCTTCACCAAGGAGAATCAAGACTGGTTTAATGAATGTGACCAGGAGAGTGAATTATCCTAGAGGGGAAGGTGCTCCTAACTTGGAAGCTCCAATTCTTCGAGTTCTATCGGCATCTGAAGTCTGAAGTCCAGCAAAAAAAAAAAATCATGGCTTATAGATGGTGGATGGAGAGAGTGCAGGAGACTTAGTAACTCACCAACAGCTATGTTACTGTGTTTGTACTGTAGCAATGTAAAAACCATCTAAACTTGTAAGAATTGAGATTCCATCCCAGTAAGAGGCAGGAAGAAGAATAAACTCATCCGGAACAGATGGGAAATCCATATCTCAGGAAATACTTCTTGGTGAGGACGTAAATTCATCACTACTTATCGTGCCAACATAGCCCTTGGTCAATTGAGGAAAAGTGTTTGAAAGTCATGACCTCAGACTTGGTACAAATGTCATGGTTTACTGGGCAGCAGTGAGCTCTGCCCTCCTGTATGCTTCTGGGACGTGGACTACCTTCAACAAACAGCTCAAGGCACTAGAAATATACCACCAATGTTGTCTGTAAAATATCCTCCATGTTCATTGCAAGGATAAACGAATTTCCGCAGTAATCCCACCCAGGCCAACATGCCCAGTATTGTCGCTCTAGTTACACTCACTTGACTCTATTAAGCAACCATATCACTCACATGCCTGATTCCCTAAACAAAAATGTTTATTCCGAATTGTATCATTGGAAACAATTACAAGGCGAACAGAAAAAAAAATTAAGTTTCTGCTTAAAGTCTCCTTGAAGAAGTGATATATCCCCAGCAACTCCCAGCAATTTCAGGCCCCATACAGCTCAAACTGGAGGAGCATCCAGGGGGATATTGGAAAAGCTGTGGCCATACATCAGGAGCATACTGAGTTCCATGTGGGATGAGTTATCCACCTCACAAACTACCACCTGTCTGTGATTCCCAACATTACCCTGTTCATCGCCTCAGAACCCACAAAACCATAGCAAAAACAGTCATCTTCGATTCTAAGAGACAGCCTAAGATGAAGAATTTGGGAAAAAGCACTACATTTAAGCAAAACCAGGTGCACATTCAGTGATGGATAAAGTTCAGATGTTGATCCAACATTTTTTTGTTAGTCGATTAAGCAATAAATATTGACTGAGAGATTGTGAGTTACATTTACAGATTCTCTTCAGAGAAATACAATAGGATTTCATATGTCCACCTGACAGATTGGATAGGCACTCGGTTTAATATCTCATTGGAAAACCAGCCCTCTGACCATGCAGGGCTCCTGGTACTTACTGGAGAGTGCCTGCTTGAATTTTGTGTTCAAGTCTTTGGTGTCTACTGACCCAGAGACAATGCAACATCCAGAGCCACAGATGACAAAATGTCTTGTACTAAATGGAAAGGATAGAGAATCATCTGGAGCTGCTCAGATAAACCCAGGAATCACCATGGCAGGCAAGGAGAGAAACCTGCAGTTTGGCATACCAAGTCTGGGCCAAAGGAATATAAAGCAATGGTCAATGGCTCAATGGTTCTTTATTGTCATGTTTACCAGGTACAATGAGATACTTTTTTTGCATTAAGCTCAGCAAGACTATCACCGTACATAAACACAATTACTCCGGTCAGTACACTATGCGCAGAACAGCCCACTGAGTCCATGTGCAAGAGGCATACTGTTGTTATATCCATTTATGTATGAGGTGATTAAAAGTTCTGTATCCCTGTGGAATAGTGACTTGCAATGTGCTCCAGTTTGCACAGAAGGATTTGAAGAGCCTCCAAAGTCTGCATCATAAGTTTGAAGCTCCAACGCCAACATCCAGTAACTCTCTTGTAATATTTTGTTCAATCACACTATTCAATTTCCTTTTTGTTTTTACTCCCTATTCCACTTGTGCTCTCCTGTACTACAGTCTTTCCAGTCACTCACGATCTATCTTCCTCACTCTCTCACCTCTGAGGAGTTCGTAGAATGCCTCCGAGATGGATTCTTAGAGCAGCTTGTACTGGAGTCTACCAGAGAGAAGGCAATTCTGGATTTAGTATTGTCCAATGAAGCAGATCTAATAAGGAAATTCAAGGTAAAGGAACCGCTGGGAAGTAGTGACCATAATATGATAAGTTTTAATCTGCAATTTGAGAGGGAGAAGGTTAAATCAGAAGTGTCAGTGTTGCAGTTGAACAAAGGAGACTATGAAGGTATGAGAGAGGAGCAGGCCAAGGTCGACTGGAAACGGATCCTAGCAGGAATGACGGTATTTGAGGAAGGACATACTTGCTAGTGAGGCAGTGCTGCGTACGTTCACAAGGTTAATCCCCGGGATGGCGGGACTGTCATATGAGGAAAGATTGGAAAGACGGCTTGTATTCACTGGAATTTAGAAGGACGAGAGGGCATCTTATAGAAACGTATAAAGTTATAAAAGGACTGGACAAGCTAGATGCAGGAAAAATGTTCCCAATGTTGGGGGAGTCCAGAACCAGGGACCACACTCTAAGAATAAAGGGGAGGCCATTTAAAACTGAGATGAGGAAAAACTTTTTCACCCAGAGAGTTGTGAATTTGTGGAATTATCTGCCACAGAAGGCGGTAGAGGCCAATTTACTTGATGAATTTAAAACAGTTAGATCGAGCTCGAGGGGCTAGCGGAATCAAGGGGTATGGGGAGAAGGCAGGCACGGGTTACTGATTCTGGATGATCAGCCATGATCACAATGAATGGCGGTGCTGGCTCGAAGGGCCAACTGACCTCTTCCTGCACCTATTTTCTAAGTTTCTATGTTTCTATGACACCCTTAGTCATTTTCTCTCTCATTCTCAAGTCCTGTCAGTCTTCCTTACTCACTCTCCTTATCCTCTTCCTACTTTTTTCCCTCACTTTCTCACCCTCGTCCACTTTTTCTGCTAATCTTATTTTCTCTCCCACTCGGCCTCATCCCCTTTCGCATCCTAGCATTTCTCACACTTGCTCAACCCCATCACACCCTTGACTGGTCTCTCCCACGCCGTCTTCCAATCTCTCCCTTTCTAATCCTTTCTCAGTCACCACCACTAGTCTTCAACAATCTCTGCCTCCTTCTTAGTTTGTCTCACTCTCTGAGTGTGTCAGTATTTCTCTCTTTTATTGTCACCCACAATCTCAGTATCTCTTGGTGACCCCACTCTGCCCCTCGTTCTCACAAGTTCTCACTCCGTTTCGCAGCCTGCCCCAAGAGGGGTTAGCTTTCTCCCTCACTAGTCCTCATTCTCTTTCACATCCTCGCATTTTCTCAAACTCTCTCAACCCCATCACGCTCTTGACTGGAATTTCACGCCATTTCACACTCTCTCGCTTTCTAGTTTAGTTTAGTTTATTGTCACGTGTATCGAGGTACAGTGAAAAGCTTTTGTTGCATGTTAACCAGTCAGCAGAAAGACAATAATACTTCGAGTCTGAAGAAGGGTCTCGACCCGAAACACCCATTCCTTCTCTCCAGAGATGCTGCCTGTCCTGCTGAGTTACTCCAGCTTTATGTGTCTATCTTCTGTTTAAACCAGCATATGCAGTTCCTTCCTACACAATAAGTCACGGGAAAGGGAAACGAGAGATATAGAAGATGATGTAGAGATATAAATAACAATGAATGAAAGATATGCAATAAAGTGCAAACGATGATAAAGGAAACAGGCCATTGTAAGCATTTAAGAAAGAACTGCAGATGCTGGAAAAATCGAAGGTAGTCAAATAAACTGGAGAAACTAAGCGGGTCTCGACCCGAAACGTCGCCCTATTCCTTCGCTCCATAGATGCTGCCTGACCCGCTGTGTTTCTCCAGCTTTTTAATCTACCAGGCCATTGTTAGCTGTTTGTTGGGTGAACATGAGAAGCTGGTGCGACTTGGGTGGGAGAGGGGGAATGCCGGGGTTACTTGAAGTTAGAGAAATCAAAATTATTACCACTGGGCTGCCCAAGCGAAATATGAGAGTCAAATATGAGCTAGCCTTTATTCTCACTGTTTCTCAGCCAGCCCCAGCTTGAGGCGAGGTACCGCCCCTTTCTCAGTGCCGGCCCGGAAAGAGCGTGTAGTTCCGGGCAGGAGGAGCTGGCGATGGCGCTGGGCGCAGTGTGTCGCCGCTGGCGGCTGTTCCACCGCAGAGCCCTCGTCCCCTGGCCCGCAGTGGGCAGCAGACCGGGGTTGTGCGGGCTGTCCTCCGGCGGAGAGGGGTCCGGGAGCGGGGTGAGGGTGCGCTTCGGGCCGAGCCCCACAGGTACCCGGGGTGGTGGGCGGGGAAACAACTGTAACAAGTGCGGCCAATGTATCAATGTTTGTGGATGGTCACATAACCAGTCACCCACCATGGGCCAGATATGCTGTATTGTATAATCTGCCATCCTCTATCGTGCTCTTTGTCCACGTTAAATTGTGCCCATGTCTTTGTCCTGGAATTCAGCTCCTCCACTCTATTCACTGACCTGTATAGGAAGGAATTGCAGATGCTAGTAGTATAAACCGAAGATAGACACAAAACGCTGGAACCGCATCTCTGGAGAGAAGAGTGTGTGACGTTTCGGGTCGAGACCCTTCTTCAGATTCTATTCACTGACCCTCTTTTCTGCATCTCCCCGGTCCTTTAACCTCCTTGACTCTCTCCCCCAACCTCCCTTCCTCTTGCCTGCTCAACCCACCACCCTTTTTTTCTGCATCTCCTTGGTTCTTCCTGACCCTCATATCTCGCTTCTTCCCTACACTCCCTGCCCTCTTTTCCACACCTCCCTGGTCTATCACCCTTTCTTCCTCACCCCAGACATCTCTTCATCTTTTCCTTGACCCTCATGGCCCTTTCAATCCCACCTCCCCTCATTCTCCTCAGCTGCTCCCCTTACCACCATGGATTTCTTCCCACTACATTTTATTGATAATTCTCATGTGGTATTGTACTACTTTCATGTTAGCTTTCATTTTGCCCCTGTGCCCTCTACTGCTTCCCAGTTGTGCTGAGTCCTGATTGAAATTCCTTCAGAGCACCCCTGCAGAAATAAAATGTATACCATGAGTCATTTATGTATCACCCAAGATGTTCCATTGATGTGGCCCTCATCTGCCAAGTCTTAAATTGAAATGGCATTGAGTCAGAGTCAGACAGCACGAAAACAAGCCCTTTAGCCTAACTCGTCTGTGCCTACCTAGATGTCCCATTTTAATTTAGTTTATTGTCACGTGTACCAAGGTACAGTGAAAAGCTTTTGTTGCTTGTTAACGTCAGCAGTTAACATGATTACAATCGAGCCGTCCAAGTGTATAGATACATGATAAGGGAATAATGTTTAGTGTGAGATAAGTCCAGTAAAGTCCGATCAAAGATAATCCGAGGATTTTCAATGAGGTAAATAGTAGCTCAGGGGTGCTCTCTAGTTGTTGGTTTAGTTGCCTGATAACAGCTGGGAAGAAACGGTCTTTGATTCTGGAGGTATGCGTTTTCACACTTGATGCCTGATGGGAGAGGGGAGAAGGAGTAATCTGGGTGAGAATCGTACTTGATTAAGCTGGTGGCCTTGCCGAGGAAACATGGTGTAGATGGAGTCAATGGAAGGAAGGTTAGTTTGTGCGATGGGCTGGGCTGGGCTGCGTCCACAATTCTCTGCAATTTCTTGCGGTCTTGGAAGGAGCTGTTCCCAAACCAGGCTGTGATGTATGGAAGGAAACTGGAGTACCCGGAGAAAACTCACACGGTCACAGGGAGAAAGGACAAACTCCGTGCAGACAGTCAGGATCGAACCCGGGTCTCTGGTGCTGTAAGGCTGGCACTCTACCGATACACTATCGTGCTGCCCAATCTGTATAAAGAAGAAGCTTCATATGTTCATTTACAAAACCCCCCACAAAATGCTGGAGTAACTCAGCAGGTCAGGCAGCTTCTGTGGGGAAAAGGAATAGGTGATGTTTTGGGTCAGAACCTTTCTTCATGTGTGGTTCTCCACAGATGCTGCCTGACCCGCTGTTATTCCAGCATTTTGTCTATCTTTGGTAAAAAAAACAGCATCTACAGTTCCTTCCTACATATCGATACATGGGTTTGCTCCGGGCTCCATACTCCATACCAATTCTGCATGACAATCAAGGTTGTCCCTGCAGCACATGGGGTGCCCTCAAAGTGAAATCATTGTAGTCATCCTTTTAAAATCCTGCTCCTTCGTGCTTACTTTCGCAGGTTTCCTCCATCTGGGTGGACTCCGCACAGCTCTGTATAATTACATATTTGCCAAAAAGCACAGAGGCCAGTTTATCCTCCGTATAGAAGACACGGATCAGAGCCGCCTCGTGCCTGGAGCAACGGAAAGTATTGAAGACGTACTGGAGTGGGCAGGTATTGTAGGGTATAATAGTCTCTCTCAGTATTAGGTTCTCGTTTCAATCACCCTCCCTCTCTCAGCATAAATCTTTCAATTTTAGCGGTCTCTCACACCCAGCTTAAGAATCTCAGTTATAACAAACTCTTTGTTTCACTACCTTAGGCCATTGGTTACATGTTTCTTACGACCTGCTCTCAATATAAAATCCTGTTATTTAGTTATATTGTGGTGCACTTGACCTTGTGTTATAACACTGTCACATTTATTCTTTTCCACACCCTCGGTATTAATTGAACACTTTTGATGCTTTAATGTACCCCACTTTATTGTAATGCTCATAATGATAATACTGCAAAGAACATTAGAAGCAGGGGTAGATCATTCAGCGTCCATTCCCTCAGCACCACCTTCCTGCATGGATCCCATCTCCATTCAGTTCCGTAATGTCTAAACATCCATTAGTCTGTGAATCGGGTCTTGATGTCACTTGTCATGCAGGGATACCCCCCGATGAAAGCCCTCGTCATGGTGGCTCCTGTGGACCTTACCAGCAATCGGAGCGACTTGATCTGTACCGGAAGGCTGCTGAAACTCTAGTGAAGAGAAATGCAGCATATTATTGCTTCTGCACTCCGTCACGCCTGGAAATATTGAAGAAGGAAGCATTGAGAATGAGGCAGACACCAAGGTAAGTTTGTAATGAAATGTGTGTTTGCAGGGACTGTGTCCATTTTTGAGCATATTCCTTTCTCCCCAATGGCTTGCCTGCAATAGTTTATATTAGTGCATGTGCTTACTGTCCTTCAAGGTGAACTCTGTTCTTTAGTATACGACCTGCTGCATAAATGTATGCCCTGTAGTGCTGGAGTAACTCAGCAGGTCAAGCAGCATTTCTGGAGAAAAAGGATGGGTGACGTTTTGGGTTGGAACCCTTCTTCAGACTGAATGTATGCCCTGCTCACTATACCTTCTGACTTATTTCGAAAAAATAGAAATTTCTCTGGCGCCTTGTGTGAGCTTCAAATATTGTAAAGTAGTTTTCAGCCATTGAAATATTGTCACTGTTGTAATGTTGGAAGAATGGCAGCTAATTTGTTCAAAGGAAGCTCCTGCAAACAGTATTGAGATAATGATAAGAATATTTGATCCCGGGTCTCTGGCGCTGTAAGGCAGCGACTCAACTGCTGTGCCACTGTACCACCCACCGTGCCCCAGCTGCAGGTTCTGCCAACTCCCGCAAGTGGGAACCGGGTCACGGTTGCATTTCTGACGCATTGTTTCTGTACCTTTTCATACCTTTAATTTCCCTCTCCCCTGACTCAGCCTGAAGAAGGATCTCGACTCAAAATGTCACCTATTCCTTTTCTCCAGAAATGCTGCCTGACCCACTAAGTTACTCCAGCATTTTGTGTCTATCTTCACTGTTAACACTTCCTCAGTAGCTGCCCTCTAACAGTGCTGTGCTCTCAGCAATGCCTCTCAAACAATGCATGTTCCCTCACTAATCCTCTGACAGTGCAGCAACTCCCTCTGTGAAAGTTGTCCTGGATAATGTGCTCAAGTCTCTGCGGTGAGACCTGGACCCACCACCTCTTGATTCCTTGTTAATACGAATGCCTTCCACTTTCAGGTATGACAACCGTTGTAGACACCTCTCTGCCGAGCAGATCGAGAAGCGCCTGGCACGAGGTTCCCCGTATGTTATCAGATTCCACCTGGACCAGGGTACTGTGACCTTTGAAGATCTGGTGTATGGACTAAGCAGGATGGAGCCAGCCAGTGTGGAAGGAGACCCTGTCATCCTCAAGGCAGACGGGTTTCCGACCTATCACTTGGCCAATGTGGTTGACGACCATCACATGAAAATCAGCCACGTTCTGCGGGGAACTGAGTGGCTTACTTCCACCGCCAAACATGTGTTGATGTACAGTGCCTTTGGCTGGCAGCCGCCAACATTTGCTCACCTTCCTCTCCTCTTGAACAAAGATGGCAGCAAACTGTCTAAGCGTCAGAGCGATCTGTTCATTCAGAACCTTTCCCAGAATGGCTACCTGCCAGAGGCTCTTCTTGACATTGTTACCAACTGTGGATCTGGCTTCTCAGGTACAGTGGATAAGGAACGGGCTTTGTTCTATTTAGTGCAGCACACACCTGGGACCTCAAATGGGCTGGGATGTGTTGTATGTAAGGCTGTAATGTGTCTGGAGTGTGTGATATCAGGGCTGCAGTAATTTGGTCCTGTTGGCTTTTTTGTCAGAATGGCGTCAGACTCCAGAATGGAGTCTGCGATCACAGGTTTGACACATTATTGTCCTGATTGTCCTGAAGTGTGCAGCATCAATTGTATAGGCACGCACTTGCAACTCTGAGTACTCACAAAGATGGGGTAGTGAACACAGAGCCACAGAGAGCAGTTGGAGAACAAGGAATCAAAATGCAAGCAAATTGAAAATGATCATTCCATTTATTCTCATTGTGTTGTAGGCAATCGTACTGGTCGAACCCTGGAGGAGTTGGTGAGTGAGTTTGACTTGACTGGAATCACAACTCACTCTGCCCTGTTGGACCTTGACAAACTGCCAGAGTTCAACAGGTACATAAGTATCCAAATGTCTGCATGCACACCAGTGTACGTGTAACACTACTAGTGCCATCCTCTACCATCGTGACTGTCAGTACTGGGAGTGTATTCAATTTGTGTCGCGTCTGCTTTCACTCTTAATTTTAAAATATTTCAGCTTCTGTTAAAGTTCAGAGAACAGTACCGAGGGGCATGACATTACTTGGACGTTAGTGGTCTGTATAGGAGGGTGTCAAGTATTGCAGTGCACAATTGGAAGAAGTGCAGGGGAGTTCTTGTACTCTGGGTCAGTTGCTGTTTATCAGAATGACTCTTCAGCACGGAAATGCTTTAATGGTGTGATGATGTGCAATGGAGTATCAGGTTTCTTGCTCCTGAGATATTCAGACTTTGACCGTCTCAACACGATTACCAGTCTGTCCTGAAGGTGCAGCTCCTAGACTGTGGAACAGCATCCCTCTTCCCATCAGAACTGCCCCCTCCATCGACTCCTTTAAGTCGAGACTAAAAACCCATCTGTACTCCCAAACCTTTCTTGACGTCCTCTGAGCGAGGGCTATATGTATGTAGTCTGTTTGTTATACTATTCTTATACAAATGTAAAGCACTTTGGCCAACGAGAGTTGTTTTTTAAATGTGCTATATAAATAAATGTGACTTGACTTGACTTTAAGTAGCTACCACAGCTGGTTGCAGCACCCTTGGATTGAAGTGAATAAAAATCAGCCAGGGCTGAAATGATTTGCATCCAATATATGGGGCGGCACGGTGGCGCAGCGCTAGAGTTGCTGTCTTACAGCACCAGAGACCTGGGTTTGATCCTGACTACGAGTGCTGTCTGTACGGAGTTTGTCTGTTCTCAGCATGACCGGGTGCTCTGGTTTCCTCTCCCTCACGAAAGCCATACAGGTTTGTAGGTTAATTGGCTCCGGTAAAAACTAAATTGTAGGATGATCCTAGAATACGGGGTTATCGATGGTCGGCGCGGACTCGGTGGGTCGAAGGGCCTGTTTCCGTACTCTTATCGCCGAACTAAACTGGGACTGAGTCGGTACTTAAGTAAGAAGCCCAGCGACGTGGACATGTGAATCTCACTGACTGAAGGTGACCACTCAGATCCTGCCCTTTCCATCACATTTGGCAGAATTCACCTGTTGCGCCGCATCGAGAACAGCAGCTCAAGGCAACAGCTGGTGATGGAGTTGCAAGCACGCGTGGAGAAGGTGTACAAGGAAAAGCTGTTGGAGGGAGAGGCCCTGTGCATGGACTACGTGGAGCGGGTGCTGGAACACCGGAAGGTAGGAGCAATCTCGACACTCCTTCTCGGGCTCAACTCTCGTCCGTGGCCCGGTAGCCATGGCTCAGGATAGGTTGCCCCATGAGGCTGAGTAGTGGCAGCATCAGCTTTAGACTATAGAGATACAGTGCAGAAACAGGCCCTTCGGCCCATCAAGTACCTGCTGACCAGCGATCCCTGCGCACTAATTTACACACACCAGGGACAATTTTACAACTTATCGAAGCCAGTTAACCTACAAACCTGTACTTATTTGGAGTGTGGGAGGATTCCAGAGCACCTGGAGAAAACCCACACGGTCACAGGGAGAAAGTACAAACTCTGTACAGACAGCACACGTAGTCAGGATTGAACCCGGGTCTCTGGCGCTGTGGGGCAGCAACTCTACCGCTGTGCCACCCTTCCCACCATTACCTTGCCGATGCTCGTGAGGTTTGAGTACTGCCAATAATAATGGGGTGGTTCAGACGGAGCAGCAAGACCTCAGTTAATGAACTGTAAAGCACAGCCACATAATCATGTGTTTTTTACGCACTGGCAGGGGCACATCACATCTTTGCTGGACCTACTGAAGCCAGCCTACTCTTACCTGTGGATCCGGCCTCCTGTACCCCGAGAGCAGATGGACGGTCTGACCACGGAGGGAGAAAAGATCTGCAGCATGGTGATAAGGTAAGTATCTTCCTCCCTGATTCCCCCTCCCATCCTGTTCCTCCGTAGTTCTCTCCCTGCCCTCGACCCCCCCCCCCCCCGCCCGATCCCGATACCTTGCCCTGTTCTCCTCGCCCTTCCCTTGCCTTCTCCTTTTCTCTTCCCCTCTCCTTTTCCATTTCTTTTTTCCCCACGAGCTGTTCCCTCTCAAAGCTTGCTCTTCCTTTGTCTCTCTGTGTTCCTCTCTTACCCTCCCATCTCTCAACCTCCCCTTTACCCCATTCAACACCCGCCCCCACCCCTTATGTGCCTGTCCCTTCCCTGTGTACCTCCCTCTCCGCCCAAATTCATGCTTCCCTTGATATTTGCATCTCTTGCATTAACCATCTCTCCTCTCAGCATCCTCACTCCCCTCACCTCTATTTCCTGACAATTCTGTCACTCTGAAACTTCATTTAACATTGAATTAATTTTGAACGTTGATGCTTTTAATTTCAGCCTGTTTCAAAACTGGTCAGAGGGTAATGGGACGATGGCGGAGCTGAACTCTGAGCTGAGGACATTACAGGCACAGTTCACAACCACCAAATACAGCGTCATGATGAAGCTCCTGCGACTGGTTCTCAGTGGGCAGCAGGTAGGAAGCATGGAGCGCAATGGTACAAGCGGAGAGGGATCAATTACTTGCTGAGATTAAAGAACCTGAGGTTGATTCCCTTACATTTAGGTTTTAGTTTATTATTGTCACACGTAGTGAGATACAGTAAAAAGCTGACTCCCACACTGCACCCCTTCAGCTTTTTATTCTCCTCGCCGCGTTATTGACAGCGGGTTCCGGAAGGGGCGATTTTTAAACTTTCATAACTTTTGTACTATTTCACCGATCGGAACAAAACATTTTTGACTTGCAGCAGAGGAGAATTGTGAGTAAGGTGGTGAAAAATCATAGTGATATAGGGTAGCGTTTTTGCGAACATTTATTTACAACGTAGGTCGGAAGTGGTCAAGATGAGAGTTTTAGTAATGGTATATAGACAGTTGTAATTTTTAATGTTTATCCCACATTTTTGAGAATCTGATTGCATTTTGCTTTTTCCACAGCAAGGAGCGGGTGTGGCTGAGATGATGCTGTCCTTGGGGCCTGAAGAAGTCTGTGAACGACTGCAACGAGTGATCGTCCATTGAGCCCACGAGGCTTCCTCCTACCTGTGTACTGGGAGGGTTGTGCTTGATGTATCCCTCCATTGGTATGGACATATTTCACAGCCGACAGAACATCTAAGAAGGGATGCTGTTAAATGTCCAGACATTTGATACCACTGGTTAGATCTACCTGCTGTCATGACAGCCTCTCTAAATGGTCCTACTTTGTGATTGTAGCCCTCTGTCCAAGGGATTTGGGTATCAGTTGGAGTGGAGTTAGGCAGGGAAGGGAAAGGCTTCTATCTCCATAGGGTTTTCCCAGCATGATCCTACACTAGGAGATGAGTCTCAAGTCCAGGATCACATGCAGCTTTCAGGGCTTTGATCATCAATGACCAAGAACAGCAAACCACTTGCTCTCAACAACATGGACATTTGGTATCAATGGATTTACAATAGACTATTAAATGCAGGTGTTCTATGATGCACACCTTCTGCCTTTTACCCTGCTTCATGTTATCCTTTCTGTATTTCATTCTATTCTTTTCTCTCTCATGTCCCTATTTCCTCTTAGTATGTCCATTTAATTCCAAAAGAATTCCATTTTGGGTAAAGAAGTGTTTCTTCAATTCCTTACTGAATTTGTTAACTGTAACTAATTTATATTTATTATCTTGTATTTATCTCCTTTAGTTTTGGTTTCCCCCTCCCCTCCATTGCAAGTATTTTCTCTGCAGATACCCTGTCAAAACTAATGTATTATTTCAATGTCATAACGAGCCCCATCTTTTCTAGAAAAAAGGTCTCTGGTTGATCAGTCTACCTGTTAGTTACAGCTTTTTAAACATAAACATCTTCAGAATTGATGAGAACCAGGGTATGTTTTATAAGATGGTCATTGCTGATGGATCAAGGACTAAAAGAAAAATATATAAATGTTGATACATACCTTCTGTTCAACCCGTTTATGGAAGTATTCTTTGTTGTGAAGTTCTTGCTCCATTTGTCCTGGTTTAACTTATGAAGTGGTTGGTGGTAATGTGTACAATTGCTGGTTAAACTATGGGCCTGGATTTACTGTCTCTGCATTAAAGTCCCAACAGGGGAAGCGTGTGAAGTACAGTTCACTTATTCTGGTGCTCTGAAGGCTAGCACTGGCAAAAAGACCATGGGCAACTCAAACAGGCTCATCTTTCTGACAAGTAACTCCAGTGAAGTATTCTGGACACAAGATAGTGACAGGAGTTTACCAGCTTTGCTCACATTTCACACCTCTTAATTTGAAATAAAAAAATGCCAGATGCTGGAAATCTGAAATTGAAAAAAAAACAAAAATGTTGGAAACACTCAGCAGGTCAGGGAGCATCTGTGGAAAGAGAAACATTTCATGTTTCAGTTTGACAACCCCTTCATCCGATTTAACAAAGGATTCCAAATCAAAATGCTACCCATTTCTCTCACCACAGATGCTGCTTGGTCTGCAACATGTTTCAGCATTTTATTCTTATCACTAACTTTTTCCAGTTAAGTAAATAAAAGAAAGTGCTATTCAAATGTTGTTGAAATCTGCAGGTGCTTTATTATTCAGAACATGTTGAAGAAAAATTATTTTTAAGGCAAGCTTTGTGAATGGAATGAATCTGAAATAAAGGGAATGCTGGAATTGTGTAATATCTGAGCTAGTAATCGTTGCCGTTGCTGCCATTTTCTATACTTTGTTTTAACCTTCTGTCCTTCTGGTGAAGTATCCTCATAACTTGCCAGCACATCTGTGGTCTTTCAGACATCAGTGGACCAGCTGAGTATTTTCAGCATCATTTCCATTTAGAATTACATGGGGAAATTCTGGAATTGATGACTCTGCCCTTTTTGTTGACTTGCCTCAGACTTGGTTTCTGTTTCTACTTTTTCAATGACAATCTTATTATGCTCCCTCAGCCTTATTGATCTTCCCTTTCTAGTTTGCAATTGATTGGTTTCTCTCTCTCAATCTATTTAGATCTTTCTCAGTTCTCCCATGATCACCCAATCTTTCAGTCTGCATGTATGTCTGGTATTTCTTCCCGTCATATGCCTTGCTAGTTTAGTTTAGAGATAGTGTGGAAACAGGCCCTTCGGCCCACCGAGTCCACGCTGGCCATCAATCACTATCCTACACTAGAGACAATTTACAATTTTACTGAAGCCAATTAACCTACAAACTTGTTTGTCTTTGGAGTGTGGGAGGAAACTGAAGCACCTGGAGAAAACCTACGTGGTCACACGGAGAACGTACATACTCCTTACAGACAGCACCTGGAGTCAGGATCGAACCCAGTTCTCTGGCGCTGCAAGGCAGCAACTCTACCACTGCGCCATTGTGCCCTTGCTCTGTGTAATTCTCTCACTCATTGATTCAAGATTTATTTTGCACATTTAACACATTGCTCTATGGAATGGCCACATTGTTGTTGGTTAGCACCACCTATAATCGGCTTTGAAAGTGCTGGAAAGTGCTGAAAAGTGCTGAATTTTCATCTCTCCTGTTCTTTCCCCCTTCACTACCACCCTTTGTCTAACAGGAATGTTTAAGTCCATCCAATTAGCACAAAGAAGGTACGATGGTGGTGAAAAGTTTTAGTTTAACAGCTTTAAATTTAACTTTAACTTAAAGTTTTCGAATAGTAAGCAGACTAACTAAAGTCGATTCTGAGATTTTAGACCAAAAGTGTCAATAAATATTTCTATCTGATATTCCAAGTTGTAAGGTTCAGACATTGTGAAGTTCTTGTTCCATTGTTCCATTTTTCCTGGTTTAACTTATGAAGTGGTTGGTGGTAATGTGTACAATTGCTGGTTAAACTGTGGTCCTGGATTTACTGTCTCTGCATTAAAGTCCCAACAGGGGAAGCGTGTGAAGTACAGTTCACTTATTCTGGTGCTCTGAAGGCTAGCACTGGCAAAAAGACCATGAGCAACTCAAACGGGCTCATCTTTCTGACAAGTAACTCCAGTGAAGTATTCTGGACACAAGATAGTGACAGGAGTTTACCAGCTTTGCTCACATTTCACACCTCTTAATTTGAAATCAAAAAATGCCAGATGCTGGAAATCTGAAATTGGAATAAAAACAAAAATGTTGGAAACACTCAGCAGGTCAGGGAGCATCTGTGGAAAGAGAAACATTTCATGTTTCAGTTTGACAACCCCTTCATCCGATTTAACAAAGGATTCCAAATCAAAATGCTACCCAAGTTGTAAGGATTTGTTGAGGACAGAATCAAATGTATTGCAATCATTTTGATAGTCAAGTAATGTCTTGTTACTCTGATATTGTCACATGGCAAGGGTCCAAAAGAAAAACCACTGTTTGAATAATCAAATATTTAAGGATTTCCTTTCCAGCTAACTGCTGAACTAAAAACTTCAGCTTTGACATTTAATTCTCTACAATAGACAAAAGTCAGACCAGCAGACGGCTCAAGGCTGCCCTGCCATTCAATTCAATGGTTCTTTATTGTCACATATGTACTGCACAGTGAAATTCTTGCACCCCTTGCCGTATTTTAGCTCCATTTGCAACAGTAAAAGCTCAAAGTCTAGTCCACATGCTGGATGTGCTGGAGCGCCCCCGATCCAGGCAAGCCCAGGCTGCTGCAGGGCCTCCGTCGCCCTTGACTGGCTCAGCCTCCTCGTCCGCCCGACCTCCTCTGTGTCCCGGGGTATCTCCTGCAGCCGCCCTTAAAGACGCTAGAGGCAATACCCCGGTCCTTCTCTTTCTGGCCCACTCCTCTCGTCCGTTGTCGTAAGTGGCTCCCTCCTCCCCTTCATCAATTGGAGTCTTCAGGGCCGAGCTCGGCGGCTTCTGAGCTTCTCCTGCAGGCAGCGGCCTGCCGAGTCTTCTGTGGCGGCGAACGATGCCTCCTGATCGGCCTGCTGGGTCTTTATTCGCGATGTCTGCCGAGTCCATCTTTGTTCTCGGCGGCTGCCAAGTCCGTTCTTGTTAAGGTCCGCGGCGCATCTTAGGAGCTGTCGCAGAATGATCATGGTTGAACTATGCTGGCCTCATCACTTCTGTGTCATTTTCATACAACCCACATTCCTCCACCTTTCATAGAACAGCACAGGAACAGGCCCCTCGACACAGAGAGTCCACACTGAACATGATGCCAAGTTAAACTAATCTCTGCCTGCATGTGATACTTTTCCTGCAGAACCATGTGCCTATCCAAAATTTCTTAAATGCCACTATGGTAGTTGACACTACCACCACCCCTGGCAGCATGTTCCAGACATCCACCACTCTGTCTAAAAAAAAACCTGGCTGCCCATCTCCTTTAAAACTTTGCCCCTCTCACCGTAAAGCCATGTCCTCTGTGTTAAAGAAGGAACTGCAGATGCTGGAAAATCGAAGGTACACAAAAATGCTGGAGAAACTCAGCGGGTGCAGAGAGGCAGACTTGAGTCTGAAGAAGGGTTTCGGCCCGAAACGTTGTCTATTTCCTTCGCTCCATAGATGCTGCTGCACCCGCTGAGTTTCTCCAGCATTTCTGTGAAGCTATGTCCTCTAGTCGTTGATATTTCCACCCTGGGGGAAAAAAACATTTTATACTATCTACCCTATCTTTGCCTCTCAATTCTATATACTACTTTCAGGTCTCCTCTTAGCATCTGATGCTCCAGAAAAAACAATCCAAATGTGGTCCTCCTACTAATATTTATTTACCTCTACAATACTTAGTGTAAGTGTTTAATTTTTGGATCACCATGAGTTATTCCTTTTTTTTTTTCAAGGCATCTGACTGCGCACCATTGATACAATAAATTGTAAATAAAAAATATGCCAAAGTATAACGATCTTAGATGGGTCCTCGGGATAAGGGAAATAATAGATAAAGGGAGCGCATAGATTGATTTTTTAAATCAAGATTTTTAAGTGAGAGCCAACTTGGGTCATATAACACATTTGTGAAGCTTGCAAACGGGACTGTGCTATTTACGATATGGCAATTTTTGGGTGACCTTGAGTTCTTTTTTGTTGGAATAATCAATACTAGAAGTGACAGAACTGGTTGAAGGTTTCAGCATCAAATAAGGCAGATGATATCACTGGTGGAAATATGTGATCTGAGTAATGGAAGGGAAATATGATTTCAGGTTCACCTTTAGTAAAACCAAAATTGTCTCCTGCCATGTACAGGTTTGGACATCAGTCTGAAGAAGGGTTTCGGCCCAAAGCGTTGCCTATTTCCTTCACTCCATAGATGCTGCCTCACCCGCTGAGTTTCTCCAGCACTTTTGTCTACCTACAGGTTTGGACAGTTGTTGGGAAGTGAGTAGATGGCGTAGTCTTAACATTTTAGAGGTTGGGAAGGGTAAGGGGAGCAAGAAAGAGTAAGCTCCCGGGATGCACGGCGACTGAGGGTGTGGGTCAGACTGTGGGTTGAAACCCCTAGGGGTGGGCTGAGACCCCCAGGGAAAGCACCCCTAGAATGGTGTCCATCCCTGGGGTGGGATCCTGGCAGCGAGCAACAACTCCCAAGGATGGGGTCAAACCCTGGAGTGGGGTCGCTCTCTGGTGTGCTGCCCCGGGAGTGGTGTCAGACTTTGTATGAAACCCACAGGGTTAGGATCAGATCCTTGACCTGAAGAAGGGGTCTCGACCCAAAACGTCACCCATTCCTTCTCTCCAGAGATGCTGCCTGTCCCACTGAGTTACTACAGCATTTTGTGTCTACCCCCAGGGTTACATTCCCAAGGATGGGGTTAACCCACTGGATGAAACCCCCAATGGTGGGGTCAGGCTCTGGAGTGGGACCCCAGGGTGGGGTCAGACTTTGTATGAACCCCCAAGGGTGGGGTTTGACCCTGGCCTGCAACCCCCAGGGGGAGGCTGGGGTGAGACCCGGGGGGTGCAGAGCCTGGGATGGGGTCAGAGCCTGGAGGTGGTTGTTCTTGGTTCCTTGGTCCTCCAAAATATTCCAAATTGAATTTAAACTGGAGGTGGTGGCCCAGAGCCTGGGGGGGGGGGGGGGAGGTCAGAGCCTGGGGGTGGGGGCCCAGCGCCTGGGGGGGGGGGGTCAGAGCCTGGGGGTGGGGGCCCAGCGCCTGGGGGGGAGGGTCAAAGCCTGGGGGGGAGGGTCAGAGCCTGGGGGTGGGGGCCCAGCGCCTGGGGGGGGGTCAGAGCCTGGGGGGGAGGGTCAGAGCCTGGGGGTGGGGGCCCAGCGCCTGGGGGGGAGGGTCAGAGCCTGGGGGTGGGGGCCCAGCGCCTGGGGGGGAGGGTCAGAGCCTGGGGGTGGGGGCCCAGCGCCTGGGGGGGAGGGTCAAAGCCTGGGGGGGAGGGTCAGAGCCTGGGGGTGGGGGGCCCAGAGCCTGGGGGGGGGGTCAGAGCCTGGGGGCGGGGGCCCAGAGCCTGGGGGTGGGGGCCCAGAGCCTGGGGGGGGGGGGTCAGAGCCTGGGGGCGGGGGTCAGAGCCTGGGGGCGGGGGTCAGAGCCTGGAGGCGGGGGTCAGAGCCTGGGGGCGGGGGCCCAGAGCCTGGGGGTGGGGGCCCAGCGCCTGGGGGGGGAGGGTCAGAGCCTGGGGGTGGGGGCCCAGCGCCTGGGGGGAGGGTCAAAGCCTGGGGGGAGGGTCAGAGCCTGGGGGTGGGGGCCCAGCGCCTGGGGGGGAGGGTCAGAGCCTGGGGGCGGGGGCCGAGAGCCTGTGCTTTCCAAAGGGGGCGGTGCTGTGCGGTGCTCCCTGCTGTGGGGCGGCGCCGCAGAGCGGGCCCGGGAGATGGCGGCGGAGGAGGAAGGAGGAGAGACGCTGGAGTCGTGGCTGAGTGAGTGTGGGCCCGGCCAGGGGAGGGGAGAAGGGGGTCACACTGTCCGCCCGGACCGCGGTGCTCGGTGGCCGGCGCCAGGGGACGGGACGGGGCGGCCGCGGGTCCCGGCGAGATCCAGCGCAACAGGAGGCGACTCCTCGATCCCGGAGCTGAGCAGATCCTCTTCTCCTCTCCTCCTCCCCCCTCGCCACCGGTGAAGCTGCCAGCTGCTGCACGCTTCTCCCTCCACCTCTCCTATCCCGGCTGCGACAGCCTCCCATTTATATTAAACTTTATCAATACAGTGTATCTGTCCGAGCTGCCAGTGCCTGTGTATTTCCAAAGTTCCCCAGCTGTCTGATGACCCCCTCCGTCCTTTCACCCCCCATCCCCATATCTACCTGCTGCGCCTAAATGCCTGCAGCTGGTAACCCCCTACTTCACCTTCACATCACCCTATACCACTCCCATGTGCCCCCTGTCTATGTCTCATCATGTGCTCTCTTGCCCTGTTCCCCCTACCCGCTCCCCCAACATCTCCTCTGCCCATTCGGCCTATCCCCTCTGCCTGCTCCTCCATGCTGCCTGTTCCCCCTCCCCCTCTTCCCTACCTGTCCCATTCTCCCTCGCCTCTCCCCTGTGTCCCCTTCCCCACGTCCCGTGTGCCCATTTGCCCCAGCCCCTGGACTCCCCCACCCTTCCTCCCCTGTGCCCTTCCGTCATGTCCCCTGTGCTCCCTCCCCTACGTCCCGTGTGCCCACCCCCCAGGTCCCCTGTGCCCCCACCCTCATGTCCCTGTGCCCATCCCCCAGGTCCCCTGTGCCCCCTCCCCAACGTCCCGTGTGCCCATCCCCCAGGTCCCCTGTGCTCCCTCCCCTACGTCCCGTGTGCCCATCCCCCAGATCCCCTGTGCCGCCACCCTCATGTCCCTGTGCCCATCCCCCAGGTCCCCTGTGCCCCCTCCCCTACGTCCCGTGTGCCCATCCCCCTGTCCCCCCTCCCTCATGTCCCTGTGCCCATCCCCCAGGTCCCCTGTGCCCCCACCCTCATGTCCCTGTGCTCCTTCCCCTACATCCCGTGACCTTCCCCTACCTCTCTTGTGCCCACTCCTCCACGTCCCCTGTGTTCTCTCGTCCCCTCCCCTATGCCCCCTCCACTGTCACAATAGTCTCAAGGCTCCAATTTCTTTTTGAGGTTTACTCATCTCTAATGTGGAGAGAAGGGGTGAGTTGCGGTGTACAGCAGTCAGTTCTGATACAGCAGGCATCCACAAACAACCGAGTTGAGACCTTATTGTTTGTTCTTTGTTGATGTTGGTTTAACATATCGCCCACGGCACCAGGGATGAACTCTGTATTCTTCTTGAAATGGTGGCAAAGGTGAATCCCATAGATCGTATCAAAGATACCACCTGACCTACAAGTGTTTCAGCATTTTCTGTTTTTATAATGAAAGCTGAGCACTTCAGTGTGAGATTTTTTTTTTCTCTGCTCAATGGTTTGGAATGGGTGGATCACATTGAGCCACAGCTGGCACTGAAACAAATTGTTAGTGAGGAACTCTTTGTATGCAGGGCGTTAATGCCGTCATGGTGTTCAATGAACCCCACTTCCTGCACAGAAGTAAAATCTCTTTGTGGCTTCTGTAATTCCAATCCAGTTTGTTCTTTTGAATTTCACAAGACATCAAACCAGGGCTTGTTGTTCTGCCATGACTAGCTCGTACTTCCTGACTCTTTGGTTAAACTGCTCCCCGAATTGAGCATGCACTTTACTGTGTGACTAACTTGGTAACTTGATTTGCTTAATTTAATGCTTCAAGGTTTTAAAATGTTTTGGTTAGGAAAATGAATACAAGTTGCTGAAATTGGCAGTTCGGTAAGTCATGGGGAAAGTCACAAGACCGACACAGTGCCCTGTGACATAAAGTAATTCCGCCCACACATCTGCGGCAAGTTTACTTCTTTGGGGAAATGGCTGGTTTGTCTGTCATATTTTTATAGTGTGCATATTTGTTTTAAATTACTCTAGGAACTGGTTGAAGGTTTCAGCATCAGATGAGGCAGATGATATCACTGTGGTGGAAATAGGTGATCTTAGTAATGGAAGAAAAATGTGATTTCAGGTTCATTAAAAATCTATATGATGTACTTGCTGTAAAAGTGTTAGTCCGAAAGCATCCTGACTAACTGTGGGAGTTACAATGGTAACACTGTTTTAGTCATCGGCACATAAGATACAGTAAACCCTCATTATAACAAAACATGGAGGGGGTGGGGTTGGTGTCCGTTGTTGCCGATTATCCGCTATAACTGAGTAATCCAAGGGGTGGTTTTGAAAGGTCAGCAAAGATCCTCAAAACTGGCACTCGTGACAGAATCGGGAGAAAGTCGTATTTCTCAGATTTATCTTGATTTAGAGATACAGTACGGTAACAGGCCCTTCCGCCCATCGATTCCACGCTGACCATCGATCACCCATTCACACTAGTTCTATGTTATCCCACTTCTTCTTCTTCTACTTCTTCTTCTTCTTCTTCTTCTTGCGTATGGCGTGCACAGCCTAAAGTTGTAGGACAACTTGTTCTATTTGATCTTACTTGATTGTGCACGCCAGGTTGATTGCATTCGTCGAAAGGGCGGACCACGTGAAGGTTGCAATCTCCCACCCCCATCCCACTACTGACACACTAGATAAGTAGCTTCCAGGCACAGAGGCAAATTAACTTACAAACACATTCGTCTTCGGGATGTGGGAGGAAACCACAGCAGTCACAGCAGCACACAGACCGTGCCCGAGGTCAGGATCACACCCGGGTCTCTAGTGCTGGGAGGCAGCGGCTCTACCTGCTGCACCGCTGTGTCACCCCACAGATGGATGAATCTCCTAACTCATCAATCACTAGATCCCAGAATTTCTCTTGTCACTCCCTGCTCCAGGGCAGAGAGGCCACCCATCAACTTTAACATTTAAAGGACAATCAGCCAAACTGCAAGCCCTCCTTCCCCCACCCTAGTCGTCCTACTAGTTCCACTATTCGCATCCCTGTAACTCTTCTCTAGCCAAATGTGGGCCATTATAGATGGCTGCAGTTCCCTTTCTTCCACTTTGTGGTTTTGAGGCTTGAAGAAGCAGTCTATTTTTGGTTTGCTGATTTGACAATCTTTTCTCGTGGAGCAGCCCATGAGGGTGAAAATGCAAATTTTACAATAAATGACTTTCCTGCTGTTCAGCATTATAATCATTGTCCTTAAACCATCAATATCTTGCAATGCAGAAGAAACGAGAGAAGTCGACAGCTCTTTAGGCACAGCCTCATGAAAGCCACCCATATCGCCTTCAAAACTGTAGTCGCTGTACATGCAGATCTTCAGTAAATATTAGCCAATGGCCACACAAACTTAATTCGGGGAGCACCATTACATGTTGAAAGCCTTTAAGATCATTGACGAAGATAGACACAAAATGCTGGAGTAACTCAGCGGGTCAGGCAGCATCTCTGGAGAAAAGGAATAGGTGATGTTATATAAAAGCGCTTTATTAAATAATTGTGTTAATAGGGTTAAAAGGGGTTTGGGGCTCCAGCTAGGTACTCTGATTCACTGCATCATTTTGGGGTTGGACATTGTCTATGGAACAGATGTGCATTGAACTATATTCTGCATTCTGTATCTACCTCTTTGCTCTACCTATTGCACTTTAGTTTGATTTGATTATATGTATGTATAATATTATCTGATCTGATTGGGCAGCATTCAAAGCAAAGCTTTTCACTGCACCTCGGTGACAATAACAAACCTAAACCTATGCCCTGTATGGGAAGTGTGGACGCAGTAACCCCAGTGTCTCAACCAGTATTGTATGTCCTTTTGTTTCTATCAAAGCGTTTGAGTAATAGATTTTGCTTTCTTATCGCCATCAGCATTATCATTAATATGTTGCTTTCTATACACATTTTATCACCTTCACCGTCCGTTGTTATGATAACCAAAGTCAAAATTGCAATAAGATGGTTAAAAAAAAAGCACAAAATCGAAATAGATCGCAGCACAGTTGATAGAGCAGCTGTACATGCCAATGCTACGCACACCACTGTTATAACGGATTCGACCTACATTGTTCAATCTCTGTTCCCTACTTCATCGATTGTATTATATCCAATTCGTGCTCTGGTAACATGCGATAGAGCAGAACTATCTGTTATTAGAAACAGAATGCTGCAAAATCTCAGCAGGTCAGACAGTTTCTGTGGAAAGAGAGACAGAAGTTCATGATTCAAGTCAACCTGTTGAGTGTTTCAATGATTTTCTCATGTTAATTCACATTTCTGGCATCTTTAGACTTTTGAGGTACTGCGCGGAAACAGGCTCTTCATCCCATTGCTCTGCGCTGACCAGTGATCAGCCTACACACTAACGCTATCCTGCACACTACGGACAATTTACAAATTTGCTGAAGCCAATTTACCTAAAAACCTCTATGTCAATATATATTTTTTAATTAACACATTTGATTGGAAGAAATTATAAGATCCTGGTGAAGTCTTACAGTGAGAACACAATTTTTAGAAAAATGTCCAGATTAGACCTTCCAAACTTATAAATCCAAACTGGTAAGAATTACTTCAAGAAAGAAAAATACTTCCACAGGGGCAGTCTAGCAGAACAGCAATAAACTTCAGTGACAAAAGAAACCTGGCACCAGGAAAATGTGCAGCTGACCCCTGGCAGCCTCGTTGCCTGATGTTGCCTTCCGGGAGGGTAATTGCTCTCCTCCACCCCACCCTGACAATGAGCTACTGATCAAAGGTAAAGTGGGACATTTGCCAGGCCCAGTGGGTGAGCGTGGAGGTGGAGGGACTGGCTGCCACTCCTGCCAGTCTTGCCTGTGGACATAATCTCAATGGGTAAAGGAGTCTTACCTCTTGTCAAAGGTTGTAAACTTCCTGGAAATGTCTGCAATCTGAAAACTCCTGTTGTGGTATTGAGGAGCGCAACACTAACTATCATTAAACCAAGCTCTGCTCATTCATGCCCCACGTTCTATATTGAACAGGAGTAGGTGTGTTCTCACCAGTACCCTGGCTAATACCGATCCTGTGCTTAACACAGTAACGACTTTGTTGCTCGTAACTGTACTGCTGTTTGTGGCACTTTATTCAACACATATTGAAAGTTACATTGGCTATCAAGGTACGATTAGTAAGGGTGTCAGTGGTTATGGGGAGGTGGCAGGAGAATGGGGTTGAGATGGAAAGATAGATCAGCCATGATTGAATGGGGGAGTAGATGAATGGCCTAATTCTGCTCATAACTTATGAACTCATGAAAGACTATGGGACATATTGAGGTTATGAAAGACACCATATAACTGCATCTTTTAAGAGGTAGTTAAAACATACTGAAAGGAGCTTTGGGAAATTTCCCACTGAAACCATTTAGGAAAAATGACAATGCTACTTAACTGCTCCTCCTTTCCTGACCTCATAAATGATGCCATCAATAAAAGAAGAAGCAGCAAAGACCATTTTAAAATGCGTTTATCAGTGTTACTGTTTGTTTTGTTACTGTGAAGCTGAGCAACAAATAAAAAATGGAGTGACTATCTTGAGAAGGGTTGTTCTGAAGTTCAAAGTGCTACTGTGGTGAGCAAAGTGCAGGCTTTGGTGAGGCTTAGGATTTGGTGAGGAGGGCGAGCGACAACAAGCCAAGGGAAGATTGAATTATTCATTTTCGTTTGAGTTGTTCAAAGGGACCATGATGAAAGTCATTGGAGTTGTATGCTGTTCCAGTGAGGTATGGAGATCAGGGAGAAGTATAGTGTCCATGATGATTATGTTCGCAGGAAACGCGTCCATCTGCAGCTCCTCCCAGACCGCATGGATCGGTTGGAGCGGTGGTTCTAGTCGCTGAGGAGCATGCAGGAGACAGGGAGTGTTATACAGGGGATTTTCAGGGAGGTGGTCACACTAAAGGCACAGTCAGATAGATAGGTGACTGCCAGAAAGCGAAGGCAGTAGTGCAGGCTTCTCTTGCAGCTCTCCCCCTCTCTAACAAGTATTGCTTTGGTTACTGTATCATTGGTAGAGGGTCGGTGAAGGGGGACCAGTGGCATCACCACTGTCTGATGCACAGCAGGGGAGGGTGGAGATGTAGTGATAGGATGTCTCCCAGTGGTTGCAGAACATTCTCGTAGGGCTGGGCGAGCAATCGGAGGTCATTATTGGTACCAACGACATAAATGGGACCTGAGGGACAGGTACATGTTTAAATACGGTGTGGATGGATGCGGACCAAATACAGGCAAATGGGACCAGCTCAGATAGGCAACTTGGTTGGCGTGGAGAAGTTGGGCCAAAGGGCCTTAACACTGCATAACATTAATACTCTATGCTTGATTCACTGGTTCATTGACATTTCTGTGATGTGCTGCAGCCCAACTGAGCTTGAACATCAGATTACCAAGTCTTTAACAAAGACGGGAACTTGGCTTCTCTATGCCAAGTCATTAGTCAAAATTATGTTTAAATATCTTTGCACTATTCCATCGTCTCATTATCCAAATATTTAAATCACTCGTCGGTATTTGTTCTACATATGAACTATACTTCCCCATCTTGTGCCCAAGTAGATCTCCGCCTGTATCTCACTTGTGGGATCGGAGCGTGACGTGAATCCCACTTCCTTGTTGGTCCACCTCGTTTTCCTGCAGCAGTGTTTTTGGCGCTGTTTCTGCAAAATTTAGACGATCACGGTGGCTTAGAACCTGAATGACACTCTATCTGTAGCCTCTCAGATGTTGCTTATCTGAAACAAAAGCAATACTGCAGAAATACTTTAGTAGGTCAGTCAAGATCTGTTGAGGAAGTTGGCTGCGTGGAGTTTTGTCAATGC
Organism: Malacoraja senta; assembly: GCA_038087875.1. Taxonomy (NCBI): domain Eukaryota; kingdom Metazoa; phylum Chordata; class Chondrichthyes; order Rajiformes; family Rajidae; genus Malacoraja; species Malacoraja senta. Next base: position 70,027,902 of record CM075981.1, read on the forward strand.
CCACATGTTTCGTCTAATGGTCTTGTGTGTTTTTCTTTTAAAGATAAAGCTACCAACCCTCTAAACACTGAAGAGAAATGGGAACACATCAAGGGATTCTGCGATCAGGTCAATCTAGAGCTGGAGGGGTAAGAAGGGATGTGTTACTAAGTGACTTTAGCATCAGAAGAACATGTTATTCCCTGGTTTCCCATCTCCTGGTCTCTCTTATCTTCTCATCCTACATACTAGGGACAATTTATAATCTTTACGGAAGCCAATTAACCTACAAACCTGTGTGGGGAGGAAACCGGAGCACCTGGAGAAAACCCACGCAGGCACGGGGAGAACATGGAAACTCCGTATAGACGGAACCCATAGTCAGGATCGAATCCGGGTATTGGCACTGTAAGGCAGCAACTCTACCGCTGCGCCACCATGCCACCCCAATGGAAAATGTAGAAAATAATTCTTCCCTCTTTCCTCCATCCGTTCCCAACTCATTGCCTCATTCACTTCCTGGACAGAGCAATGGAACAATTTAGTGGAGTGGGACTAGTTGAAATGTTCTTTCAAAGCGCCAGCATAGATATAACTGGCTAAATGGTGCCCCTTTATATTGCATAATTTTTGAGTATAAACATCATTGGCAGTTTAATGGGACCTGAAGATAAGACTCGTACTTTTGGGGGAGGGGGGAATCTCTAAGTGGAAAAATATTAATTAAGAATGGAGAAATATAATGAGCATCCAGCGAAATAGAAATTCCTCTTTCTCAAGCCCACAGACTGCAATTCGCCTTCTGGGTCACAAAATCCAATCGCCACAAGAAAAGGAGGCTCTGTACGCACTCACGGTGAGATCATCTTATGATTATATGTGCACATAACTTAATGCAGCGGGTCAAGCAATGGCTCTGGAGAAAAGGGTGGGTGACATTTTGGGTCGGAACCCTTCTTCAGTTTGAAAATAGAGGGCATAGGGGGAGCTGGATGTATGAAAAGGACAGAACAAATCAGGGCCAGCAACAGATGACCAAGGAAGGGTGGAGCCCATAATGGCCCATTGTTGGCTGGGGAAGAGGTGATAATGAAGGGATACAGGGATGCGAACAGTGGGACTAGTTAGGATGACTAGGGTGTGGGAGGGCGGAGGGAGGGAATGCAGGGGTTACTTGAAATTAGAGAAATCAACATCCACACGGATCCCATCAGGAGAAGTACAGGGTAAATTGTACAGGAAAAGCTGTTGATGCCCAACCCAACACAAGGTTGTAACTTCAGGTCAGGCAGATATGGAGTGATGCTAATTTTACATTCTTACTTCAATCACTCCAAAGAAAGGTTGAGTATTAATCTGACAGTGACGTTACACAGTGACGTTATATAAGGACAGTACACTGTATTTATATGGAGACACAAGAGTGCAAATGCTGGAACCTTGAGCAATAAACCAGACTGCTGGAGGAAATCAGTGGGTCAGGCAGCATCTGAGAAATGTAGAAGGGTCCTGAACAAAAATATCATGCGTCCATTTCCCTCCATGGATGTTGCCTTTAAGCAGTTTGTTTCTTTTCCTGCTGTCTGTATGTTGATTTCCTCCATTAAATGGGTAAGCATGTCATCGGATTACAAGAGGAAACAAGACCAACATATTCAGTTCATCTTTGGCTATCCTGATGCGTTTGGCTTTGGCTGCATGATACAATGATAATGCAGACTGATCAGTTCATCTCTTTCAACTAATACACACCAGATACTGATAGGAGGTCGAGAAACTTATTTTGTGAACAAGAGATTCATAGTCAAGCTATCTGCACTCACCACACTTCATGGTTCAGTTTGCTTGTACATTGAATCCCAAATTATCTCCTTTGCAGGAAATTCAAGTCATTGTATGAATGAATGCTCACTGCTCCCAGGATACCATTTATTGACCTTTAAACTGTGTGTGTGTCGGTGGATGTGATTTTGATTTTGGCTGGCAGCTTGATATTTGACCAGAGTTTGACAGCATGATGTCTTTCCACAGGTGTTGGACACGTGCATGAACAACTGTGGCAAACGGTTTCAGAATGAAGTTGGAAAATTTCGATTCTTAAATGATCTAATTAAAGTCTTATCGCCAAAGGTACTGACATTCTTCATCAATATTGAATCTTGAGTTTTCTGCTAACAATGACTGTTTCTCAAAGGTGACCCATTTTACTTCTTGCTGCTGTTCGAGTGAAAAATCTTTATCTGCTATCACTCCTGAACAGTCATCCATCCTTAGATCGGCACGGTGGCGCAGCGGTAGAGTTGCTGCCTTACAGCGCCAGAGACCCGGGTTCGATCCTGACTACGGGTGCTGTCTGTACAGAGTTTGTACATTCTCCTCGTGACCCGCATAGGTTTTCTCTGGGTGCTACGGTTTCCTCCCACACTCCGAAGACGTGCAGGTTTGTAGGTTAATTGGCTTTGGTAAAAGTTGTAAATTGTCCCTAGCGTGTAGGATAGTGCTAGTGTCCAGGAATCGCTGGTTGGCGCGGACTCGGTGAGCCTAAGCGCCTGTTTCCGTACTTTATCACTAAATTAAACCAAACTAAACTTTGGGGAATACAAGCCAATTTGTGGAATGCAACCTGCCCGCAGATATGAACCCTTTTAATCGCAGTAGAAGCCATAGGGTTTTCAAGAACATATATTCCTTTAGATGTGAAAGCAAGACTTGAATGCAGTTATCCGCAGGTCCTCTGATTGGTGTGACTCTCTAAGCTGAGGGATCACCACCCCCACTCCTCCCCACCGTTGCTGGAATCCATCTTGATGTTCAACACCACACAAACTCCTTGACTGAACTGTGCATTAGGGTTCAGCTGCAGGAAGACCATGGTCATGATGTTATCGGTGTGTGAGTGGCCGCAGCTGTGATGACCATTGTTGATTCGCTTTTCCTCCTTACAGTACCTGGGTTTGTGGTCCTCGGAGCAAGTAAAGTTGAAGGTGATTGAAATGTTGTACAGCTGGACAGTGTGGCTACCAAATGAAATAAAAATCCGAGATGCCTATCAAATGTTGAAGAAGCAAGGTATGTAACGTGCTGCTGTGTTGTGTGCTGAGGCAGATAAGTATTTCCATTTCATAGTTCCTTTCATGACTATAATCAAGGAAGCATTTTTGAGGTCCGTCACTCTTCTGTGTAAGAAGCATAAGCATCAGTTTATGCACATCACCCTGTCACTTATAACTACAGGAGGAAAAGGTCTGTTTCACTGTGTTTAGTTTAGTTTAGTTTAGAGCTGCAGCATGGAAGCAGGCCCTTCAGCCCACCGAGTCCGTGCCGACCAGTGATCACCGTGGGGTGGGAGATTGCAACCTTCACGTGGTCCGCCCTGTTTCGACGAATGCAATCAACCTGACGTGCACAATCAAATAGAACAAGTTGTCCTACATCTTTAGGCTGTGCACGCCTTACGCAAGAAGAAGAAGAAGTGATCACCGTACTCTAGCACTATCCTACACACCAAGGACAACTTTTTTAGTATCTTTACCAAAGCCAATTAACCTACAAACCTGTACGTCTTCGGAGTGTGGGAAGAAACCGGAGCACCCGGGGAAAACCCACACAGTCACGGGGAGAACGTACAAGCTCCATTCAGGCAGCACCCGTAGTCAGGATCGAACGCGGGTCTCTGATGCTGTGAGGCAGCATCTCTACCGTTACGCCACTGTGCCACTCGAGTAAATACTGGCTAGATACCTACGAACAACTTTCCTATGGGGGAAAAGTGCCATTGGATCATGTAGGGTCCTCGTTTATCGTTTCATCAATAAGGATGGATCCTTCCACATCTGTGTAATATCAACCCCAATGAGGATTCTCTTATCCATTTAAAGAATCTTGTTCCACACCACCTACGCAATCTCCCCTGCAGACAGGCAAACATTCTGAGGTGGGTTTCCCAAGCAGCATGTATTACATGAAAAGCTGCAAGGAGTGTAACATGTTCTAAGTATCGCTCTAAAGTAAAAAGACGGAAGGAAAACCTTTTTTTTTAATTTTATCTTCCTTAGGTCTTATCAAGCAGGATCCCAAGTTACCGGATGTGAAACTTTTGCCACCACCTTCGCCAAGAGTGAAGAGCTCGCTTTTTGATGATGATGAGAAAGCAAAGGTAAAAAAGTCACGACTTTCATGTGTGGACAATCCCGATGCATCTTCATTCTGACCAAGTGTTTGACCAGCCCTGGCCTAGTTCTTAGCTTCACGACTGCTTTTAAACTCTGCCTGACTCCTCTCCCCAACTGTACCTGGTTAACATGGGTTTGGTGGACTGAACGGCCTGTTTCCATGTTGTATCTCCAAACTAAACTACCTCCCTTCTTTCTCTTCATTAATTTCAATCCCAATCTACAACCTTTTCCATTTCAGTCAGTCATCCCTCATGGCCACATTGGTTTAATTGATGACTACTCTTCCACTGAGTTTCTCTCTTTCTACTGAAGTAGAAGCCGTGTAGGTTTTCTAGCCATGGAGTTTGCTCCTCTGTTCAGAAGATCATTACTGATCCTGAGGCCCACCCGTTTGATGCACAATCACTGTATCCTGGAGCTTCCTTTGTGAGCATCTACAGACCCTTGGGACAGAGCAACCCAATGATTTGCAGACCACTGCGTAAAGGCAGTTCTCCTCTTTGCTGTAAATTCCTCGCGGCCATCTGTCTTGCTGAGATAACTTACTCTTCTCTAACTCTGGTCAATTTCTTACCCTTAGATGTAACTACGCCATCATTGGTGGCTACCTTGCTCTGCCAAGGGCCCAAGATCTGGAAATCCCTCCAGCTTTCTGGCTCCCTTTCCTTCTTTCACCCTCCCCTTAAAACCTACCTTTTTGTCCATCTGATTTACATGGTTTGCCATCTTTGTCCACTTGTAAAGCATCGTTACATATTGTGCCGTGCTTAGTGTACTTCATAGAAGAGTTATTGTTGTCAACATGAATGCAAAATGTTCTATTTGTAACCAGAAAATTGCCACTGCAGTGGTAATTGGCAAATCAAAAAAGCAATGTATAATTTGTTTTGTCCGTCAATGTACCTGTATTTTCATTGTACATGTCCACTACAATTTTCTGGCAACTGGTGGTCCGGCACCTCCTTTAATCCAGTCAAAATTACGAGAGTGCACTTGAAATCCTCCCCCGGAGATTCCCCCCAAAGATGTGGACAGGTGAGGTGGCCGATCTCAACCTCATTGGGACTTCCACAGCTGCTGGGTGGGTCTAATTTGCCCCCTGCAGCTGGGACTGGAACTCCAGCCTGGCCGGAGCTGGCAGATCCGTTCCAATAGCTAGCTTCCACGGTCGATCGACGGGTTGAATTTGCCCCCCTGCTGCCAGAACTCTGGAACTCCGGCCAGACCGGAGCCATCAGATCCGTTCCCATCGCTGACTTCCGAGGCTGACTTTGCAAGCCGGTATCTCGGCCCGCCAAGGCCGTGACCTCAGTTGGTCTGGCAAAATGGATAATCCAGTAACACTCTGGAACCAAGAGTGCTTGAAAATCAGTGCCTTTATCATGAATCCAGTCAAAATTACGACCTCTACCTTTACCTCACCATACTTGTGCATACAACAATAAACTCAATGACGTGATTTAATATCATTTATAAAAAAGGAGTGTGCAGAATATTAACCAGCAATCATTTTCTGCAAAATCCTGTTCCATAGCTCCTTGCAAGGCTTCTCAAAAGCAACCACCCAGAGGACTTGCAGGCTGCCAACAGGCTGATCAAGAATGTCTTCAGGGAGGTGAGTTCATTAAATTATCAGTCTGAAGAAGGGACTCGACCCGAAATGTCGCCTACTCCTTTTCTCTATAGTTGCTGCTTTTTCTCCATATATGCTGAGTTTCTCCAGCATTTTTTGTCTACTTTCGATTTTTCCAGCATCTGCAGTTCCTTCTTAATCATTAAATTATCCAGTAACTTTGAACTTCAATAAAACACATCCATGCAGGACCAGTGTGACTATCTGAATCCAGCAATAAAGGTCCCCACTGACCATATGAACCAGTAGTTAACCTTCTCAATGCTCTCCTTTAAAACAATAGTACGTACCTTTTTTTCCTTCAACCAGCAGACACATGTTCCTAATAGCCCCCTTTGACTAAGGCACAAAGTGCTGCAGGAACTCGGTGGGCAAGGCAACATCTGTGGAGGGAATGGACATCCAATCTTTTGTGTCGGGACCCTTCCTTACCACTTCGCCCTGCCTGAAGAAAAGTTCCGATACAAAACGTTGCTTGTCTATTCACTCTTCAGATGCTGCCTGACCCGTTGAGTTCCTCCAGGACTTTGTGCTTTGCTCCAAATTTCAGTGTCTATCAGATCAACTGCAACCTTCACAATGTGTTGACTAACTGAGGGACAGATAGCCAGCATTTCCCAATTTGCAGGCCACATCTTAGGAACTTGATTGAGTTTTTTGAGCAAGTGACATAAGTGATTGATTGGGAGGGTAGTGGATGTTGTCTCCATGGATTTTAGTAAGGCATTAAATAAAGTCCCTCATGGTAGGCTGATCCATTAGAATAAGATGCATGGGACCCACTGTCATTTCATCACGTGGATTTGGAACTGGCTTACTCATAGAAGAAAGAGTATTGGTGGAAGGGTGCTATTCTGGCGGGAGGTCTATGACCAGTGGTGTTTCACAGGGATCTGTGCTGGGACCACTGTTGTTTGTGTTATATATAAATGACTTGGATGTAAAAGTGGATGGGTTGGTAGGTAAGTTTGCAGATGACACCAGAATTGGTGAATGTGGATAGTGAGGAAGAATACAGTGCGATAAAGATAGGTTACAAATGTAGGTGGAGAAATGTCGGATGGAGTTCAATCAGTGCAAGGGCAAGGTGTTGCAGTTTGGGAGGTCGAGAGTAAGAAAAAAGTACACAATTAATGGCATGTCCCTTAGCAGCATTGATGTTCAGAGGAATCTTGGGGACCAAGTCCTTAGCTCCATGAAAGAGGCAAGATGGAGTGGTAAAGTAGGCATATGGTATGCATGTCTTTGTTTGTCTGGGAATCAAGTATAAGAGTCGTGAAGTCATGTTGCAGCTTTATATAACTTAGTTTGGGGGGGGGGGTGAGTAGTGTGGTGTGTAGTTCTGGTCTCCCATTACAGGAAGGATGTGGAGGCTTTGGGGAGGGTGCAGAATATGTTTATCAGAATGCTGCCTGGTTTAAACGCTACAGTATTAGCTATAAGGAGAAGTTGGACAAACTTAGATTGCTTTTTACTGGAACATTGGAGATTGAAGGGATACCTGATAGACAGGTGTAAAATTATGAGAGGCATAGATAGGGTAAACTATCAGAACCTCTTTCCCTTTTTCCAAGGACGTAAATGCCAGAGAGGTAGGGGGAGGAAAACATGAGATGTGGTGTGGAAAGGTGAGGAGGGAGATGGTGGGGGAAGGGAATGTGTGAGATTAAGGTGGTGGAGGAGGGGAGTGTCGGGAGGGAAGAGATGATGTCCATTTAGGTTGCATATTCTCAAACTGAAGATATTCACAGGACGAAGAGAAAGCTGAAAAAATCAGCAAGAGGATTCATGTCATTGAAGAAGTGACGAACAGCACCAAGCTACTGAATGAGATGCTGAGCATGTACCAAAGAGACGGCTTGCCCGAAAACCAGATGGAAATTATGAAGGTAACAACCTTTTGTAGATCCAAGCCCTTTGATTACAGACCTGCCTGTAACTCACTCCTGGATATGTATAGGCGTCTTACACATTGTTAGTGTGAGTGTGTGCACTGTACTACAGTAGGGTGTGCTGTCTCACTTGGCTCCCTGCTCTTTGTACACAGAACTTGTATCAGCGCTGTGAGAAACTGCGGCCGACTCTATTCCGACTTGCGAGTGACACTGTGGACAATGATGAGGCTTTGGGTAGGTATGTTGTTTCCTTGGTGGTGCACGGATGCATGTGGGATCCTGGGTGGCAGCTGATTAACAGAAGAAGGGGGTTCAATAGATGGGTTGATTTGTTTCTGGCCAGTCGTGTGTTTTGATGCCCGCGTAATACAGATTCCTTTCCGTGTCTCTGCAGCAGAGATTCTGCAAACCAACGATTCACTCGCTCTTGCAGTCACCTCGTACAAGAAGACAGTAGAGGCGCAAGAAATCGGAGTGGCCCCGCAAAGTCCAGCCAAAAAGGGTAATCATGGGCAGTGCACACTGCTCACCGTGATCGGCAGACCCCACCAGAGGCCCCTTGGCCAAAGTTTATTTTGCATGAGATTAAGGGCCAGATTAAGAGCTCAAAAGCAAAATATTAGAGATATTGGAAATTAAGAAATAAGTCAGAAAATACTGCAAATAGTGATGCCAGGCAGCATCTGTAGAGATAAGAAAATGTTCAGGTTTGTCACCGAGCATTGCCTTCGCTTCTGCTTTCTCCCTATCACAGAGTTCCCTTTCTGTTCTCCCCATCCCTTTCTTGACTTTGTATCTTAAAACCTTTTTACTTCTAATTGTCCGATAGTTCATTGACTTGAAACATTAACTCTGTTTCTCTCTACTCAGATCTACAGTTCTCCGACTAGTTTTACTGTCCTCCTGATTATATTTTACTCTTTGTATGCCTTGTTGTCACCTTCCCCTCAGCTAACAATGATCCATTCAACATTTCCCTTGACCATCGTCCCGTTTTATCTATCCTTTTCACACCTAACCCTTCCACATCTCTATGTCTTCCTCTCCTGACAGTCTGAAGAAGGGTCTTGACCAGAAATGTCACCCATTCCTTCTCTCCAGAAATGCTGCCTATCCCGCTGAGTTACTCCAGCATTTTGTGTCTATCTTTGGTGTAAACCAGCATCTACGGTTACTTCCTACACATGCAACATAAGTCTAGCAGTTTCTGTTTTTATTTTATATGGGGGAACGTCAGTTAATTAAAAGTTATTGAACGTGTTCACTTGGCCAGGCGGTGAAATATCCAGTGTCTCGGTGGGGTGATGTTCCTTGAGTTTCTGTTGATTTTGTTTGGAATAGTGGGGCAGGCTGCGGATAAAGCTACAGTGGGGAAATAGGGCTTGCATGAGTTAGGGTGTGTTGGTGGTGAGGAGGGTGGTGTTGGTTTAAAATAGGGATCACGTTATGAGTTTGAATTAACCTGTGATTTTTGGAATTCAGATTTGATCTCCATTATTCTAATTTCAGAAACGGCTTCACAGCTGACTGATTCAACTAATCTGGAGCTGGACTTTGGAAAACCTGGAACTGACCTGGGATTGGGCTCTGAGCACCAGTTGCCACATTGGCTGGATGAAGAACTGATGTCATTGGGTGGGTAACGTTTCCCAATGTCCTACCTCCTATAAGGGAAATGGTGTTTGGCCATCTGCAACCTTGATGTACCAGGGCTGAAGACGGACACAAAATGCTGGAGTTACTCAGTGGGTCAGGCAGCATCTCTGGAGAAAAGGAATAGTTGATGTTTCGGGTTGAGACCTTTCTTCAGACTGAGAGTCAGGGGGAGAGGGAAACTAGAGGTATGAGAAGCTACAGAACAAATCACAGCCGACACCGATGACTCAAGAAAGGTGGAGTCCACGGACCATTGTTGGATATGGAAAAGGTGATAACGAAGGGATACAACAGTAATACTAGCAAAGGTAGACAAAAATGCTGGAGAAACTCAGCGGGTGAGGCAGCATCTATGGAGCGAATGAAATAGGCAACGTTTTGGGTCGAAATCCTTCTTCAGAAGAAGGTTTTCGACCCGAAACGTTGCCTATTTCCTTCGCTCCATAGATGCTGCCTCACCCGCTGATTTTCTTCAGCATTTTTGTCTACCTGTCATCTATCCATGATCTCTTGAGATGCTGCCTGACCCACTGAGCTACTCCAGCACTTTGTGTCTTCTTTGGTAAACCAGCATCTGCAGTTCCTTGTTTCTACCAGGACGTTGATGTGTCTTTAACAGGAAACGTTAAACCCAAGTCTTCATTTGAGCTCTCTGAATGTTTTCTCACAAAAGCTGAGAAATTCAAGGGTTGATATTCTGAGATTTGAAATTGGCTCAAAGGTTTAGACAACCACATTGTGTACTTATTAACTCCTTTCTCTATTTTTTTGCATCTAGTACTTTATGAAATGAAAATTAATTTATTAGAAATGGAGATAGTTTCTTCTCTCTGGTTTAGTAAGGGGCGGCAGAGTAGCAATGTTACAACATTTTGAGATTTTAAAAATAAAGTCTGTAATTTATCCCATCAGATAAAGCATAAAAAGAAGTTTAATTTGACACCTAATTCACTTTCATATCTTCAGTATTAAAAAAGTTATGGCCATTTTCATACTCGGAAATTAGCATCTTGGTTCCCTATTGCTTTTCTATTGACTTAACACAAAAGCTGTGATCGAGGACAGTCAAAAGCCCATAACTTTCTTAAAAATTAAGAGAACTGAAAGAAATTTTCAGTTATTATAGATTGAAGCATTCTGAAACAAATATGAAACAATCTTACTTAGATGACATGAAATTAAAGCATATAATTAGTTAGTTACCTAATTGTAGCTAATTACTAAATTCAATTACTAGATCTAAACATCTATCAATTTCTTAAGAATAGATTAACATTTTTAAATAGCCTAAGTGTCCAAATAACATTCACACAAGAATTCTCAATATAACATAATTTTTCAATCTCATTGTCATGGATTTACAGGCCAAATGGAAGGAATTTAATGTTTAATACCTGTAAATTAATGGCCATTTAAATCATCTTGCGAGTGGGGTTTTCTGGAACGCAATCATTTGGAACGTTGATTTGCGGTGAATTTAACCCCGTATCGGCATAAAAAATTCTGCCGTTAGTTCGGGGAAAAGAATCACCGTTTCGCATTAAAAAATGTGAATTAAAGGCCTCTTAAGAAGCACTTTTATACAAAAAAATAAACTGCTTTCGTTTACCTGTCCCGTGCGTGAAATCCGTCCCCGTTGTCGGCATTGACGGCTTGCGAAGCTGATTTTAAAATAACTCCAGCGTTGACATTGACGATCGAATAAAAATAAAAAATACACAAAACGCCCGTCGGAACGATTTTTCAGCAAACGCTGGCACTCCAACGAAATATAATACAGGACAAGGTAGGAGAAACCCTCGTTTTAACCCCGCCTCCCCTCAAAGGCGCCAAAATCGCGCACACGGCCAGTGGCAGAATTGCAGCGCCGCTGAAGGTAAGTATTGTAACATACCTAGGCAGAGCGCTTCTCCCTGGCATCATTGCGAGTGTCCTTTGTGAGTGGCGGAGTGATGGAGTTCTTGACGATGATTAACTGGCACATTGCTCTTGCAGGTCTAAATGATTCCCCGTTGATGGAGCAAGCGGTGGGAGCAGTGAATCAGAATACTTCCCAGGTAAACAACAAGAAATTGGCAGCAGCAAAGGTTATTGCAGAAAATTAAAGCTGATGGTGGTAACATTTGGCGTAGGACACAGCTTGGCTGTCTGAGAGGAAATGGAGCGTTAGCATAATGGTGTCTGTAATGATATATGAGAGAGAGAGAAATACAGCATGGAAACAGACCCTTCGGCCCGTTGAATCCATGCCAACCATCAATCACATTGAACCCTGGTCTCTGGTGCTATAAGTCAGCAGCTCTAACTCACCACATCTCCCATGGCGCAGCGCTCTTTTGGACTACGTGATGCACTTGTGGATAATTTTTCTGGGCAGCACGCAAAACAAAGTTTTGCACTGTGTCTTAGTAATTGGCTGTCCATATAGGAGAGGATAAGATGGATTTTTTTCTTGGAGGACTGTTCAGTCTTTGGACCACTTCCTCAAAGACCGGTGGAAGGTGAAGTTGATGGCTTCTTGAAAACTAGTGGAATGAAGAATTACTGTGGGTAGACAAATGTAGAGTTCAGGTATCAATCAGATGAGACTCAATGTTGAAAAATGACAGAGCAGGCTCAAGGCTCTGAGTGTCTTGTTCCTGTATTCTTATATTCAAAATTGTATCCTTATAGTCTCCTTCTCTGGTGTGTGACCAATCACTTGAAGTTAGGCTGCTTCGAGAGTCTGGCAAGAAGTGTGGGAGAGTTTGTCTCATTTTGTAAGGATTGCGTACATCCACAACCAATTTCTCACCAGGCTTGTGATCCCATTGGAGTCAGAGAGCACAGAAGCTTTGGCCCAACCTCCTCTGGCAACTCGTTCCATATACGCACCACTGATCCATTAATCCCATTTATCCAGCAGTGTGAATTGTATAAAGTCTGTGTGCACCGCTGACTGAACTGACGCATGTGTTCCAGGAAGCAAATTCAGATGTGAATGCACCAAGTGGAGGTGGGACTAGAGACTTGGATGGCTTGGACCTATTGGGCTCAACGTTGATGGAACAGTTGCTTGGCCAGCAGACTCGGGCAGTACAGTGGTGAGTGGCAGCAGCTATTTCAGTGTCTGAATTCCATTGTCCCTTGTGTCATACAGCCTCTGTACTCCTGCTGTTTTGTTTTCATAGCCAAGTAAAAGATATTTTCAGTGAGCAAGGCATCAGGAAAGTGAGTAAGGAACTTCTTCTGTTTGTCTAGGGACCAGCCTCGTTACAAACCCACGCTGAAGGAGCTGCAGAACCAGGCTGTGGCTAATCCACTTCTTCCCACTTTGGACCAAGGTTCTCCCGCTGTCTCTGCTCAGCTTGTGGCACCAACTCCCGGCTCTCAATACACAGTGCCATCCTCGGGAACACCGGAGATGATCCAGACTTCTCCCTCCAACCTACCGCACCAGGTGTCTGTATCACCCGCTCCACAAGAGCCCTTCGAGGATACCGACGAACTCTCCTGGAAGACTCTGTTTGTGCCTTTGGGGAGCATTCAGACTAGTAGGTGCAACAGTATTGCTATAATCCATTTAGCGTTGGAGCAAGTGTTCCCATCCAACATTGGAGAGAGATTTACAAGTCTCTTGAGCTTTGAAGTTGGGGGAGAAGTTGGTCAGAGGTGTGAAGGAAGGAGGAGGGTGATTGTCAGCAGTGAGAGATGAATTCATGGAGCCGTACAAAGATACAGAAAAGAAATAGGTCATTGTTCACCAAGGTCACAATATCGACCACCCATTTACATTAAACCTGCATTAATTCAAACTTTGTTTATTCTCACTGCATTCTCATGAACTCCCCCCAAATGGTCCCCAGCCCAGTTCTGGATTGCCAAGGCTAGTTTTACTAAAAAAAAAAGCAAAGAAAGGCAGGGAATTTGAATTTTAAAAAATGGAAATCAAAATGCATGTTCAGAATTGGGAAAAAATACTGCCTTTGTGTGTTTGGGTTTTGCTCTATGTTGATGATTTTACCGCTGCCCTGGGCGATTGGTAACTCGGTGAGGAGCACACCAAGTCCCTGGTTATCTCTATCGTCTCCATGGTGCAGTTGGAATCACTTTCTTCCACTGTTAATCCCACAGCTCATAGCGAAGCTCTGTGGGGTCTCGGGTCCTTCTACTGCTGAACATTGAGGGGCAGAGTCCGATGGAACAACCTCAAACGAGAAGGGGGGGCCATATGAGTGACATGTTTAAAGATAGGTGCAAAGATTACTGAACATGACACAATTGAATGAATTAACACTGACAATGTGTGAAGAGTTTTTGCAGCTTTTTGTTTTGTATATATTTAAACTAATTCTGAATAGTTAATTTTTGTAAAATAAAATCACACAGGTCATATACCGCCTGTCACAGCCTTTGACAGAAATGGCTTCCAGGTCCTCTTTCACTTTGCCAAAGCCTCACCCTCCAGGAGGCCAGACCTGTTGGTTGTTGTCATTTCCCTGCTGAGCTCATCGCCAACACCAATAAAAGACATCATTTTCCAAGCTGCTGCACCAAAGGTAAGGTTTCTCGCTGGGGTATTTTGGTCCACGGGTGTGCTAAGGTGTTAATAATCGTGTGTGATTTGAATAGCTTTATCCAAGCTTAACTTGTGAAAATGTGGCTCCTCCGTGCATAGTGTCCCAGGCAAGGTCTCCTGTACAGTGATGACTCCTGGTGTTGTAAAAGTGGCTTGTTGGTGAACTCAGAGCTCTGGTTGTGTGTTTGTTTCCAGGTGATGAGGGTGAAGCTGCAGCCTGCTTCTGGCACGGAGCTTCCTTCATTCAATCCCCTCGTACCACCTCCTCTCATCTCACAGGTCATGCTCCTTGCCAATCCTCAGAAGGTAAAGGATAACTCATCTTGCTTTCAATCTGTAAAATAACTGCTCTGGAAGTTATATAGAATAGTTCAGCAGAGGAATGGGCCCTTTGGCCCACAATGTTTTGTGCCAACCATGATGCCTAGTTACCCTGATCGCATCTATCTGATCTATATCCCTCTGTACAGTCTAGGCAGTCAACTTTATGCCTCTCGTCATTTTATATATTTCTATCACAAGGTTTCTTCTATTCCATAATTTCTTTACATTTCTTTAAATCACCTCCCACCTATTGATGCAAGTGGTCCCCAGGTTACGGCAGGCTTCTGTTCCTGAGAACCATTTGTAACTCGAACTGTTCGTATATGTTGGAAACGAACAAAAACAGTATGGGGGGTAGGATTAAAGAAAATCTGTGATGGGGGAGCGAGCAGGCGCAGGATGAGCGGCCGCTAGCCGGCCTCAGTGAGTGAGTCTGCTCAGCGCTCCCGGCTCTGCTTGTGGGGGGGGTGGTCGGGAAGGGAAAGAAAGCAAATAGTAATGTCCCATTACCACCCGGCAGAAGATGCCTACAGCAACAGAGCAGCTGACAAATTCATCGCCGGTCTCCCAAATGCTCATTCGTATGAAGGGACTGTCCATAGTTTGGTGTTTGTAACCTCAAGAGGACCTGTGACATAATTACCAAGTTGGCTGAGTAGCAGGCAACAGAGCATTATGGTGAATGGTTGCTTATTGAATATGAAGAAGGTGAATAGTGGTGTTCTCCAGAGATCGGTGTCAGGACCATTTGATGTTGATCAATGTCTTAAATCATGGGAATACAATAGAGTTTATAAATTTGTGGAAGACACAAAACTTGTCAAAGCTGTGAAATGCAAACAGGATAGGAAGAAACAGGAGAGGCATTATAGAATAAAAGATATTATTCTAAAAGGGACCCGGTGTATGGGTATATATGACATTGAAAGAGAAAGGGCAGGTGGAGAAAGTAGGCATATACAATTCTGGACATTTATCAATAGAGGTATTAACTACTAAAATTAGAAAGTCATGCTTAATTTTTACAAAACATTGGTCCAGTATCAACTGGAGTGTTGTGTTCAGTTCAGGCATTCGATGTGAAAGTATTAGAGAGGGTCCAAAAAGATTCATGAAAATGGTTCTTGGAATGACGGACTACTGTTAAAACAATAGTTTTGAAGGACTGCGACCATTTTCTTAAAAGAGATGGGTGAGAGATTTCGACAGAGTGGATGGGGGGAGGCTGTTCTTGCTAGTCTAGAGATCATGACTAAGACAAAGGGGAAAGAGGAAAAATCTTTTATGCAATGTCTGGTTGGAATGGAATGTGCTGCCTGCAATTGTGGTGGAGGCAGGTTCCATGGCACAAATTACATGAAAATTATGTGGAGAATTTTGTAAAGCTAAGGCGAAGAGACTGGAGGAGAACTTAATGAGTTGCTCTAGTAGTGAGCTGGCATGGCCAGGATAGGCCACGTAGCCAACTCTCGTTCCAAACTCTAAGATGCAAAGTTTTAACAGTTTTTGTTCCTCTGAAGAATTGGGTTAATTCATCTTGATTTATTTTTTCATTATGTACAATTTCCTTTATTCTGAAAGAACGCAAACTGGTTTTCTTAGAAGAAAATATTAGCAAACAGAGCTTAATCAAAGTGAAATGTGCTTGTGCTGATGGAATAGAGCCATTTCCATTAGAGTGTACTCTGGGTGCCAAGGTCAGTTGACTACTGAGGTCAAATGACTGTAGGTGTTGCCAATTCTGAGTCATTAAACTTTGGAGATACAGCATGGAACAGGCCCTACATCCCACTGAGTCCACGCTGACCAGCGATCGCCCTGTACACTAGCACTCCACTGCACAGACTCCGTAGAGAGCACCCATAGTCAGGATCGTACCCGGGTCTCTGGCGCTGTAAGGTAGCAACTCTACCGCTGCGCCACTGTTCAGCCCAGTCGAGTGGGAGGTTTGTCATATGACTTCCAACCACTGTGTCTTGCCCTCCTATTTTTGGCGACTAGATGTGTACATCTTCATGATGCCCTTTACACACCCATTGTTCCATCTTCTTGACATATTGTTTCCGATATTCACTGGTCCATCCTGATGGTCCGCTTTGTGCTATACTAATTGGTTGGTCCCTACTGTGTCAAACCTTTCCCGTTCAATTGGACAATGTGTCTATTGCATTTTTTCCACCTGGTCAGACAATCAAATAAGCATTCAAAACAAATGAAATAACCAAATGTCATTGGTGCCCCTGTCATTTTTCCTGCTGATTCATCATAAAGTTGGAGAAACCAATTACTCATTTCTGGACATGCCAGCTCAGTCCTGGGAAGCTGGCAACCTTGGATTTGGATATGGATTTGTTAATTTATGTTGTTTGCTCTTTGCTTGGCTTCAGGAGAAGGTTCGCTTGCGTTACAAGCTGCACTACTCCTTGGCTGAACGGCCCTTCACAGAGATTGGCGAAGTTACTGAGTTCCCAGCCGTGGAGACCTGGTCTAATCTCTGAGGACTGAGAGAGATTCAAGTAAAGGAGGGTGAGAGAAGACACAGCACCTATGGCAGATTGACACCGTACCCCACATGTCCAAGCACCAAGGATCATCATCATCTGTTTTAGTGAAGTGCGACAGAATTCTCATGAATTGTATTGGATCCCATTTTACGAGCAGAAACCATTGGGATGGTGGACGTTGGAGTTTGCAGGGTGGGACCAAATTTTGCTAAATTACAATTTTTACCCCAATTTCTATAATATTGCTGGCTGGAACAGAAGAATTGTCCAGATAATTAAGGCCTATTTATAGTTTATATCAACCAGCACAACTGTCCTTGCCCTCTTTACATGCCGTCAGCCCAACGGCAATATTGTTTTTAATCTGTGTGGTTCACTGTGTGAGGTGTGATTTGCTCATGTATTGGAGGGGACTTCAAGGTAAGAAGCCTTCCAACATATAGTTTGCCAATGGCAACAGAGCAGATGCTTTTTACTCCAGCGGTGCTTGCATTTCCTGACAACTAGCATTGGGATGTTACAATTGGCGCAGTGGTAAGTTGCAGAGTTCTGCTCAAATGTTCACTGCATTTTCTTTGCGCCATCCCTTAACTGTGCAGAAAATGCAAGTGGTGGACACAAGTGGGATTAATGGAAGTGTTGGAGGCTCTGTGTTTGGGGTGGTAACGAAGAACTCTTCATCTTCACGATAAGCACAATCACTTAGATCTAGAATAGGGCAATCAGGAGAAACACATCCATTGGAAGGGAATCACATTTTATTTCTGGCTCCAAGTGCCAGAATTGACCCACTCAACCCACAAGACTCCCCAACTCTTCACTGTAGCTGGCAGTTTGCACACACAGCTGTGCATGTAGTGATGACCTAAAAGAAGGTAATGTGGATTTGGAGGGAATAGGGAAATCCACATGGCTGTTCAACCCCTCAAACATACTGCAACTACTTGTCTTTGGCAGATGATTAGCTGAAAGTAGTGCAGTAATGGCAGGCAGCATGTCACTTAGAGGTCTGTGCACACTCACTATGGTCGAGTTTGGTCACCTGTGTGACGGTGACACCTAGAGACTCAAAATCAGTATTACAACAGTTTCTAAAATACTCACAAGGGTTACAGATCAAAAATATTGACCATCTCCTTTCACAGATACTTTGTGAAAAGTTTTTTTCCCCCAGCATTTCCTGCGGTTTTTGTTTCAGATTTCAAGCATTTGCAGTTTTTTATTTTTTATTTAAAACGCACACTGGTCAATTGTTCATTTTGGACACCGATTAATTTTCTCAGAGTGTGCCTTATTCAGTGTGCAGGAGAAAGTAATAGCCTTCCCTAGAATCTAAATAAAAAGGTACTCCAGGTCTGATAGTATTTACCATTGTCTTAACTGAAGAAATTATCTTTCTGTCAGAATATTTTAAAGTATTCTGAGAATACTACACAGTTTGTTCAGAGTGGAGAACTAATAAGCAAGTTAATGAAGTAAATACGAGAAGAGAAAATAGTCGTGGAAATATAATTCAAATATCTATATTTTTTGTAATATTTGATAAAATAATGCAACCTTCAAACTTTGGGCCCATATTGACCATGACTTTCCTATCTATATTATATAATATTCTTATGAATAGAGATACTTTCCAACTGATGTATGGGAAGTATGAGCCTGGTACTTAACTGAGATTTACATCTTATAATACCTATCATTCCCCTTTAGCAATATCCCAAAGCATTTTACAGCCAATAATAGATTTGGCCACACTATTGTAATGGGTAAATGAGGTGGTTAGTTCATGGGTAGCAAGCACTGACAAGCAGCAATGTGCAAATGACCAAGTAATCTGATGTAGAAATGTTGACTGAGCCACAAGTATTAGCCAGAAGAGCAAGGATAATGCCACTGTAATAGCCTTACAGGATCTTTTAAAATCAGGCGAGAAGGTAGTCAAGACTTCATTTAAAACTTCATTTGAAAGGCTGCGCCACCAATAGAGCACAACAAGAGTGTTGCCTGTGATTTTTGTGCTTGGGTATCCAGAGTGGAACTTGGAACATTTTGATTCAGCGGTGAAACCAGCTGATTAATGAATAAAGCCCAACAAGGTCATCTTCTGCTCCTCTGAAATATCTTGAGATTTTACTGCATTGAAGGCAATTTGAGTGCAAGTTGTAAACAGTATGGGTATATGCTCCTTCTGTTGATGATATGTGGGCAAAGACCTAGATAATGCACTTTAAGTTATGTGAACTGTTAATTTGCCATACTAGTCTCAAAAGTTATAGATTTTTTGTGCAGTAAAATAAATAATTTAAATTTCTCTGCTTTTCTGTACTTAGTACCTCAGGTTTCGTCTCCATGACCTTTGATCAAGCAGTTTTAAACTCCCTGCTTTGTGTCCAAAAACAAAGAGCTGGGCTGATCACATGACTGTTTCCACATCCCACTGTTCGATTCAGCAAAGAACCCAAAGCCATCTCAAATAATAGTCCAGAACATGTTGCCTGAGGCTCAGAGGAAGATTCAATTCCACCTTTCAAAAGAGACCTGGTTAATTTTTGAAAATGAATTATTTGTAGGGAGATGTTTGGGGAATGGGGCATTTTGGACAGTCTTTTCAAAGGTGGATTTTGTGCAACAGGTGACCACCTCCTTGCGGTCAATCTGTGAATTTGGAACCATAGAGACTTCAATTGCCAGGCTTGAGGCCATTCTAATGGAGGCAAGAGGGGTAGATATCAGTGACCATTTTCTCACATCCTCTGGAAATCAAGGAAAAGGTAAGTAACCTAACTCCAACTGAATCTTCCTCCTGAGCAAATTCCATAACCAACATCCTGTGCACCCATATTTTGGGATGACATCCCCAATTCAGTTACTGGTACTTGTTAGATTATAAGTGTCCAACTCAAAGGCTCCATACATGTCCACGTCATCTGTACAATGGCAAGTGCTATCGACAAGGGTGGTATGGTGGCGCAGCAGTAAAGATACTGCCTTACAGAGCCAGAATTCCCAGCTTTAATCCTGACTTTAGGTGCTGTCTATATGGAGGTTGTTTATTTGTTCTCCCTGTGACCGTGTGAGTTTTCCCAAAATTAACACAGGGTGGAATAGGAACACAAAATGCAATAACTTGCTTATAACTATTCCATTTGTGGATTCTTCAGTGCTGCTAAGACCATTGGCAATCCAAAGACGGATTCTATTGAGAGCCAAGAATGGAGGAGAGCTTATCAGGAAAGAGAGGCAGTCGATGTCTGCTGGAGGAGCACTTTGAAGAATTCCTCATCAAAACTTATGTCTGACACACAGAGGTCCTTAACTTCAGCAGCACACCATTGAATCCAGTCTCACCACTATCCCAAACTGAGAAGAAATTTAAAAACTCATGTCAACTAAAAAATAACAAGGCTGCTGGAGCAGAGAAATTCTGAAACATAGTGGAGAGTGTCAGGCGCAAGTTGTGAAAGAACACTCACGATGCGTAGAGAATGTAGAGAAACAAGTTTATTTATTAGCAAGTCTGCAGAGTTGGGTGTCTCCCCTGTCAAGACACACCGAGGATCGGGATGACTTCCATCTTTATACATTTAATGGGTATCATTGTCACACCCTCATCCCTCCCCATTGTGCTTCTTCCAATCATAACATAAAGCCCACATTCCCACGAGAACGTCCTGGAACGTCCACCCGACGTCATAGACACCTCCCATATCATGCATCGCATGTGCATTTAAATGAGACATCTTGTCATAGTGGGTGTGTGTACATATTCATGCAAGTTCATTGCCCATGCGCACTGAGTGTTTCTTCTGACCTTTACCCTAGTTCTATGCTGGGCTGTTGCTATCTTCTCTGTTCTCATCCTTGAAAATACACCATTTGTACCTTGTTCTTTACTCCCCTTATTCTCCGTTCTATACTCCCTACTATACTCCCTACTAGACAATGGGTTCTTGTCTAAATCAACTATACCTATTAACCCATTCCTCACAATCCACACTTTTTCTTTTGCTACGCAACCTTTGATTTAGACTATCTGCCCGTTCTCTAATGCTAGCAGCAGAATCTTCGCCTCCTTATCTTCCTCTCGCTGGTCATACTGTGTTTTAAATTCGATAGACAGGGAGGTGAGACCTGCTAGGGCTCTCGATACTGACCCATCAGGAGCAGTGTTGTTGGGGATGAAGGTGCAACATTGTTCCCCAAACATTACACACACCCCTCCCTTCTCAGCCAGTAGCATGTCTAAGGCCATGCGATTTTGCCACGCCATTAGGCTGGTATCTGTCAGTTGTTCCGCTAATCCTTCAACCGCATCTCGAGTGTAATTTATAAAGCGTTGTTGATTGTAGTATAGGTAGTTGATCCAGTCCACATTTTTATTAAGTGTGGACCACCAGAAGAGTATGGACTCAAAGCCCGCAGCTATCTGGTTTCTGGCTTTGAATTCATCGGGTACCCCTCTTGGCACCCCTATCGCATCTATATATATGTGTGTGTGGAAGGGGCTGTCCTTCGGCCCTTTGTATTGTTGTTGCTAGCCGGGAATAGGTAATGATAACTCTGGCAGGTCGCATCCTTTGGTAGGATGGGATTCGTGAATAGCTGTAGTATACATGACATAGCCCCAGGTGTCCTATCCCAATTCAAGGGAAATGGTTCTGGAACCAGCTGAGGCTTAGCTCCGGCACAGGCGTAGCAATTGGTGTGTTGCATACACCTGGCCGTGTACATCATCCAGGCAAGCCAGGTGTTGGCTCCCTTCCCTCCTGTAGGTATTCCCTCCTCATATAATTGCCTTAATTCTGTTTCTCCTGCTACTATCATTATCTTCAAATCCTTAGGCTCATTCTCCCTGTTCTATCTGCACATCCTTCCACTTTCCTGCATTTGAACACTCTGTATGCTTACATAGTTGGGTAACCACCCAACACACAACCCACCAACACGAAATCTTCATTTTTCCCGCGGGTTCTTGTTAAATATTAAAGTCAATGGTTCCTCTCCTTTGCGCACAGTCCACGGGCTGATATTGTTTGGTGGGGCCTCCACAGGACCCTTAAATCGGCTTGCGTGTGTCCACCCTTTTTCTTTT
This sequence comes from Malacoraja senta, assembly GCA_038087875.1. NCBI lineage: Eukaryota > Metazoa > Chordata > Chondrichthyes > Rajiformes > Rajidae > Malacoraja > Malacoraja senta. The sequence continues at coordinate 70,049,718 of CM075981.1, forward strand.
GTTCGTACTGCTGTCTCGGTGATTAGTAACACCAGGTAGGGTCCAGTCCACTTAGGTTGCAGCTTTTCTTCCTTCCATGATGTTACAAGATCCCAGTCCCCCGCTTTCACAGAATGGATTGGAAGTCGAGATGGGGACTCTGTGCCAGCAGCCCCTTGGTTCTTAATTCTGTAATAGAACGAGATACTGCCAGTAAATAGTTCCTTAGGAATACATCATTCCCTTGTATTTGTTGGGACCCCTTCTATCGTTCCTAAATAATAAAGACCTAACTTGTTCAACCTTTCTCTGTGTCTTAGTTGCTGAAACCCAGTCAACATTCTAATTGATCTCCTCTGTACTCTCTCTATTTTGTTGACATCCTTCCTATAATTATACCTACCAAAATTATACACCATACTCCACAATTGACCTCACCAATACCTTGTACAATTTAACATTACAACCCAACTTCTATACACAATGCTCTGATTTATAAAGGCCAACACACCAAAATCTTTCTTTACCATCCTATCTTCATGAAATTCCACCTTCAGGGAACCATGCACAGTTATTCCTAGATCCCTCTATTCAACTTCATTCCTCAATTCACAATCATTTACCATGTACATTCAATTTTGATTTGTCCTGCCAAGATGTATCATCTCATACTTATCAACATTAAACCCATCTGTCATGTTTCAACCCATTCTTCCAAATGACCTAAATCTCTCTGTACACTTTTTAAAATTTACTTCATTATTCACAACACCACCTATCTTAGTATCATCTACATACTTATTAATCTATTTTACCACACCAACATCCAGATTATTGATTCACATGACAAACAACAGTGGACCCAACACACATCCCCGAGGTACCCTTCTAGTCACTGACCTCCAACCTGACAAACATCCATCCACCATTGCTCTCTGACATCTCCCATACAGCCACTTTTTAATCCATCTTGCTATTCCTTACTAACCCTTCTCAACCAACCTTATTTCCTTATTGAACCTTGTCAAAGGCCTTACTGAAGTTCATCTAGTCAACATCCATCACTTTACCCTCATCAATTTCCCTAATAACCTTTTTAAAAAATTCAAGATTAGTCAAACATCACAATCACAAATCCATGCTAATTCTTCCTAATCCTACCCTATTTATCCAAATTCTTATATATTGTCTTAAGTATGCTTTCCATTATTTTGCCCACCACTGATGTCAAACAACGTTCTTGTTCAAATTCTACTTTTTTCTCACATCTCTTGTCCTCCTGTTCACTTACCTCAGGGCTATTATCTATTCATACCTGCGGGACAGCCCTCAGGTATTATTGAAATGGTACCAGGTATATCAACCTTCTACCTGAACATCGGTCGGTAGTTTAGAAAACTCATACATACACCTTGTCTTCAGGTTTAAAGGGTCCTTCCTCCTGGTCCACCTCCAACAGCTTTTACTTTACCTGTTCATAAATAGACTTGTATATCATAATTAACTGTTTCACATACTTTTAAAATTCTATATTTAACTGTTCCAAACTCGGTCTCTTTGTAGGGACCTCTCCATTGTGCCACCTGCTCGGTTAGTTTGCATGCAACATCTCTTCAGTGCCAATGGCAGGGCATCGATCCAATTCAACTTTGTAATTAAACAAATCTTATTTATATTAACCTTCAATGTTCCATTTATTCTTTCCACCATGCCTGTGACTGCAGGTGTTACATACCCAAATGTGTATTTTACTCTAAGGGTCTCTATCGCCAACTTAGCTACTCCCTAAATAAAAACAATCCGTTGTCAAAGCTGATTTCTGTAGGTCTACCAAACCTCTTAATTACCTTATTCATCATAAACGACACTACAGGGCATACCTAATCTAGTCTGAACTATATCTTGCCTTTTCCCGAGGTTACATTCTGAAGTATTCTGTCCTACATTCTGAAGTATTTTTTTTTTTTAATCTCTCTCTCTCTCTCACATCGCTCTCTCTCTCTCTCTCTCTTACATCGCTTGTTACTTATGGAACAATATCAACAAATCCTCCTTTAAATCCCTTTCTCTCTTGGGGACCCCAGTCCTGTTAGGGCTTATATCCAGATTAATTTCACTCCTGATAGGACTTTTTGAGGAAACGTACCCCAAAGACATTCATTATTGGCATGTAATTCTCTGGCCCTGCTTGGTTCCGTCATAGGACTCACTTAGGTCCATTGTTTATTGACAACAACTGCTCCTGCTGGTTTGCAAGTCTTTTTCCTATCTCTGCGATATTTCTCGACCGCAGAGACCAACTGTTCGCTGAATCTGCTTGACTTTAAGAAGAATGACGTCCACCACAGTAGTTCATAATATAATGTTCATCAATCAACTCTCCACCTTTTCAGCTGTTTTTCCAGATAGGCTGCTGGATTACATTGTCTGAGGGCCTGCCATGCCCTCTGCCTGTTCATAATATAATGTTCATCAATCAACTCTCCACCTTTTCAGAGCTGGTTTTCCAGATAGGCTATTTGCCTTTCCTTCTGTATCTCCCCTTGTTCCTTGGGGTTCCTCTTAAGTGGGTAACATTGTCTGAGGGTCTGCCATACCCTCTGCCTGACTGTGTCAAACAGTATGCCATTGCTTGTTACATTGTTCGTATCAGTTTATACCATCCATCTTCAGTTCTGTCACTTTAGTGGTTCCTATCACTTTTACCAACAGTGCCTTCAAATCTTCCATGATCAATAATCGTCCCACGTTCTCCTCCTCCAAAGCCCTAATCCATTTCCTCCCCCATCAGGGATATAGGGTGAGGTATTTTTTTAGCCCTTTCAGTTTATGGGTGCCCCAAGGGATAATCCGTGTCTGTCCTTCTCTTTTCTCTTTAAAGCAGTCTCATCACTTTATCCCAATGCTTCCAACTTTAATCCTTTCTGGTATGCCTTCTTTCTAATTCTAAACTCAATTTCTTGCTTCTCAAATATTCTAGCCTCCTTGCAAAAATCTTCCACTGACTCCTCCTGCTTTATTACTTTCACGCCTGTCGTTTTCCTACTTCTGTTATCTTCTAACTGCCTCTCTCTCCTTTCTTTCTAAACTTGAATGTTTACCAATTAACTTATTTCCAATTATTTCAATCCATATTCACCACTATTTTAAATGTCCAATTCCTAGCACTAGTAACAATTTTCCAAATTATCTTTACTGACTAGAAATCTAAAAGTATCAGAAAAACCAAAAGCTGGTTTCACAACTTCCCCTTCTTACGAGGATACAAACATTAATCGTTATCTTACAGCTGTTCGGCGCCTTTCACCATGACCTGATTTATTTAAAGGAACATACACCTACCTCCAGTGAACATTTTTGATTTTAATAAAACTTACTTACTTACTCTTATACAATAAACAAAATAATTATCACAAATATAAACTTCCTCTTTCATTCCAAACCGGTTTTTACACACAAATCACATTCGTTCCATTCTTACTTCAATAAATGCAACATCTTTTACATGTATTAAAACTCAATATAACAGAATCAAATCATTTTTGTCTTCCAATTCCCTGGGTATTTCTCTGCCCCCAGAGGCTCAATCATTTTTGTCCTCCAATCCCTGGGTATTTCTCTGCCCCCAGAGGCTCAGCATTCGCCCCAACGGACTATCAGGCAGAATGCTGGGGTCGGGCTTACCGCCCTTCCCCTCCCTTGTGGGCTTTCCGTTTTCATTGCCCATCCTCCCGATCGGAATTTCCCCCCCGATCTGTTTACCCCCGATCTGTTTACCCCAGATCTATTTTCCCGCCTTTTCTGCCTTGCCCGTACAGACCCCTGAATTCTTCAGGGCGGTATCCACAAGGTCTTATTTAATCGCCCGAGTAGTACTTAATAGTCAGTTTTCTTACCCGGGTCTTGTGCACAAGAATCACTCGATTTGGCTCCTTCGCGAATTTCCCCCCGATCTTCCTCCGGATCGGAACTCCCACTTGTTTCTCTAATCTCTGGTCCTGGATATCACTCGCTCAAACCGCTGACGACAATCTAGGGGTCTGGGACCGTTGAAATCAACGGGGTGCACCGTCCCTTCTTCCGTATACTGTCGCCAGCTGGCCGGAGTGGGGATCCCGAGGACGAGCCCCCAAGCTGTCAGGCGCAAGTTGTGAAAGAACACTCACGATGCGTAGAGAATGTAGAGAAACAAGTTTATTTATTAGCAAGTCTGCAGAGTTGGGTGTCTCCCCTGTCAAGACACACCGAGGATCGGGATGACTTCCATCTTTATACATTTAATGGGTATCATTGTCACACCCTCATCCCTCCCCATTGTGCTTCTTCCAATCATAACATAAAGCCCACATTCCCACGAGAACGTCCTGGAACGTCCACCCGACGTCATAGACACCTCCCATATCATGCATCGCATGTGCATTTAAATGAGACATCTTGTCATAGTGGGTGTGTGTACATATTCATGTAAGTTCATTGCCCATGCGCACTGAGTGTTTCTTCTGACCTTTACCCTAGTTCTATGCTGGGCTGTTGCTATCTTCTCTGTTCTCATCCTTGAAAAGACACCATTTGTACCTTGTTCTTTACTCCCCTTATTCTCCGTTCTATACTCCCTACTAGACAATGGGTTCTTGTCTAAATCAACTATACCTATTAACCCATTCCTCACAGAGAGGAACTCGGATATACATGCCCACATCTGGGAAGAGTTCTCTATTTCTCCCTCCCCCACCCCAGTTTCACTGTCCTCCTGATTAACTTTACTGTTTGTATGCCTCTGTCACCTTTCCCTCAGCCATCAATGCAACATTGTACATTTCCTTGAGCATTGTCTGCTTTGATCTGTCCTTTTCACACCTTACATTCTCTTTGTACCCTTCTATATCTCTAGTTTTCCTCTCCCCTGACTCTGTCTGATGAAAGGTCTCGACCCGAAACGTCACCAGAGATGCTGCCTGTCCTGCCGAGTTACTCCAACTTTTTGTGTTTTATCTTCTCTATAGAAAAGATGTTAAGCTGGAAAGAGTGCAGAGAAGAAATTTTACAAGGATATTGCCAGGACGATAGTGACAGGTTGGGCGGGACTTGGACTTTATTTCTTGGAGCAGAGGATGATGAGGTGATCTTATGGAGATGTATAAGATCACAAGGGGAATAGATCGGGTAGATGCATAGAGCCTTTTACCCAGTGGGGGAATCAAGTCAGAGGGCATAGGTTTCAGGTGAGAGGAGATAGACAATAAGAATCTGAGGGGCAACTTTTTCACACACGGGGTGGTGGGTATATGGAACGAGCTGCCAGAGGAGGTAGTTGAGGCAGCTACTACAGCAACATTTAAAATACATTTGGACAGGAATATGGATAGGAAAGGTATAGAGGGATAGCTGCCAAACACGAGCAGGTGGGACTAATGTAGATGGGGCGTATTGGTCTGCACGGGAAAGCTGTATGACTATGACTGGATAAATGCGAGGTTATCCATTTTGGTGGCAAAAACAGGAAAGCAGACTATTTTCTAAATGGTGGCCGACTAGGAAAAGGGGAGATGCAGCGAGACCTGGGTGTCATGGTACACCAGTCATTGAAAGTAGGCATGCAGGTGCAGCAGGCAGTGAAGAAAGCGAATGGTATGTTAGCTTTCATAGCAAAAGGATTTGAGTATAGGAGCAGGGAGGTTCTACTGCAGTTGTACAGGGTCTTGGTGAGACCACACCTGGAGTATTGCGTACAGTTTTGGTCTCCAAATCTGAGGAAGGACATTATTGCCATAGAGGGAGTGCAGAGAAGGTTCACCAGACTGATTCCTGGGATGTCAGGATTGTCTTATGAAGAAAGACTGGATAGACTTGGTTTATACTCTCTAGAATTTAGGAGATTGAGAGGGGATCTTATAGAAACTTACAAAATTCTTAAGGGGTTGGACAGGCTAGATGCAGGAAGATTGCTCCCGATGTTGGGGAAGTCCAGGAGAAGGGGTCACAGCTTAAGGATAAGGGGGAAATCCTTTAAAACCGAGATGAGAACTTTTTTCACACAGAGTGGTGAATCTCTGGAACTCTCTGCCACAGAGGGTAGTCGAGGCCAGTTCATTGGCTATATTTAAGAGGGAGCTAGATGTGGCCCTTGTGGCTAAAGGGATCAGAGGGTATGGAGAGAAGGCAGGTACGGGATACTGAGTTGGATGATCAGCCATGATCATATTGAATGGCGGTGCAGGCTTGAAGGGCCGAATGGCCTACTGCACCTAATTTCTATGTTTCTATGTTTCTATGACTGCTTTGAATTATCAATGAAGGTGGCTCCAGTGCACCATCATCTGACTGATTGAGGAAACGTGCATCCAGAAAAGAAACAACAGAAAATACTTCAACATAGTGGCCCACGTTTTAGGCTCATAGATATGGAAAACAATGGAAACAAATCAGGCTGTACACAAGACTGGAGGCCAAGTCAATGGATATTTTTAAGGCATAGATTCTTGATTAGTACGGGTGTCAGTGTCAGGGGTTATGGGGAGAAGGCAGGAGAATGGGGTTGGGCGGGAGAGATAGATCAGCCACGATTGATGGCGGAGTTGCCGATGCCCCGAATGGACTAACTCTGCTCCTATAACTTATGAACATCTTTAGAACCACCTAGCATCCACTGACCATAATCACTAATTACTGCAATCGTACCCTAACATTTAATTCCCCTCACAAAGCATTTCGCTGGCTTCAATGGCGTCCTTTGCCAACAGTACCATCGTTGCCTGTGGGACTAAAACATCCAACACGCCCTCACCAAGATGGCGGCCGGGAGGTCCCACCGGACACTTTACGACGGTTGTCGTTTCGCGACGGCAGCTGGACCCACGGATCCAGTTTCCGCCTGTGTGGCAGCAGGTCCACGGCCGCCTTGTCTCCGCCGTCCGTGTGGGATCCGGGGAGGAGGAGGAGCGTGTACAGGCCGTGTTAAAGTAAGCTCAGATAACATAACATAGGGAAGTTGCCGAGCCGGGGCTGCCGTCTCCTGGCCTGATATTGGGGCTCAGGGTCGCCGACACCTGTACCGCCCCCCCTCATCCATCATTCCCCGCTCCCCCGTGGGATGTCTCACCTCGCCCCCCCCCCCCCCCCCCCCCCCAATTCACTCCACCTTTCTTCACCTCCACCTGGGCTCTCCTTCCTCATCTATCCTTGGGCTGTCTCCCCCCCCCCCCCATTATAAGATCATGTGATATGAGCAGAATTTGTCCATCATGTCTACTCAGCCATTCAATCACGGCTGATCTCTCTCTTCCTCCTAACCCCATACTCTTGCCTTCTCCCCATAACCTCTGACACCTTCCTGCCCCCCAAGCCTGCCCCTGCCCCCCTCCCTGAAAGCTTGCCACCCCCCTCTTCAAGCCTGCCATCCCCCTCCCCCTCAGCCTGCCATCTCCCTCCCACCCCCCCGCAAGGCTGCCACCCCCAGGCGTCCCTTCCCCCCAAGGAACCCACCCCAGGCTGCCCAGCCTACCCCCCCCCGCCCCCCCAGCCACCAAGCCACCCGTAGGCTGCCCCCTCCAGGCTGCCCATACCCCATACCCCATCTACACCTCAGCAACTAGCTGAGTGGTAGTGAAATCGAGTCCCCAGCCATAGCACCAGCACGCAGTGCAGGCAGAGGCGAGGGAGTGCTGAGATGTCGCAGCACTCTTTCAGATGAGCTCT
>CM075981.1:70057591-70137735 GCA_038087875.1 Malacoraja senta
TATGAGAGAGAAGCGAGTGTTACCAAACTTCTGAATTCACTGGGGTGGAACCCTCTCCAAAACAGATGTAAAGCTCACCGTTTGACCTGTTTCTACAAAATGTTAAATGGTCAGCTCGACAGAGATACACCAAACCCAAACCTATTGGGAGCAGACAAGGGCATTCGATCCAATTTGAGATACCAGCTACCAAGACAGATGTGTACAGCAATTCATTCTTTCCCCGCACAATTAAAGCATGGAGTAGTCTTCACCCTACCATAGTTACTCAACCAGATGCAACAAAATTTAAGGTAGCCTTTCTTCTCCAAGAATACTTTTTTGATTAAGTCCACCCTTCGCCACCTCCAGTTTAAATTCCATTTGGAATATTTTGGAGGACCAAGAACCATGAACTATAGAGGCCAATTACAACCGGTACATCTTTGGAATGTGGGACGAAACTGGAGCACCCAGAGGAAACCTGCGTGGTCACAGGGAAACTGTGCCCACCACACACAGACAGTACCCGAGGTCAGGATTAAACCCGGGTCTCTGGCAATGTGAGATACCAGCTGTGCCACCCTAAGGATAAAATGTCACCTTGACAGCCATTGAACTTTTAAAAAAAATGTTAAGAGGATAAATTTAGAAAGGTAATTTATCTGCAATTGTGACTGAAAAACTTTTAGATCCTAATAAATCCCATCTGGTTTGCTAGTGCTCTGGAATGGAAACCTGGCATCCTAAATGGGTACAGGAGTAAAATACATAAGAACATAATAACAATAAGCAGGAGCGGGCTGTGTCAAGGTGATGTCTGATGATCTATATCAGTGACAGTTTTATGACGGTCCCTCTATCCCTTAGTTCTCTTAATAGCAATAACAGTGATCTGTTTTGAACGCATTTAGTGATCAAACCTATGCATCCCTCATGTCTTGTAAATTGCAAGACAACTCTATTTGGGTGAATGATCTAAACAAAGGGAAAATAAAAAAAAGATGCAGCATCCCTGGAGAAAATGGATAGGTGACGTTTTGGGTGAGGACTTCAGACTGAGTCTGATTGCGGAAATCAACACTGCTTACAATCTATATATAACTAAAAGTCTCATTATGTATGTATGTATGTTCCCGAAATACAGCCAAAACGGTACACGCTGGTACAACAATTTTTGGGGCGCCTTACTCACCATTCGCCTGCCGTGTGCAGTATCAAGTTTTGTTATATTTTACAAAGTAAATCACTTTATAAACTTTAATTAACTTTATACTGTGAATGGGACAAGTTTCAACGAGGCAGTCGCGCCTGCGCAGTTGGTGGAGGGTTGCCGGGCCCGGCGGCGGCGCACCCAGAAGGAATGAAGAGACGGAATTTGAAATAACCGAACTTCTCGAGGATCTCTGGCGTCACAACGGGGACCCAACGGGTCCATGGGTCATCTCGTGCTTTCTATTTTTGTGTTATCACCACACTGAGATGATGAGATAGAACATCACTCATACTCACTTTCCTTTTGCAAGTCCTTTTATCATTTCCTGCGTGTTTAAGTCCTAACTGTTTCTTGTTGCTCAGACAATTTCTTACCCAGGTCAGTAAATTGGCTGTCCGTGTTCTCCAGAGATGCTGCCTGTCCCGCTGAGTTACTCCGGCACTTTGTCTTTTTTATTTGTAAACCAGTGCCTGCAGTTCCTTTCGTCTACTCTCAGTAAATTGGCTTCAGTGCCTTGAACTTGCTTAATACTTTGTTGTGGGGAACTTTATCAAATGTTTGTGAAAGTCCATTTAAATAGCATTAGCTGCCAATTACTTTAGTCGCTGTTTCATTTAGGATAATCAGAGATTTAGTACCTTTCTCTTGGAGGGTCATATACAATAATGTCTTCAAGCCCCTGGAGTGAGGCTTGAACACTCAACCTGCCGATTTGGAGGCTCAAAGTCTAACCGCTGAGCCATGATGTATGAACTGTAATTGGCAAAAGACTTTGAGCACAGAAGCCGTTGGCATGGTATCCAAAACACATGAACTACCACAAAAAAATACTTGGCCAAGCAAAAGGGTTGCTTTGGAGAGGAAGGTAGATAATTAGTTTAAGAAAGAACTGCATGTGAGTGAGAAAGGAATAGAAGGATGCATTGCTCAACCGAGACAATGAGACCTCTTCAGTCATAAACCTAGCGCAGACTACTTGAGCTAAATTAATTTTCAATGTCACACTTATTATAAATAGTATATGCTATGATAATGATCCAAAATTGATTTGTTATTTACTATTATCACCCACAAGGTAATGGGGAGAAGGCAGGTGAATGGGGTTAGGAGGGAGAGATAGATCAGCCATGATTGAATGGCGCAGTAGACTTGATGGGCTGAAGGCTTAATTCTACTCCTGTTCCTTATGATCTTATGACAATTATCTGACTAAAGATTTAACACTGAATTAATTATTTACATTTCTTTGTAATCATTGTTCTTGCAAAATTGGGTCTAACTGTTCTTTTTTGGATCCTGATTTTGTTACCAGTGCCTAAATCTTTCTGTTGAGCAGGTCTTCAGGAACCCTTACGAGATTGTTACAGTGCTGCAGATTCAAACACTGGGGGCCATCGTTCCATCAATCCCTGTCTGCCTCAGCACAGCGATAGAGAAGGCGAGCCAGGAGGACAAGCTGCATGTGCTGCTGGATCTCCATGACAGCACCGTTCACTTTGCCAAGGGTCTGGAGGTAGCAATGTTACCACACCTGGGTATGTTGGCACAGCAGAAGGAAGAAATAGCAGAGATGATGGAGGATATTTATACAGGGTATAGCACTAGTTAAGTTTGCACTTGGAACTAAAAGACCACCAGAGACATGGGCTAGAAAAAACATTATTTTGGTATAAATCAGGATAAAGAAAGGAGAGCAGGCGCATTCACTCCCTTGAGTCTAAACAGCCATTCAGTGTGGTCATGGCTTATTATCTAATTCCAATTTGCCTCATCCCTTGATTCCTATAGTTCCGTAAATCTACCACCGACTTGAATGTACTCAACTAATGTCCATCAACTCCCTCTCAGGCTGAGGATTCCAAAGAGTTATTTGTTCTTCGAGTTAAGAAAATGTTACTCACCTCAATCACAAATAGTTGGTCTGTCATTCTGAGACGATGCAGCTTGTTTCAAACATTCTAAATAATAGCTTCCATTTTGTTGCAGTAAACTCCAAATTGGAAACCATGGGCTGGCATGAGTGTAAAAGAGAAAGGAGGATTATAGATACTGAATCTTCACGGTGACATTAACCACCAGCTTTTCTGACTTCCTATGGTCCATGTGGCGGCACGGTGGTGCAGAGGTGGATTTGCTGCATTACAGCGCCAGAGACCTGGGTGTGATCCTGACTACGGGTGCTGTCTGTAACCACGTGGATTTTCCCTGGGTGCTCCAATTTCCTCCCACACTCCAAAGACGAACAGGTTTTGTAGGTTAATTTGGCTTCGGTAAAAATTGAAAATTGTCCCTAGTGTGTAGCATACTGCTAGTGTACGGGGATCCCTGGTCGGACTCGGTGGGCCGAAGGGCCTGTTTCCGTGCTGTATCTCCACTAAAATAAACAAAATTGTAGAGCATGGAAGTGGACCTTTCAGCACACTTAATCCACAATAACCATCAAGCACCCTTCACACTGTACTAACACAAATCCAGTTTTATTCTCCCCACATTCCCATCAACATTTCCCAGATTCTACCCTCACCTCCTAGGGTAATTTTACAGTGGTCAATTGACCAACCAACCTGCACACCTTTGGGATTTCCTTCCAATCTGGCTGACGAATTGAACGCAATTTGGGTCTTGCTCACACAGTTATAGGCAAAACTAACATGACAAGGTATTGGCACGGATTCCCGGTTCTGGCAAATTGTTGCAAGTCTTTAAACTATGCTTAATTTTCATTGATTTGTAGGTGAAACCAACCTGGTGAAAGTTACAGAACTAGTTGCAGCTATCCATAGTCCTTATGTGCCATATCAGCTGCAGTATGGTGACCTCGAGGGCTCAAACCTGCTCATCCAGATCAGTGCAATCCCTCTGGTAAGATCTGTACTGCATTCTGTAGGGGGGGGGGGGGGTGATTGTGTTACGAAAATGCGATAAGAATATGGATGTACGGATTTGCTTTGTAAAATACGGATTTTTAAGAAATCGGCCCGTCTTCCTGTTTCATTTTGTTGCTTAAAAAATGCAAGGATATAAAAAGTCATACTGCAACTCTAAAAATTATAGCAGATTGAATCTATTAGTATTTTAAATTTTAAGATCTGGATGATTATTTTTGTAAGCTTTGATCTGCCTGTCCCGCTACAGGTTTAAACAGCGTTGTCAGTTTAGCGCGTGGGAATTTAAACGAACAGGACTATGGGTTCTAATTATAGCGCTACCAGCTGGAGCACTTTTGCCTTTACACATTGCGTTATGGACTTTACAGACTGTTCGGGGAGGGAGTGAGAGGGAGGGAGGGAATAAGAGAGGGAGGGAGAGAGGAAGAGGGAGGGAAAGAGAGCGAGGGAGGGAGAGGGAGGCTTCCAAAATGGCTTCTACATCATAATCTGGTGCTAAAACCAGGAAGCAGCCATTCAAACAGAAGTATACAAAAATATGGCAATGAATGCACTGTCAAGTAAGGTGCGTAGAAGACATGTCAGTTGGCAAAGTTATGCATTCTTGTACTCTTACATGGGTATGACCGCACATAAAAACAAAACAAAATTCAGCAAAATGGCACCGCGTAATAATACTGATTTCCTCAGCAAAATACTGATTTTCAGTACTAGAATACTGAAATGCTCTGACAAAACTTGGCAGCTCTGTTACAGGCAAAGGAATTGTGCACAAGGGGAAAGGGTGCATGATCAAAATGGGCCAAGAAATAAAGAAAGGAGGAGGAGTATTAGTATGCTGAACAGCCTCAGCCTTTGAGCTATTTTTTCATTCATTGTAAATTTTATCTAGAATCTACGAGGAATAACATCCATTTAATTTAGTTGGTAAATATATACTGGAAAAGATTGGACGTCAATCAATCAATCAATCAATCAAGCACTTTATTCATCCCCAAGGGGCAATTTAAAAGGGCGCATTACAGTAGCTTTTTAAAAAAAAAGAAAGGGACACAAACGTAACGAAAACACAAACATTCAAAGCTACTCTCTGCACCGACCGGTCGACCGCACGAGCAGTGACCCGGCAAGGACGTATCCACTATGTGCTCTTTTCAGCAATGCCAGTCTTTCTGACAATGCGTAATTATAATATTGTAATGTAGATTTTACATTGCAAAGCTGGACAGGGCACACATCAATTCCAGCCTCCCCAACAGCCCACATCCACAGTGATTTGCCTGCACACCACAACAGATCCTTGCACTCCATCCTGGAATATCTGGACAACAAGGACACCTATATGTCAGACTCCTATTTATTGACTATAGCTCTGCTTTCAAAACTATCATGTCCACCAAATGTGCCTCCAAATTCCTAGGTCTCAGCAAACCTTCTGCAACTGGATCCTTCACTTCCAGACCCATAGATTGCAATCAGGATAGTTGAGAAAACACCCTGCTTGATAACACCGGTGCCCCACAACGTTGCGTTCACTGTCCCTACTGTACAACCTCTACACTTGCAACTGCATGGACAAATGTTTTTCTAACTCCATTTACAAGTTTGTTATTGACACCACCATAAAGAGCCAGAACTGAAACAATGATGAGCATTATAGCATGGTGTCAAGAAAACAGCCTCTCCCCCTGTCTTAGGACAACAAAGGAGCTGGTCATCAACTCAGTTTGTATCTGATGTGAAAATCAAGAACTGTTTGTGCTGGTCCAACCACATTAATTAGAAAGGACACCAGCGCCTCTGCTTATTCAGAAGGCTCAGGAGATGTCTCCAATGTTTCTTACCAATTTCTACACATGCACCATAGTATCGTATCAGGATGCATCACAGATTGGTCTCAATGAAATTGCAGATAATTGTGAACGCAGCCCTGTCCGTCTCACAAACTAGCCTCACCATTCATTTACTTCATCTGTACTTCGTGCTGCCTCGGGAATGCAGCCAACATAATAGGAATAGGAATACTTTATTGTCACATGTGACTAAGCACAGTGAGATTCTTTGCTTGTATACACAATACCACCAAGGATGACTCACACCCTGGTCCTCATTATTGAGGTCTGAGGTTCCCATCTGCTTTAACGTGGTATATATATGCCTCAACGACTATCGACCAGTGGCACTAACGTCCGTGGTGATGAAGTGCTTTGAGAGGTTGGTTATGGTGCATATCAACTCCTACCTCAACAAGAACCTCGAACCATTACAGTTTGCATACCGTCACAACAGGTCAACGGAGGATGCGATCTCACTGGCTCTCCACTCCGCACTGGACCACTTGGACAATAAAAACACTTACGTCAGGCTGTTGTTTATAGACTACAGCCCAGCATTCAATACTATCATCGCCTCGAAGGTGGTTACGAAGCTCAAGGAACTGGGTCTCTGCGCATCCCTCGACTTCCTCATCCACAGACCACAGTCTGTTCAATTTGGCAGAAATACTTCTTCCTCATTAACAATCAGTATGGGAGCACCTCCAGGCTGTGTGCTCAGCCCCCTGCTCTACTCACTTTATACCTATGACTGTGTAGCCGGACACAGTGCGAACTCTATCTTCAAGTTCGCCGACGACACCACCGTTGTTGGACGAATTACAGATTGGTGATGAGTCAGAGTATAGAAGTGAGTTTGACTGATTGACCAAATGGTGCAAGCACAACAACCTAGCTCTTAAATACCTGTAAAACCAATAAACTGATTGTGGACTTTGGGAAAGGAAAGATGAGGACCCACAATCCTGTTTATATCAACTGTTGGTGGTGTGGAGAGAGTAAAAAAACGTCAAATTCCTGGGCGTGCATACTTCCGAAGATCTTTCCTGGACCCAGCACACTGATGCAATTATCAATAAAGCACATCAATGCCTCTACTTCCTGAGAAGATTACATAGATTCGGTATGTCAGACAGGATTCTCTTGAACTTCTACTGGTGTACAGTAGAGAGCATATTGACTGGTTGCATCATGGCCTGGTTCGGCAACTTGAACGCCCAGGAGCGAAAAGACTGCAAAAAGTTGTGAACATCATCGGCTCTGACCTCCCCACCATCGAAGGGATTTATCGTAGTCACTGCCTCAAAAGGCAACCAACATCATCAGAGACCCACACCATCCTGGCAACACATTCATTTCACCCCTGCCATCGGGAAGAAGGTACAGGAGCCTGAAAACTGTGACGTTCAGGAACAGCTTCTTCCCTACAGCCATCATGCTATTAAACACTACAACCTCAAATAAGCTCTGAACTTGAATAGACTATTATTATTATTATTATTGCACTACTATTGTTTTTTGAGTATGTGTGTATGTATATATATGTATATGTGTGTGTACTTGTGGATATGTGTATATACACATTGAACTTTTTTTCCTCTCGTTTATTATATTGTTTACAGTGTACTATGTTTACATATTCTGTTGTGCTGCAGCAAGTAAGAATTTCATTGTTCTATATGGGATACATGACAATAAAACACTCTTAATTCTTGACTCTTCTCCCCTATGGCTGGTCTGCAGGACAGAATGTACAAAAGCTTGAAAGTATGTACCTCCAGATGCAAGAATAGCTTCTTACCCTCTGTTGCAGACTCTTGAATGGACTCTTCATATGCTCAGGATGTAATTTCCAATCTTCCAATCTACCTTGTTATGGCCTTGAATTTTATTTTTAGTTGTAAACTATATTCTGCACTTGATTTATTAATTTTCTCTTTTTCATTTCCTGATGTGTATGGTATGATTTACCTCGAGGACATGCAAAACAAGGTTTTTCTCAGTAGATATGACAATAATAAACCAATACAAATTTTTGTATAGGCTGTGTGTCTGTGGTCCTGAGAGGATTTCATTTTTCTTATGTTACAATGAAAGCCTCGGGGTTACATTGACAAGCGTTAACATTAGGGCACGGCACTGTGTCTGTGTGGAGCAGATTAGGAACAGCATGGACCTTTCATCTTGATGGAGTGCTTGGCGGAAAGGCAGGTTGGGTGAGCTTTTTGCAATTTGAGAGGAAAGGAATGATCAGAATAGTAGGGTTTGCGATGATATAGGACAGAACCGGTTTACGTCCCTTTGCACAACACAACTGCTGGTTTGAAAGAACACTCCTTCATTACAACGTGTTCCAATCCTTTACACTAGACTTTACTATAGACTTTAAGAGATACCGCATGGAAACGGGTCCTTCAAGTCCTGCCAACCAGCGATCACGCCATACAGTAACGCTATCGTACACACTCGGGACAATTTACAAGTTACAGAAGCCAATCAACCTTCAAACCTATATGTCTTGGGAGTGTGGGAGGAAACCAGAGCACCTCGAGAAAACCCACACCTCGAGAACGTACAAACTCTGTACAGACTGCTCCGTAGTCAGGATCGACCCTGGGTCTATGGCATTGTAAGGAAACAACTCTACCGGAGCGCCACTGTGCCGCCCTCCAATGTTGTAACAAGCTTGTGAGCGTATCTTGCTTTGCTAATGACTCCCTTTTGTTTGCCTTTATCTTTAGGAGCGTGGAGAGCTGATTGACTCTGTACAGGAGCTCAGTCAGTCGGTAAATAAAGTCTTCAGCCTGGCTGGGAGCGGAGTGGATAGATGTGTGAAATTGACTGATGGGCTTGCATTTTGTGGCTTGCTTAAAGCTCTCAAGGGTCTCTTCTCAAAGTGAGTTCCCTTCTGTTTTCTTAAGACCACACACTGTTTTGTTGACCGATGACCATATATTACCGTGTCATATGGTGACCATGCATTGCTCTCTCGGTGACCATGCATTGCTCTCTCATCCACAGTTGTGTTGGATGCATTATGGTACGGTCGCCGGTTGCTTTTTAAACATCGCACTTCTGCTTTGGATGCTGCATTACACATTCCAGCAGGCACTTTCCAGGACAGAATACAGACTGGATATCCAAGGGATTATAGCTGCATCTTTCTCCATGTTGGTTTGCTCCAGTGCTGATCTCTGATTTTTACCCATCAATTTTCCATTCAGATGGAGTAAGCACTTGGATCATCACTCTACTTGTCCCCACATAAGAGCATTAACTATGAAGTTCCATCTGGTGATGTAGTCGTATGGGACGAAATGTGTGCTGACTATCTGAATTAGCCATATGTAGTATGGTGAGGAGGTTATAATGCAGGATCCCCTGTGTTCAGTGATTGGAGTACAACTGTTTTGTGGTCTGCTCTTGGCTGATATTTCACTCTGCTCTAGGTATGTTGCTGACTTCGCCAGTACTCTACAGTCCATCCGCAAGAAATGCAAACTGGAGGAAATTGCCAATGGATCCTTATTCCAGGAAGACTGGACTGCCTTCCAAAACTCTATCAGGTGATGGCCCAGTGAGCCAAAGAGAACTGGAGTTACACTTGCAATCTCACCTCACTCCATTACTGCATTTCCAGCTCCTTGCTGGCAATGCAGCTTTATTCATATTCCTGACTGGGAGACTACAGTATGTGCCATCGTGCAACTAACTCTCCTCTCATCCGATGGGCAATGTAATTAATTTGTAGCTGAAAGTGAGCCTTCATTATAACATTCCTTTCTTCACCTTCCCCAGCCCCTTTCCTGCCTCACAGCTGGGATCAAGTTTTATATCAACATTCTATTCTGTAGAAGAGTAGCAGAGTCAAGGTTTTGTGTCAGGGACCCTTCACAAGAACTGGATACAAATGTGGAGGCAAGGGGATTTTTAAGCAACGTGAAAGGGGAGGGATAGAGAAAACAGAGGAAATGTCTAATAAGGTGCAGACTAAAACTATCAATGAGTCTGAAGAAGGGTCTCGACCTGAAACGTCACCCATTCCTTCTCTCCAGAGATGTTGCCTGTCCCGCTGAGTTACTCCAGCATTTTCTGTTTATCTTCGGTTTAAACCAGCATCTGCAGTTCGTTCCTACACAGGAGCAATGTAATGTTGCCTTTAAAATGTGGCAGTTTCCAGCATCGATGTTAATTCAACATTGGCAATGTTTTGCTACCTCCTGAATGCTTCTAGATTTTGTTTGTTTCAGATTTCTAGCATTCATAGTTTTTTTTTGTTCCATTTTCCTCTCCACTACCTCTGTTCACTCCTTTTTACTCCTTTGATCTGAAAATGAATCAGATCATTCAGTATCATAGTTGTTCCTGAGTTGTATTTTTGTCTTTATGTCCAAGAGTCAATGGTTCAGTGGTAGTTTATTGTCATATGTACCTAGGTACAGTGAAATTCTCTTTTTGCATATAGTTCAGTAACATTCTTATGATACGTAGGTGCAATCATACTCGAGTACAAGTGTATAAGAATAGTAGATTACACTGAGTCAGTACACAAGTCGCCATGTTTCTGGTGCCAACAAGTCGCAATAGTTCAAGTTCAAAGCTGTTAAAAATGTCAGTCTTGACTTGGCCATAAAGGTTCTTTGCCCTGGCGGCGGCAGCACTGGGTTGGAGTTGCAGGGCCTGGCCGGTCTAGATATTATTATCGATTCCCTCCAACGCTGCTCCGAGCGGTTGCAGGCCACGTCCAATCCGTGTGGCTGCTTGGAACGGTGCCTCATCTAATTGATCCCAGGCCTCGCAACGGCCCTCTCTACCAAAGCAACGATCCGGGCACATCGACTCCCAAATGCGCCATCCCTCGCCTCACGCTGCAACCCTTCAGCCTTCGTGCCCCAGAGCACCTCCCACGGCCAGCCCACTTACCGACAGCAATCCTTTCCTCTGTCCGCCACCCGCGCCATTTTGAAGTGATTATTTCCTAAACCAAGTAAGGTACACAGATCATCCTGTTCTTGCTGAACTAGGCTGGCTCCCATGTCTTAATTTGAACATCCACATCCTCAGGAATTTTTCTCTCCCCATCTCTAATTTTGTCTTGCCCGTATCTTTGCTATATCTTGATTCCTCTCTTTCTATTTTTTTGCACATGCATAAATTTAATAACTCCACATTAATGGCCATGCCATCAACTACGAAGATCTTTATTCTGGATTTCCCTCCTGGACTGCACTGCTGTGCCACTCCATTTCTTGAATCTATAATTCTTGTTCCATATTCTTCCTCATATAACAAACAGCCAGTCTGACATGAAAGGTTAAGAAAATATATATTTCTTGATAAAAATATACCCCAAGCACGCACTTTCCATGTTTTTGATGCAATGGGGTGTGATCAGTCTTTGCAGTTCACCACGGACTGGCCCTGTAGTGGAATTGCTTGTAGAGGGGGAGAGATCTGCTACAATTACTAGTATTGATATTTGTCCCAAATATATTGGAAGCTCTTTCCAATCTCACAGCAGGCGACATGCATTATTGGTGTGAACACTTCCTGAGAATGCTATCTGATATTTTGGTTTCTTTTTTTCTAATTGCATCATTTTAATTTTAGAATTATAGCAACCTGCGGCGAACTATTGCGACAGTTTGCAGACTTTGAACAGCAGCTGTCGAACAGGTCAGTTGTGAGCAGTACATGTATATTTCCATTATGGGCAACCAAGGGTCTGTTACCACAATGACTCTAGTTACGGGTGGAATGGAAGCCACTGAATCTAATAGAAACATAGAAAATAGGTGCAGGAGTAGGCCATTCGGCCCATCGAGCCTACACCGCCATTCAATATGATCATGGCTGATCATCCAACTCAGTATCCTGTAACTGCCTTCTCTCCATACCCCCTGATCCCTCTAGCCACATCTAACTCCCTCTTAAATATAGCCAATGAACTGGCCTCAACTACTTTCTGTGGCAGAGAATTCCACAGATTCACCACTCTCTGTGTGAGAAAACAAATTCTCACCTCGGTCCTAAAAGACTTCCCCCTTATCCTTAAACTGTGACCCTTTGTTCTGGACTTCCCCAACATCGGGAACAATCTTCTTGCATCTAGCCTGTCCAACCCCTTAAGAATTTTGTAAGTTTCTATAAGATCCCCCCTCAATCTTCTAAATTCTAGCGAGTGCAAGCCGAGTCTATCCAGTCTTTCTTCATATGAAAGTCCTGCCATCCCAGGAATCAGTCTGGTGAACCTTCTCTGTACTCCCTCTATGGCAAGAATGTCTTTCCTCAGATTAGGAGACCAAAACTGTATGCAATACTCCAGGTGTGGTCTCACCAAGGCCCTGTACAACTGCAGTAGAACCTCCCTGCTCCTATACTCAAATCCTTTTGCTATGAATGCTAACATACCATTCGCTTTCTTCACTGCCTGCTGCACTTGCATGCCTACTTTCAATGACTGGTGTATCATGACACCCAGGTCTCGTTGCATCCCCTTTTCCTAATGTGGAGGAAGTGGCATTATTATGATACTAAGGCTGGTTATAGAGAGGTGTGTGTCACGATGTGTTACTGCATCCCACTGCCTTACTCAGTGCAGACCACTGAACTTTTGAAATACTGACAAAGTATTGCCACTACTTTCCTGACCATCAGTTTACATGTAGCAAGTGGTAACATATAATGTATGATACTGATCCGTTTCAATAACATGGTCACTAAAATCTGCACTTCTGACAGTTCAGCATTCTCTCAATACACTAACAATAAATCAACCAGGTCAAATCTCTGGAATTGGGTTTGCACACATAATATTTATGACTTGAAAGTGGGAGTGCTGCCATGTGATCTACAGATAAAATATTTTTTTGGTAAAGTTCCATTAGAATGTGGAATTTTCTTTGCACAAAATATTAGTCATAGTCAAACAGCGTGGAAGCATGCTCATCGGCCCAACTTGCCCACACAGACCAACCTGCCCCATCTACACTAGTCCCACTTGCCTGTGTTTGGCCCAATTCCCTCTAAACCTATCCTATCCATGATAGACACAAAAAGCTGGAGTAACTCAGTGGGACAGGCAGCATCTCTGGAAAAAAGGAATGGGTGACGTTTTGGGTCCGAAGAAGGGTCTCGACCTGAAACGTCACCCTTCTCTCCCGAGATGTTGCCTGTCTTGCTGAGTTACTCCAGCTTTTTGTGTCTGTCTTCGGTTTAAACCAGCATCTGCAGTTTCTTCCTACACTATCCTATCCATGTACCTGTCTAAATGTTTCTTAAACATTGCAATAGCGCCTTACATTTCCGCCCCCCCTCACCTTAAACCTATGTCCTCTGGTTCTCGATTTCCCTACTCTGGGCAAGAGACTGTGAGTTTACCCGATCTATTCCTAAGAGTCTCTGTGCGTTTACCCGATCCATTCCTATTGTTAAATTAAAATCTGTGAATTTATCGAAAGAAGATTGTTTAATAAAACATGTAAGGTGAATGGAATTCATATTTGAAGTTAATGTAGACATAAACAGAGGCAGAAATCTTCCAATGCCCAGTGGTTATTTCATCGTTCTTTATATGGAAGTTGTGAAATGGGCCATAGATATTATTCCCAACATCATTGATGACTTGACGGATTTAAGCTAGGTTGTGAGCAATTTTCCAATCCTCCGAAATCTCTGTTGCAGAATACTCTCCACTGCAGGGAAATATTTATCGGAATCGTACAGTCCACGTAGCTTGACCGGTATACAAGAAACGAGCTGCTCTGACAAAAAATCCTCTGCTAAGAATTGCTGGCAAGAATATAATTACTTACTGAAGGGAAATCCGAGTGAATATGCCAGTCTATTGGAAATGCTTTACACATTGAAGGTAAGGCTGCAGAGCAGAACAGAAGGGAATGCAATCGAAGGCAGATCAATTGTCTTTAAGAAGGTTAAATGTGCACTTCCTGTGGTCAAGTGGTCATGCCAAGTTTCTCCCCTACTTTGCAGGAAAAAGGAACAGGAAACTTTAACCTGCTGTCGGAGCCTCGAGCAGCTCTGGCCCGGCTCAACCAACAGGCACATCAGCTGGCCTTTGACTCTGTGTTCCTCCGCATCAAGCAGCAGCTCGCACAGATCCCTAGGATGGAGGTGAGATGGGAGCGGAGTATTGTTCAGCCCATTGATGCTGATTTCTCACTCCTCAATTGGGTGAGGTGATTGGGATCTATGACTGAGGAGTGTTTGTAATCATAGTTTGCCCTGTTGGGGTCTAACTTCCTAAATTAGAAAACTCAAAGACGTTCAGTAGATGTAGCAGAGTTTATGGGGGAAGAAATGAAGGCAATAATTCAAGCTGATTTCTGGTAAAACTTTGATGTGTCATATTCATTTACATAAATACATAGAAAATAGGTGCAGGAGTAGGCCATTCGGCCCTTCGAGCCTGCACCGCCATTCAATATGATCATGGCTGATCATCCAACTCAGTATCCCGTACCTGCCTTCTCTCCATACCCCCTGATCCCTTTAGCCACAAGGGCCACATCTAACTCCCTCTTAAATATAGCCAATGAACTGGCCTCAACTACCCTCTGTGGCAGAGAGTTCCAGAGATTCACCACTCTCTGTGTGAAAAAGTTTTTTCTCATCTCGGTCTTAAAGGATTTCCCCCTTATCCTTAAGCTGTGACCCCTTGTCCTGGACTTCCCCAACATCGGGAACAATCTTCCTGCATCTAGCCTGTCCAACCCCATAAGAATTTTGTACGTTTCTATAAGATCCCCTCTCAATCTCCTAAATTCTAGCGAGTATAAGCCAAGTCTATCCAGTCTTTCTTCATATGAAAGACCTGACATCCCAGGAATCAGTCTGGTGAACCTTCTCTGAACTCCCTCTATGGCTATAATGTCCTTCCTCAGATTTGGAGACCAAAACTGTACGCAATACTCCAGGTGTGGTCTCACCAAGACCCTGTACAACTGCAGTAGAACCTCCCTGCTCCTATACTCAAATCCTTTTGCTATGAAAGCTAACATACCATTCGCTTTCTTCACTGCCTGCTGCACCTGCATGCCTACTTTCAATGACTGGTGTACCATGACACCCAGGTCTCGCTGCATCTCCCCTTTTCCTAATCGGCCACCATTTAGATAATAGTCTACTTTCCTGTTTTTGCCACCAAAGTGGATAACCTCACATTTATCCACATTATACTGCATCTGCCAAACATTTGCCCACTCACTCAGCCTATCCAAGTCACCTTGCAGTCTCCTAGCATCCTCCTCACAGCTAACACTGCCCCCCAGCTTAGTGTCATCCGCAAACTTGGAGATGTTGCCTTCAATTCCCTCATCCAGTTCATTAATATAAATTGTAAATAGCTGGGGTCCCAGCACTAAGCCTTGCGGTACCCCACTAGTCACTGCCTGCCATTGTGAAAAGGACCCGTTTACTCCTACTCTTTGCTTCCTGTTTGCCAGCCAGTTCTCTATCCACATCAATACTGAACCCCCAATACCATGTGCTTTAAGTTTGTATACTAATCTCATATGTGGGACCTTGTCAAAAGCCTTCTGAAAGTCCAGATACAACACATCCACTGGTTGTCCCCTATCCACTCCACTAGTTACATCCTCGAAAAATTCTATAAGATTCGTCAGACATGATTTACCTTTCGTAAATCCATGCTGACTTTGTCCAATGATTTCACCACTTTCCAAATGTGCTGCTATCCCATCTTTAATAACTGACTAGCAGTTTCCCCACTACCGATGTTAGACTAACTGGTCTGTAATTCCCCGTTTTCTCTCTCCCTCCCTTCTTAAAAAGTGGGGTTACGTTTGCTACCCTCCAATCCTCAGGAACTAATCTCTTTCTCTTCACATATCTATAAAAACTTTTGCAGTCAGTTTTTATGTTCCCTGCCAGTTTTCTTTCATAATCTATTTTCCCTTTCCTAATTAAGCCCTTTGTCCTCCTCTGCTGGTCTCTGAATTTCTCCCAGTCCTCTGGTATGCTGCTTTTTCTGGCTAATTTGTACGCATCATCTTTTGCTTTGATACCATCCCTGATTTCCCTTGTTATCCACGGATGCACTACCTTCCCTGATTTATTCTTTTGCCAAACTGGGATGAACAATTTTTGTAGTTCATCCATGCAGTCTTTAAAAGCCTTCCATTGCATATCCACCGTCAACCCTTTTAGAACTAATTGCCAGTCAATCTTGGCCAATTCACGTCTCATACCCTCAAAGTTACCTTTCTTTAAGTTCAGAACCGTTGTTTCTGAATTAACAATGTCACTCTCCATCCTAATGAAGAACTCAACCATATTATGGTCACTCTTGCCCAAGGGGGCACGCACAACAAGACTGCTAACTAACCCTTCCTCATTACTCAATACCCAGTCTAGAATAGCCTGCTCTCTCGTTGGTTCCTCTACATGTTGGTTTAGATAACTATCCCGCATACATTCCAAGAAATCCTCTTCCTCAGCACCCCTGCCAATTTGATTCACCCAATCTATATGTAGATTGAAGTCACCCATTATAACTGTTTTGCCTTTGTTGCACGCATTTCTAATTTCCTGTTTGATGCCATCCCCAACTTCACTACTACTGCTAGGTGGCCTGTACACAACACCCACCAACGTTTTCTGCCCCTTAGTGTTTCGCAGCTCTACCCATACCGATTCCACATCCTCCAAGCTAATGTCCTTCCTTTCCACTGCGTTAATCTCCTCTCTAACCAGCAACGCTACTCCACCACCTTTTCCTTTCTCTCTATCCCTCCTGAATATTGAATATCCCTGGATGTTCAGCTCCCAGCCTTGGTCACCCTGGAGCCATGTCTCCGTGATCCCGACTATATCATAATCATTAATAGCTATCTGCACGTTCAACTCATCCACCTTATTACGAATGCTCCTTGCATTGAGACACAAAGCCTTCAGGCTTGTTTTTACAACGCTCTTACCCCTTATACAATTATGTTGTAAAGTGGCCCTTTTTGAGTTTTGCCCTGGATTTGTCTGCCTGCCACTTTTACTTTTCACCTTGCTACCTATTGCTTCCGCCCGCATTTTACACCCCTCTGTTTCTCTGCTCACCCATTTAAGAACCCCACCACCTCTTATTCTCTGTTTATTATTGTTTTCTTCTTTCCCCCCTACATGTTGGGTCTGAGTGCTTTCCTTCTCTGCCTCCTGCCTGACACACTGTCTAATAGCTTTCTCTATTTGAGTCCCTCCCCCCAACCATTCTAGTTTAAAGTACCTCCCCAGTAGCCTTTGCAGATCTCCCTGCCAGGATATCGGTCCCCCTCAGGTTCAAGTGCAACCCATCCTTTTTGTACAGGTCGCACCTTCCACAAAAGAGGTCCCAATGATCCAGAAATTTGAATCCCTGCCCTCTGCACCAGTCCTTCAGCCACGCATTTATCCTCCACCTTGCTCCATTCCTACTCTCACTGTCGCGTGGCACAGGCAGTAATCCCGAGATTGTTACCTTTGCTGTCGTACTCTTTAACTGCCCTTCATGTCTATGTCCTTCCCTTGGATTTACTTTAGTTTAGAGATACAGCATGAAAACAGTCTGTTCGGCCCACTGAGTCCTCACCGACCAGCAATCACCCGTACACTAGCACTATTCTATACACTAGGGATAATTTTCAGAATCCAATTAACCTACAAACCTATACGACCTGGGAGGAAACTGGAGAACCCAGAGAAAACCCACGCGTTCACATGGAGAATGTACAAACTTCATACAGACCATCCATAGTCAAGAACAAACCCGGGTCCGTTGCTGTTAAGGGCCTGTACCACTTGGCCGTCAATCTGTGCCATTTACGCGACCTGCTAGCATGTGGGTAGCGCGGGACGGGCGCATGGAGTGGAGGAGTGTGGACTTCGTCCTGCACGAAATCTTCATGCACCACCAGCCTGTCGCGTAACTGACGGCCAAAGTGGGACAGGCCCAAGACCCTGGCGCGGCGCAATGTCTCGCCTCCAACAGCAGCAGAAGCAGGCAAACGATCGCCGAGCTCGGCCTGGGGCTCACGGCCGTTGCGGATCCGGATCCTCCCCCACTCCTACTCCCAGAGCGGGGCCAGGACGATTGGAGATAGACACAAAATGTTGGAGTAACTCAGCGGGACCGGCAGCATCTCTAGAGAGAAGGAATGGATGATGTTTCGGGTCGAGACTCTCCTTCAGTCTGAAGAAGGGTCTCGACCCGAAACGTCACAGTTGTACAGGGTCTTGGTGAGACCACACCTGGAGTATTGCGTACAGTTTTGATCTCCTAATCTGAGGAAAAGACATTCTTGCCCTAGAGGGAGTACAGAGAAGGTTCACCAGACTGATTCCTGGGATGTCAGGACTTTCATATGAAGAAAGACTGGATAGACTCGGTTTGTACTCGCTAGAATTTAGAAGATTGAGGGGGGATCTTATAGAAACGTACAAAATTCTTAAGGGGTTGGACAGGCTAGATGCAGGAAGATTGTTCCCGATGTTGGGGAAGTCCAGAACAAGGGGTCACAGTTTAAGGATAAGGGGGAAATCTTTTAGGACCGAGATGAGGAAAACATTTTTCACACAGAGAGTGGTGAATCTCTGGAATTCTCTGCCACAGAAGGTAGTTGAGGCCAGTTCATTGGCTATATTTAAGAGGGAGTTAGATGTGGCCCTTGTGGCTAAAGGGATCAGGGGGTATGGAGAGAAAGCAGGTACAGGATACTGAGTTGGATGATCAGCCATGATCATATTGAATGGCGGTGCAGGCTCGAAGGGCCGAATGGCCTACTCCTGCACCTATTTTCTATGTTTCTATGTCTATGTCTATGTCACCCATTGCTTCTCTCCAGAGATGCTGCCGGTCCTGCTGAGTTACTCCAGCATTTTGTGTCTATCTTCAAATGACGTCACGCGCTCCAGACGGCTGTGCGGACGCATGATGACACGCGCGAATGTCGCGCGTCAGTCACTACCGGCCTGTCGCGTAAATGCCGACCAGGTGGGACAGGCCCTTAAGGCAGCAACTCTACTGCTGTGCCACTGTGCCGCCCCATATTTATTGATAGATATAAACCTAAAATTCACTTGAAAAGGCATTTTATTTTGCCACTGGGAAACGGAATTCTTTCCCCAAGAGTGAAGTATTACAATGACACTTCCAGATCATTTCATGAAACCTTAGAAATGCAGTTGTGCACTTCTTATTATAGTGGTGCATGGGATGGTTTCATTCCGCATGCTGTACTGCTTTTGGAGCAATAGAACATGGTCAGTGCCGTTCTGGCAGTGCCCGGCACTAGGTACTCTCAGAGCAATCCAGACTGGGATGTCACCCATCTTAAATCAGCTTCTGAGAAGCACTGGGGGGCTCATTTTCAGTTCAGCCCTAGAAGTAATGATGTTTTCGGAGGAAGCCTCGTCATCAAAATAGTTCAGGCCAACAAGTCACCTCTCAGAAGGAGACATGATCCATTGGGTCTGTTAAGATTCATGGCGTCACTTGAAGGAGTTAACATTTCAAATACCTGTTTATCTCTCAGGTTTAGGCATTGTTGATTAACACATAACTGAATGGCAAACTCATCGGAATTGCATTGGGAGAGGCAGAAAACCCCCATGTAATTTGTTGCTGCTGGTTTGAATGGTTTGGTTGGGGGGCTACGATTCTATTGCACCATGTTTAGTTGCTCTGTCTCTCACACTAGCCCTAATTATTATTCATCTTCTGTAAAGATCTGGAATACGGGAACAATGGGAGAGACGCTGACTGAAGATCTTCCAACGTTCAGCCTTGCTCCCCTTGAATACATCAGCAATGTAAGGAACTCATTTTCTCAAACAATTATTTTTTTTCTCATCTTTTCCGTCCAGTATCTGCCTTCAATCGGACTGGAGTCTTTGCAACAAAAAAAAGGAAGTATGTTATCAATTGCTGGGCCAGCATTTATTGTTTATTCTTAGCTGCAGCGTAAAAAGGTAATGATGAGTCACTTCCATGAACTCCCGTCAGAATTATGAAAGTACTCTGACAATGTTGTGAGGTGGGGACTTCTTGTATTTTGACCCAATGAAGGAACCGTATATACTTACACGTCAGTTTGGAGGTATCTTGCAAGTAGGGGTGTCTCTGATATGATTAGTGTCATAGGTTTGAGAAATACTGAGATTGTGTGATTGTTTGCACCAGTTTGTTGAGTTTGACAACACAAGATGGTCTTTTTTCGTGTCCATCATCTATGTTTCAAATGTTCTGCCAGGCTCTTGCACAGTGGACAGCTTGCTCATTTGCCACTGCTAGATCTTCCAGGCAGCATCGTTCACCAAGACGTGGGCATCTTAGTAGGTGTGGGCATGGATTGTACAGATGTTCCACATTCACATTCTGTGTCTGCCGCATCTGCATAGCCCCATTTGCTCCTATTGGTCTTGCATCGGCCCATCCCTGTACGAAGCCTATTGAGGGCCTTCCCGTCACACCTGTGACCAGGTGGTAGCTGTTCCTTGGTTTGGGATTGGCATCTTTACGTGGTGGTGGTTTGCACTGCTTTTCTTTTCCCACAAGGCTAGTCTGGTTGTTTGTAGAGACTGTGACAGTGGCAGAGGGAGATGGGAAGTGTACATGAGAATGCTGGATGTTAACATCTAAAACTATGGAATTGTTTTGGGGAAATTGGAGCTCGGTCAAATAGACTGCAGACGCTGGTTCGTAGATGCTGGAAGAACTCAGGAGCCATTAGTTAAGGTAGAGATAGATAGATTCTTGATTGGTACAGGTTATGGGGAGAAGGCAGGAGAATGGGGTTAGGAGGGAGAGAGAGATCAGCCATGATTGAATGGCTGAGTAGACTTGATGGGCCGAATGGCCTAATTCTACCCCTAAATCCTTATGACCGTATAATTTCTTACCTGAAATGGTGACCCACCTCTTTCAAAACCTGATCACCCCATTTGTGCTTTATCATGAATCCGTACCAGGTTTACAAATATACTGGAGATGTCTAATGCTTCTCCATCAAGGGTCAGCTGCAACTCGATATCAGTAGTACGATTGTCTCTTGTCAGAGGTTGTAGCATCAGGTCAAACACCATTAGACTTGAGAACAAAAACCTCATCTGATAACTTGGTAAACTAGTAAGGAGATGTTGCCTTGTGGTCACACCTTTTAGAAACATAGAAACATAGAAATTAGGTGCAGGAGTAGGCCATTCGGCCCTTCGAGCCTGCACCGCCATTCAATATGATCATGGCTGAGACATAATTGGGTGAGACATAATTGATCATATAGGTGTAAAATATTTATCCCCCAATTTTTTTTCACAAAAAGGTTACCAATCTTTGGTTTAATCAAGCCTTTGGTCTGAGTGCTTGATAGTGCGTTCTCTTGTTCCCAGATTGGGCAGTATATCATGTCCCTGCCTCTGCACCTGGAGCCCTTTGTAACACAGGAGGATCCGGCACTTGAGCTGGCACTGCATTCAGGAAAGCTTCCATACCCTCCAGAGCAAGGTAAGGAGGGCTGGGGGCAAGTAAAGCGTTAAGGTGAAAAGTCAGTAAGATAAAGTCCAGATCTACCATGGTCACTTTGAATGGTGGAGCAAGTTTGAGAGAACTTACTGGCCATGTTCTTACTGCAACTGCACAAGAAACATGCTCTTGTTTGATTCAGAGATTTCAGCAGGTTAGCTAAACAAATCAAAATAATTGACTGGTAAGTATTTGTTTGGGGAGAAGTATGCGACGTTTACCAGTAATTTGGGATTCAGGCCAATTTACAATAAATGTAGACAGTAGCCTACAGTTTACATCTACTGATGACATTTGAGTTTAGTTTATTGTCACATTTACCGAGGTACAGTGAAAAGACATTTGTCTGTCTGCTCAGTTTATGTGCTTCAAATCCCTCCCAGGAGATGAGTTACCAGAACTGGACAACATGGCTGACTACTGGCTGGGCTCCATCGCCAGGGCAACAATGCATACTTACTGTGAATCCATTCTGCAGATCTCAGAGCTTACTCCACATGCAACCAAGCAACTTGTCACAGATATTGGTGAGTGCAATGCAAACAATGCAATTTGTGTTTTAGTCATGACTTCATTATTGCAGAGGAAGTGGCCATTTTGCCCCTTGTGCTGTGTTGGGTCTTTGAAGAATGTCGTCCCATTCTCTTGCACTTGCCTCGCCACCCTGAATAGGAAACGTTTTCAAAACTTTCTTTCCTTATTTCTTCCAGCACTAAGTATTTTGCCTTAATATTTTCACTGTAATGAAAACATCCTAACCTCAACTTTTGAGCTCCTTACTTTCCAGTCTCCAAGAAGTTTTTAAACTGTAAGGTTAATGTAATTTTGACTCATCATTTAACTCATCCTCTCCTTTGCTCTTTTCGGCCTTGATGCTGTGTTGCAATCAATCCTCTTCCATTATCTTCCTGTTGCCAGATTACCTCAGCAATGTAATGGATGCCCTGGGCTTGCAGCCATCCCGAGCTCTGCAGCAGATTGCGACGGCCTTGAAAGCAAAGCCCGAAGAATTCAGACAAGCAGCAAAGGGGCTCCCCCGGAGACTGACTAGTGCAATCGCAGCCATGAGGAGTATCCAGTACTGACCAACAGCTGCATGGGTGCAGTGATATTCTGGGCACACTGTGTGCACAGTTTGTTTCAATCTTACTGAGGAAGACCATCATTCGGAGTGGCTCGCAGACCGAATGCCAAGAGTCTTACGTTCTGGTGTGGTAGACTCTCCGTGCTAAGGTTCTTGGCACTAAGTATCTTAGTGTGTTCCACGCACAATCTCCAGACAAATTGAAATGGGCAAGGTTGGTAAATATTGCAAGTTCCTTGATCACTGGGTTAGGGAGGAGGAAATTGAACAGTTCCATAATCACTAGCTATAGGCTAAAACACCCAATGCAGTGCCTGAGATATGTTGACCCTTGAATGTGGGCCGTTGGAGGGTGGTTTTCTAGATCAGAATGATCCCAAGTAACTCCTCAGCTTGGGTGACTGAAAATGAACCAAAAGAGTGCCCTTAGAGGGAACCCAAAGTGTCATAGCCAACTAAAGTGGCGCTAGGGAAACTAGTAAACAGAGACCAAATGTTGAGAAAATATTTCTGAGGGGTTTTCGAGCAAGATTGTGTTAATACACGTTGTGGGATGTCAGCTCTCCCAACTGAAATCACTTTACCCATGGTAATTTACTTTGGGGAGAGGGAGTGACAGTGTCCCGTCTCACAGCCCCACATCTACATTGGCTGAGCAAGAAAAGGGGATGATGATATCACCTCACCAAAACCATGCGGGGCGGAAAGGCAAACCTGCATGAAACTATAAAGAGCCAAGTAAAATGGCTGAGGGCTACTGACATGATGTGACTTGTGGTTGTTGGGTAATGAATGGGTTACAGTATATCTTCTTGTCATCGAGAAATAAAATAATTCATTTTTGTTAAAAAAATATCTTAAGAGTGTAATCGTTTATGAGAATGTGCATCTTTGCAGTGAACATACTTGGAATAGTTCTTCAGTTGCAGAATTCTTTCCTTAAACTTCTCTGGAGTTCTCACCTCTACTGCGATGCTCCCTGTGACCAATACCTTCTTCGGTTTCCAATTATTTATTTGCTGAAGCTCTTCTGATCCCTCTCGTGACATTTCACTGTGCTGAAGATGTAATATAATTAGAACATTCTCAGGTGTCTGGTAGTTTGCTGCTTTGGACCAGTCTGGATGGTGTGCCTCAAGGGTCTAGACCAGTGGTGGGGAACCTTTTCATGTTGGAATGCCACATCAAGTTAGCTGTCATCTAATAAGGCCGCATCCAAGAAACTAGATATACTTCAAAATGTACATTATTTTGTTAAAATAGCCCTCATGACTTACTAATGTTTTAATTGTGGCCGTCAGTTGGGGAGGATTATTTAGTTGAATCTTCTTTTACTCTCTGATATTTTAAATACGTTCATTTTAAGATTAAAATAATAAAAGACGAACAAAAATATATAATAAAAATAAAAGGATTTGTTCTACAAATATTGGATTCATTCAAAAGGCCGCACTTAATGGCCTAGAAGGCCGCATGCGGCCTTAAGGCTGCAGGTTCCCCACCCCTGGTCCAGACGTCTCTGAGAGCTGTGTTCCCCTTTATTTTTTTCCAGTGGTGTTTGCTGGATTGTGGGGAATGTGCATGTGCTCATCAGCCAATGCAACGGTTGTGCACAAACTGTTCAAAGGCCCAATCAGAAGGGAAAGGCTGCTATTGATTGATTGAAAGATGCAGCATGGAAACAGACCCTTCGGCCCCACCGAGTCCGCGCTGACCATCGATCACCAGTTCACACTAGTTCTGTGTTATCCCACTTTTGTTTTTTCTTTGCCTGATGAAGCATCCCGACCCGAAACGTCACCATGTTCTCCAGATATGCTGCCTAACCCGCTGAGTTACTCCAGCTCTTTGTGTCATTTCTATTTCGGCTCATTTCAATCAGTACATCTTATCTCTTTTCCTTGTAGTCTTCAATATGTTTACCTTCAGGCACAGAACTACAAAGGAACCTTTTGAGCTGCGCACATATGTGACCAAAATTAAAGATTTATTAATTTAACAATTATAATGGCGTGGATGCCAGTCGTGCCAACACTGGGGACCAAGGTCATTGGAATGGCAGTCAGGAACAATACTTTTATTGATAAAGACTTTGTCACCAATGTGATGGGATAAGAGGTGGGTTTACATCCTGATTGCTCACCATGTGAATTATGTGATTTGTAAACTGCTGCTCCACTTTATAAAACCATCGAAAGCCACTCTCACTTTTGGTAATTGAATAATAAATAGCTTTCTCTCCTTTACACATTTTTGTCATTATCACGTTTAGATTGAACTTAACCAAAGGCCGTTTGCTCTTTATGCATGTGCTACTCTTTCATGCAGATGTCTGAATAGTTCCACTTTCCTGCTTTATTCCCCTTACCTTGAAACATTCCTCTACAAATATTTGCCCATCTCCATTTTGAAAGTTCTACTGTATTTGCTTCCATCATCCTTTTAGGCAGCGTAAGTTCAGATTGCGAGAATCTGATGGGTGAAATAGAAGTTCAATATCCTTTGTCTATGTTTTTATTGCCAATCACCAGTTTTCTCTCGTCACCAACAAACCTGCCAGATGAAGCAGTTAGATGCTTATTGCCTTTTCATCTTCAAACTCAATTTAGCCGTTGCAACTGCTGAGAACAGCGCAGAGTTATTGAAGCTGGGACTGAGCAAAGTTCCTCTTTGATGGATCAACTGGAATTGACTGGAGGGGATAATTATGCCTTTGTTTCTCTTCCATTGCCCCACCGTGAGTTCACAAGTGCAGAGATCCCAGACCTGCTGCAAAGGCTTTTTTTTTGCCTGAGTTCTGGCCAGCTCGATCCAGGTCAAACCTGTACTCAACCAACTACTTACTGCAGGTCAGTCGCTGTAGTCTGAGTTTGTTTTGGGTGGTGACCTTTCTGTCACGGGGCCGAAGAAAATGCATTGTCACCTTTTCTAAATTAAACTAGGTTGAACAACAGCTGGAGCCTATTACCACAGGAAGCATTTTATGATGCTTGGTCTGAAACATAAAGCATCAATGTTATCAGGATCTCAAATGCAGTTCCAACTAGACCAAACCCTGGCTCAGTTTAAAGTGTCTAATTACCACCTTGTGCAGCAGTCCTTTACACATGTAATTCATTCTTGGAACAAAAGGTGATTCAATATAAATAAAAGACTTGCTACAACACTTTACGTATCTCTGTAAATAATCAGTGCAATACCCGAGTGTTTGTATCTAACCTTTGCTATATTTTTCTGGAAGAGCTTTTAATTGCTTTTTTTTGGTATCTGGGCATTGCTGGAAATGCCAACATTTATTGGCCATCCTTAATTACCCATTTTAATTTGATCTGTAGCAGTCCCTCTGCTCAAGGTGCCCCCACAGTAGTGTTGGGAGAGAGTTTACAGATATAAACCCCGTGACGATAAAGGCAGGGCAATTTATTGTTTAGTTTAGAGATACAGCGTGGAGAGAGGCCCTTCGGCCCACCGAGTCCGCGCCGACCAATGATCACTTATGCACCATTTCTATCCTACACACTTTGGACAATTTACAGAAGCCAAATTAACTTACACACCTGCATGTCTTTGGAACGTGGAAGGAAACCGGAGCACCCAGGGAAAACTCACACGGTCACAGGGAGAACGTGCAAACTCCATACAGACAGCACCCGTACTCAATCGAACCTGATTCTCTTGTGCCCCTGTGCCACCCTTATTTCTGTGTTGGGGTGGTATGTGATTTGGAGGGGAAGATGCAGACAGTGGTGTTTCCATTCACCTGAGGTCCTTGTCTTTCTACATGGAAGTGTTTGGGAGATGCTTCCCTGGAGCTGGGATATTTGACCAACAACAACCATTACCATCTTCCTTTTGACAAAGTATGACCCCAACCACTTGAGTTGTCCTTGATGCCCATTGACTTCAGTTCCATCTGACGTCACATTTGGTTAGATACAGATGCTTCCTGACTTATGCAAGCTCTCTGCTCCCTTCTCTCTCTGCCCCCCCCTCTCTCTGCCCCCCTTTCTCTCTCTGCGCCCCTCTATCTCTGTGGCCCTCTTTTCCTCTCTGCACCCCTCTCCCAGTTACATGCAGGTAAACGTATTCCGACATGAGCTTCCTCCTCCCTCTCCATCCCATTCCCTCATCCCTGAAGATCTCCGAGAAAACCAACGCGGTCACGGGGAGAACATACAAACTCCGTAGACAGCACCCGCAATCGGGAATTAACCCGGACCTCCGGCGCTGAAAGCGCTGTAAGGCAGCAACTCTACCACTGCGCCACCATGTCATGAACTATAACACAAACACAGAATGCATGCTTTGCACTTCGCTGAAAGATATTAGTGAAACAATCGTATTTGTACAGCAGTTGGTTAGTTCCATGAATCATCATTACTGATACATTATTTATCACATTTATTTAATTAACCAAATTTATATTCCATGGTGATAGTTCTTGTCATAAGTCCAGTTTGATAACTTATGCTGCCTGTCCTGCTGACTTACTCCAGCTTTTTGTGTCTATCTTCTGCGTAAACCAGCATCTGTAGTTCCGTCCTGCACACGATAACTTCACTATTGTGGCACTTATGTGCATCTACTAAATGCCTAAAGGCATCAAGTTTAAGAACATTTATACAACATTTCTTTTGTTTGAAAGTGTTAAAATGTGCTTGTGATAAGTTTATTTTAGGTGTACTTTTTTACAAGCACAGGCTTCTTTATGATAATTACTTTTATGAGTTTTAGTTTTGAAATGCTTTCAGTTTTGTCTTAGTTTTGAACTGATTTCGATCAAATATACGTCATGTCGCAATCTGGGAATATCACAAAATCTGGCAAACTTTAAATTTGTAACTGATTACAGTGATCAATGTTTTATTTCGGTAATTTCTATTTTTAATTAATGTTATGTAAACTTAATTTTGATGGATTATTACTTACACAAAACTGAAAAGCACCAAAGGGTTTATTTACAGAAGATGAAATCTTGATGGATTACAAGTTAAAAATGTTGTACTAAACCCAGCAGTAGAATAATTTGAACAAACTTTGTTGTTGTTAGATTACAGATAAAAATTTCTATTGCATTGTGCAATAACTGAGAAATGTGTGGCCTCATTTTGAATCAATTTGAACATCCAGAAACGGACCTGTTTTTGTGACTCATTTATTACAAGACCAAAACGTGTTAACATGATTGATTGCTGTGATGAAAGAAGATGCAGCTCTGGAGAGAAGGTGCTGGCTTCAACAAGGTTAATCCAGTGGATTCTGGCAGAGGCTATGAAGGCAATAGATTATCAAAGACCCTACCCATTTTTAGTCCCAGTTAAATAAAGTTCAACATATTTGCAGGGTGAGAGTGTTTGGTTAATGCCTTTTACAGAACAGAATTCATAGAGCTGATGGGGCAGAACGGTGGCACAGGGGTAGAGTTGCTGCCAGAGACCCAGGTTCTACGGGTGATGCCTGCACGGACTTTGTACGTTCTCCGCGTGGGTTTTCTCCGGGTGCTCCGGTTCCCTTCCACACTCCAAAGACGGACAGGTTTGTAGGTTATTTTGGCTTCAGTAAAAACTTGTAAATTGTCCCTTGTGTGTAGGATAGTATTAGTCTGCGAGGCAGTCAGCGCGGACTTGGTGGGCTGAAGGGCCTGTTTCCGTGCTGTATCTTTAAAGTCTAAATTCATACAGCCTGGAAACAGGCCCTTTGGCCCGACTTGCCCATGCCTATCAAGATGCCCCCTCTACACAAATCCCCTGCCTGCATTTGGCCCATATCCTTCTAAACCTGTCCTATCCATGTACCTGACCAGTTGCCCATGTTTTTCATTGAGGCATTCATATGTTTTTTTTAGTTTTCGAGAAACAGCGCAGAAACAGGCCCGTTGGCCCATTGAGTCCGTGACGACCAGCGATCCCCGTACACTAACACTATCCTACACACTAGGGACAATTTACAATTTTTACCGAAGCCAATCAGGAAATCTGAACATCTTTGGAGCACCCGGGTAAAATCCACGTGGCCATGGGGAGAACGTTCAAGCTCTGTAGAGACAGCATCCATAGTCAGGATTGAACCTGGGTCTCTGGTGCTGTCAGGAAGCAACTCTACTGCTGTGCCACCGTGCAACTGAGGAAAAAGGTATTGTATCTCGGAGGCATTTGGGGGAAACTCTTCATCAAAGCAGCTAGAATGGAGAGTGGAATGGAGACCTTGCAAAGTCCGTCCCCAGCACTTTATACTTTACTCAAGATCCCAGCATCTGCAGTTCCTTGTGTCCTTGAGAAAGTCAGGGTGCGTGGAGGTATCGTCAAGATAGCTGTGGGAGACTGGACTTGTAACGGATATAATACATTTTTTAGATAGCTTTTTCTGTTTGTATCAGAATGGGCCAGTTCTGCTGAAAGATTATCCATCTGCACTATTAACTCTTTTTCTCGACTGTCAATGTCTGATTAGCTGGACTTTTCCAGTATTTTCCTTTTGTCCTCAGTTCTCTGCAACAGTTCTGACTTACATTTCACAGCTTTTAAATCCCCAATTGTTTGTCTTCCCTCTCTCCCACCTCTCTTATTTATTTGTGAAGTGGAGGGCTCCATAAACAGTAAAACCACCTAGGCATCCTGGCTTTATTTTGTCAAGAGTGTGCCCTTTCCAAACCCTACCTCCAAAAACTAAAACTTCAAACTTGTGTCCTCACCGCCCCAGTTCTGATGAGGGGCCTCCAATCTAAAACGTTAACCGTGTTTCCCATTCCACGGATGCCGCCTAAACCTGCTGAATGCTCCCTTCATTTTTGTTTTAATTTTTATTTTTGATTCCAGCATCTGTAGATTTTATTTTTAAATGTTCTAATTATGTTTCATTCATACCATGGCAGTTTTTTTTGTTCAAGAAGGGAAGTAGAGATAATCTAGGAAACTATATATACTGATGGGCCTCGTGTTCAGTTATAGTAGAAGATTCTTCAGGATAGGATGTACTATTTGGATGAGAATGGGTTAATTAGGGACAATCAGAATGGCTTTGTGCACGGCAGATTGTATCTTACTAACTTGATCGAGGTTGTTGAGGACGTAACGAAGATGATTGATTGGTGTAGGGTGCTGGATCCAATGAATTTTAGTAAGGCATTTGATAAAGACCCCCATGGTAAACTGACCCTGAATATTAGGATGCATGGAATTAACAGTGACTTGGTTGTTTGGATTCAGAACTGTTTTACTGATAGAGGGTAGTGGTGGAATACAATATTTAGGCTGAAGGTCTGAGACCGGCGGAGTTCCACAGGAATTGGAAAATCTCCAATTAATGGGAAAGCCCTTAACAGCATTGATGTACAAAGGGATCTGGGGGTCCATGTCCATAACTCCATGAATGTAGTTAGATTGCTAAAGAAGGCATATGGTATGCTTGCCTTCATTTAATGGGACATTGCGTTTAAAAGTCAGGAAGTAATTTTGCAGGTTTATCGGACTTTGGCGAGTATACATTTGGTGTATTGCATGCAATTCTGGTTTCCCCATTACCGGAAGGATGTGGAGGCTTTGGAAAGGGTGCAGAGGAGGTTTACCAAAATGATGCCATGAGATTAGAGTATTTCAGATTTGGATTGCCGGAGGTTGAAGGGAGACTTGATAAAAGTATAATCACATTATGAGAGGTAATGATAGGGTAGGCTGTCTGTTACAAGGCAGATGGCGAGCTGAAAGAGTGGAGGAGAAGGGGTGGGGCACAAGAAACCAAGTGATAGGGCGACACAGGTGAGGAAGGGTTGATTGGCATATGAATCATCTCTCTTCCACCCGACTCATCTGCCAACTAAACCCCTTCACCTCTCTCCACCTATCACTTGAAAGCTCTTGCACCACTCCTTTCCCTCACCTCTATCTACCAGCTATCTCCTCTACACTGCATCAGTCTGAAGAAGGGTCCCGATCTGAAACGTCATCTGTCCATTTAACTCCATAGATGCTGCCTGACCCACTGAGTTCCTCCAGCAGTTTATTTTTTCACTCGAGATTCCAGCATCTGCCAGTCTTGTCATAAATTTATTTCTATCTTTCAAAGAAAACATTTTCAAAAAATAAATATATTTTAATTTCTTAACGCAAGTAAATTCATTGAAACCCATATTTTAGAACATTAGCCCGGATGCTTATTCTCATAGTTTGTGTACATGTGACTAACTATTAGAGTTTCAATCTTCTCAGCGGCCGGCACCTATCCGTAGCACAGTTGTGTTTGAGTTAGACCTCAATGCAAAGGACTATCTGCTTAGGTATTGGGGTACTGATTTGTGAGTGTGTACCCTTGGCAAATCAGTTGTTGTGTTTCCTGCAATAGGTGAATAAATACCTTTCCTTCTGAAGAGATTTAAGGCATCTTGAAAGATGCAAAAGATGCAAATTATGTTCTTAACTGATGTAGCTGGCATGACAGTCTACAGAGACAGCTCTATTATGCCACCCCGGTTCAAGCAAGTGTTTCTGCCCCCCACCCCTCCAGCCCCCCATTTGAAATGCATTACAAACGTCCCTGGAAGGTGGGTCAAACATCGGTCACTAGCGGCTCAGTCCCAATCGTCGACATGTTGGTTGATTGCATAGATGCGGAGAGAGTCGTACTGTGGAGGTGGGGTACCTGGCACAGCCTGGGCACATGGCCTTTCCACATGGCTTTCTTCCTGCTCCGGCTGGAACCCATCGTTCACCTGCTCCTCGACCACCTGGCTCACGGTTGGCGGCGGGTGGGAAATGTGTGCCCGTGTTCGGCGGGACCTACGCTCCGAACACCACTTCACCCCCTTGATGACCGTGATCCACAGGCAGTCGATCATGATCTCCACCAGCTCAATGATGCACAGGACCGAGCCGCCCATCCAGAACCCAAACTGTCCGCCCAGATTGGAGGGAAGCCAGTCGATCTGGAAGAGGAGAAGCGTTTTCTTAGATTGCAAATCCACACATGGACCTTACCCACCGAATGAAATTCCTTTCACAATCTCCGAACCATTTTCCCTCTCATGAATTCTACCTCATAAATAAATATCCTTCGAAGTCTGGGAAGAAAGGACATCCCTCTTGGTTCTGCACACCCTATGTGTAACATATAGTCTACAACCTCATCATAACAGGTAGAATGAACATTAAATAGCATGATATATACTATGCAAACCTACCGTCAAAGCTGGGTCCTCTTGTATTGTCCTGAAATTAATCTCTTGGAAATACAGGTTTAATGTCAGGATGCTTGGTCTGTAAGAAAAAAGTAGGATCATGGTTAAATGCTCTTTCTGATGGGTTTTATCGTTATGTTCAAACTGCCTTATGCATGTGGTAATGTTTGTTACCTATCTCCTTGCCCAGCATGCCTTTGCAATATCCCCCTAATCTAAGTTCAATCAAACACCTTCTTGTTCCAAACTCTTCTCCTGGGAGAAACCGCTTCTCCTCATTGACCTTCCCAACAGTCAAGAGAGTCTTTATGTACCAACAACGGAACAATGAAATTCGTATTTGAGACAGCACAACAGGCCTGTAAACACAATAGACGTAGATAATATAAAATAAACAATAAATCAATTAATTAATAGCCTCAATAGTTTAGGTGAGTAAAGTTTAGATAGAGATACAGCGTGGACACAGGCCCTTTAGCCCACCGAGTCTGCACTGACCACGATCACCCGTACACTAGTTCTATCCCATGCACTAGGGGCAATTTACAGAAGCCAATTAACCTACAAACCTACACGTCTTTGGAGTGTGTTGGAGCATCCAGAGAAAACCCACGTGATCACAGAGAGAACATACAAACTCCACGCATACAGCACCCGTAGTCAAGATCGAACCCGGGTCTCTGGCGCTAGAAGCAGCAACTCTAACGCTGCGCAGCCATGCCGCCCTATACTAGTCCAATAAGTACGGCACCATCTTAAACCCCTTAGTGCCATACTATGGAGACATTATGTATTCGGCAGAGCAGGTGAGGATTCTGTTGATTATTTCATGATTGTAAACATCTAATTTAGGTCATCGCTTATTCAATGCTTATTCTTTCTATGCCCTCAATTTTCTTTCTGATAATACTCCAATTAAACACCATTGGGGCAGTTGTCACATGAGAAGTGCCCCCCTAATTTGTGACAGTGAGATGTGAGTTGGATGCTGCATTGCTCCAATGTGCCTCTTGAAACAGAGGGTACTAAGCATTGTAAGGATCATAGTTTCCTCCAACTTCTAGTTTTGTTTTAGTTTAGAGGTACAGCGGGGAAACAGGCCCTTCGGCCCAGTGAGTCCGTGCCGACCAGTGATCCCTGTACACGAGCACTATCCTACACCCTAGGGACAATTCGCAATCTTTACCAAAGCCAATAAACCTACAAGCCTGTACATCTTTGGAGTGTGGGATGAAACTGGAGCACACGGAGAAAACCCACGTGGTCACAGGAAGAACGTACGAACTCCGTACCGACGGCATCCGTAGTCAGCATCGAACCATGGTCTCTGGCGCTGTGAGACAGCAACTCACCTGCTATGCTACTGTGCCTCCCATCAAGGAATAAAACCTCTGATTGTTTCGGAGAAGAGACTCTAATTTTCAGCCAACCATAAACTCACCTGTTTACGGAAACAGTTGAGAAATCCCTCTCGTAAGATAAGATGGAGTAAATCCAATTCTGAAATTCAGATTGAGAAATAGTTCAAGTTCAAGTTCAAGAGAGTTTATTGTCATGTGTCCCTGATAGGACAATGAAATTTTTGCTTTGCTTCAGCACAACAGAACATAGTAGACATTGACTACAAAACAGATCAGTGTGTCCATATACCATTCTATAAATATATACACACATGAATCAATATGCTGATAGTGTAAATAACAGTTAATTGGCTAATAAAGTTCAGTGTTTTGTCCGAGCCAGGTTTAATAGCCTGATGTCTGTGGGGAAGTAGCTATTCCTGAACCTGGTCGTTGCAGTCTTCAGGCTCCTGTACCTTCTACCTGAAGGTAATAAACTCAGACACAGTTATTGTAGGCTTTTCAGAATAAATATCTCATAATTTGTTGTGGCATTGAAGGACGCCATTTGGTTCATTGAGTCCACAACGACTCAACAGACAATCCCTTCAATCTCGTTCCCCCGATTATTTCCCTGCAACCTATTCTCGTTCACATGCCAATTGTTTCTTCCACGACCGACCTACGCACTCAGAACACTTAACAGTAGCCAATTAACCTAGCAACTAATATGTTTGGGATGTGGGGGATACTGGAGCACCCTTGAAAACCCACATGTTCACAAAGAAAACGTGAAAACTCCACTTAGACAGCACCCGAGGTCATGAGATAATTGGGTGGCTCGATCTGCGAGGCAGCAGTACTACCTGCTACACCAGTGTGCCGCCCTAATGAGTCACCGTATAATATAAATAGTGTTCCCTAATTCATCGGTCATGTTATATCATTAGTCTTATGGAAATACCCGTAAAGCATTGGACTGAAATTCCTTAGCTCTGTATTGTGACAGTGTTACAGCCAGCCAGATTGTTTCTGCAGAGTTGAGGTGACTGGGTAAACCTCCTACCAATTAACCTTGATGATTGAGTTACTTTAAGGGACTGATAATGATTTTATGTACATAATCCTTTACTCGCTGCATTCTTATCTGAAGAAATTAAGCTGCTTTTAATGGGAAACATCGCTGTACTTTCTGCTTCCTCTGACCTTCAGATCATTTTTTTTCTCTGTGATTTGACGCTGCTGTACAAGAGACTGCTTGGGGTCAGGTTCCACCTTCAATCCAATGCTGATAACCTTCCGTTAGGGAAGGGAAGGAAATCTAGGGACATGTTCAAACCTGGGTTTGATCCTGACCTCGGGTACTGTCTGCGTGGTGTTTGTACATTCTCCCTGTGACCGCGTGGGTTCCCCCGGGTTCTCCGGTTTCCTCCCACATATCAAAGGTGTGCAGGTTTGTAGGTTAATTGGCCTCTGTAAATTTCCCCTAGTGTGTAGGGAGTGGCTGAGAAAGTGGGATAGCATAGAACTAGTGTGAACAGGTGATCGATGGTCGGTGTGGACTTGGTGGGCGGAAGGGCCTGTTTCTGTGCTGTATCTCTAAAGTCTAAAGCTATGACCCAATGCTTTCTTCCTCATATGTTTGCAGGGAATAATGTGCTTGTAGTATCTCTGTGTAAAGGGGCATCTTCTACTCAACACTTCCGTCTTAATGGTAATTGTATACGAACATAAAGAATCTTCCCTACTTCACGTGAAATTGCCGAGTTACGAAGAACTCCTCAAAACCGCTCGGTGTTCAGCCACCACTCTGGAAATCTTTCCTGAGTGAGCAATGTTAATGTGGACAGTGAGTAATGAGACACATTTCCCCTGACCAGCCAGTTAACTCCAATGCATCTCCAGAGTGGGCAGTGATTCCCCAGTTGTGTCAGCATGGGCAGCAAGGGGATGAATTCTGGACACTCTGTTACTCAGTACTGGTACAAACTAAGGCAATGGGGAAG
The DNA here is from genome assembly GCA_038087875.1 of Malacoraja senta. NCBI lineage: Eukaryota > Metazoa > Chordata > Chondrichthyes > Rajiformes > Rajidae > Malacoraja > Malacoraja senta. Next base: position 70,092,635 of record CM075981.1, read on the forward strand.
ATACTCTTTAAGATGGAGTAAGTACTTGGGCCTACCTCTGCGGATTCCGATGGCCAATCTGCCATAGAGATGGTCAGTCTATACTGGGTCTCACTGTAGGGAAAGAAGTTGTGAGTTGGTTTATTTCAAAGACCATCACTGATTTCAACTACTCTCTTACGCTCTTCATCTTAATCATTCCTCCCGGGTGCACAGGACACATCAGATGCTGGAATTTGGAGCAGAATACAAAATGCTGGGGGAATACTGATGAAGTGTCTCAATCCGAAATCTTCAACAAAATCTTTCCCACTACTGCTGCTGCTCAACCCACAGGCTCCCTCTAACAGTTTGTTTGTTGTCTGTTGTCTATCTGCCCTCTCTATGGCTCATTCATTTTTCTTTTATAACCTTACAATCTCTCCCCTCCTTCATTTTTGCTATTTTTTTATTCCACCTCTCTCATTCTCTCCACCTCTCCCTGTCCACCTCTCTCCCTCCTTCTTTCTCTCTCATTCCCCATATCTCTCTCCACTTCTCTCCCTCTCTTTATCTCCAGTTATCTCATCTCTTTCTATTTTTCCCATCTCTCTCAACATTCCCCCATCCAATTACTTCCCCTCCCTAATTTGCTCCTCTCTCCCTTTGTTGTTTTTTTTTAACAACCTTTGATGTAATTTGACCCAATTCCTCAACCACTTTTTATAACTATCTTTTCCAAACTTACGTAAACATCCTCAAAATACATTGGTGTCAGAACCTTTCTTCACAAGTGAACCTCTACTTTTTATCCTCTAGTATTCACCCTCCATGGCCTTGGTGTCATCATCTATTGCCTTAATGATTCAATGCTTGGCCCCACATTACCTCCATCTTCAGTGCCTCCCCTGCAAGGCATCAACTTCCAATCCTTCACCTAGCATTGCCTCACCCTTATTTGCTTCATCTTTCACTGTATTTCATTTTATAGTCTCACACTCTAAAACTTCACCTTCCATCGATTCATACTCCATTTAATACTTTATCATTCCATACTTAAGATCCCGCTGTACCTCATTCTCCAATGTTTCACCTTCTATTGCCTTGCATTATTCATTCACTCCGCATCATCTCACCATCAGTTGCCCTATCTCCCTTACCTTCATTGCCCAACATTCTATAAATTCACCCTCCCTTGGCTCACCCCTCAGTTGGCTTATCCCCTTCATTGTCCTCTTTCAATAGTCTAGGACTATTCATTGCCCAGGTTCCTCTCCTTCCTTTGCTTTACTTTCCATTTCCAGAATCCTTAATTGTCTTAACTTGTTATTGCTCCTCCCTTCAAAGCACCTAAACCTACTTTGTCTCATCCCTGAAACAACTAGGTCTGTATATTGCACATACAGCATTGCCTCGCCCTCCATTGACTTAAACCTACTTTGTCTGGTTCTTAAAATGATTAGGTCTACATATTGTTCAGCCCCCTCCATTTCCTTGCCCTCTTCCACCCTCTTCCTGCTACTGTGCCTCCACCATTATGCCAGCATACATTGTATGTTAATGACACTGGCCTCTCTTTCCAGTGTAATGGTATTGAGGCTAACTGTTGTACCTGTGCTGCCACCTGACTGAGATCAGCTAGCTTAGATTACGCGTGGAATCTGAGAGCTTGGTAATATATATGACTTGGTAACAGTGGTACACACACTGCCTTGAGATCTGGGGTGATCACAACAAGGGTTACTTGTACCAGTTATTGTTAATTAAATCAGGCCCAATGTGCATGTGTTACACAGTTCCCTTGGACCCTTGTGCAGAGGGAAGGAGGAATGTGTCGGTCTCCAACTCTGACATCCCTTCTGCTTGCTCCATTCATGTAACTCTATCACATGTTCCCCTGGAGAAAGAGTCCAATGGGCACATTGAGCAGATGACCTCTTGGTGGATGACCATGGTGACCATCTTGCCCTGTCCACCCCCGCAAGCATTTTGAACGCTGCCTTTTTTAATAATAGATCTTGTCTGAACATTTGAATGTCACCAACTGTGGGGATAGGGTAACAGTTCACATGCAATGTGACTAGTGACTGGACTGGGCTTCAGCAACAATGACCGAAGCTTTGGAGTGGGGCGTGATGTGGTCTAGTATGGAATCTAGGCCCAAATGGCCTTTCTGGACAGTATTGACAGTACTCACTTGCAGGGTTGTTTGCAGATCTTCAAGCATTTGGAATTCTCCACTTTCATCTGCTCCCTCAGTTTGTAATAACAGTAACCTGGTGACATAACAGAATGGAAGATGAAATCAGTGGCATTCACCCCTGACTCCGTATCTCTCCAACTAACTATCTATCTAACTATCTAACTATCTAACTAACTAACTAACTAACTAACTAACTAACTAACTATCTATCTATCTATCTATCTATCTATCTATCTATCTATCTATCTATCTATCTATCTATCTATCTATCTATCTATCTATCTATCTTTCTTTCTTTCTTTCTTTCTCCTTTCCATTCCAAGCAATAATTGTAATCTTGTCTTCCTTGTCACCGCAGACAATCCTCATTTACACAATGTAAGGTCGTTAGAATCTGATTTAAAATATTCTCTAGATTCAACAATAGAACCCTATAGGTTTAATGCACTGTCAGGACTCAGTGATATGACCTTGTCAGTTTAATGGACTCTCTACATTCTGTTGCAGGATTCTATAGGCTTAATGTACAGTTTTTCAGGCCTCTATTCTGAGTGCTTTATGTTCGCTTTCCCTTTCTTTTGGCTTAAAAATTAGTTTATTTGCAAAGTCAAATAAAAACTTAAATTCAAATATCATCCCCTTTGTCCAGGGTCCCTGAGGTGCCACAGGTCCAGGAAGGCCTTTCTTAGCTCCTTTCTCAGAGTCATTTGAGCAGGAATGTCACCTCCAGTGAAAGCGGGCTGTTGGCTTGGATGGTCAACAACCACTGCCTGAGAATGGTCCAGGAACAAGCTGACGAGATGTTCTCTAACTCTCTGACCCCCCTACCTCATGCACTCTACTTGCACCTGCTCTGGGTAACCAGAGATCAGGAGCGTGGGGCCACAATGCAAGGAGCAGCTCCTTCGAGTATTAAAATTGGGGCTGAAACCTTACATGTTCCTTAAACCCATGGGACATGGATTGTCAATGCAGTAGAAGTGACTGGTGACTCCACTAGCACTAGCTCTACAGTAGAAGTGACTCCATATGCTGGCAGAGGTTTTGATGGAGGCAGATACGATAGTGGCATTTAATAAGCTTTTAGATAGGCACATGGTTGTGTAGAGACTGGAGATATGGATCATGTGCAGGCAGATCAGATTAGTTTGTGATTTAAGGATTTAAGGATTTAAGAGAGAGTTAGATAGAGCTCTAGGGGCTAGTGGAGTCAAGGGATATGGGGAGAAGGCAGGCACGGGTTATTGATAGGGGACGATCAGCCATGATCACAATGAATGGCGGTGCTGGCTCAAAAGGCTGAATGGCCTCCTGCACCTATTTTCTATGTTTCTATGTGACCTGGGTGTCCACGAAACAGCTACTAACGTGTCAGAGACACAAGGAACTTCAGATGCTGGAATCTTGAGCAAAACGCAAAGTGCTGGAGTGCAGTGAGTCAGGCAGCATCTGTGGAGGAAATGGACCACAGATTGATGATCTACCTCTAGGTGCATGATATAAAGTGGGAGGGACACCAACACAGACTCCCCCTTGTGGCCAAATGGCAGAGCGAACAGCCATGGATGACAGACCAGAGCGGGGAAGAGAGGTGGAACAACCCATACAGGAATCCCTTCCATGGGGAATAGGATATTTCTCGGGGATGTCTCGCACTGTGGGACCGGCTCCTGGTTTTCAGGGCCTGGATCCAATGTACCCTGTGGAAATCAGCTCCGATGGGATCATCCCACACTCTTAATACCCCCATGAAGCCCAGATTGATAGGGCTGCTGGAAACCTCAACAACTGGTCTTTTAGTGTCACGTGGCATGTTTCTCCTCCATATGGCCCATTCCCAAAGCTGGCCACCCAGGCTGCCAGTGTCAGGGACCTTGATGCTGTGTCACAGTTTGGTCACTTTGGCATCAAGATTCAGAAGAAACTCATTGCAAGACAAAGCACTGAATCTCTGCTTCTCTATTGAGAACACAAACAGAGATTAAGATAAGGAGGGCGAGGCATTGGATGGGGATAGGCAAATTCTGACTGGAGGTACCCATGTCCCAGACTGTGCAAATGTCCCAGTAAAAGACCATCAACATGCTCAGAGAAGGACAGTTATCATTTGCCAATGGGAGTTATGTGTCATCCAGAAGGCTGCTCCTGATGGCAAAATGAATGTAACTGTCCTTCATGGCACTGTTGATGGCTCTTTACTGGGACATTTGCACAGTCTGGGACATGGGTACCCTCCAGTCAGAACTTTGCCTATCCCATCCAATGCTCGCCCTCATTATCTTAACTCTCTGCTTGTGTTCTCAACTAGAGACAGCAGAGATTCAGTGCTACCTCATGCAATGAGTTTCTTCTGAATCTTGGTGCTAAAGTGACCAACTAGTGGCACAACATTGGGCCTCCCGGTCAGTTTATGACCAGCGCTCAGCCCCTGCAGCAAAGCAATTGGAACCGTCCTACACAACATCCTAACTTAGTGGTGACTTGCCTCAAACTCCTGAACGATTACCAGCCAAGCTTGCTTAGCGAAGTACAGAATGGCTCGCAGAGAGAAAAGTATGGTGCATCTCATCTCTTTTGACATGGAGTCCACAGACCAACGACCTACCGGAAGCCCAGAACATTTCTCCAAGGACCCTGCTGCTACTGTGTAACTATGTAACCACTTTGGGTACATCCTCTGTAACCTTGAGGAACACATTTTTGGTTGAAGCCACACAAGCAGCTGGGCAATTTAATACAATCTTTACATTCTGAAATGGGACCCTGTAATTGATTCCATAACAGGAGCTTGTCAGGTAAAATGTTTTCTGGATACAGCAAAAGGATGCAGATAGTTTAATAACCTCTCTAGAATTCAGTGTGACAAATTAGCACTCTCTAGATTCAATAATGGAACTTTTAAATGTAATAATTCACTAATTGTCTGATGGAATACAGATGGTCAATGCAGTATTGATACTCTGTGATAAGACACTGTCAGTTTAATAGATTCTGCAGCAGTGCTTTGTCAATGTGGCAGCTACGCTAGATTTAATACGTGGACAATATCAGTTCAATGGACACACAAGAGACTGCAGATAAGATAACCTGGAGCAAAATAGATGCTAGAAGAACAGGTCAACAGCATCTGTGGAGACAAATGGATGGTCAACATTTTGGGTTGAGACCCTGCAGCAGGACTGAGTGTGTAGAAGGAAGATAACCAGTATAAAGAGGTGTGGGGGAGGGGGATTGTCATGGACTGGAAGGAGAGATAATTGGAGCTGGGTGGGGAGAGAAATGATGGGCAGATGGAGCCAGGTGGGGGAGGGAAGGGAGGGATGGAGTTGGGGAAAAGCAGTTGATGGGTGATAGGTAGAAATAGATGTAGTGGCCATTTGGCTTGTTTTGTGTGTCATTAATGATGGCATGTGTCTTTAAATTTTAGACTGCCCATTATATTGTAGGTTTATGACGTATTTTAGGGCGTGTTTGGAGCTAAGTTTCTTGTGCAGAAACTTAGTTTTTAGTTTAGTTTTGGACCAGCATGAGGAAGGCATACCCTTTGACCATGCGAAGCGTAACTGAGTCACGAGGAGCTTTCTAACCTTTAAAGTGATATGCTGGAGTTTGAAGAAGATTATAGTGTACGAGTCGGAAGAAGGTTAGATGTATACCTTATTGTTTTTTCATCAACAATAAAGAATATATTAATCAAAAGACTGTGCAATGAAGATTTATCTGTGAAGAAGCTCTGAAGGTCCCCAACGGGGAGCTCGCACGCGTATTACGACATTCTCCTTAACCATGTAGTCCACTTAGTGGCTAGAGGGAATAATCTCTTGAACGATGTAAAAATCTGCCGCTACAATGGATAAGGAGAGAGTGAGAAACCGGTGGGGGAATCTGAGGGTGAAGGTAGAGACTGGAAGGTGATAAGTGGAGACACAGAGAGCTGCAGCTGTTAGGATCGGATAAGAAAGGTGATGTAGACCTAAATAAGGAGGGATGATGGGTGGATGAACCCATCGGGATAGCGCAGGGGACCCAGTCAGTTAGGTGCATAGATCAGGTGTGTTCAGGTTAAGTGTGTGGGTGATAGATGAAACCAGGTGGGGAGAGGGGGAATGAAACAAGGTGATGGGGCAGAGAAGAGGGTTGGAAAAGGGGAGGAGGGTTGAGAGAAACTTTGAATGTACTAGCCACAATCCTTTAAAAAAAACATGTCTGGTGTAATCCACTCTCTTCAATGTCCTTAGTGGTTTAATCCATCCGGAGTAATCCATGATGGATATTTATCAATTTATCACAGTATCAGCAATTCCTGATGGGTCCCTACCAAAAGCTATATTCTGCACACTGGTATTTTCTCTTCACTCGAGTATGGCTTGATTGTACTTATGTGTAGTATTATCTGATTTGAGTGGAGAGCAAGCAAACAAAGTTTTTCGCTGTATCTTGGTAATACATGACAATAATAAACCTGTCAATGCACAATCCGCGATGGACGGCTGTTAATGTGACTCACGACGGGCATTGTCAAGTTCGTGAGCTCTCTACACTCGACAACACGCACTGGAGACCTAATGATTAATACCATCACTATAATTCGTACCCAGATTCTGTCAATTGAAGATACTCCGTTAATCGGCAAAGGAGCACAGGTACCCGGCAACATGAGCGGAGGGAATGGACAGAAGACATTTCAGGTGGGACTCTTCTTCAGACTGATGGAGTTGGGAATCTGAAGAAGGGCCCAAAACGAAACGTCAACACACCATTCCCTCTACAGATGCGGTCTGAGTTGTTGAGTTCCTCCAACCTTTTTTTGCTCAAGATTCCAGCATCCGTGGGTCTCCAGGTGGGGAACCTTTCATTGTGGAACACGGCAACATTTCATGCATTCTTTGCAACCCATTTTGGAAGACTGTGTTTAATACTGTACATTGTCTACATTGTGTGATGAGTCCTTCTCAGTTTACTGCGCTCTTCACAATCAGTAACAGGTCGCTGCCAATTTAATTCTCCACTCCCCACGACCTGTGATGAAACGCCATCGGTTATAGTAATTCTGCAAATCGTGAGGGCTAATTGTCAATTTTATCCAAAATCATTGACAATTGGGGAGGGTAACCCCCCTTCCCTCCTTGATCTTGCCAATTAAGAGTATTCTGCGAACCTGATCAGTTCAATACTCCCTCAGTCTGAGATGGAATCTTGTCAAGTTAATGCTCTCTCTGCACCCCCCACTGAAAGCTTGTCAATTGGCTCATTATAATCGTAGACACCACTCAATCATCCCAGTACAATCTCTGCAATCCGTGATGGGACTCTGTCAATACAAGGCAGTGGTAACCTGTCAGCGACCTACCTACACTATAATACGTGATGAGACCATGTTAACTGATTTACATTCTGTACAATCTGCCACCAAACCCTGTGAATTCACTACGCTTCCTACAGTTTATTTCAGCTCCCTGAGAATTTAATGCATGCTTGACCGTCCCAGATCGGTAATTGTTAATGTAATGCACTATTCCAATGTACCGTCAGCAAAATCCATCAGCGGGAAGTCAGTGGAGCCCTGTCGTTTCAAGATGTAGAAAGAAGGAAATGCAGATGCTGGTTAATACACAAAAGGACATAAAGTGCTGGTGTAACTCAGCAGGTCAGACTGAAGAAAGATATGAAGAAGGGTCATGACCCGAAATGGCACCTATCCATGTTCTCCTGAGATGCTGCCTGACTTCCTGAGTTACTGCAGAACTTTGTGCCCGTGTCTTTAGACTGGTGGAGATACACCGCGGAAATTTTGGACCATATTTTGTTTGTGATGGAATACAGCCATTTAAAACACTCCCTACAAACGGTGATGATATAGTGTTAACTAAATATACACACAGTACGCGATGATTCCCTGTCAATCTATCGAATTCTGCAATGCCCGATGGAACTCTGGCACGTAAATGCTCTCACTATGAGACACATCGGACCGCAGATGCTGGGAACTCGAGCAAAAAACAAACTGCCAAAGGAACCATCATCTGCGGGCAAGCATCAGAAGGAGGTTCTTAAGAAGGGTCGAACCCAAAAGGTTGTCTGACCATTTCCCTCCACAGATGCTGCCTGACCGATGGATGCCTGTCTATTTAATATGCGCGCTATAATGCAAAAAACAGTCCTTGAGTCATAGTCACCGAGTGATACAGCGTGCAAACAGACCCTTCGGCCCAGCTTGCCAACACCGGCCAACATGTCCTATCTACACTAGTCCCACTGCCTGCGTTTAGCTCAAACACCCCTGACTATTTAATACACTTCCTACAAATCACGACGGTCCTCTCAAATTAATACTCATTGTATTAAACATACTCGATACTCATACTTATACTCATACTCAAATTACTCAATATACTCAACTCAAACTCAAACTCAAATTAATACTGGTTCACAACCTCATTGAACGCCTGTGTGGTGGGGCCCTGTCTATTAGATACTTTATCCACAATCTTAGATGAACACGTCTCAGTAAAATACAATCTTTACAATTCGTGGTGGGATAAACGCGCAACCACAAAACCAGTCCCAGTTAAATCACCGCACTCCACTGCCGTGGTGAAATCCTGGCGGTTTAACACGCCCTCTACAATCTGTGATAGAGACATTTTAATGATAGTATCATCATGGGATCAATGTATTCCAATCTCTACAGTCCTTGATAGAAACTTGCTAATTTAAGACGTTGCCATTGTATAACTGTGCATAATACATGATATGCCCCTCTCACTGTAATGTAGGAAGGAACTGCAGATGCTGGTTTAAACCGAAGGTAGACAGAAAAAGCGGAGTAACTCAGCGGGACAGGCAGCATCTCTGGAGAGAAGGAATGGGTAACGTTTCAGGTCGAGATCCTTCTTCAGACAGAAACGTCACCCATTCCTTCTCTCCAGAGATGCTGCCTGCCCCACTGAGTTCCTCCAGCTTTTGTGTGTCTATTCTCAATGTAATACTTTCGCTACTGTCAGTGATGAGCCATGCACAACTCGACCCACTTGCTACTTACTATTCTTGGTAGATCCCCTGCCAATTGAATCTTTGACGGGACTGTCATTCAGCACACAGCTCACAGCGTTGGGAGTGGAAACCTGCCAATTTGATGCACTCCCACCGGCCTGTGACATAACGCTGTCCCTGATGGAACTTCATGTCTACTTCTGCCATGTCCCCGATGGAACGCCATCAACTTGACACAACATCCAGAAGCTGTGGTGCAATCCTGTCTGTTTAATACTCTGTACACAATGCGCTGTGAAAGTCTGTCAATTTAATATGCTGCCCGCGTTTTATGAGGGGACCCGGTCAATTCATCGCATTCCCCACAATCTTTGATGGAATATTGTCAATTGAGTTCTACTGTTATAATCTGTGATGGGAATCTGTGAATTCAATGCACTCTCGAACACCTGTGGTTAAACACAGCAACTCTCTACAATCAGTTGTGAGATTTTGCCAGTTTGATACATTTGCAATCCTCTGTCTATTATTACATTCTTTGCCATTCCCGAATGCACTAACTGCAATCTTTGATGGAACCCTCTCCTTGGAATATTTCTCGACAATCAGTGATGGTGTTCTGTCAATTCTATACACACACTATAATTACCCAAGACTCGGTAAATCTGTTCATTATGTTCATTCCGACAAAGCACCCTGCCAATTTAGAGTCATATAGTATGGAAACAGGCCCTTCGGCCAGACTTGCCTATGCCGACCAAGATGCCCCATCTACACTAGCCCCGCCTTCCCACGTTTGGCCCATATCCTTATAAACCTTTTCTATCCATGTACCTGTCTAAATGTCTTTTAAAAATCCTTGATTCCCCTACTCTGGGTAAAATACTCTGTGTATCTATTTCCCTTGTGGCCTATCTATTTCCCTGGTGATCTTATACACCTCTATAAGATCACATCTCATCCTGCTGTGCTCCAAGGAATAAAGTCATTGCCTGCCAACCTCTCCCTATTGTAGTCCAGGCCCACAAGTCCTGGCAACATTTTGCTGCAGAGGCTACGATCCCATAGAGATCTGTCAAGTTAATGTATTGGTTTGAAATCGCAATGAGACCATGTTCACATTGCGTTACCCAATTCTATAATGAGGCCATGTCAATGTATCGAACAGGCTATATATTGTCCCTGCGAGTTTACCACAATACTCTCTCTATAATGGGTGATGGCAGCCTGCCAATTCGATGTTTTAAAGCGGAATCCTGTCAATCTAGTACACACACCTTAAGGCCACGCTGTCAATCAGTAGATGTAATCACGGACAAGTTAATAATGGTCTCTCTATAATCCATTATACAGCCCTGTCAAATAAATTATCACTTTCCTATTGGAAATCTGATAATTAATAGTTCAGCAATTTCAGTGATGGGACTCAGTCAAATCGAATAAAAAACCATTGATGGGATTGTGGACACAGCCCAGACATCACACATACCTAAGTCCCTTCCATTGACTCCATTTATACCTCACGCTGTCTCAGCAAGGCCAGCAGCATAATCAAGGATGAGTCGCACCCTGGCCACTCCCTCTTCGCCCCTCTCCCATCACGCAAAAGGTATAGAAGTGTGAAAACGCACACCTCCAGATTCAGGGACAGTTTCTTCCCAGTTGTTATCAAGCAACTGAATCATCCTACCACAACCAGACAGCAGTGATGAACTACTATCTACCTCATCGGAGACCCTCGGACTATCCTTGATTGGACTTTGCTGGCTTCACCCATTCCTTCTCTCCAGAGAAGCTGCCTGTCCTGCTGAGTTACTCCAGAATTTTGTTGTCATTCAATATGTTCATTGCTGATCTATGTTGGCCTCAACTCCTCTTCTATGCCCTGTAATCCCAATGCCCTGATCTTTCAAATATTTATCTCTCTCCACAGGGGCTTTATCTGTTCAATACACCGTCAATAGCTCAAATATTATCTTGTCCCTGTATACCACCTGTACTATCTGCAGTCGGATGTTGTCAGCTGAATAAACTCTCTACAACACTTAATGGGACCTTGTTTTAATACAATCTCTATAATCCACAATGGCTATTTGTCTATTTAATAAACAGCAGGGCCTTTAATGGCACCGTCTTAAATCCATGATGGAGCTTTATTTATCAGTTCCACTACACTCTCTAAAATCCTGCCGGTTTCTTGTTAGTTTAACACAATCTCTTTTACGTGATGGAGTTGATGAATCTCAATTAATTCACTACACCCGTTCTATAATTGGTAATAGGACTCTTTCAATTCAATGCACTCTTTTTAATCTGTGGTGGATCATCACAGATAATCTACAATGGGATCTAATTTATTGAATACACTGCCTATAAACTGTGAAGTAATCATGAATTTAATCAGTTCCCAATATTCTCCAAGGGAGAGTTCTCTATAATCTGTGATGAGGGCCTGTCAGTTTAATATAGTCTCTATAATCGCAGAAGGAGCCATGTCAGTTTAAAACACTGTTGATGTATGTGATGGGATCCAGCCAGTTTGGTAGACTTTTTTTTATAGTTGTGATGGATTCCTGCCAGGTTTAAGCACGTTCGAAACTTCTCAATGGATCCATATCAGTTTGATACACTTCTTATAATTTGAAAGGGGATCTACCCATTTTACTACATTCACCGCAGCTTGTATTGGATCTTGTCCGTTTGATACACTTTCTATAATTGGAGGACAATATCCTACCCTGTCAGTTTTAATACACTTCAATAAATGTGATGGAACTGTGCCAGATTAATGTGATAGCACCATTGACATCCTGACAGCTAAACATATTCTCCCTATTGTGTAAAAAAAACAGTCAGGTTAGTACACATTTTACAATCGTGTTAATCATCAATGTAACACAATCTCTTTAATCCATTTTGGAACCCAGCCAGTTAAATAAATGCTCTATAATCCACCGGTATATTCTCAGTTGAATAAACATTCCTAAATGTGTTTAGTAGAGATCATCTCAATATTCTCTCTCTGTAATTTGTGATGGAACTCAATTTAATCCACTCTCTGTAATCCTTGATGGGTCCATAGAACACAGAACAGGAGCAGTCCCTTTCAGTCCACATTGTCTGTGTTGAACATGATGTCAATTAAACTAATCTCCTTTGCAGCATGTGATCCACATCTCTCCATTCCCGACATTCCCTATGATCTCTCCCTATGTCAATCTAGAAGCCCACTTGAATGCCACTGTCGTATCTGCTTTCACCAGCACCCTTGACAGTGTGCTCCAGGAGCTCCAGTGTGCTCCAATTTCTCTCACTAACTTTAAAGCCATGTCCCGTTAATTCAATACGCTCTCCATAACCCTTGATTTGTCCCTTTCAGTTGAAAGCAATGTGAATTGTGCAGCACAACCATATCAATTGCATACACCCTGAACATGCCCGTCTAGTGCACAATTATCTGCAATAGGACCTGGCATTTTAGCACAATCTCCATAATACATAGTAGGATCTTATCAGCTTAATAAACTGTTATTTTTAACTTAATAAATGTTCAATGTCAGCAATGGAAGCCTTTCAGCTTAATACACATTCATAGAACATATAATAGTACTGAGCAGGAAATGCCTGTTTGGTCCATGATGTCTGTGCCCAACATGATGCCAAGCTATTCTTCTTTGTCTCCACATGATCCATATCACCCCATTCACTGCATATCTATATATATATGTCAACGAATTGCCGTCGGAATTTGACCCGTATTTTGACCTTTTGTCCCTTATTTGGGAGTGAGAAAGTTGGCAACCTTATGTAAGACTGTAAGATATATAAGAGCAGATTTAGGCTATTCAGTCCATCTAGTCTACTCTGCCATTCAATCATGCCTGATCTATTTTTCCCTCTCCACCCCATTCTCCTGCATTCTCCCTGGAACCTTTGAGCCTTACTAATCAAAAACCTATCAATCTATGCTTTAAAAGCATGGCGGAAATCCAGGGGTGGGGGGGTGCACGTCCCCTCCATGTTTTGAGAGGTGGGGGACAATTCCCCCCATGTTTTGTAATCCGGATTTTGAAATTCGGTGACAAAAAAAATCTATTAAAGACAGTGGGGGTGGGACTGATGATCGAGGGCGCCAATTGGACGAGAGAGACGTCGGTCAGCAGGCAATGGGGGGCGGGACATGATGATTCAGCACAATGATTGGAGGAGGGAGGTGTCGGTCAGAGGCGGAAGTAGGGGGGGTGGGACTGAGGATAGAGCGTGGTGATTGGAGGAGGGAGACATCCTGGTGGAGCAAAGATCATAGAGCGGAGCTTGAATTGGCCCGTTCGCGGGGACTTTCATCGCCCAGCCCGGCTTAAAATCGGCCGCGGGATCTTCCATTGCCCCGCGGTCAAATTGCTGAGTCGAGGCGATCGAGGCTCCCGATGTTGAAGCCCCCGCCGGCCGATTTTAACCTGCGCCAGGCGATGAAAGGCCCCGCGAACGGGCTGATTCAAGCCCCACGTTTCGGGGCGGACGAAGCTGCTGTTGCTGGAGTTCGGAGTCGGGTCACCAACCAGGTCAGCTCCCGATGTTAATGTCCACAGGGCCCACGGCCGAAGCCTCGAGTGTGTGTGTGCTTGCGGCCACCAAGAAATTGCGTCCCCCCCTATGTTTTGATAGCGATTTCCGCCCCTGTTTAAAAGTACCCAATGACTTGGTCCCCACAAATATCTGTGGCAACGAATTCCACTGATTTACCACACCTGGCTAAAGAAATTCCTCCTCATCTCCATTCCGAAGGTTCATCCTCCTGGTTCTCGACTTTTCCATTACTGAAAACACCCTTTCCATGTCCACTCTATCTAGGCCTGTGCATTTCTTTAAACTTTCTCTCTCTGACCTTAAAGCTATGTTTGACATTTCCACCTGGGAAAAAGGTTCTGTCTACCCTATATATTTCTCTCTTATGATTTTACACTTCCATTCGGTCTCCCCTTTACCTCCAATACTCCAGAGAAAACAATCCTTGTCGCTAAAACTCTCCAATGCAGGCAGCAATCTGGTAAATCTCTTCTGTATGCTCTCCAAAGCATCCACGCCTCTACAATTCATGATGAAAGCCTATTCATTCAATATTCTGTGCAATTTGTGCTTGGACTCTGTTATTTTAATGCACAATAAAGTATGAAGGCTCTAGTCAGTTTTCATACAACCCCAGCATTTTAATAGCCTTTATAGATTCTACAACTGGGTCTTTGCAGAATATTTAATATGCTGTATTGATTCTATTATGTGACTATTTATGTTTAACATTACCCCCCAGCTCTGACAGGTCTCATTTACTCTCCACATTCCATAATATGACATAGTGTACTTAGTACATGCTCTGGATTCAGTACAAGTTTGTCAGTATATGCTATATATACACTATGATGAGACTTTCAAAGTAAGGCACTAATTTACCCCAACTTGGATTGTCCTGCTGGTTACAGTATTGTGCTCCCTCTGGGAGAGGGTCATTTTGATGCCCACATCCACAATTCTGCACCATCTGATCCTGGAAACAGGAACGCAGACAGGTCTGGGAATAGAATGGTGAAACATTAGATAGATAGGAATGCTGTGGTTTAATTCCCCAGAGTATTCTGTAAGTACTTTTCCTGCAATTTACTGTTCTTGCAACAATGGCACATTACTCTAATCCCAATGGATTCAGCCCATCTCCATCCATTGCTGTTGTACAGAAACCCAGTGGACCTACTTTCTTCCCTTCCATTCTAATTGTATGGCATTCCAGTGGTCCAAAAGCCCATCAGCCCCTGTTGTACCCCTGCCCCCCAAAATATGCACTGTTTAAGAACTAAACTTGGTTTATTCCTGAAGCTGCATCTTCAGGATGAAATTGGACAAGATGGGAAAATAAGAATTTGTTTTTATTACAAGGATGTTGCCAGGACTCAAGACCCTGATCTGTAGGGAGAGGTTGAGTAGGCTCAGATCTTATTCCTTGGAGCACAGGAGGATGAGGGTTGATCTTATAGAGGTGTACAAAATCATGAGAGGAATAGATCGGGTGGACGCACAGAGTCTCTTGCCCAGAGAAGAGGGATCGGCGACCAGAGGACATAGGTTTAAGGTGAGGGTTGAAAGATTTATTAGGAACCTAATGGGTAACTTTTTCACACAAAGAGTGGTGGGTGTATGGAACGAGCTGGCGGAAGAGGTGCTATCGCTAAGTTTAAGAAACGTTTAGACATGGATAGGACAGGTTTACAGGGATATGGGCCAAATGCAGGCCGATGGGACTAGTGTAGATGGGACATGTTGGTCGGTGTGGGCATGTTTGGCTGAATGGCCTGCTTCCACACTGTATGACTGTGACTAAGTAGCTGACATACCTGCATGGTGTAGGTGGTATTGAAAAGAGATTTGACATTGACATCCGAACCATTAAATGTGCAGCAGGAGTACGAACCACCCAAACGCACTATTTCATCCTGGGAAGAGGCAGAACACACATAAGGAGCTAAGAAAGAAAGACATGCAGTTACATAACACTCCAAATGGCTTTAGGGCCAAGGAAGTTCTTGTAATGAAGACATGGGCTGCCAGTTGAAAAGCAGGAATGGTGCAATTACCACTATAATTGCAATTATTATTTTCAGGGTTAAATATTTGCCAGTTCTAGGATTGTTTGGAATTTTATTTCTAACCAATAGCACAATGAAGTCGTAAGGTTTCAATATCCAGAAGGTGGTATTTAAAATAATAAAGCCTTTGGCAATGCACCTGATGATTTAGCCCCAAATAAGTGCTCCAATCTCTGAGTGCAAGACCTGTTCATGTTTGATACAAGGAGTAATGGCTGGAGTGGAGGGTAAAGACACAGCCCAGTGTCAGACATTGGTGAGTTGACACAAAAAGCTGGAGCAACTCAGCCGGCCAGGGAGCATAGAATAGGTGGCATTCTTCAGTCTGAACAAGGGTCTCAACCCGAAAACGGCACCCATTCCTTTTCTCCAGAGATGCTGCCTGACCCGCTGAGTTACTCCAACTTTTTGTGTCTATTTAGTTTAAACCAGCATCTGCAGTTGCTTCCTACACAATAGTGAGTTGACCATCGTTGGCTGAATCCAAGAGCGGAACTCGCTATCAAAACGTGGAGGGGACGGGGGACACAATGTTTTGGTGGCCGCGCGCGCATGCGCACTCTCACACACACGCGCGCGAGGCTTCGGAGGCTCAATGCAGCTCAACTCTGTCTGTCTTCACCGGGTTAACTACAGCCCTGGCTGGACTGACGGGACACTAGCGCTGCTTCTCCGCGCTGGCCATATTTCCCGCAAGCCCAGGCAGGTTCACCTGGCGTGACAGGCTGAGTTAAGCTGGGTTTGGTGCTGTTTCTCTGCGCTGGCTGTGGGCCTGGGGGCACAGCTCACATCTGACTCCCGACCACTCTTGCCACCCGTGGCAAGCGCCAGAGACCCGGCCGGGATCGATCCTGCCTGCGGATGAGGTGCAGGTCTGTGCCACGTCTCCCTCCTCCAATCGCCACACTCTATCCTCAGTCCCACCCCCCCTCACTCCTCCCTCCTCCAATCATTGCGCCCTCGATCATCAGTCCCACCCCCACTGTCTCGCGGAAATCGGAGATTTTAAAATACGGATCACAAAAACTTGGGGGGGATGTCCCCACCACTCAAAACATGTTCCCTCTGGCTCCCCCGGGTTTTCCACCCCTGGCTGAATCAACAATGCAATCAAAACAGAGGTTCCGGGAATTGTGGAAAGGCTCATCTCTCCTTCCCACCGCACTGTTTCAGGTATTATTCCAGCTCCTTGTAATGAAAGGGCAATCACTCTAACCCCAAACTCTTCAAGTCACCCATTGCCAGGAGTCATACCTACCACATATATTCCAATGGATGTCTCTGCCCCAGCCCTAGCATAAAGGCCCAGGTCCTGCAGGAACGGATAGGTGTTGGGTTGGTGAAGCATGAGCCTGGCGCCAGCTGCAAAGGGCAGGAAGGGATTGTAATCGTCTTGTGCGATATCCAACACAATCTTCAGGCCTACGCAGAAAAAGAACAGCAATGTTTTATTTTCTTAAAGTTTTTTTTTTCCCCATCCCTAGCTACTGTTACATGATTTTCAGACCTCCAGTATTAAAGTTATTTTACTTTTTATACCTGAAGATGGTGTAAGAAGGTGTCATAGACACTCTCGGGAGCCGCCATCTTGGAGGAACGTCAAATTCACTGTTTCTTTAGTTTTAGTGTTTTTTATTTCTTTGTTTGTTTGGGTTTTTTTGACTTTTAATGTGGGGGGGTAAGCGGGAAACTATTTCTTAGTCCCTACCTGGTCGGTGAGGCAGCTTTTTCTCCAGGCTGCCTCGTCGACCCGTCCTCGTGGCCTACCAGCGGGCATGGAGCGCCGTTTCCTGGCGGGGACCGCCCAGCACCTTCAGCTTCGGTGGCGGCACAGCGCTGGAGCGCTATCGGGGAGCGTAGCGGGCGATGCCTTGCCTGGGTCGCCTCGCTGGATCGACGCGCTGGAGCTCCGGTGAGCTGGACCGCCGACTTCAACACCTCCGGGCTGCGGGACTGCGGAGCGACCAGCTGCGGGCGGCGGCGCCGACTCCAACATCGGGAGCCTCGTGGCTCCAAATCAGCGCGGCCCTGTCGGCTTCAGGTGCCACGGACTCCGCTGGGAAACCGGCCGTTCCAGCCGCTCCGAGGACTCTCCCGACGGCCAGGAACATCGGGCCTCCGTAGAGGCAACTGTGGAGGCCTCATTGGGCCTGACTCTGGGGAGAACTGGGTTGGGGACTGGACATTGTGCCTTTCCCCACAGTGGTGGTCATTGTGGGGGGATGATTTTGTGTGCTGTGCCTGTGCCTGTGCCTGTCAGTCCGTGTACAAGATGGCGGTCGGAGGGGAGAGTGGACGCTGGCGCGAATTGGTCGCCGCTGCTCTCTCCTCAAATTGTGTTTCTTATTTTCTTTTGGTGCTTTTGAAATTGAATTCTGTCCTTGATTTGTGTACTGTGGTGTTTTTTTTAATTTAATTCATTCCGATTATGTGTTTTTTGTTTTGTTGTGATTCTATGCATTGTAAGGTGTCCTTGGGTTTTAGAAAGGCGCCAGTAAATAAAATGATTATTATTATTATTATTATAGATAGGGAAGCTGGAAATGTCAAATACTAGAGGGCATAGGTTTAATATGAAAGGGGGAAATTTTAAAGGACATTCGAGAAGCAATTTTTCTACACAGAGAGTGGTACATGGCTGGAAGGTACTGCCAGGGGCAGTTAGAAACCATAGAATAGCAATAGTGATGAGTGAGTGTGATGAGACTATGTTATAGCAATAGTGATGAGTCTATGTTACTTCAGAGAGCATTGAAACATTGATATTAGTGATGTGGAGTTAGAATCTGAAAAGGGTGGTTGGGTTTTCTTGGATCTAACATGGCATTTGAAGGAGTGGGGAAGGTAGAATCAAAGAGAGAAATGGAGAAAGGGAGAAGTAGGGAGAAAGAGAAAGAAAGAGGCAGGTGATTCAAGGGGTGGAAATTAGGTGGAGAAGGTTTAGGTTCAGGTTTATTATTCTCACGTGTACTGAGGTACAACGGAAAGCTTCATTATGCAGGCTATTCAATCCAATTAGACAATGCTATACATAAATACAATCAAGTCAAACTCAAGTACAACAGGTAGAGCAAAGGGAAATATATAGAATGCAGAATATAGTTCTTAGCATTGTGGTGCACCAGTTCCAGAGCCAGTTCAAGGTCTGCAATGGGGTAGAGATGAATCAGACAGTACCGTAGCTTACAGAAGGATCGTTCAGAAGCCTAATAACAAAGGGGAGGAAGCTGTTCCTTTGAGAGGTGCACGGAAAGAGGGAGAGAGGTGGAACAGCCAGATAGAAAAGACAACAGAGATGGTGAAAAAAGGGCAAGTGAATAAATTCACAAACACGCAAAACAGACTAAATGCTTCTGAATTGGTATTTATTCCAAGATTGCCTATAAAGAGCACTTGGCGCAGTTTCCAATGAATTGATTTGTTTTGCTCTTGTAAGGAATGCACAATCTCAGAGAGAAACAAGTATAATGAGCTCGGAAAATGATACAAAATCCAGACTGTACCGAACTCTGCTCCGGGATTGGATGACATCAGTATATGGCCATCAGAACCCCAGTTAAAGATGTAACAGTTCCCATACATTGGATGCATCAACTGGGTGAAGTTACTGAAAAACAAAGGAATGGAGGAAAGCTATTTAAGTTTTTGCATTTAACACTTTTCCAATCTATTGTTCTAGACCATTGAGGTGTTTAATTCCTCTTGAACCCCAAAACCCCCCATAAGACATAGCAACAGGAGTAGGCTATTCTAACCATCAGGAACGTGAATGTTCAAAGTGATAGATGAATCTCCAATCAAACTAGCTGCTTCATCTGGCTAGCATCCAACTTCTTCAATGTTGCTCAGCCACATTCATTCAGGTTAATAGAAAGTGTAAGTAGCAGCACTATTTTGGTGAAAAGTCTTTGTGGTGTCAGGAGGCGAGTCACTCTTGACAGGATACCCAGCTTCTGATGTTCCCTTGCATGATTCATTTGGCTGGCCCAAGTGAAGTTCTAGCTGAAGATCTTGTATTTTTTTTCCAGAATTGTAATCCCAAAAGTAGAACGATTAAAATTCTCCATTTGGAACACCCCACGTCTCCTCTCTCTCTTTTCCGCAATGGATTACGTAAATAAGATCTCCTGTAGTCTTGGGCATTGGACCATTCACAATCCGGTGCCCTGTTTCAGTTAGGGGAGGGGTGAAGGGGAAATCACATTACTTACTCAAGATTGCAAGGCTGCCCACCAAACAGACAGGCAAGGATGAAATCTTCAGCCTGCTCGCCCATCGCCTGCCGTTCTGACCGAGATGTTTTTGACAGGATGGTCATATAGTGTAGGTAGTACCACTCATTCATCACCTCCAGCACTGAGCTGAAGTTTCTGTACATACAGCTCGACCTATTCTCATTGCACTGGGGGAAATGAGAAACACAGTGTCACTCACTCTACATGCTGTGTACCAGTCACTGTGCACACTGTACACTCGCATTGCATACACTGTACACAAACTGCTCATATAGTCTACACACTCACATGGATACATCACTGCAGAAATTGCACTCACCAAACCAACGCTAAAACTGTCTGAAACACTGCAAATGCACATGCATGCGTGCATGAATATACACACATGCATATGCTCACACATGCAAGTGCACATGCTCACATGCACGCACACATATAAAAGATGCATGCACACAAATGCATGTCACACATGCACATGCATACACAAGCACATACATAAACAAACACACATAGGCAAGCAATGATGCATGCACACTCATTCAGCCACATGCAGTTAGGCACACAAACGTACACATGCACATACACAAACATGCACTCACATGCATGCATATGCATGCCCGCATGCACACACATGCATTGCCTTTGCTCACCAGTTGCATTGCCAGCCTGTAGCTCACTGTCCGCGTCCTGTCACTTGTTGCTGACTGGGTCTGATTTGGACCTGACCCCAGGACATGCAGAACAGTCTCCTCTCCTTGGTCGTTGGTCTCGATGATAACCAGTGATGCCACGGGGCTCCAGTTTGTCTCCAATATGGGCAGCTCACCGGGAACAGTTCCATTCTGACTATAAACAGAAATACGCTCCAGTGCAAGTTTGGTAAACCGGTCCAGGTGATGTAGCAGCTGCTTCGTCTTTGTGTACCTGAAACAAGGATCAGACCACAGCTAGATCAACAACCAGCTTACTATTCTTTGTGTAGGAAGAAACCGTAGATGCTGGTTTATACCAAAGATAGACACAAAATGCTGGAGTAACTCAGCGGGACAGGTACCATCTCTGGAGAGGAATGGGTGACGAACCGAAACATCACCCATCTCTTCTCTCCAGAGATACTGCCTGCTCCGCTGAGTTACACCAGCATTTTGTGTCTATCATACTGTATTCTTTCACAGCTTGCTGTACATTTCTCTACCAAAGACAGTGAACCTGGTTGTGGAGGAAGCACCCACTTCTAGCTTATTAGTTAGCAGTGAGTTCAACCCATCAATCTTGTTTAGGAAGGAACTGCTGATGCTAGTTTATACCAAGGAAAGACACAGAGTGCTGGAGTAACTCAGCGGGTCAGGCAGCATCTCTAGTGAAAAAGAGGAAGGAACTGCCGATGCTGGATCTGAAGAAGTCAGAAGAAGGGTTCTGACCCGAAATGTCACCCATCCTTTTTCTCCAGAGATGCTGCCTGGTCCGTTGATTTACTCCAGCACTTTGAGTCTACCATCAATCTTGTTCCACTATTTCACTCTCTGTTGACCCGTAAGACTATTTACCTGCCTCATTCCTTGGGAGCTTTGGGTAGAAAATGTTTCATTGGCCAGGGAGTGAGTGGGTGATGGTGGGGTTGAGGTTACAGGTTCCAGAACAGGACATTTTTGGTCTGAACCTTTCTTCAGACTGACATTGGACGGAGTGTCCATACTTTAGATCCACATTGAGCCTGGAAATAGAGCCGGAGGCCACATAGCACAAGATGGCAGTGCAGGCAAGTGCTGAGGGAACACACATGGTTGTGGCAGTGAGTCTTGGTTAGAACATGGTCAAAAGAAACAATCTGAGAAGAAGGGTCCAGTCTGAAACACTGCCCATCCATTCCCTCCGCAGATGTTGCCTGACTTGCTCAGTTACTGCAACACTTTGCGTTTTACTCAAAGAATCTAACACCTGCAGTTCATTGTGTCTCCACAACACAGAGTTAAGATAACTTGCTCACAATGAGAATTTGTTTATACATCCACTCTGACTTGTTACAGGGCTGTTTAAAAGGGCAATTCAGGCAGATTCAACGGTATATTTAAAAACAAAATAGTATTAACATTTGAAAATAAGAAATCTGCTGGGCTATGGTGGAAGAGTAGGAGTATGAGCAGTAGGAGCAGGACATACTCCCATACTCCAAAAGCAGGAATGGGATACTGATTTTAGATGATCAGCCATGATCATATCAAATGGCGGTGCTGGCTCAAAGGGTCGAATGGCCTACTCCTGCACCTATTTTTCCATGTTTCTAATGAGGCAATACAAACAAATAACTTTATTCTACACTTGATCACAAAGAGTGATCGATCTCCGACCCGAAAACAGCACATTCCCCCACCAACCTCCCCCTCCTCTGGCCCACACTACACCCACACGCTTTTGTCAAGGATTTCCAACTCCCTGCATGTGGGGAAGGATTGCCTGAATTTCACCCCTTGCCCTACTTTGCCAATCATGGCAGGAGCCCTTTGGATGAAATACTCCAACTGCACATCTTTACCTGAAAGGGTTGGAGTTGCAGATGCTGACAGCAGGGAAATCCATCGCCTTGAAGCCAGTCCGTAGGCTGACCTTGACCTCCCAGGCCAGGTATCTCTGGATCAGGATTCCCCACTGCCAACACACCAGGCCTGTGAAGGCCAAAGTAAGCACGAACCACACAGCCCGCTTCTTGGGACCCTCAGTCACAATTCGTTTTGGTCCATGCGTGTTGGTGTTCTCACAGTACCAGACCAGGAGTTCGGTGTAAGTGTAGCCTGGTCCATTCTGCAGTCGGTGAAGTGCACGCTTGAAATATTGTCTCACCTTCATTCTGCTGAGCATAATAATAAATTGTCATATCACGCAGACAGTAACTGCAGCAACTCTTGTCAACAAAGAGGAATCTTCCCCAATAGGCTCACTTGCATTTGTACCTGTTAACATTCTTTCCGCTGAGTTAGCCAGTCATGTTTTGACATTTCAACACCGAATACAAACTATTATTCAAGTGTAATGGTTCAATTAAATCCTATTGTACCACACCCGTCTATTCCTAATAGACCAATGTCAAGTCCAAACAAATTCTATTCCACACATACCCAACACATATGTCTCAAACACATATTGTTCCCACCTCCTACCAACAACGCAGTACCTATACAAAACTAATTGCACTTTCAGAGCCTTATCAACCCCAAAGTATCCATTTTACCCCAATCCTAAGAGCCCTGTATGAATGATAACCTATTTCCTTTACACATCTTATTTCCTAGAGGCCCATATCCATCCTAACTAATCCAATATGCTGATCTCTCCCTCTGGCTCTGCATCAATCCCAAACTAATCCCAGCGCCCTGGCTCACTTGTGTAAAAGCTTTAATTAAACCCACTGCCCACTCTCTCTTCCCGAAACCTAATTTTCTTTGCACTGTTCCTTCCCCTTCCCCTTGATACTGGTCAATCCCAAATCATTTCCACTGCCCCATTTGCCCTGTAATTGCCTCTCAAAGCAATTGTGAAATATTCTCCATAAATTAATGAACCTCTTTCCTTGTGATGCACCAGAGAAGGTGTTTGCAGCCCGTTGCTAGGACTGAAGAATGTTATTCATTGGACAATGATCCAAGGTGGCGCCATTGCAATCGCTCCACTCTTTTAAATCTTTACTCTGACAGCAGCATTTCTTACCTTAACTTGGACTTTACTGGATTTTATCTTGCACTAAACGTTATTCACGTTATTCCCTTTATCACGTATCTGTGCACTGTGGGCGGCTTGATTGAAATCATGTATTGTCTTTCTGCTGACTAGTTAGCACGCAACAAAAGCTCTTCACTGTACCTCGGGACACGTGACAATAAACTAAACTCAACGCAACTCATGAGAAAAGGTTGGCACAGCTAAGGTCATTTTATTGGCATGAAGGAAGATGAGAAGGAATGTCATTAAATTATCTAGATTCATGAGATTAAGAGACTGGATGACCACGTTATCCACCTTATAGATAATCAGGTATGGTCTTTTCATAAAATGTAGGAGTAACTAAATCAGGCTAGTTACTTCCCAATCAGTTTGCTCCCAATCATTGGGAAAGTGATGGAAGTATATGGTGCTATAGGCAGCATCTATTAATCAATAGCTGCCTATTGATGTTCAGTGTGAGTTTCACCAGGACTCTTCAGCTCCAGACCTGATTACAGCCATGGATCCAGAGCTGGATAATGGAGCTGAGTTGACATTTGGTGGTGTTGATCGAGGTAGCATTTGAGTGGGTGCTGCCTGAGGTCCCTTGGTAAAACTGGTCAAGGGGTATCAGGGGGTAAACACTCCAATGGTTGAAGTTATACCTCACACAAAGGAAGATGGTTATGTTTGGCGGAGGTCAGTCATCCCAGTCCCAGGGTATCATTGCTGGAATTCCTCAGGCAGCGTCCTAGGTCCCACCATCTACAGCTGCTTTAAAAATAACCCTGTCCACCATAAAGTCAGAAGTGGCAATGTCTGTTGATGATTACCACTCCACTTGCTCCACGTATAACTCCACTTGCAACTCCTTAGTAAATGAAGCTACCCATGCCTGCAGGCAGTAATATTTGAACAATCACTCCCCCTTGACGTTCAATATCAATGCAGGTTCCTATACAAGTTGTACACCTCTTCGTTGCTGAGTCTAAACCTGGATCTCCGTCCCCAACATCACCATGGGGGCAGCTCCATTAGCAGGATGGCTGGGGTTCAAGAAGGGGGGCTCACCATCACCTTATCAATGTCAGTCAGGGATACATGTGGAGTGAATAAAGATGTTTTGCCTTATCTGAGAACTCTATA
The DNA here is from genome assembly GCA_038087875.1 of Malacoraja senta. Classification (NCBI taxonomy): domain Eukaryota; kingdom Metazoa; phylum Chordata; class Chondrichthyes; order Rajiformes; family Rajidae; genus Malacoraja; species Malacoraja senta. The sequence goes on from CM075981.1 coordinate 70,117,501, forward strand.
ACTAAGGGTTGTAGATCCAGCTAACTGAAGAAACAGTTCACTGAATGGGGAGTTGAGAAAATATGTTTCCATTCACAGAACATAAAACAATACAGTATGGGTAAAGGCCCTTTGACCCACATGTCATGATGCCAAGTTAAACTAACATAGAAACATAGAAAATAGGTGCAGGAGATGGCCATTCGGCCCTTCGAGCCAGCACCACCATTCATTGTGATCATGGCTGATTGTCACCTATCAATAACCCGTGCCTGCCTTCTCCCCATATCCCTTGACTCCACTAGCCCCTAGAGCTCTATCTAACTCTCTCTTAAATCCTTAAATCCTTAAATCACAAACTAATCTGATCTGCCTGCACATGATCCATATCTCCAGTCTCTACACAACCATGTGCCCTATCTAAAAGCTTATTAAATGCCACTATCATATCTGCCTCCATCAAAACCTCTGCCAGCATGTTCAAGGCAATCAGCAGTTCCCGTGTAAAAAAACTTGTTCCTCCAATCTCCTTTCATTTTTGCCCCTCTCACCTAAAAGATATATCCTCGAGTCTGAAATTTACACCCTGGGAAAAAAGGTTTTGACTATCTACCCGTCTATGCCTCTCACATTCTAGTGTACTTCCATCAGGTTTTCCCTCAACCTCACATGTTCCAGAGAAAACAATCCAAGTTTGTCCAACATCCCTTTATAGCTGATACCTCTAATCCTAGCAAACCTCTTCTGCATCCTTTCAAAAGCCTCCACATATTTCCATAGAGGGGCAACCAGAATTGCACAGAATACTTCAAATGCAGCCTAACCAAAATTTTATAAATCTGCAACATGACTTCCTAACTCTTATACGTAATGCCCTGGTTGATGAAGGCAGGCATAACATAAGCTTTCTTTAACACTCTATCTGTTTGTGTTGCCAGTTTTGCGGAGCTATGGACCTGAATGCCAAGATCCCTCTGTATATTAAGGAATTAAAATTACTGAGTGGGTTGGTGGTTGAGGTATCAGTCTGGACATTATTGTCAGGAAGGGAAGTGGAAACTTTCACCATATTTCGGAAGCCCCCCAACAAATGAAGTGTTAACTTGCTGAATTATGAACTGAGATGAGGAGTAGGATCATTCTAAATTCCTTATTGTGCCTGACGTGATTTTGATGGGCTGATTTTGTTTTAATTTGCTATGATTCGATGTTCATGGTCTTAACGCTCCTTAGGATGGATATTGTTCAACTTCTATGCCCTTTCTCAGTGAAAATTTGAAATTGCCTTTATTTTCTTGCTGCCTCCAGTCAGAGTAAGTGTCCCGTGGAGGTTCACCATCATCTTAAACACTGGGATCTCTTCATAGTACATCTCTACATCTCCAGTACATCTCTCTTCATAGCCACAGTTTCTCATCGCTGGGCTGTGGTCATAGACACACAGCACATAAACATCTCCTGCAGCCCACCGAGTCCACACCCATTCACAGCAATCCCTCTTTATTCTCCCCATATTTCATAAACTCCCCACAAATTCTACAGATTCACCAACACACTTGGAGGGTGATGGGGGATTTTATAATGACCAATTAACCTACTAACCAAGCACTTCTTTAGGACATGTGAAGAATTCAGAGTACCCAGAGGAAGCCCCCTTAGTCACAGGAAGAAAGCGCACTCCACACAGACAACAGGGGAGGTCAGGATTGAATGCTGGTCACCGGGGCTGTGATTTTACCACTTTGCCACCCTTCCAGCTCAATCAATCTCTGGCCAGTCGCCATCTCCATCAGTTTGAAGTCTCCCATGGGCCAAATGCGGGCAGGTGGGACTAGTGTAGCTGGGACATGTTGGCCGGTGTGGGCAAATTGGGCCAAAGGGCCTGTTTCCACGCTGTATCACTCTATGACTCTCCATATAACTATGAGTTCTCAATGTATAGGAAGGAACTGCAGATGCTGGTTTTAAACTGAAGATAGACACAAATAGCCTGGAGTAACTCAGCGGGACAGGCAGCATCTCTGAAGAGAAGGAATGGGTGATGTTTCGGGAGGGGTCAGGAAGAAGGGTCTCAAACCCGAAATGTCACCTATTCCTTCTCTCCAGAGATGCTGCCTGCCCGGGCTAAGTTACTCCAACTTTTTGTGTCTATCCATGGGTCCTCAATGCTGGGCTATGGTGTCAGTATTTAATTTACAACCAGGTTTAGTTACCTTCAGCGCTGGTGTTGACTGTTTAGGGAGATTTGTCTCGACTCCTCTAACTTGACAAGTGATGACAAATGAACCGGTTTGGTTTGTATGCTCAGCCGGTGGGGCAGCGCCTGCTGAGAGAGAGAGAGAGATACAGCGTTAATGATGAGCTTGCATTAGAACCGACAGGTCATCGACTTTGGAAAAAGTTGACGCCGTCACCCTCTCCCTGGATGCTGCCCGGCCGGCTGCGTCATTCCCACTGATTTTATTGCAGGTTTTGTTTCTTGATTCGGAGTGTCTATTCTGTGTGTAATCATGGAATAGACTGGGGCTGGGTTTTAATTTGCAATTTTCTCTAATCCCGTTACTTCTGGTGCGAAGTGTCGGGCATATGTGTAGGGTGTGGTGGAGGAGATCGGCGATAGAACGACGACCAATGTCAGGACCTGTCCCTCTCAGACCAACACTTACCCCCACCCCCGAGTCAGGACCCTACACCCACCCAAGATTTATAGTTCGAGGCCTATTAGTATTGTAAACCTATATGATATCATTACTATATTTACATAGCGCCCACACTTTAGTGTAAACGGCCGCATACATTTTTTTTAATGCAACAGCTAATATGCAAGATAATATATAATTCATGCAAAATATTACGGGCTAAATCCTAACATTTAGTAAAACAGCTTAAAAACATGTGCATATTAGCGAACGCTTGTACAAATACTTTAGAAATTTAATTATTATTAATTATTATCGAACTTTAGTATTAATCATCGGTTGACTTAGAGATTGGTAAATTGAAATTCAGTGCGATCACAGTTGGAAAGACTTAGTTTTACCCATTATTCCAAGTTTAGTTAGTAGATTCTGGTGAATAGAATACACGTTTAAATCGCGGACCAAAGAACCTGTAGACCCTGGGAAGTTTAAGCCGTGGGACGGGAGTCGCAGGGAGGAGAAATTACCGAGAGAGAGAGAAAGAAAAAAAAAGAGAGGAAAGGATAGAAAAAAAATAGACCAAGAAAAGCGAACGCAAAAAGAAGGGGGGAAGTGGCTGGGGAGAGGGGTAAGACGGGGAATCGAGACACATCAGCCTCACCTGCAGCTCGCTGTTCAATCCGTGCAAAGGGAATGAAACCCGCGCCGGCTCAAACCTGAACGATTGCAACCGAAGATACAACTGCATCAGTTTAACCTGGTTAGCAAGGCGGGCAGATCATACAGACAACGCTGCTACGCATACATATAGTCAAAGCCAAAGGCGAATACAATCAGGCATCACATCCACACCCACCGGCATACACACTAACACTCTCTCTCACACACTACACTCTCTCTCACTCTCTCTCACTCTCACACACTAACACCCTCTCACATACATTCACACTAACACTCTCACACATACACACACTAACACACACACGCACTAACTTTCACACACATTAACACTCTCTCACATACGCACACACAAACATACACACACTAACACATACAAACTAGCACTCTCACACAGACACACTAACACTCACGCACACACTAACACACACTAACACTCACGCACACACTAACACTCACTAACACTCTCTCTCACACGCTAACACACTCACGCTAACACACGTTCAGAAGCACACACAAACACAAAATATTCACTAATACACAGGTACTCGATCACTCTCCCAACACACTCAAATACACACGCACGGGCTTAAACACGCAGCCACTCACATTTTCACAGTGTCCTGCACTCCTCGTTACATTTGCACAAAAATACACTTACTGCTTGAAAGAAAACACACATGCTCAAACAGACAGATATAATCACACACATTCATATAGAAATAAGAGACTGCACAAGTGACATGCATTAATTGATTCACGCAAACACACCAACCATCACATACTGAAATACACACTGGGTGCACACAGAAACCTACACATTATCTTGCTCCACGCACACTCACATTCTCACATTCTCACACACACAAAACACACACAATTGCCCATTAAATTATACCGATTCTAAACACGTACACACATACACATAATCAAACACACGTACACATTTATGCACACATAGCAAAAATACCCACCTTCACACATAATTTTACACACATTTTCACAGACTCAAACACATGTCCGTACGCACAACCATGTACAGGCACTCAAAATATGTACACCAACACACACAAAGTAGACACCTTTACTCACACTTAAACATTTCCAATTAAACCACATACTAACCCAGAGTGCTTGACTAACAAAGTACATGAAGCACTAAAACAGGAATAACAAGCAGGCACTATAAATACTGATGATAAAGAAGGCAAAAGGTGAGTACAAAAAGATGAAGAAAGAAATAAGAAATAAGAAAAAAAAAATAACAAGAAATAATTTTTTAAATAAATTATAAAATTAAAATTAGAAAAGACATAAAAGTAAAAGTGTTCCACTGAAACATAAATAGCCAAAATTAGAATACACGTGGGCCATAAGGTTAAGATCACAGAACATGATAGCGAGGTAGCAGAATAATAAATTGTTTGATTCTTAACATTTATTCAGCATTGTAGGACTGAGCACAGGAGCCCATCAGTTGCCCTCATTCACATTACTATAAATGGTGAGAACATGAAACGCCATAGAGTCTTACTGCATGGAAACAGGCCCTTTGCTCAACTTGCCCACCCGACCAACATGTCCCATCTACACTAATCTCATCTGCCTGTGTTTGGCCCGTGTCCCTCTAAACCTGTCCTATCTGTGTGGTATTTGTATTCAGGAGGGTCTGTGTGTCCGTGCATCAATCACTGTACAAACAGGAGTACAAACGGTATGTTAGCATTGCTTCAAGAGGATCTGAGAATAGCAGTGAAGACGTCTCATTGCTCTTGGAATATTTTTTACAATCTGGTTTCCTATTCAAGGAAGGATATACCACTGTGCTAGCAATTGAGTGAGTTCAGTGTAGGTTCAGCAGATGATTCCTGGGATGTGGGGGATTGGTCTACTCGCTAAAAGATTTGAAGAATGAGAGGTCACATCAATGAAATTTAAAAATCTTAAGGGATTTGATGGATGCAAACTTAATTGTAGAATCTCTTTACTACAAAGCAGAAGGAGATCATTTACTTTCTTGGGGTTAATGCCAGCTTCCAGCAGAGTAATCCCATCTCTCCCTTTCCCTCCCTGTTTCTTAATATCCATGCAATGTATTCTACCTTCTGTGTCCATCGACTAACTTAACTCACCACTATTTTGTGATCTAGTAGGACACCAGAGCTCCCAATGGAGGATGAGTTGTTGCACCACAGGCTGGTTCAGTTATCCGAATGCTCAGGAATGCAGCAGGATTCAGAAAGTTTTGAACATTGCCCGGTTCATCAGGGGTATTAACCTCGCCACCGTCGAAGAGATCAATAGGATACGTTGCCTCGAGAAAGCAACTAATGTCATCAATAGAGCAAGGATTTTGCCATAAATGCCATGTGCCTTTTCATGCCTTTTTTTTAATGATTTCAGGAAGATAATGCCTTTTTCACGATTGAGTGCCTAAATCAGCCTTTTTTTTGCCATTTTAACGTAACTTACAAGAAAATTTACACCACCGGGGCGAAACCCAGCTGTAAGTGGGTGTTATGTGGTGATTGGAGAGGGGTGCATGGGAAAGGGTCCAGTCTTTGCAGACTGGAGTCATGCTTTCAGTAGGTGTGAAGTGGTGATTGGGGAGGAGTAGGTGGGGAAGGGTCCAGTCTTTTCTAACTGTTGTCAAGCTGTGAGTAGGTGTGAAGTGTTGGTTGGGGATGGGGTGTGGGGGTACCAGGGTTAAGTTTCTGTTTATCGAACCTGCAGTAGAACTCGTTCAGATCATTGGTCAGCTGACGATTGTCCAAGGAGCGGGGGGTTTCCTCTTGTAGCTTGTGATTTCTTGCAAGCCCTTCCACACTGAAGAAGAGTCATTTGCTGAAAACTTGCTCCTCAACTTCTCAGAGTACCTTTCCTTGGCAGCTCTGATTCCTCTTCTCAGCTTGTACTTGGCCTGCCCTTAGAGGTCTACATCCCCGCTCCTGTAGGATCTACCCCTGCAAGTGTCAAAATGCCTAAAGTCAAGGCAACAAAGCTGAACGGGTTGGTGAGAGTGTACGGGAGTGATATATTCTCTACAGACAACGGTGTACTGTTTTGCAAAGCATGTGAGAAAGCAGTGAATCATGAAAATAAATATTTCGTCTCCCAGCATGTACAGACAGCTAAACACAAGTCGGCAGCAGAGAAATTGAAGGTAGGAAATACACAAGCTTGTCTCCTGACAACATTTACTGCTGGCTCCAGTCGCAAATCTGAGTTTTCGAGTGATCTGTGCAACGCATTCATTGATGCTGGAATTCCACTGTGGAAATTGGAAAACAAATCTCTCAGGTTTTTTAGGGAAATACACAGAGGAACATATACAAAGCGAGTCATCATTACGGAAAAATTATGTTGATAGCAACTTCAACATTGTTGTGCAGAAAATTAGAGATGAAATGGCATGCAACAAAATATGGATCTCAATAGACGAGATAACTGATGCTGTGGAGAGATATGTTGCCAATGTGGTCATTGGTACACTGGAGGCAGGTCAACCATCAAAGGAGTATTTCTTGACTGGAAGTATTGGAGAAGTCAAAGAGCTCAACTATTGCTCAGTTGTTTACATCTTCACTTGCTGTACTTTATACTTAAAGTTCCTGGCGATGTAGGTAAAGACATACAAGGAAAATGTGAGAGGGTGATTTTAGCTAACAAAGATCTTGAAGAAATACAAAACATAGCTAAAGTTCTGAAAGGTAGTTGTAATGCACAAGATATCAACATGAATGTAGAGTTTGTAGCTTGTTTCAGGTATGCACCAGTGACCTCAGCTGGGGCAGAAATAAGTTTTTCACAACTGTAGCATATTATGTCTGACAGACGGCATAGTTTAACACCAGATAATTTGAAAAAATGTTGGTAGTTATGTGCAACCAGGCAACTTTGGTCATTTAATGTAGTATACCTTTATAATTATCATTTTTAACCATATTCTGGTGGTGGAAATAAGTGCCTTGTTATGCCTTTTTGGGTCAATAAATGCCTTTTTCGTAATTTTATTATGCCATTTTGCCTGCCCATTTCAGAGATTTTTAGCGCCTAAACATCCTGGCTCTAGTCATCAATAACCCACACCACTCTGGCTACGGTCTCATTTGCCACTACCATCAGGACGATGATACAGGATATAGGAGCTTGAGAACCACTACCTCCAGGTTCAAAGGCAGCTTCTTCCCTTCAGTCATCAGGATCTTGAAACACCCTGAACAACCTAACCACATGCCTCAGCACCAAACTACTATGGACTTTGCAGTAAGGTTGCACTTCATTCTTTGATTTGCACTATCATAACTTTAATATCTGATTAATTTATTGTGTATTTATTAGTTGTGTTGTTGCACTTTTAATATGGCTGTAAAACTGCAGCAAGGACGAATGTCATTGTTTTGATCCCTCGTCAACTGATAATTGAACCTTCTTGACTCTTCATGCTTGAACCCATGCAGTCACGCTGAGAATATACAAACTCCACAGGGACAGCAGCCAAGGTCTGGGTCAAACCCATGGTTCTGTGAGGCAACAGTGCCAACTGTTGTGCTATCCAGGAACCACAGTTCCAAAATAAGGTGTCGGTCCTTGAGGGCTAACATAGAGATCAATAAATGTTTGGATAATAAAGACATGAAGGGATATGAGTTTAGTGCAGGAAGCCAGAGCTGAGGTGAAGAATTAGTCATGATCTTATTAAATGAGCAGATGCAGCACAGTGGCACAATGGTCGAGTTGCTGCCTTACAGCACCAGAGACCTGGGTTAAATCCTGACTACGGGTCTGTCTGTACAGAGTTTGTACGTTCTCCCCGTGGGTTTTCTCCAGGTGCTCCGGTTTCCTCCCACATTCCAAAGAAGCACAGGTTTGTAGGTTAATTGGCTTCTGTAAATAGTAAATTGTCCACAGTGTGTAGGATAGTCATCGCTGATCGGCATGTTGGTGGGTCGAACGGCCTGTTTCTGCACTGTATCTCTAAACTAAACTAAACTAAACAGACATGCAGGGCTAAACAGCCTACTCCTGCTTCCACCTCTTATATTATGTCCTTAGGACATGATATTTGATATCGAAATGATGCAAATGTATTTTAGGATATGAAAAGAGGTGATAACTGATAAACTGTTCCACCTTAGGAGAAATAAATCTGGATGAAAGGACTGTATCCATGGGGCTGTGAAACATTTGGGGAGTGATAGCAAAGCCACCAACACACTGGTCAAATAAATATTTACAAATAATTTCAGAGGATTGATTTTTAGGTAATATAATTTCTATATTTAAAGAGAGAGAGAGAGAAAATTCCAAAGAATTAAATGCATAATATTGACAGCAGCAAAATAATGGCACCCTTACTCAATGGTGTAATGGGAAAATCCAGGAATTGCAAATAATAAGTAGTCAACACAAATGGCAGAAGAGGAAATCATGGTTGACCATCCTCATTATACCTTCCAGAAAGGATGGATCAAGATCCTATATTGGATGTAATATATTTAGACTTTCAAATGGCCTTTGAAATGTTACTGGCAAAGCAGACTTGTGTGAAGTCAATGGACAAGTCACAGAGTGGATGATGCACCTGACACTCCAAATGGAGAGGCCACTGTTCAGTTTGAGTTTAGTTTCAGTTGAGAGATACAGTGCGGAAACAGGCCCTTCGGCCCACTGAGTCTGCGCCAACCAGCGATTCCCACAAACTAACATTATCCTACAAACCAGGGAGAATTTACAATTTTACCAAAGCCAATTAACCTACAAAGCTGTACATCTTTGTATGTGAGAGGAGATTGGAGCACCTGAGGAAAACCCACGAGGTCATGGGGAGAACGTACAAACGCCATACAGACAGCGCCCGTAGTCAGGATCGAACCCGGATCTCTGGCGCTGTAGGGCAGCAACTCGACTGCCGCGCTACCATGCTGTCCCACTTTACTCACTGTTACATAAGGTTCTGAAGAAGGGTCTCGACCCAAAACATCACCCATTCCTTCTCTCCAGAGATGCTGCTTGTCCCGCTGAGTTACCCCAGCATTTTGTGCCTAAAAAGCTTCCATGTCTGCCAGTTCCTTGTGTCTGCTCTCTCACTCATAATTCACTGAAACAATTTAGATGTGGAGTTGGACATTTCTAAATTGACAATGACTCCACATTGGGCAGAGGTAGAGTGGGACGGAAGAAGGATGAATGTTGGCAAGCAGAGGATAATAAACATGGGATGGAAATAGAAAATAGCAGGTACAACTAAAGTAAACATTTGATGGGTAAAGGCATTTAATGGCAGGCTGCTGGAGTGAAATATAGGAGGATACGAGCAGACTTGTTTGGTCCATAAAATATTGGAATAAACCAGCAGGCATGGATTATATGCTTCTGTGACATATAGTGTAATATTATTATACTATACATCATCCATTCAGGAATTTCCAGCCACTGAATCTTTCTTCTAGTTTATAGAGGGCAGTGGTGGGGAGGGAGGGAATGGCTGGTGTAGATGTGGAGTTAGAAACTGTGGTGCGGGTCAGTGAGTTAACTCCACCCACGGGAAACAAATTGAGAAAGGGAACTAAAGATTCTGTTGACGATGAGCCCACTGACCGACAGAACATGATGGAAGGGACAAATAGCCCGCTCCTATCTCCCACATTCCTGATGGATGGTCAACCCAACCTCTGGTCTCTATTCCCAGATTATTGAGAATTGGAAAAAAAAATTCAGCTCAAAAGCAGGAACAATCCACCAAGTATAGGGAACATAAGATCTCAGCTCTCAGTGGGAGAAGTATGAACAAAATGTAGAAAACCATTTACATGGTGTGTTTCTACCCAATATATGTGTTTTACTTGGCTTCTCTTTCTTCTTTGTTCTTTCTTTCCTTTTCTAGATCCCATATGAATAAGACTGATGCTCACTAGACTGCAGATTCACCGACACTGCAGTATTGACTGTGTCAACCCAATAGACCATTGTTCATGTACATCCAGAGTGTGAACACTGGCACATATTTAGAACATCATAGTGTCATACAACAGTGAAACAGGTCCTTCGGCTCACTGAGTCCGCAGGAACCATCAAGCACCTACTTACACTACACTAACCCATTTTATTTTCTCTATATTCCCATCCACTATACCAGAATGTGTGACCTACATACACAATCAGCACAATTTAGGTACATGGCTAGGATAGATTTAGAGGGAATGGGCCAAACGCAGGTAGGTGGGACTAATTGGTCTGTTTCCACATTGTATGACTCTCTGACTCTGTGATTCTATCAGGTTGTATCTGTGGAAAGAGAAAGAGTCAAAATTTCAGGTCGAACACCTCCCATCAGATGAAGGATCTTCAACGGGAAACATTGACTGTTGAACGTTAACCCTTGGATGAAAAGAGACTGTGCAGGCTAGGACTAATCTTGGATCCAGTAAAACACTGAAATGTAATGTTTTTGTGGTTTATACAATTATGAGGGGAATAGATAGGGTGAATGTGCACAGTCTTTTCCCCAGTTGGACAATCAAGAATTAGAGAGCATAGATTTAAGGGGAGAAGGCAAGATAGGAAACTGAGAAGCAACCTTTTCACACAGAGAGTGCACATGCATGGAATGAACTATATTTAGCATGAAGCTGAACATTCTATCACATTACTTTGGTGCAGAGCATTCTGAATGGTTGCATCAAGGTCTGGTTCAGAAATCCAAATGCTCAAAAATGAAGGAGGCTGCAGAAGGTGGTGGACATTGCCCAGTCCATCATCGGTACCGATCACTCCACCATCGATGGGATCCACAGGATGATATCATCAAGTACCCCATGCTCTCCTCTCATTGCTTCCATCGGAAAGAAGGTACAAGAGTCTGGGAACTGTTAGCTTCATGTTCAAGCAAAGCTACTTCCCAGCAGGTTCTTGAATCATCCTGTACTACCTTAACCACAATCAAGCCAGTATTGAACCACTACGGATTTTGTGCTATTATGGCTGCTCTATCTACATCGATTTTTGCACCATCATAGTGTGGTTTACTTAAAATAACAGATCATCTATTGCAATTCTATGTCTTCAAGTTGCAACTAAGGTGCCAGCAAAGCTGCAGAAAATAATAATTTATTTGAGTGACATTTCAGGAAGGAACCCTTCTTCAGACTGCATAGAAACAGGCCTCTCGGCCCAAATTGTCCAGGCCGACCAAGATGCCCTTCTAAGCCAGTCTGAAGAAGGGTTCCAACCTGAAACATCACCCATTCTTTTTCTCCAGAAATGCTGCCTGCCCTGCTGAGTTACGACAGCATTTTGTGTCTATATCTTCAGTATAAACCAGCGTCTGCAGTTCTTTCCTTCACATTTATTGTTCCATTTCATATCTGGCACATGTAATAAATGAACACTCTTGACTGCTCTCGAGTTTGGAGGAGCTGGCTGTTCTGATAGTGCAACGTTTCTTTACATAGCAGTAACAACTGGGGCTCAGATCCCTGGGATGGGACGTGCCCATGGCACTGCTACTCACAAGTTCACAAGTTCACAAGTTCTAGGAGTAGAATTCGGCCATTCGGCCCATAGAGTCTACTCCACCATTCGATCATGGCTGATCTCTGCCTCCTAATCCCATTTTCCTGCCTTCTCTCCATAAACCTTGACACCCATTCTAATAAAGAATTTGTCTACCTCTGCCTTAAAAATAATAACTGACTTGGCCTCCGTAGTCCTCTGTGGCAATGAGTTCCACAGATTAACTGCCCTCTGACTAAAGAAGTTCCTCCTTTCTAAAAGAGTGCCCTTTATTTCTGAGGCTATGACCTCTGGTCCTAGACTCTCCCACCAGAGGACACATCCCCTCCACATCTGTGCCTTTCATTATTCGGTAAGTTTCAATGAGGTCCCCCCTCAACCTTCTAAACTCCAGCGAATAGAGGCCCAGTGCTGTCAAATGCTCATCATATGCTAACCCACTCACTAGCATGGAGAATTAGCAAGTCTCAATCACAACACCTCAGTCCTCTTCAAGCACTTAATAACTGGAGTGAAGCTGAATAAGATTGTGGTTGCACACACAGAGGTGAGTGACCTGGCATCTGTGGAATGTGACTGATGAAGGAGTGGTCGCGTCAGCTGCAGATTCGGACTGAGATTGAAGAGTGTGTTTGCCTTAGAGGGATACATGTCAATCTGGGTTAAATTGCCTAGGTGGTGTTACCTGAGGCTGTTCACAGATAGACAGACTTTATCTATTTAACAATTTTCACATCCTCAGGACGTCTCCAAGCCCTTCGAAGTCCAATATTACTGTTAGTAGCGTCTGTTATATTGGAGAGATACACAGCGTGGAAACAGGCCTCTCAGCCCGACCTGCCCATGCCGAGCAAGATATCTATCTAAGCTAGTCCCATTTTCCCGCATTTGGCCCATATCCTTCTAAAGCTTTCCTATCCATGTACCTGTTCAAAAGACCTTCAAATGTTGTTATTGTACCTGGCTCAACTACTTACTCTGGCAGCTCATTTCATATACCCAGCACTTTCTATCTGAAAAAGTTGTCTTTCAGGTTCCTATTAAATCTATTCTCTCTCATCTTAAGTCTATGCCCACTAGTTCTTGGTTCCCTTATAATGAGAAAAAGAAGATATTTTAGTGATATCGATAAAAATCTACTAATCATGCCGTGCATTCTCATCCAAATTGTTGATTTTTGTTCTCTTATTATCACTCTGAATACTGCTCTTCATTAATTTGCCTACCATTGATGTTAGGGTCACTGGTCAACAGTTCCCTGGCTTTTATCTGCAGCCCTTCTTAATTAGAGGCACTACATTAGCCACCGTCCAGTTTTCTGGCACTTCACCCATGACTAACTATGATTCATTTTTATTCAGCCTGGGTTTGCACAGCTTATTTACTAGATTCCCTCAGTGTCCTTAGATACTGTATATCTGATCAGGCCCTGGAGATTTGTCTTCCCTACGTTTTAGGACATCCAGCACTTCCTCCACTGCAAAAAAATTCCGCAAGATATTGCCATTAACTTTCCAAAGTTCCCCAGTCTTCATACTTTTCTCAACAGTAAAAACAAATAAGAAATATTCATTGAGGACCTTACCTTCTTCTGCGTCCCCACACACAGATTTAGACTTTAGACTTTAGAGATACAGAGCGGAACAGGCTCTTTGGCCCACCGAGTCCACGCCAACCAGTAATCACCCCTTACACTAGAACTATCCTACACACTTACAATTTTTTACTGAAGCCAATTAGCCTACAAACGTATGGCTTTGGAGTGTGGGAGGAAACCGGAGCACCCGGAGAAAACCAGAGCAGTCACTGGGAGAAGGTACAAACTGTGTTCAGACAACACCCATCGTCGGGATCGAACCCGGGTCTCTGGTGCTTCAGCAGCAATTCTACCGCTGCGCCACCGTGTCACCCAATGGATGACCAAATGGGCATCTGAGGGCCCTATTCTCCCCCTCATTACCGTTTCCCTTAATAATATACATAAAATCTCTTTAGATTCTCTTTAATCTTTTCTACCAGAGCTATCTCTTGTCCTTTTTTGACCTTCTGATTTTCTTCTGATGTATCTCAATCCCCCATATTCCTCCAGGGATACACTTGATTCCAGCTGCCTGCACTTGACCCCTGACTCCTCCTTTCCCCTGACCAGAGCCTTAATTTCTCTGCCATTCAGAGTTCTGTATTTTGCTTACCTTGTTCTTCACTCTAATCCGTAGCAACATGGAAGTCTCTTGTGTTGTTGTATGACAGCATGCTTGTACAGAGTAAGGTTCTACATTCAGCTATACATTTAGGTAGTGCTAGTTAAGGATCAATTCTGAGCTGTTACTTTATGAACTTCCTAGCCCTTCTTTAAATTTGAAGACGCAACAAGTATTCAGATGTATCATTTGGGTCCTTCAGTTAAAAGTGAACATCACACAAAGTTTACCTTTCCTTTGGCGAGGATAAAGATGCATTTAGATAGCACCTTTCATAATCTCAGGAGATTTCAATGTAACTTACACCCCAGTTTATTAATTTCTGGTCATTATTATAATGTGGAAAGCATAACAACCTCTTTGTCCACGTTGCAAAAATAATCATGATTAATAATAATTTATTTTCATGATGTTGACTGAGAAATATTTATTATCCAGAAGACTGGATAACTCTCCTGTGAAGTAGGATCATGGGATCCTCCCTGTGCTCTTGAAGATCTCATCCAATAAATGACAACTCACAGTACTGCACTGGAGGTCAGCCAAACCTTTCTGTCTCTGGGATTGGACTTGAGTCAACATTTTTTACTTTGAGCCAAGGATGATGACGACTGAGCCAAGGCTGGCATAATAAGACATCACCTTGGATATTGTGTGCATGTGGGAACTTGCCAGAATGAATCAATCATTTCTGACAATGTCCACGTTTCTGGAGATTTCCAGGCCCACCCTGGCTGGGGACTCCCTCATAGCTTCTTTTAAACAAGCCAGCTTTCAGAGAGAAGTCTAAATATGTGGGCAAACAGACGAGGAAATGATTTCTACCTGATGGTCAGAAGTATTTGTTATATGTAATAACTAATTACTGTTATTCAGTAGTTCATATATTTTCTTGATGTCTTAATTACACTTAAACCTGAAGTGTTTTGATTATAGTTCAAGTATAGCATATTTAAAAAGATAATAATTGAGCCTTCTGTTAAGCTCATTTAATAATACTTAAAAAGGGAAATGGTTTGATGTCAATGACACTGAATGTACGAGGTGACCACATTAATACTGTGTCTGCAAAAGCAGGTCAGGGACGGACACAAAAAGCTGGAGTAACTCAGCGGGTCAGGCAGCATCTCTGGAGAAAAGGTATACGTGACGTTTCAGGTCGAGACCTTCAGACTGAGAGTCAGGGGAAATGGGAAACGATTTACCATTACTCCACACTCCACACCTGGAGTATTGTGTGCAGTTTTGGTCTCTAAATTTGAGGAAGGACATTCTTGCTATTGAGGGAGTGGAGTGTAGGTTCACGAGGTTAACTCCCAGGATGGCTGGACTGTCATATGTTGAAAGAATGGAGCTTGTATACACTGGAAATAAGAAGGATGAGAAGGGATCTTATTGAAACATATAAGATTATTAAGAGATCGGACACGCTAGAGGCAGGAAACATGTTCCCGATGTTGGGGGAGTGCAGAACCAGGGGCCACAGTTTAAGAATAAGGGGTAGGCCATTTAGTACGGAGATGAGCAAAAACTTTTCACCCAGAAAGTAGTGAATCTGCGGATTTCTCTGCCTCAGAAGGCAGTGGAGGCCGATTCTCTGGATGCTTTCAAGAGAGAGTTAAATAGAGCTCTTAAAGATAGCGGAGTCAAAGGAATATGAGGAGAAGGCAGGAACGGGGTACTGTTTGTGGATAATCAGCCATGATCACAGTGAATGGCGGTGCTGGCTCAAAGGGCCAAATGGCCTACTCCTGCACCTATTGTCTATTGATACAGCACAGAGAACAAATGAATGAAAGATGTGCAAAAAGCAACGATGATCAAGAAAAGGTGGAGCCCACAATGGTCCACTGTTGGCTGTGGGGTAGGTGATAACGAGTTATACAGACAGTGAAACTCAACAGGACGACAGTGAAATTAGTACAATGACTAGGATGGGGGAGGGCTGGAGAGAGAGGGAATTCAAGGGTTACTTGAAGTTAGAGAAATCAATATTCATACTGCTGGGTTGTAAACTGCCCAAGTGAAATATGCGGTGCTGTTCCTCCAATTTGCGGTGAATACTCTATTTGGAGATTCCCCTTTCTCCACCCTATACTGTATATATTGATTTTTTTTTAAAGCAAGAGCTTGCTGTCCTTTACACACCTCCAACTCACTGGCTGATGCAATTTTCAATTAAACAATATATTCTGGATCACAACAATTATAGGCCTTGGATAATATATCTCTGTGTCTCTAGTTCTTTGGCTAATCTCAACTATCTTGCAGTGAAATATTTTTTCCTTCTGAATGAAATTCCAATAAAAATGTTGAATGTCACTGGCAACGTCCCTCCTAATCTCTGACTGTACTTGACTCGTGAGTAGAAAGGAACTGCAGATGATAGTTTACACCAAAGATAGACACAAAATGCTGGAGTAACTCAGCAGGTCAGGCAGCATCTCTGAAGAAAGGAATACTTGATGTTTGTGGGTCGGAACCCAGCGTAAAGAAGGGTCTCTACCCGAAACGTCACCTATTCCTTTTCTCCAGAGACTGTGCCTGACTACTTGACTTGATGTGTTAAAGAAGGAACTGCAGATGCTGGAAAATCAAAGGTACACAAAAATGCTGGAGATACTCAGCGGGTGCAGCAGCATCTATGGAGCGAAGGAAATAGGCAACGTTTCGGGACGAAACGTTGCCTATTTCCTTTGCTCCATAGATGCTGCTGCACCCGCTGAGTTTCTCCAGCATTTTTGTGTACTTGACTTGACTCCTTCTTCCTTCTTTTTCCTGACCAGATTTCTCTCAATTTCTTTGCAATCCAGGGTTCTGTACTCTGTTTAGCTTGCCCTTCACTCTAATAGAAATGTGTAAGTCTCTTGTGGTGTTTTGCAACAGCATGTTTGTATGGGGCAAGGCTCCACATTGAGCAGATAGCAATACTTTTTAGGATCAATTCTAGGCAGTTATTTAGAAGAATGAGGGGGGAACCTCATTGAAATGTACAGGATAGTAAAAGGCTTGGATAGAGTGGATGTGGAGAGGATGTTTCCACTGGTGGGAGAGTAAAGGACTAGAGGTCATAGCCTAGTAAAGGATGTTCGTTAGGAAGGGGATGAGGAGGAATTTCTTTAGTCAAAGGCTGGTGAATCCATGGAATTCTTTGCCACAGTGGTGGCCAAGTCAGTGGATATATTTAAAGCAGAGATAGATAGATTCTTGATTAGTACGGGTGGCAGAGGTTATGGGGAGAAGGCAGGAGATTGGGGTTAGGGGGAGAGATAGATCAGCCATGACTGAATGGCGGTGTAGACTTGATGGGATGAATGGCCTAATTCTGCTCTATCACTTATGATCTTCCACACGATACCACTGAGGAAAAACGATGCATGTGGACAGCACCATTCAAACTTTTGATTAGTTCTGTCAACTTACCTCTGAGGAACAACCCCAAATGTTGGACTTTCCTGGGGTTTGTGATCTATGAGGTTGGAGGAGGTGCAGGTCCTCCTCCAACCTCATCTATTGCATCCGCTGTTCCAGGTGTCAACACCACTATATCGGCGAGACCAAGCGCAGGCTCGGCGATCGCTTCGCTGAGCACCTCCGCTCAGTCCGTCTTAACCAACCTGATCTCCCGGTGGCCCAACACTTCAACTCCTCCTCCCATTCCCAATCTGACCTTTCTATCCTGGGCCTCCTCCATTGTCAGGGTGAGGCCCAGTGCAAATTGGGGGAACAGCACCTAATATTTTGCTTGGGCAGTCTGCACCCCAGCTGTATGAACATTGCCTTCTCTAATTTTAGATAGCCCTTGCTTTCTATCTCCTTCTCAGTTCTCACACAGTCCTACTTCCTTTCGTTTTCCCGCCCCCCACCTCCCCCCACCTCTACAACCTCCTCCCCGACATCAGTCTGAAGAAGGGTCTCGACCCGAAACGTCGCATGTTCCTTCTCTCCATAGATGCTGCCTCACCCGCTGAGTTTTTCCAGCATGTTTTGTCTACTTTCAATTTTTCCAGCATCTGCAGCTCCTTCTTAAACAGGTAGACACCAGTTATGTGCTGCGCTGTTACGGTCAATTAGCATCCATTATAAAACAAGATATGTTATTTGTGACTTGTTTTACATGCTGAAGTCAAGCAGGGAAGGACTTGTTTTGCTCTGATTGAATTATGGAATGGAATGGAATACTTTATTGTCACATGTGACTAGGCACAGTGAAATTCTTTGCTGCATACCCAATGTATACGAATAGCAGCCACCTGTGGCGCTGATCTGCTTGGACAAAGAATACTTTAAAGCTTCTGCCAGAGACTTGAAATAGCATTTATTCCTGATAAGATCACAAAAATGAGAATACAGCGTAGTTTCTGGCATTTGGTCTGAGTTACTGGGTTATTCCAGCTTGCTGACAATGAATTGGCTTGTACCTCCTGCATTGATTCACTTCTCCCCCTCAATGTCCTGCTGTGTTACTGGACTGCTGACGTCCTCAGACACCCATGCGATGCTGGACACCAAAGCCGGCGTGTCTATGAGGAAATCTTTGCGTATCCTCAGCGTTTCATAGGTGGGCGGCAGCATGTCCGGGGCGTGAGCGCGAGGCAGCTGGAGCGCAGCGTTGAAGGTCGGTGGGTCTTCGTCGTTAAGGAAGACTGGAGACCCATGATCTGTGCTGCTGGCTGCAGAGGGCTCCCCCTCTTCCGTCTCCCTCCACCACCACTTGCGTGCCATCCGCACCCCTTTCCGCGCCACGATCAGGAACATGTCGATGAAGAACACCTCTATGATCTCGATAATGCAAACAACGGAGCAGCTCATCCAGAGGCTCAGTTGCCCCCCAAAGTTTGACAGTAAGGTGACAATCTAGAACAAGACAGGTAGAGAGAGGCATTAGCACGTCCAGGATCCCTGCACATGAAGTGAACTCCAAACAGGACTTGGTGACATTACCCGCCTACTACCCATGCTGTTTCCTTTTCAATTTCATGACTCACTAAATTAGTTTATCTTTTTTATCTGATTTATAGCAAATAACACAAGGTTTTTTGAATGGCCACTTACTACAAGTGAACTGTATCAGTAAATGTGGAATTTAGACAGGACATTTACAGGCGACTGTAGTTATGTGTCTTTCTCAATGATCCACTGTGAGGCTTGCTGCCCAGGGAAACCACATGATAACATGAGGTACATACAGTATCTCCAAATGGCACGGTCTAACCTATTTTATGAATGGAGCTTGCTTGGCCCCAGCCAAGTGATGTTTTCATGTTTATGAGTAGGTTCGCCTTGAATAATTAAGCTGTCTAAGTCCTAGCAAATACTAATTATTCATTGTCACTGAGAATGAAGGGGGGGACCCGGTAGGTGGGGGGTGAGGGGAGGATGCCAAGAACGAAGGGGGAACCAGGCAGGGGGTGCATTGAGGATGAAGGGGGTCCAAAGGGTGGGGCACCAAGATCAAAGGGGGACCCGGCGGTGGGGCGTCGAGAACAAAGGGGGGCCTGGCGGGGGGGGGGGGGAGGGGGGGCGGGGGGGCGCCTACAGCCACGTAAAGTAATAGTAAACCTCAAACTTACATTATTTTCAGCTGTCTCGGTAATGTTCCTCAGATTGAGACTTCTGTAGAAGATGGACAGGCTGGCTAGATCATCCCTGTTGAGTGGAAATGAGACCATGAAACCAGCACTGTCTGTGTACTTCGTTGCAAATAAGGCTATGAAACATACTGCATTGAATGGGCTATGATTGACTGCATTGATAAACATAACCCTAAACCTAAATCCAAAAATCTCTACAATATTTCCGCTGGCATGGAATCTCAGCAAAAGATTTGTGTTCCTATCGTAGACACAAAATACTTGAGTAACTCAGCAGGACAGGCAGCACCTCTGGAGAGAAGGAATGGGTGAGGTTTCAGGTCAACTGTCGTTGGAGAAGTGTTCTCTCTCGAGGAGCATTGGACTTCTTTACCCTAGTAGAAGTGCTGGAGGCGGCCGGTCATTGCATTCATTCAAAACAGAGATCAACAATTACCCGAAGATAGACACAAAATGTTGGAGTAACTCAGTGGGGCAGGCAGCATCTCTTCAATCTGAAGAAGGATCTCGAACTGAAACGTCATCCATTCCTTCTCTCCAGAAATGCCGCCTGTCCCGCTGAGTTACTCCAGCATTTGTGTCTATCTTTGGTGTAAACCAGCCTGCAGTTCCTTCCTACACATGTGTTCC
>CM075981.1:70137935-70170435 GCA_038087875.1 Malacoraja senta
GGAACTCACACCGATTTTAACACAAATCTCCCAATCAATAAATTATACAACGTGCATCCGAAACCATCATAGGTTATCTAAAGACGAAGCATAATACATTACGATATTAATAATGTTTATTTAATACAACGTGACTAACTTATTATCCTATCCCATTGATTCATGAGGACGTCCTTTCCTGGATGTGACCTCGGTTGACAAGACCACGGCAGAACAAGCCCAGTGCTGAAGGGTCTCGACCCGAAACGTCACCCATTCATTCTCTCCAGAGATGCTGCCTGTCCCGCTGAGTTACTCCAGCTTTTTGTGTCGATCTCCAGTAAAGATCATAGAGTGGAATACGCCACTCCTGCGTAATCCAATGCACTGAGGTGTCGTATGATCTTTGATCTCCAGGGCTTCGCTAGCCTGGGTCGTGCTGCCACCTAGCCGCCGACCGCCAGAGGGACTGACTCGCACACGAGCGGTCGATCACTCACTCCCGTGGCCTTCCCTGAGAGATCCTGGCGAGCGAGCCCACTGTGACTGTCGCTAACACTCGCCTTCTGAGACGTGTAGATAGCAGAGGAACTGAAATGCATAATAAATAAAGAGCACACGTGTTGTAATTAGAAATGCTATTGTAATCTGGAAGGTTTGCTCGTGGCTCGTTTTTTTTTTAAAGGTGGCGATTGTGATTTAAACATTGCTGTTTCAAGATTAATTATTAATTGATAACTAGAGGAGCTTTCACACTTTGATTCAAAAATCGGTAGGAGTTGGCTAATCGGCCCTTCCAGCCCGCCCTGCCATTCATCATAATCGTGGAAGAAGGGTCCCGACCCGATACGTCACCTATTCATGTTCTCCAGATATGCTGCCTGACCCGCTGAATGACTCCAGGACTTTGTGTCCTTTTGTGTAAACCAGTACCTGCAGTTCCTTGTTTCTACTTCAATTCTATCGCTGACTTTCTACCCCCTTCAAACAATCTGCTGGAGGAGCTCAGCAGATCGAGCAACACCCGTTTCGGGTCGAAATCCAGCATCAGGACGCTTCCTGCCTGCTCCATTTTCTTGAAATATCCTCATATCCCCCAAATTTCCCTTAATTATACGGGTATTTGTTTAGGAAGGAACTGCAGATGCTGGTTTACACCTAAGATAGACACAAAATGCTAGAGTAACTCAGCGGGACAGGCAGCATCTCTGGAGAGAAGGAATGGATGATGTTGCGGTTCGAGATCCTTTTTCAGATTGAAGAGATGCTGCCTGTCCCACTGAGTTACTCCAACATTTTGTGTCTATCTTCGGGTATTTGTTGATCTCTGTTTCGAATGAACTCAATGACCGGCACTTCTGGGGTAAAGAAGTCCAATTCTTTCACCTCTCTCCAATGAGAGAGAACACTTCTCCAACGACAATGTCCGATAGGAAGAGATCAGCGATTTACCTTCAATTCTTGATGTTGTTTAATCCAAAATTACTCATAAATTTATCCAGGAACTGTGGTCTATTGTGTCTCTTTCTCCACGTCTCTTCTTCCCCTTTTCGAATAGGTCCCTTAAATGCTTACCTCTTTGACCAATCTGTTTAGGTGGTCCAATATTACATTCTGTTTGGTAATGCTCCTGTGAGGGACCTCAAGGTGTTTAACTGCTTTGAAAGTGTGGTAGAAATACTTGCTGCTGTTAGTACATGGGCCAGTGCAAAGAACAGAACTACATGGAAGGGGTCTGATCTCCATTCCCGTGCTTGCACATCAGCTCCCAGACCAGCAGTTTGGAATCCTGATAGTGATTGGCGGGTTTTCCCTGTTGGTATTCAATAGGGCCTGGATATTTGGTAGTTTTGCAGTTGGTAGCTAAATCCTAAAATTAGCACATTCTGGTTTGTATGCTGGCAATGACAAGGAAGACAGATTGAACAATAGGTGGATTTTCTGAAATTAAAAAAAACCTGGCAGATGCTGGAAATCTCAAATTAAAACTTTGGAAACTCTCAGAAGGTCAGGGAGAGAAGAGGTAACATTTCATGATGAGGATCCAGTATCAGAAGTTAACTTTCTGATCCCATGTTCCCAAGGTTGCACATCAAAGCTCATGGTGGGCATCCCTGAATTTCTGTAACACATCTGTTGATAGATATGGTTTTCTCACATAAAAATATCTATACAATCACTTCCTACCTCTCGGCAGTGGCTACAAGTTATGCATAATAAACTTGTTTTCCGAGCAGAGTGGTACAGTGACAATGGGGATGTGTTGTAAATCTATCTTCTAACTTGCTTTGGAATAGGGGAGATAATGATGAGAAGTGGAGGGGTGGGAAGAGAAGATGGCCATGATGATAGTCTTCGGTATTATTGTGTCATAACTTAAGGAAAAGGACTACAAGTATCCATGGGGCTGGTACTCTGATAGTGGAGTCCAACAGTCATCAGCTTTGAGGTTTTAACTTCATTAAATCTAACAGCTAGGATAACAGTGCAAATAGAAGGTTAAAATTGCAGAGAGATACTGACAGCTTGAGTAAATAAACAAAGCTCTGGTGATCACTCTTAAATTATATTTTCTATTACTTCATAAATGGCAAAAGGTGAGAAGCAGTGACAATGACAACACATGCAATAGCTGAGATTAAGGAACCAGTAAAATATCATATTTCAATGCCAAAACTAACCAAAATAAGAAAATCTAATTGAAAGTTAGCATTTATGTTTGAAGTCTTGTTAAAGCTCAGCTAGATCAAGTAGGAAAGTGAGCCAAGCAGTAATTCAAATGTTTCAATGGTCTTTTATTGTCACATGTACCAATTAAGGTACAGTGATATTTGAATTACCATACAAAAAAAAAGCAACAAGACACACAACTACATACAAGTTAACATAAACATCCACTGTGATGGAAGGCAATAAAATCTTCTTCCCTCTTTATTCTTCCGCGGTCGGGGCAGTCGAACCAGCCGTCAGGGCGATGGAAGCTCCCGCGTCGGGACGATCGAAGCCCCAGTGTCAGGGCGGTCGAAGCTCCTGCGACCCTGAGCTCCCAAAGTCAGTCTCCCACCAGGGACCGCCAGCTCCACGATGTTAGGTCCCGCAGGCTCCCGCAGTTGGCGCTCCCAAATCGATCTACAGCAAAGGCCGGCAACTCCTCGATGTTAGGCCGCAGTGCGGATGGAGATACGATTCGGAAAAATAAAAAAAATAAAAAATTGCATCTCCATCGAGGAAAGAGATTTAAAAAAACTTTCGCCTAACCCCCACACCCTTACATAAAACAAACTAAAGAACTCCAAAACATACACTTAACACGTACTATTAAAACAACAAAGAAGGGGCAGACAGACTGTTGGCGACCCACCCAGTTCATCTAACTCGGACTGGTGGAAGGTGTTATCCACAGAGGAGATACTGGAAGACTGGAGGGTGGCTAATGTACTTTATTTAAGAATGGCAGCAAGAACAAGCCAGGGAACCATAGGCCAGTGAGCTTGACATCAGTAGTGGTAAGTTACAGGAGGGTGATCTGTGGAACAGATCAGGAGCATTTGAACAGGCAAGGATTGAGTAGGGATTGAGTGTGTGGGAAATCATATCTCACAGATTTGATTGTTTAAAAAAAGAGTTCACCAAGAAGATTGACAAGGCAGGGCAGGGCAGGGTGGTGGACTTTGGCAAGGACTTTCATATGATCCTGCATGGAATCACAAAGTCTAGATACTTAGATCTCATGGGGTCAGGGTGAGCAAGCCAATGGAATTCAAAATTAGCTCGAGAACTAAAGGGCACAGATTGAAAGTAAGAGTGGAAAGATTGAGGCGGTAATTTTTTCCCACAGAGTAACTGATATGTGGAACAACCTGCCAGAGGAAGCTGTTGAGCAAGGTACAAATGTGACGTTTAAAAAATATTTAGACAGGTACATGGATAGGAAAAATTTAGAGGGATGTGGGCCAAACACAAGCAAATGGGATTAGCTCAGCGATGAAACCTGGTCATAGCCAAAGGGCCCCTTTCCTTGTTGCATGACTTTATTTGGTTATGTCTCTTAATCCTGGCAGTATTAATGGTAAGACAGCAACCGGAAACATGCCGAAGGGTTTCATTGTCAGACTGACAAGTAGGCATGCAGGTGCAGCAGGCAGTGAAGAAAGCGAATGGTATGTTAGCTTTCACAGCAAAAGGATTTGAGTATAGGAGCAGGGAGGTTCTACTGCAGTTGTACAGGGTCTTGGTGAGACCACACCTGGAGTATTGCGTACAGTTTTGGTCTCCAAATCTGAGGAAGGACATTATAGCCATAGAGGGAGTGCAGAGAAGGTTCACCAGACTGATTCCTGGGATGTCAGGACTTTCATATGAAGAAAGACTGGATAGACTTGGCTTATACTCGCTAGAATTTAGGAGATTGAGAGGGGATCTTATAGAAACGTACAAAATTCTTATGGGGTTGGACAGGCTAGATGCAGGAAGATTGTTCCCGATGTTGGGGAAGTCCAGGACAAGGGGTCACAGCTTAAGGATAAGGGGGAAATCCTTTAAGACCGAGATGATAAAAAACTTTTTCACACAGAGAGTGGTGAATCTCTGGAACTCTCTGCCACAGAGGGTAGTGGAGGCCAGTTCATTAGCTATATTTAAGAGGGAGTTAGATGTGGCCCTTGTGGCTAAAGGGATCAGGGGGTATGGAGAGAAGGCAGGTACGGGATACTGAGTTGGATGATCAGCCATGATCATATTGAATGGCGGTGCAGGCTCGAAGGGCCGAATGGTCTACTCCTGCACCTATTTTCTATGTATCTATGTATCATCTGTAGAGTTTGCTCAAACCCCGTCTGATCAATGCCAAGTTGTTTTGATGGGCAGGTGTTAGATTTTGACAGTGGCAATACTAACTAAAGGTGAAACAAACTAATTTAGCAGTAACAGTCTGAAGGATTACTTTATGGAGCATATATAAATAAATTGGTTTGTTGAGGAGCTAAATAAGGAACAGGTTATTTGGATTTGGTATATGCAATCACAAAGGATCAATGAATAATCTTATAGTTAAGGTGCCTTTTGAAAAAGTTGTTGATAATGAAGATTTTATGTTAAGATTTATTGTGATTTAGTTCAATCCAAACTAGGATGTTAAATCTAAATTATGCAAAGTACAAAATTGTGAGGTGTGAATTGTTGCAATATCACAGATGATAACAAATGTATATGCTGTTATAGCCCAAAAATGCAAATGGGAAGTGGTCTGTCCATAACTAAAAAGAGGTTAAAGATAATCACTGGGCGGTTACCTTATTCAAGCACCTTATGCTTAGTCCCATCATGGGAAGAGATTGTCAGGAGGACAGAAAATAATTCAAGGATGTTCTGAAAGCCTCCTTGAATAAATGCAATATCCTTCCTGCCTCATGCCAATCCCTGACAGTCAAAATGGAGAAGGAATGCCAAAGGTGGCACTGAAAATCTGAAGTCTCTTCCTCAGAAATGCATCTTCCATGCTAGTCCACGGAGATCACATCAATCACCTCCTTGGAGTGTAGGAGGATGAGGGGCGATCTTATAGAGGTGTATAAAAGCATGAGAGGAATAGATCGGGTAGATGCACAGAGTCTCTTTCACAGAGTAGGTGAATCGAGGACCAGTGGACATAGGTTATGTGTGGAAAAGATTTAATAGGAATCCGAAGGACAACTGTTTCATACAAAGTGTGGTGGGTGTATGGAACAAGCTGCCAGAGGTGGTAATTGAGGCAGGGACTATACCAACATTTAAGAAACAGTTAATAGACACAAAAAGCTGGAGTAACTCAGTGGGACAGGCAGCATCTCTGGAGAGAAACAGTTAGACAGGTACATGGGTAGGACAGGTCTGGAGGGATTTGGGCCGAACGTGGGCAGGTGGGACTAGTGTAGCTGGGACATGTTGGCCAGTGTGGGCAAGTTGGACCAAAGAGCCCATTTACACACTGTATCACTCTATGACATATAGAACTGGAGCGGAAGCAAGTCATCCTTGACCCTGCTGTAATAACACCATTTGAAAGTCATTTGGATAGGAAAGGTTTAGAGTGATATGGCCTATCACAGACAAATGGGACTAGCTTGAATGCAATATCTTGGTTGGCATGGAAGCATAAGGCTGAAGTGCCCGTTTTCATGCAGTATAACCTTATCTTAAACTTGCATTTTTCCATGTCTTGCCCACTACTTCCCCACTCACCTAACCTATTTGCAGTCTTTTGCAAATTCTTCATCAGCATCTCTCATCTAAATCATTAATATAGATCATATATAGTTGAGGTCCCATTACTGATCCTTGTGACATCTCACTAAGAGCTGACTGCCATTTTGAAAATCACCCATTTATTCAGATTGTCTGTTTATTGTTAGTTAACCAATGCACTATCGTTCCATGTAATTATCTCTTTAATAATGGATGTCAGTATTTTTCCAATGTCAGATGTTAGGATAATTGACCTACAGCTTTTGGCCTCCATCTTTTCTTGAGGATGGTCTTACAAAGGTGGTTTTCCAATCCATTGGGATCTGGACAATCCAGGAAATCTAGTAGAGTATAACCAATGCATTCACCATCTCTGCAGCCACTTAAGTCCCTATGATGTAGGCCTTCAGGGCAACAGGGCTGGTCTTTAACCAATTAGTTTGCTTAGTACTTTTTCCAAGTAATAGCGATGGTTTTATGTTCTTCTCTTCCTATAGGCCCTTAATTATCTATTTTAGGATTTTTTAAAATGTGAAGACTGATCCTCATTATTTAGAATCTTGGCATTTCTCTGGTTCCTATTATTAAATCCCACTCATCATCTGAGAGAGGAACGTATACTTTAGTCTCTTTTCATTTTCAAATACCTGTAGATGCTTATGCTGTATGTTTTTATATTATTTGCTAGCTTACTCCAATTTCGTCATCTCTCTGATTGTATTATTTTTGAGATCCTTTATCGGTTTCAAACATGTACTCATCTTCTTGCCTTCCACTAAACCTGCCAACAATTTGATATTCTTTCTGTTTCATACCATACTTCCTTAGACGAGTGTTGTGTCCCTGCAGACACTTTTTTCCATTATAAAATACCTTTGTTGAGATTTTAAAAATACCACCTTAAAATGTTTGCCGTTGTGGATCTTGCCCATTAATCTATTTTCCCTTTTTCCACCTGAGCCAACTATACCTTCATAACATTTTAAATGTCTAGTTTCAGATCCAAGATTTTTAGCCACCACAATGTTATGCTATGATCATTCTTACCCAAGGGATCCTTACAACTAGATAATTACTTAATCCTGTCTAATTGCTCAACAGCAGATTAAAATAGCTTGTTGCCTGGTTGATTCCATAAAACAAAAAAAAACAAGTGAGCATGAACTCATCCTTAAGAATATCCTTGCCAATTTTTCCAAACGATGATTAAAAACACCCATAATTATTACAGTACTTTAAAAAAAAAAGTATAGTTTTACACCTAGTTTTGCAGTGTAGCTACAATTGGGACACCAATATACCACTCCCAGTGACTTAATATTTCTTATCCCTATCTAAAATGATTCTACATCCTGCATTTCTGAGCCAAAAGCATTAGCAGAGCTTCTCCAGCTCCCTTCTGCCTATCCTTTCAAAACAATGGAAACCACTCAGTATTCTTTCCTCAGCTTTGTCACATTGCAACCATGTCTCGGTAATGGCTGACAAATCACACTCATTTATTTCTAATAATGTCATCAACATATTCATCTTATTACAAATACTGTATACATTAAGATAAGGAGCTTTAAACTTTATATTTACTCTATTTGTACGTGCATGCTAATGTTTGTATGCTTGTCTCCTTTCCAATACACTATTGTTATTTTGCTCTTTTACATTAACTGTCTAAATGCCAACATTTACTATTTACAGCTTAGTTTTTCTTCCTTCGGAAGTTATCCTCAGAACTTAATTCCCCAACCAAGTTAATTTAATTCCCCTGTTACCAATCCACCGCCTCTGCCACACCCTGCTTTGCGGGGATATTGATCCCACTGCCACTGAGATGCAACTCATTTAGCATACAGAGGTCCCACCTGCCTCAGAAACAGTCCCATTTCCATAGGGACGTAGAGCACTCCCTACTATAAAATTCTAGTCAGACAGTCATCTGCTCCACTTTTTTATTTCTGCACAATACTTACTAGCACATTTCAAGTCAATTGCACCATTATTACTTAAGATCATAGAATCATACAGCACAGATAAAGGCCTTCTTGGCACACCCCATCCATGTTAACTTTGATGCATATTTATGCAAATTCCATTTGTCTACATTGTGGCCCATACCTTGTGAAGGAAGGAACTGGTTTAAATCGATATACACAAAATGCTGGAGTAACTCAGCGGCACAGGCAGCATCTCTGGAGAAAATGAATGGGTGACGTTGTGTGTCAAGAAGGGTCTCAACCCGAAATGTCAATGAAGAAAGGTCTCGACCCAAAACGTCAATGAAGAAGGGTCTCGACCCAAAACGTCAATGAAGGGCCTCGACCCGAAGTGTCACCCAATCTTCTCCAGAGATGCTGCCTGTCCCGCTGAGTTTCTCCAGCATTTTGTGTATATCTCCCACTATACCTCACCTATCCAAGTATCTTTCCAAATGATTTTTAAACATTGTAATTGTATTTGCCTCTACCAACTCTCCTGGCTGCCTCTATCACCACCCTCTGCGTAAAAAATACGAATCTTTGATTTCCTTTAAATGTCCTTTCATCATCACGTATGTCTTCGAGCTCTAGATTCCCCATATCCTGGGAAACAAATTACATCTGCCATAGCTACACTTCTGATAATTTTATAAGCCTCTATAAAGTTCATCCCTCAGCCTTATAATGAGAACAATCTCAGTCTATCCAATGTCATCTATCCATCCATCCATCCATCCATCCATCCATCCATCCATCCATCCATCCATCTATCTTCTATCTTCTATCTCTATCTCTATACTATTACTAAAACTCTCATCTTGTCCTCTTCCGGTTTGTGTATTTTCTTAAATTTGTGCAAAAACGGAACCCTATTTCGCAAGGATTTTTTCGCCACCGTACTCCGCTGCTCCAAGCGCACCAAGTTTTGATCTGATCGGTGAACTATTACAAAAGTTATGAAGCTTTAAATATCGTGAGATCAGCAGATTGGTCTTCTCTCCTGTCAGTCACCATGAAGGTAACGCCCCTTCCGGCACCCACTGTCAATCAACGGGGCAAGGAGAATAAAACCCCGGAGGCAGGGCTGAGTCCAGAGTCCGTGAGTGAGAGAGTCCAGAAGCCGTGAGTGAGAGAGCCCAGCCCGAGAGCCGCCCAGCCCACGAGCCGCCCGGCTCGAGAGCTGCCCAGCCGCCCTGCCCGAGAGCCGCCCAGCCTCCCAGCCCGAGAGCCCACACAACCCCCCCCACAACTCTTCCCTCCCAACCGCTGCCCCCCGACAACCCCTCCCCCTACTCACCCCCCCACACCATCCTCTCCCCTTCCTGCACTCCCCTGCCCACACCCCCCCCAATCCCCTCCCACCCCACACCCCCTCCCACCCCACACCCCCTCCCACCCCACACCCCCCTTGCCACACACACCCCTCCCCTCCATGAAGAGGAGGGGGAGGGAGTGCTGGGCAATGAGGAGAAATGAGCCATGCCTGCACAGTTAAGGGCTATGGGTGAGTGGTGGAATATTGCGTTGGGGAAACGGGTGAGTGGTGGAATATTGCATTGGGGAATGGGTTGGGTTGGGGGCCAGGCCTCCCGTGTAACTGGGACACAACGGGTCCCACTTAGTCTAGTCTCTTTATAACTGCAATGCTCCAATTCAGGCAACCCCCAGGTGAAACTCTTCTGCACTCTCTGGATTGCTACCACATCCTTCCTGTATGGTGGCAACCAGAACTATACACATATCAAATGTGATCTAACCAACATTTTGAATAGCTGTAGCATGACATGCCACCTTTTATACAGTGTCTTGGCCTATGAAATGCAAACATATAAAATGTTTTCTTCATTTTTCTATTCTCCTGCATCACCACATGCTTTGGACTTCCTCTATACTATGCTCCCAAGGTCTCCACCCTTAAAATATTCACCACCTCGCATTTCTCTGGATTAAAATCCATCTCCCATTACTTAATCCAATTTTCCATCTGATTTATGTCCTGTTGTATTGTTATATAGACTTTTCACTATCTGCGACACATGTGCACATGACATGTGCATATATAGGCACTGATATCTGCAACACACCACATAGACTTCTACTCAGAAAAGCACTTACTCCTCACAACCAGCACCAGTGGCCTTGGGCCATGAACCAAATTGTGGAATACGTTTGTCAACACACCTCAGATCCAAAATTAACTAGGTAATACAGGAGTAATATAGTAATTAACTAGGAGACAGCGATTTGTAGTTGATGGGTACTAATTAGTCTGTTGCAAGTTTTCAAATTCAAAATACACTAACACATTGGACAAAATTTAAAATATTTAGTGTCTGACGCTTCCAGTTCAGGTGAAAGATCTCAGGCCTGAAACGCCGTTTCTCTTTCCACACGGTGCCTGATTTGCTCAGTCTTTAAAACATTTTTGTTTTTCTTTCTTTCTGAGATTTCCAACGTTTGCAGGGGACTCGCAGTACTGGTTACTCTGCGTTAAAAATCCCCACCGTGAACAATTGCGAGCAAGACTATCATCCAAAATCCTACTCTCGTAACCCCTCCCTTATAGAACTAATCAAACCTTATGTGTTTTTTTTTTTTTTTGATTTGCTTACCTTTAAATCAAATGCCGCAGGGAGGGGCAGATGACTGACACCAAGGCTCTCCAGTCCAAAAGGACGTAAGGGGCGTGATAGACAGCAACGATGTCGAATGGGAAAAAGGACCTGAACCCAAACAACCAATGGGAGTGGAGAGAGGGCGGGGCGATAGCTGTTGCCATGGTGACGGGCGGAGGACGCCGCCCATCAGAGGGCGAGAGAGAGAGAGAGAGAGAGAGAGAGAGAGAGAGAGAGCGAGCCAGCCAGGCCGTCCGAGTGATGGTAAAGGAAAGTGGGTGGGCGGCGGCAACGGCAACGGCAACGGCAACGGCAACGAGGGCCGTGCGGGCCAGCCGGGATTAGTGGCGGAAAGCCAAAGCGGAGGGAAAAGGGGCGTCTGCTTTCGACACAGGCTGGGGCTCGACAAGATCCAAGTGGTGGCGGCGGAGAAGGATAATGAGGCAGACGCAGGGCGTCGGCCCGGACAGCGGCCGGCAGCCCGCAGGCCGCGGATTCCTGAGGAGCTCCACTTAGATTCCCCGTCGGTCTGAGAGAAGGAGGGCGGGGGAGTGAAGAGAATCGTGAAGAAGAAGTGAGACGCCGTCCTTACGAGCCCGCCTGTTTCGCGGGGCGATGCCGATCACCGGCCGGTTGAAGGAGCGGGGCCGTGGGATCCGACGGCGCCCGATGGTTCCGGCGCCTCACTGAGGAGAAGCCGCCGCCGCCGGGAGCGAACGACAGCGCTGGGGTCAGCGCGGGGTCAGACCCGGGGAGGTGCGCGCGTAGTGGGGCAGCCCGCTGCAAACATCACACCGCTCGCCGCTGCAACTCTCACATTCACGGTATTGCCTTTAAATCCATCCTATCGCAGATTTAAAAAAAAAGGAAATTGTACATTCCATTTCGCATCTTGCACTCCCACTTATGTTTCCGTTTATATTTTGGGTGCTTTTTTCGTTTCCGATTTCTGCATTTCGCAACTCTTTGCGCCAAAGAAGTTGTTGCTTTTTTAAATCTCAAACGATTGCAAATGAAGTAGCATTTTGCAATTATTGCATCTTTAAAAAAATGTTTGCATTGAAATTAAAATGCAGAATATTCCTACTTTTTTCATTTACATTTTCGGGGAGTGTTAACTTTTAAATTCGCGTTGTTTGTTTTGGAGGGAGGCGGCAAGATGTCTAAGTCGGCAGCGAAAGAGAAGAAATCATTCAGCAAGAAACTTTTCAGGCGGGGCTCGGCGCGCTCGGTCGGGAGTTTCATGAGCCGGGTGTTGAAGACTCTCACCACCCTTTCGCACTTTGGCACCGAGGAGTCAGCCGAAGATGAAAAGGACGACGGCGGCTTCAAGAACTTCCGAACTGCGGGGGCCGGCGCGGCCATGGGCATGGGGATCGGATTGGGACCCGGGGTCGGGGTTGTCACCTCGGCCTCATCCATTATCATGATGATGAGCGGCGTCAACCACCATGCCATCGCAGGTCGTAGCGACTCGTCCGACGGTTGCTTTTCGCCGGCTCCCGGGGATCGCTGGCAGCCACCGGGAGTGTCCGGCCTAAAAACCACGGCAACACCTGCTTCATGAACGCCGTGTTGCAATGTCTGAGCAACACTGAGCTCTTCGCCGAGTTTCTCGCCCTGGAACAGTATCGGGACTTGGCGGTTAGCGGCCTGGACTCTCCAAAGCCAGGGGACTCCCGGGGTCGGGAGCTGGAGGACGAACAGCTGGAGCAAGATAAGACCTCCAAATCGAATGGAGTTTTATACCGATCCAGATGCCAGTCAGACTCCCGTGGAGAAGTTACCGACAGCTCGCTTCCTTGGTCCGGGCCCTGTGGACTTCGGAGTACACCCCGCAACTGAGCCGGGAGTTTAAGGTAGGATTATTAGTGCTGGAGATGTCACAACTTCTGTCGCATTATGTGTGCCATGCTACTATTTCTTTTTTTTAGGAATATAGATCAACACGAAAATAGTGTATGTTGGTAATCTGGTGGAAAATAGAAATACTCGGTTAGACAGCATTGTGGAGAAACAGTAATTGACCGTAAGGTGGTGTTTTTCCATGTACAGATGCTATCTGAGTTTTCCCCCCAACAATTTATTTTTACACACCCGACGAAATGCCAATTGGGTAGAGTTGGATTCAATGCCTATTTTTAACTTTATCAAAGTAACTGGTACCAACTTTCCCTCAGTGGTTAGCAGTCTTGTCTTTAGAATTTAATCCAATTCAAGCCTAATTTCACAAACTTGAACTTCCAGTGCTGCTTGCCTTTCAGCCGAGGTTGTGTCTGCAAAAGATCCCACAGAATTATTTTGAAGATGATTAGGGAAGTTATCTTTCGTGAACCGTAAAAATCGTTTTTTTTCCTCCTCATTGGGTATTTCTAAAATAAATGACATGTTACTTGTTTTTGTCAATTTGTGCTTGGATGTGAAGATAATGATTCTTTGGAATCTAGAACTGTGGGTCGCTTTTATAAAATTAAGCATGCTTATTTAAAACAAGTGGGGGTTTTTTTTCTCTGGAAGGTTGAGTCTTTGGAACATTTTGCAAATAGGGGAAGCAAAGTCTTTAGATAGTTTTAAGGCAGAGGCAGATAGTTTCTTGATAAACAAAGTGATGAATTATTGGGTATAAGTGGCAAAGCAGAGTCAGATCTTAAGCAGGCGTAAGGAGCCGAGTAGCCCACTCCAAATCCCACAAACAGTAACATGCTGTGGACTTTTGCAATGTTTACACTTCATTGTGCTTTGCAATATTATGAGATTGCTGCATAAATGCAACTTGTTCTTTTAAGAATATTTTTGAAAGACAAGGTTGACAGGGTTTATGATTCACTTGGAAGGGTATAATTCTAGACATATTCCATTGTATTTATACTATTTGATCTTTATTTTAACATTCTGGCCACAGGCTTTTGATAAAATTGGCTCTGCAAGGCTGCTACATTCCACTTTGTTCTGTTTTTTTTAGTTTTAAGTCTGAAACTATAGCATAGTTCACTTTCCACTATTATCAAAACAAATATCCTAATGCTAATTTAGATCTTCCTATTTTCACATTCAATGGAGATAATTAAATTACAACCGCCACTAAGCACCAGAAATGAAACATTGGTTGTAAAGTGCTGTGAGATGTCTAGAGCAGGAGATGGGCGGTATATCATTTGGAATAATTTCAAATTAGTCATTTGAAATGAACTTCCTTTTGTCACTCCATTAATTGCTGCTTTTTTTTAGCAAGATTTGTAATCACGGAAGGGTTGGGAACACTTGTACCTTTAAGTTGCAAGAATCTTCCTAGGTCAAGTATAGTATCTGTTAATTACAGATTTATGAGCTTTTATTAATATGTGGTGAGCAGCTAAGGAATATTAAGATTTCCTGCATTGGAACTGCTGTGGGGAAGATTATATGAAACATTTGTAACTTGCAAAGGTTATGTACGTACAGCAGATTCAGAACATTTTCAATGTCTTCCCGAATCTCTTAATTTTACACACGGCTCCATGCTTGAATGCAACTCATTAAATTTCTACAGAGCTATACTGAAATAATTCTGGTGTAGGAAGGAACTGCAGATGTTGTTAAATCGAAGAGACACAAAATGCTTGAGTAACTCAGCAGGACAGACAGCATCTCTGGATAGAAGGAATGGGTGACGTTTCGGGTCGAGACCCTTCTTCAGACTGACAATCTAAGGAAAGGTCTCGACCTGAAATGTCACCCATTCCTTCTATCCAGAGATGCTGCCTACCCTGCTATTCCAACATTTTGTGTCTATCAAATTGTTCTTATCAGATTAACATAATATCCCTTGTGGCCATGATCATAATAATCTAACCCTTCCAGTTGGTCATACAGTACTCCTCTCCACTATTAGTTAGCCTGGTGGGATTGCACATTTTTTTTGCACAGGTATTAAATGGCTAGCTACAGTACTGGGTCTGCAGGTAGGGATGTTAGCTGGTAAAAATGCAGGAGGGCTTTGCTAATGCATGCACTGTGCAGTATGTAGTACTTTTGCAGAGTATCAAACAGGATTTTGACGAGTGGAGAAAATCAGTGCAATAATGGAAAGGTTTTGTTCTGGGACTTCTGCTTAGTGAGTGTCTATAGTGTGTAGATATAGAGGCATGCAATGGCATGCCACCCAGATGTGTGGAACAGATGCCATGTCAAGTGAGAACCATAGAATGTTTCTGCATCCTGGATGGCCACTGGTTAAGGAAGTCTCTCATCAGCTGGAGAAGTTTACAGTACTGGCTTTTGGAGCTTGAATATTAGTGTCTGACACTGTTGCCCATTTCTACTCTATAAATGACATATTGCAAAAAGTGTCCTCTCGCAGTTGAGAGTGCAGTGCCTGACTGCCAGACAGACGAAGGATCAGATAAAGGGCCTGTCCCACTTTCATTACCTTTTTTACTCGTGTACATTTTTCATCAGGCTAGAATAACGCCCCGACCTACTTGATGCCATGAGTACCTACGACTAGCATCACGGCCTGCTACGACCTCCTACGACCTCGTGACGACTATGCTGCGAGTATGAGTCAAGGGCAAACTCAGCAGAGGTCGTGAATTAGGTTGTGAAAGTGGGACAGTCCCTTAAGTAAGTGGCTCATGATACCAACGAGAGCATCTTACACTCTCACTGGTATTCCAGGGCTCTCACTTAACTTTTTTTCTCTGTTTGCAGCCGGGCAACCTAAGCAGCTTTTTAAGTTGCTAAATGACAGTTTAGGTGGTAATTTAAGACGGCTTGCATGACACGTGCGATAATGTGCTCGGACGAAGTACGTAGTTACCAGTTGGAATTATGCTCAATGAAGCATTCACGTATTATTTCTGCTTCAAATAAAGTCACAAACTAAACATATTCACCAATCAAGACATGACATATACCACAATGACATGCAGCAAAATTATAATACAGTATATACAGTATCTCAACTCTTTGTACACTTTCTATTTCTTTCCACTCCCAAACAAAAATGTGGTTGGATTATTCAGCGTATGATCAACCTCGGTGAGACCAAGCGCAGGCTTGGCGATCGCTTCGCACAACACCTCCACTCAGTTCGCAATAACCAACCTGATCTCCCGGTGGCTCAGCACTTCAACTCCCCCTCCCATTCCGAATCCAATCTTTCTGTCCTGGGCCTCCTCCATGGCCAGAGTGAGGCCCACCGCAAATTGGAAGAACAACACCTCATATTTCGCTTGGGAAGTTCACACCCCAGCAGTATGAACATTGGCTTCTCCAATTTCAGGTAGCCCTTGCTTTCTCCCTCCTTCCCCTCCCATTCCCAGCTCTCCCGCAGCCTACTGGCTCCGCCTCTTCCTTTCTTTTTCCCGCCCCCCCCCCCCCCGACGACATAAGTCTGAAGAAGGGTCTCGACCCGAAACGTCGCCTATTCCTTCGCTCCATAGATGCTGCCTCACCCGCTGATTTTCTCCAGCTTTTTTGTCTACCAACGGGATCCCACCACTGGCCTCATCTTTCCATCTCCTCCCCGTCGGCTTTCCGCAGATTCCGCTCCCTCCATAACTCCCTGGTCAATTCGTCCCTTCCCACACAAACCACCCCCTCTCCTGGCACTTTCCCTTGCAACCGCAGGAAATGCTACACTTGTTGCTTTACCTCTCCCCCCCATGACTCCATTCAAGGACCCAAGCAGTCTTTCCAGGTGCGGCAGAGGTTCACCTGCACCTTCTACAACCTCATCTATTGCATCCGCTGCTCTAGGTGTCAGCTGCTCTACATCGGTGAGACCAAGCGTAGGCTTGGCGATCGCTTCGCCCAACACCTCCGCTCGGTTCGCAATAACCAACCTGATCTCCCAGTGGCTCAGCACTTCAACTCCCCCTCCCATTCCGAATCCGACCTTTCTGTCCATGGCCAGAGTGAAGCCCACCGTAAATTGGAGGAGCAGCACCTCGTATTTTGCTTGGGCAGTTTACACCCCAGCGGAATGAACATTGACTTCTCCAATTTCAGGTAGTAACTGCTTTCTCCTCCCCTTCCCAGCTAGCTCTCCCTCAGCCCACTTTCTCCACCACTTCCTTTCTTCTTCCCGCCCCCCCCACCCTCACATCAGTCTGAAGAAGGGTCTTGACCCAAAACGCTGCCTAGTTCCTTCGCTCCATAGATGCTGCCTCACCCGCTGAGTTTCTCCAGCATTTTTGTCTACCCATTCACACAAGTTCTGTTATCCCACTTTCCTCATCCACTCTCTACACATTATGGTCAATTTTACAGAGACAAGTAAACCTACAATGCCAATGGGTGTTTGGGATGTGGGAGGAAACCCACACCCTTGCAGGGAGAATGTGTAAATTCAACACAGACATTGCCCGAGGACAGGATCGAACACAGATCTCTGGCATGTGAGGCAGCAAGTCCACCAGCAGTGCCATTATATTTTGTTTTCCAACACACAAAAAATTATACGTTGATAACTTTGGTTACTAAAAATAAAAAGAAGAAACTATCCATTTTCAGTCTTGAATCTCTAAGTGACACTATGTTCCCCTTTACAGCTACTGTATGTTTTAATTCAGTTCAAGACTATGGGCAGTACATTGGCCGTAAAGTTGTTGCCTAAATGTGCCAGGGACACGGAATTGATCCTGAAAATGGGTGCTGTCTGTATGGAGTTTGCTCCTTTTCCCTTTGATCGCATGGGTTTTCTCCGGGTGCTCTTGTTTCCTTCCACATTCCAAAGGTGCGCAGGAACCTTTTTCAGACCCAACCCAAAACGTAATAATTTCCTTTTGTCCAGAGATTCTGTCTGACCTGTTGAGTTACTCCAGCTTTTTCTGTCTATCTTCAGTTTAAATCAGCATCTGCAGTTCCTTCTTACACACACGATACTATACGATAGAACTTTATTAATCCCAGAAGGGTGTGTGTGTGCACACATACATATACACACGCACACACACACACACACACATATGCGCGGTTTAAGATTTTTTTTTAAGCCGACTGACTGCCTACCTTGAGTAATTACTTGCACCCTGCTTGAAGTGGTAAGAAACTGCACTTGAATTTGGTGCCATTGAACCCTGCTTGAAATGGAATTTCAAGGAATAGCCGTGAGTCAACTGCCAGCCCACCAGCCCCGTGAGTGAGTGAGCTGCCAGCACAACAGGCTTGAGTGACTGAGCCGCCAGCCCAAGAAATCCATTCGGCCCACAATGTCCATACTAGCCCTCTGGAAACCAGTCCCTTCAGCCCACAACACCCATACTAGCTCCAGAAAGCCCCCCCCCAATGGCCACCAATATTGGAATTGTGGAGAGGTGGAATATAGCGGTGGGGGGGCCAGCCCTCCCGTGTGATGCTGGGACCCAACAGGTCCCACTTAGTCTAGTATTCGTATATAAATATACACTATTTTTGTTTTCTCGTTTATAACATTGTTTACAGGGTACTATGTTTACATATTCTGTTGTGCTGCTGCAAGTAAGGATTTCATTGATCTAACTGGGACGTGAGAGAATAAAACACTCTTGACTTATGTCGCTAATGTGTGGGATAGAACTAGAGTATGGGTGATCGGTGGTCAGCAAGGACTCGTTGGGCCGAAGAGCCTGTTTCCACGCTGTATCTTTAATTTAAACTAAAAACACTAAAAACCAGTGGAATTTAAAGAAGAGTCTCTACCTGAAATGTCACCGAATTCTTCTATCCAGAGATGCTGACTGCTCCATGGAGTTCCCCCGTACAATTAAAGCATGGAATAGTCTTCACCCTACCATAGTTTCCCAACGAGACGCAACTACACTTAAGGTAGCTCTTTTTACCCAAGAACCCTATTTTGCTTAAGTCCAAGTCAACAGAGTTTTATTGTCACGTGTCCCAGATAGGACAATGAAATTCTTGCTTGCTGCAGCACAACTGAATATGTAAACATAATACAGAACAGGAGATAAAAATTCAGTGTGGTCTATATACCATCCACAATATATATACACAATAAATAAACAGATAAAGTGCAAAATGGCACGGCTCTTAGGTTGCCCGGCGGGACTTTAGGTCGACATTGGCACCCGGGCAACTGTTAATTTCGAGCCCTGTATTCTGTTCTGAATGCTGATGGAGGAGTGTTTCCCCAGGGAGAATGAAGCCAAGACCAAGTGTCATGGCTGAAGAGTGTGGCTGTACAGGGAGAGGAGCAATAGGGGTAGTTACAGGGAGTTCTATAAATAGGGGAGCAATCATTTTTTTATGATGCAGATGGGACTGACTGCCAGACTGCACTTTAAGACTGGAACTAATATCATTTCGGGCAGGTTTGTGACTGATGTTTAAATGATCTTGACAGGGTTCTGAGAAACTGAGCAAAGATTCAGTAAGGAGGAGGGCTGTGCTGGCAATGAAAGTAGAAATTTAGTTGGTGAATTTGAAAGGCTGACAAAGTAAATGTTTGAAAATAAACAAAACGGGTGACTGGCTGTACTCAGTAGTAATAAACACCTAAATGCGAGGAGTTTAGTGATCATGGTCAATTAACAAAATGCACCAATAGACTTATGGGCGTATGATATTTTAGCCATTACTGAAACATACAGTGCTGTCCATAATGTTTGGGACAAAGACCCATCATTTATTTATTTGCCTCTGTACTCCACTATTTGAGATTTGTAATAGAAAAAATCACATGTGGTTAAAGTGCACATTGTCAGATTTTATTAAAGGGTATTTTTTATACATTTTGGTGTCACCATGTAGAAATTACAGCTGTGTTTATACATAGTCCCCCCCCATTTCAGGGCACCATAATGTTTGGACACTTGGCTTCACAGGTATTTGTAATTGCTTAGGTGTGTTTAAATTGCCTCCTTAATGCAGTTACAAGAGAGCTCTCAGCATCTAGTCTTTCCATCACATTTGGAAAGATTTTATTGCTGTTTATCAACATGAGGACCAAAGTTGTGCCAATGAAAGTCAAAGAAGCCATTATGAGATTAAACAAGAATAAAATTGTTAGAGACATCAGAGGTAGAGATGCCGCCTTACAGCTCTAGGGACCTGGGTTCAATCTTGACTATGGGTGCTGGCTGTACAGAGTTTGTACATTCTCCTGTGACCATGTGAATTTTCTCCCGATGCACTGAATTCCTCCCACACTACAAAGACTTACATGCTTTTAGGTTAATTGGCATCTGTCAAATTGCTAATTATCCTGAGTATGTAGGATAGCGCTATTGTGCACGGTGATCGCTAGTCAGCATGAACTCGGTTCAGCCTGTTTCCATGCTGTATATCTAAAGTCTAAATTCTGTGGGTAACTGAAGAATTAACCCCAGTACTCAGTGATTAATCTATTGCCAGTGATCTAGTATCAAAGGACTTTTCTAACTCTAAATGACAGTATTTCAACGGAATCAAGCTTCCCAATGCATCATCCTGCTTTTTCCTGTTTTCTAACTACTCCCACCTCTGACAGAGCCAATTCATTGTTGCAATACATCGCTCTGCAGTACTTCATCATACTTTATGTACTAGGGCAAACGATGATCTGATTGAATAACTGACCTCAAAGACCATGCATACGAAAACAGTGCTGTCTCCATTTTCCAGCAAGATAACTACATAGTGATCAGCTGCAGCTAATGCAACTCGGGAATCAGCAGAGGTGGATCCTCGTGCTCTACCAACCGAGCTGAGATCACGTTCAGTCAAAGCTATAAACTTCCATGTTGCAATGAGCACCACATTTAGTCAGATGAGCAGCTCTTGCTGCTGGTCTCTAAATGTTTGAAGAATTTGTCAAATTTAAAGATGTCGGAAAAGCATTTCACAGAAATTAACAAGGTAATGCAAAGCAATAATGATTTTATTAATTCAATGACCGATATAATTATCTAATAAAATATAAAACCATGCATAACTCTTCCAAAAAAACTGCCGAAATGAAACTGATTTAGTTGATATCGTACTGTAAGGAAGCACATTACATCGACATATTTGGTGCTAAAGATATTTCCAATAAATGCTATATTAGACCAACAATAAATCTAGCTGAACTGCTTACCAGTAGATTTTACTAATTAATAAAAAAAATGCCTGGAAAGACACACTAACAGAATTGGAACTGAAAACAGATCTCGCTGGAGACAAGAAAGCAGGATGGATGATAATTGCTGCAATACATCCACACCACTCATGTGGTGCAGTATTTTAAATGGTTACTTAACAAGCTTCTTGCTGCATGAGAAAACAAGTATAATATTGAAGGTAGACACAAAATGCTGGAGTAACTCAGCAGAACAGGCAGCAACTCTGGAGAGAAGAAATGGGTGATGTTTCGGGTCGAGACCCTTCAGACTGATGACAGGGGAGTGGGTGGGAAAGAGATAGAATGTAGTCGGAGACAGTAAGACTGGTGGCAGAACTGGAAAGGGGGAGCAGATATAGACAATGGCAGTGTGATCTATTCTCTCTTTTTCTTTTTCATTATAAAAAAAAAAAATAAGAAGCTGTTACATAAAATGTAATATGTCAATATATATTAAGCACTTTGGTGCCATATGATTGTACTTACTGCTAATAAAATAAAATGAAAAACAAAAAAGGAAAGGGGGAGGGGATGGAGAGAGAAGGAAAGCAAGGGCTATTTGAAGTTAGAGGTCAATGTTCATACTGCTGAGTGTAAGCTACCCAAGCGAAATATGAGGTGCTGATCCTCCAATTTGCGTTGCGCCTCACTCTGACTCTGCCCAGGACAGAAAGGTCAGATTGGGAATGGGAGGGGGAGTTTAAAGTGCTGAGCAACAGGGAGACCAGGTAGATTAAGGCGGACTGAGCGGAGGTGTTCAGCGAAACGATTGCCGAATCTGCGCTTGGTCTCGCCGATGTATAGAAGTTGACACCTGGAACAGCAATTACAGCAGATGAGGTTGGAGGAGGTGCAAGTGAACCTCTGCCTCACCTGAAAAGACTGTTGGGGTCCATGGATGGTGTCGAGTGGGGAGGTAAAGGGACAGGTGTTGCATCTCCTGCAGTTGCAGGGGAAAGTACCTGGGGAGGGAGTGGTTTGGGTTGGAAGGGACGAGTTGACCAGGGAGTTGTGGAAAAACAGGAAGGGGTGGAGATGTATAATGACATTGAAGCAGACCTCTGTCTAAAAGGGGCTGAACTCTTTTTGTCAGCTTATTGATTCAATATACACAACCAAATGGCTGGATATGAATTTTCCTTCTCTTTATCCTTTCAATGCAGCTTCTCTTTAGGGTGGCACGGGGGTGGGAGATTGCAACCTTCACGTGGTCCGCCCTGTTTCGACGAATGCAATCAACCTGGCGTGCACAATCAAATAAGATGAAATAGAACAAGTTGTCCGACAACTTTAGACTGTGCACGCCATACGCAAGAAGAAGAAGGGTGGCACATTGGCGTAGCGTTAGAGCTACTCCCTTATAGCACCAGAGACCCAGGTTCGATCCTGACTACGGTGGCTGTCTATAGGGAGTTTATACGTTCTCCCCGTGACCTGCATGGGTTTTCTCCGAAATCTTCGGTTTCCTCCCACAATTAACGTACAAATTTGTAGGTCTGAAGAAGGGTTTCGGCCCAAAACGTTGCCTATTTCCTTCGCTCATAGATGCTGCTGCACCCGCTGAGTTTCTCCAGCATTTTTGTGTACCTTCGAGTTTCCAGCATCTGCAGTTCCTTCTTAAACAAGTTTGTAGGTTAATTGGCTTGGTATAAATGTAAAATTGTCCTTATTGTGTGTAGGATAGTGTTAATGTGTGGGAGTCGCTGGTCGGTGCAGATTCGGTGTACCAAAGGGTCTGTTTCTGCGCTGTATCTCTAAACTAAACTATCTGTTTTCTTCTGTGGATTTATTCCATCACTGGGCAAAAATACTTTAAAGTATCCCACACTCCAGAATTGCAACTTTCTACATTTTAGTTTACTGCATTGAAATGATAGGCCGGATACTCCAAACACATTGACCAAACAGATAAACAACAATATAATAGCGGTACTATGAGAATTTTGAATCATCTATTCAATGCTGCAAAACAAGCAGATTATAGAGGTGACCTGGTCTAAAAACAGTCAAAAATCCATAACCAAGCAGAAATGACAGAAAAAAAAACTCAGCACAACATTCTCTAATGGATTAAGCTTTTGACAAGGTGTACAAAAATGATTATATTCAACTTTGTGGCATCACTGTACACTTCTCATGTTATTTTACAATCCAGTGGACAGATTAGTCAGAGACAACTGTGTTTTATAATAACTCTGAATTACATAGAAGTTGCAGCAAAGTAAAACATTGCAAGATGTATTTGTCAGGTATAAACTACAAATTGAGGAGAGAGGCAGAGATGCTCAAAGAGAGGAAAAAAACGCAGAAAATTTGTCCACTAAACTCAACGGGCAAAAATAAAATGCAGCCCAGCAAATTGCAAACTCAACTCAAGGTTTGCCAACCTTCAAGACATGATCCAAGCACATGCACCAATTATTTTCAAATCTGATGAGGATATCCAGTTCTATCATTCTTTCAGGCAGTGAATGTCAGATCCCTACAAACCTTCTGGATAAAATTATTTTTCCTCAACAAAGTTGGAGCTATACTCACACAAAAAAAGATGATGGTGGTTGATGGATACCCAAGTTCCTCAGGGCAATGTCCCAGGTTCAACCATGTACAGCTACTTCATCAGTGGCCCTCCTTCCAATCCAAGGTCAAAAGTGAGTAATGATTTCACTGTGCTCAGGTCCATTCACCACTAGAGAGCAAATGAAACAGTCCATTTCTAACACGGAATGGCTAAACATTTAGGTGTGGACTGGTAAAAGGCAAGTAACATTACTGCCACAGAATACCAAGAAATACCACCTCCAACAAGTGAGTTTTACCAGCTATCTTTGATTTTCAATGGTATTATTATTAGCGAGCTTCCCACCCATCAACATCTTAAGAATCACCATCAATCAGAAGCAAACTCATCTGAACCAGGTCAGTTGCTGGATATCCTCAGAGCCCAGAAATAGGCCCACATAGCACAGAAGTAGGCCCACCCAGATCAAGTTGCTTAATTATGACTTCAAGCATGCTTGCTTTCAGTCAGGCAATTAAGTATAGAAGGTGGGACGTTACATACATGACGTTGGCAAAGTCGCAATTGAAGTGTTGTGTACAATTTTGGTCACCAAGCTATCGGGAAGATGCCATTAAGCTGGAAAGAGTGCAGCGAAGATTTACAAGGATGTTGCCGAGACTTGATGGCCCAAGCTATAGGGAGAGGTTGGGCAGGCTAGGACTGTATTCCTTGGAGGGCAAGAGGCTTGCGGTCATCTTATAGAGGTGCATAAAACCATGAGGGAGAATAGATGGGGTGAATGCAAGAAGTTTTTTTCTCCACGGTAGGGGATCAAGAACTAGAGGGTATTGGTTTAGATTGAGAGGGGAAAGATTTAATAGGAAGCTGTGGGACAATTTTTCCCACAGAGGATGATGAGTATACAGAACAAGCTGACAGATATAGCAGATATAGACAATGGCAGTGTGATATTATTTGGAGAATAAA
Organism: Malacoraja senta; assembly: GCA_038087875.1. NCBI lineage: Eukaryota > Metazoa > Chordata > Chondrichthyes > Rajiformes > Rajidae > Malacoraja > Malacoraja senta. Next base: position 70,162,275 of record CM075981.1, read on the forward strand.
TGGGCAGTGCGTTGTCTGAAGCTCAGTGGGACTAGGGTTAAGCAGCTTCAGTCTGTGTGAGCCAGATCTTTATATATTCGAGGGGTGATGAAAGCCATTAAATCAAAGAACATTTTTTCTCTTGTTATATATCAGTTATGGCATTTGTAAAATACATGCCATAATGCAGAAATAAAGAAATCTGCCCTACAGATTTTATTTTTTGGATCACCAGATCTGTATTCTAGCAATGCGCTCCGCAAGTTGAATTTTGACTCTCAGGAAACTATTTGGATATGTCCAATCTTCTGTTTTGAAGAAGACTGGAAATTTATTTTTCCTCAATTTTTTTATCTTTCAGGCAAGGAAAGTTGGCAGCTAGTTGCTTTTTTATAAACGCTGCTGTCATGGATAAATGGTTCATCGAATAGCTTTAATCTGAAGACCTCTCAGACAACTGTAAACCGTGGGCAAAAAACAAACTGAAATTTCAGGCAGCACCTGTGGAGGAATATGGACAGATGAAGTCTGGGTCAGGATCCTTGTTCAGCCATTATAAGTGTCCTGATCCAAAATATCGTCTGTCCATTTCCCTCCATAGATGCAGCCAGATCTGCTAAGTTACTTCATCAGTTTTTCTTTGCTCAAGAGTCCAACATCTGCAGTGTCTTCTATGTCTCTGAACCCATACAATTTGTCCCGATTTGGCACTTCGAGAAAATTCTTATTTCTAGACTTGTGTTTTTCCTACATTATATGAAGGAGAGTGATAGTGGAGAAGTACAGAGCAGTTAGCCAAACAATAGTGGTGGAAAAAGTGCTAGCAAATGCTATTGAGAAACTTACACTGGCGGTGGCTGAAGTATGTGGATTTATGGAAAGGCAGCCATGATTGACGAATGTTAGTTCTTTGAAATTGCAGCCTAGGGAGAGGATAGAAACATAGAAAATAGGTGCAGGAGTAGGCCATTCGTCCCTTCGGGCCTGCACCGCCATGCAATATGATCATGGCTGATCATCCAACTCAGTATCCTGTACCTGCTTTCTCTCGATACCCCCTGATCCCTTTAGCCACAAGGGCCACCTCTAACTCCCTCTTAAATATAGCCAATGAACTGGCCTCAACTACATTCTGTGGCAGAGAATTCCAGAGATTCACCACTCTCTGTGTAAAAAATGTTTTTCTCATCAGTCCTAAAAGATTTCCCCTTTATCCTTAAACTGTGACCCCTTGTTCTGGACTTCCCCAACATCGGGAACAATCTTCCTGCATCTAGCCTGTCCAACCCCTTAAGAATTTTGTAAGTTTCTATAAGATCCCCCCTCAATCTTCTAAATTCTAGCGAGTACAAGCCGAGTCTATCCAGTCTTTCTTCATATGAAAGTCCTGCCATCCCAGGAATCAGTCTGGTGAACCTTCTCTGTACTCCCTCTATGGCAAGAATGTCCTTCCTCAGATTAGGAGACCAAAACTGTACGCAATACTCCAGGTGTGGTCTCACCAAGACCATGTACAAATGCAGTAGAACCTCCCTGCTCCTATACTCAAATCCTTTTGCTATGAATGCTAACATACCATTCGCTTTCTTCACTGCCTGCTGCACCTGCATGCCTACTTTCAATGACTGGTGTACCCAGGTCTCGTTGTATCTCCCCTTTTCCTAATCGGCCACCATTCAGGTAATAGTCTACTTTCCTGTTTTTGCCACCAATGTGGATAACCTCACATTTATCCAAATTATACTGCCTGCCATGCATTTGCCCACTCACCCAGCCTATCCAAGTCATCTTGCAGTCTCCTAGCATCCTCCTCACAGCTAACACTGCCCCCCAGCTTCGTGTCATCTGCAAACTTGGAGATGTTGCATTCAATTCCCTCGTCCAAATCATTAATATATATTGTAAATAGCTGGGGTCCCAGCGCTGAGCCTTGCGGTACCCCACTAGTCACTGCCTGCCATTCTGAAAAGGACCCGTTTACTCCTACTCTTTGCTTCCTGTCTGCCAGCCAGTTCTCTATCCACATCAATACTGAACCCCCAATACCGTGTGCTTTAAGTTTGTATACTAATCTCTTATGTGGGACCTTGTCGAAAGACTTCCGAAAGTCCAGATATAACACATCCACTGGTTCTCCCTTATCCACTCTACTAGTTACATCCTCGAAAAATTCTATAAGATTTGTCAGACATGATTTACCTTTCATAAATCCATGCTGACTTTGTCCAATGATTTCACCATTTTCCAAATGTGCTGCTATCCCATCTTTAATAACTGACCCTAGCAGTTCCCTCACTACCGATGTTAGACTAACTGGTCTGTAATTCCCCGTTTTCTCTCTCCCTCCCTTTTTAAAAAGTGGGGTTACATTAGCTACCCTCCAATCCTCAGGAACTACTCCAGAATCTAAAGAGTTTTGAAAAATTATCACTAATGCATCCACTATTTCTAGGGCTACTTCCTTAAGTACTCTGGGATGCAGCCTATCTGGCCCTGGGGATTTATCGGCCTTTAATCCATTCAATTTACCTAACACCACTTCCCGGCTAACCTGGATTTCACTCAGTTCCTCCATCTCATTTGATCCCCGGTCCCCTGCTTTTTCCGGCAGATTAATTAAGTCTTCCTTAGTGAAGACAGAACTAAAAGTAGTTATTCAATTGGTCTGCCATGTCCTTGTTCCCCATAATCAAATCACCTGTTTCTGACTGCAAGGGACCTACATTTGTTTTAACTAATCTTTTTCTGTTCACATATCTATAAAAACTTTTGCAGTCAGTTTTTATGTTCCCTGCCAGTTTTCTTTCATAATCTATTTTCCCTTTCCTAATTAAGCCCTTTGTCCTCCTCTGCAGGACTCTGAATTTCTCCCAGTCCTCTGGTAGGCTGCTTTTTCTGGCTAATTTGTACGCATCATCTTTTGCTTTGATACTATCCCTGATTTCCCTTGTTATCCACGGATGCACTACCTTCCCTGATTTATTCTTTTGCCAAACTGGGATGAACAATTGTTGTAGTTCATCCATGCAGCCTTTAACTGCCTTCCATTGCATATCCACCGTCAACCCTTTAAGAATCATTTGCCAGTCTATCTTGGCCAATTCACGTCTCATACCCTCAAAGTTACCTTTCTTTAAGTTCAGAAACCTTGTTTCTGAATTAATTATGTCACTCTCCATCCTAATGAAAAACTCAACCATATTATGGTCACTTGCCCAAGGGGCCACGCACAACAAGACTGCTAACTAACCCTTCCTCATTACTCAATACCCAGTCTAGAATAGCCTGCTCTCTCGTTGGTTCCTCTACATGTTGGTTTAGAAAACTATCCTGCATACATTCCAAGAAATCCTCTTCCTCAGCACCCCTGCCAATTTGATTCACCCAATCTGTATGTAGATTGAAGTCACCCATTATAACTATTTTACCTTTGATGCACACATTTCTAATTTCCTGTTTGATGCCATCCCCAACTCCACTACTACTGTTAGGTGGCCTGTACACAACTCCCACTAGCGTTTTCTGCCCCTTAGTGTTTCGCAGCTCTACCCATATTGATTCCACATAATCCAAGCTAATGTCCTTCCTTTCTATTGCGTTAATCTCCTCTCTAACCAGCAACGCTACCCCACCTCCTTTTCCTTTCTGTCTATCCTGAATATTGAATATCCCTGGATGTTCAGCTCCCAGCCTTGGTCACCCTGGAGCCATGTCTCCTTGATCCCAACTATATCATAGTCATTAATAGCTATCTGCACATTCAACCTTATTACGAATGCTCCTTGCATTGAGACTCAAAGCCATCAGGCTTGTTTTTACAACACGTTATACAACACCTTATACAATTATGTTGAAAAATGGCCCTTTTTGATTTTTGCCCTGGATTTGTCTGCCTACCACTCTTACTTTTCACCCTCATTTTACACCCCTATGTCTCTCTGCTCACACATTTAAGAAACCCACCACCTCTTATTCTCTGTTTATTATCTTTTTCTTCTTTCCCCCTTACATGTTGGGTCTGAGTGCTTCCCTTCTCTGCCTCCTGCCTCACGCACTGTCTAGTAGCTTTCTCTATTTGAGTCCCCCCAACCGTTCTAGTTTAAAGTCTCCCCAGTAGCCTTTGCAAATCTCCCCGCCAGGATATTGGTCCCCCTCGGGTTCCAGTGCAACCTGTCCTTTTTGTACAGGTCACACCTTCCCCAAAAGAGGTTCCAATGATCCAGAAACTTGAATCCCTGCCCACTGCACCAGTCCTTCAGCCATGCATTTATCCTCCACCTCGCTCCATTCCTACTCTCACTGTCGCGTGGCACAGGCAGTAATCCTGAGATTGTTACCTTTGCGGTCCTTTTCCTTAACTCTCTTCCTAACTCCCTAAATTCTCCTTTCAGGACCTCTTCCCTTTTTCTACCTATGTCATTGGTACCTATATGTACCACGACCTCGGGCTCCTCTCCCTCCCATTTCAGGATATCTTGGACACGTTCAGACACATCCCAGACCCTGGCATCAGGGAGGCAAACTATTATCCGGGTCTCCCGACTGCGTCCACAGAATCGCCTGTCTGACCCCCTAACTATAGAGTCCCCTATTACTACTGCCCTCCTCTTCTTTTCCTTACCCCTCTGAGCAACAGGGCCGGTCTCTCTAGCGGAGGCCCGGCCGCTGTCGCTACCCCCAGGTAAGCTGTCCCCCCCAACAGTACTCAAACAGGAGTACTTATTGCCATGGTGTACAGCCGTACTCTCTAGTCCCTGCCTCTGCCCCTTGCCCCTCCTAACTGTGACCCACTTGTCTGTCTCCCGTGGTCTTGGAGTGACCACCTCTTTGTAACTCCTCTCTATGACCTCCTCACTCTCCCTGACCAGACGGAGGTCATCGAGCTGCTGCACCAGGTTCCTAATATGGTCCCTTAGGAGCCCCATCTCGACGCACCTGACGCAGATGTGGACGTCTGGAGGGCTATCAGACTCCACGACCTCCCACATCTGACATCCAGAACAGTAAACTGCCCTGGCCCTCATTCTCCCCCTTACCCTGGCTACAATACAAAGTACAATACAATACAATACAAAGTGCTGGAAGAAATCAGCAGGGATCTGACTCCCAATCAGCTGCTTCCTCTAGTCCGCTTCCAACAATCAGCGGCTTCCTCAAGCCCACTTGTTTTGACTGAATGCGAATGGAACGTTACAGATTTGGGTTCCTCCCACACCAACGGTTCCTGGGCCTCTGTGGAAACAAGCCCCGCGATCGAGTATTATACTCACTGCCCGGACGGCTCCTCCCACACCAACGGTTTCTGGGCCTCTGCTGCTGGATGTGAGGTATGTTGGAGTTTCAGAAGACAGGTGGTTGCTAAACAAAATTAGGAGAAATGAGATTAGGGTAAATATTCTCATGTGGAGTGAGAATATTTAATGGACAAAAAACAGCAGAGAAATAAATGGGTCAAATTCACATTGCATGGATTTAACTAGTAAAGTGTCATTTGTGTTTTTGCTTGGGTCCCAAAGCTGATGAATCTTGAAATTCTCTACTCAAAATGCCTGTTAGTCCTGTATATTAAAGAATGAGTTTATGGAAAGCAATTTTGTGTTGATTCACATATACAATTTTAGGGAATGGTGAAACCGTGTTGAATAGTTGAATGGCTTGTATTGTTGTAGTACTTATTTAAGAAATATAATTGTAAATAAAGTACAATATGTCACAGCTGGCTAAGTTTGTGAAGCTTCCTACAGATTTTCTTTACAGATTTTCACTAAAGTCAAGGCTGATCTTCCACGTGGGTGACACAGTGGCACAGCTAGTAGAGCCAATACCTCAACGCCCGAGACTCTGGTTCAGTCCTGACCTCCAGTGCAATCTGAGGTATTTGCATATTCTCCCTGTGGGTTTCCATCCTCATCTCAAAGATGTGCGGGTTGAATGTTGAATGTTCAGAAGACTTGCTACTTTGTATGTGCAAGATCATGTTGCAGGAAAACCTGAACATCATGCAGGTTGAAGTTGCAAATAACATTTGTGCTACACAGAAGGTTGCTAAACAAAATTGGATTGGGAGTAGTATACTAGCAGGCCCGAGGATTATTAAACGGACAGAAAGCTGAAGCAAATGTGTCAAATTCATGAAGTGCTGAACAGTGACCATCTTCAGCAAGAGGATCTAACCATCTAGATTTAGCATTTGCATCGCTGAATCTCTTGCCATTAACATCTTGGGGTTTGCTACTGATGGAAAACAATTCTGCACCAATCAAATTAACAGCATGGTTTTACCAATTAGCTTTATTAGTGAGGCTTACATTGTGAGTACATAATTCTAAGGGGAAAAAGCATGGTCCTATATTCAATTTAAAAATGTGCCTTTTTAAAAATGGTTCTTTTTTGCAAACCCCAGGCTCTAATCATCTAGATTTGGTGTTGCCTCTGCTGAGGAACTAGAGTTAGGATAAGCAATTTTGTGTTGTGATGTAGAGGCAGATAGTAATGTTGAATTAGTTTGGGTTGAAATCATGAGTAGCAGGGGAAAGAAAACATTGTGTGTAGAAAGGAACTGCAGATGCCAGTTTAAATCGAAGATTGACACAAAATGCTGGAGTAACTCATCTGGACAGGCAGCATCTCTGGAGAGAAGGAATGGGTCACTTAGTTTTTAGAAATTGCAGCTTTAGACTTCAATTGTGATTTCAGACTGAAGTCTGAAGAAGGGTTTCTATCCAAAACATCACCTACTACATCTCTCCAGAGATGCTGCCTGTCCCTCTGAGTTACTCCAGCATTTTGTGTCTATCTTCGAAAGAAAACATTGGGTAGGAGTAGCCTGTAGGCTTTTAAAATGTGGCCTTATGATAGGGTGGAACATAAATAAGGAACATCTATCTTGTGCATTCCCTTATCATTGGAGATTTCAATTTATGTATTGATTGTCGAACCAATCTGGCAAATTTTAGAACGTGTAGTGTGTCAGAATTGCTACTGAGAGTAGTATGTTTCTAACCTACCCAGTAACAGGCTATTTTAGATTTAGTAATGAGAAAGGAATAATAGATCTTGTGGTTAAATATCCCCTAGAAAGTAGTGACCACAATATGATAGAATTCCAGATGTAGTTTGAGGATGAGCACCACGGAAAGGATTAAATAAGCTTTATGAATCCAGCTGCAAAATATTAAAGTTTATAAGAAGGGAGAAAAACTTGCAAGAAATGTAATAAACACTGAGTCTTGTGAATATATAAATAGCAAAAAGGTGGCTAACGCAAGTGCGGGATCTCCAGAGAACAGAGCTAGTAAATTAATAAAAGGAAACAGAAGGCATCTTAAATCTTTTTTTTTTTTTGCATCAGATGTCACCATGGAAGACACTGTAAATTTCCTAAGAATACAGATGGTGTAATTTAAAATAATATGGAACGTAGAAAATCCAATCACAAGGGGTAAAGCATTAGAGAAACTGGCAGGACAAAAAGCGACCAAATTGTTGGGACCTGATGGCTTGCACCCAAGGATTTAAAAGGATGCAGCTGCAGAGGTGGTAGATCTATTGGTTGACATTTTCAAAAACAGGCACAAGATAGGAAGTATAAGCCAGTTACTGTAACATCTATTCTTGGTAAGATGCTAGAGTCAATAATCAGAGGACGATGATTCAGCATAATTTTTTGGAAGATAAATCATTTTGGACAAATGTACTCGAATTCTTTCAGGATGTGACAAGGTAAGTTGATCGAGGGGCATCTGTAGATGTGCATTTACCATTCTAAAAGACATTTGATAAAGTACCATATAAGAGGCTGGTGTATACATTAGAGTCCAAAATATTGGAGGAAATATGTTTGCATTGATTGAAAATTGGCGGTCATGTAGTTCAAATAAATAGGTCAATTTCCGGATGGAGCGATATAACTAGTGAGTATCCCAGGGACCAGTTCCTGGCCTTTAATTGTTTACATTAATGATCTGAAGGAGGGAATAAATGTAATGTTTTCACGCTTGCACATGATACAAAAATAATTATAAGGACATGTTGAGCTGAGAACCCTGGGATTCCACAATGGGATATAGGGTTAAAAATTACATGGAACTTGATATGGGGAAAGTGTGAAGTTGTGCACTTCAGTGAGAGGAAGCAACAATGGATTACAGTAAACCTTCATTATAAACAGAGAATTAGGTGG
>CM075981.1:70175435-70234818 GCA_038087875.1 Malacoraja senta
TAAGACTCCTCCTAGCAGGTAAACCAGATCACTTCCACCTGACGTGGTCTGCATTTATAGAATTATTACAAATATAGGGTGCAAAAGTACTTTAAAAAAAAAATTGAGGTCAGGTAAGGGGGGATGCTAGTTGAAGAGTTGGTATGTCCCATTTACGTAATGCTCATAAAAATATTTGTTTCTCTCTTTTTCCTCTTTCTCTTTCTCTTTCTTTTCTAGGGTCTATTTCTTAACTCTTTTTTTTTGTTCTTATAGGGTCTTCGTCCTTTTTTGTTGTCACATGTTCTACACTTTCACTTTTTCCTTCACTTTCTTCTTTCTTTCAATCTTTTCTTTTTCTAGTGTAAAAAATAAATGGAGTACATTAATTGTAAGAAGATATAAGTGACGAGTACTAATGTATGTGGTTGTAATGTAATGTACTTCTAATAAATAAAAATTAAAAAAAAAAATAAAGAAAACAGGGAAGCACTTCAGCAGTGTTTTGTAGCAATGTTACAAAATTTTGAGATTTTAAAAATAAAGTCTGCAATTTATCCCATCAGATAAAGCATAAAAAGAAGTTTAATTTGACACCTAATTCACTTTCATATCTTCAGTATTAAAAAAGGTATGGCCATTTTCATACTCGGAAATTAGCATCTTGTTCCCTATTGCTTTTCCATTGACTTAACACAAAGGCTGTGATCGAGGACAGTCAAAAGCCCATTACTTTCTTAAAAATTAATAGAACTGAAATAAATTGTCAGTTATTATAGATTGAAGCTTTCTGAAACAAATATGAAACAATCTTACTTAGATGACATGAAATTAAAGCATATAATTAGTTAGTTACCTAATTGTAGCTAATTACCAAATTCAATTTGGTAATTAGTCTGAAGAAGGGTTTCGGCCCGAAACGTTGCCTATTTCCTTCGCTGCATAGATGCTGCTGCACCCGCTGAGTTTCTCCAGCATTTTTGTGTACCTACCAAATTCAATTACTAGATCTAAACCTATCAATTTCTTAAGAATAGATTAACATTTTTAAATAGCCTAAGTGTCCAAATAACATTCACACAAGAATTCACAATATAACATAATTTTTAAATCTCATTGTCATGGATTCATAGGCCAAATTGAAGGAATTTAATGTTTAATACCTGTAAATTAATGGGCATTTAAATCATCTTGCGAGTGGGTTTTTCTGGGACGCGATCATTTGGAACGTTGCGGTTGCGGTGAATTTAAACCCTTATCGGCATGAAAAATACTGCCGGTTCGTTCGGTGAAAAAAATCACCGTTTCGCAACTTAAAATGTGAATTAAAGGCATCTTAAGGAGTACTTTTATACATAAAATAAACGGCTTTCCTTTACCTGTCCCGTGCGTGAAATCCGTCCCCGTTGTGGGCGTTGACGGCTTTAGAAGCTGATTTTAAAATAACTCCAGCGCTGAAATTGTCGGGCGATTAAAAAAACAAAATACACAGAACGCCCGTCGGAACGATTCTTCAGCAAAAGCTTGCACTCCAACGAAATATGATCCAGGACAAGGTAGGAGAAACCCGCGTTTTAACCCCGCCCCCCCTCAAAGGCACCAAAATAGCGCACACGGCCAGTGGCAGAATTGCAGCGCCGCTGAAGGTAAGTATTGTAACATACCTACATAATGTTTGGGACATGGCTTCACAGGTGTTTGTAATTGCCCAGGTGCGTTTAATTGCCTCCTTATTGCAGGAATATGAGAGCTCTCAGCACCTTGTCTTTCCTCCAGTTTTTCCATCACCTTTGGAAACTTTTATTGCTGTTTATCAACACGAGGACCAAAGTTGTGTCAATGAAAGTCAAAGCAGCCATTATGAGACTAAGAAACAAGAATAAAACTGTTAGAGACATCAGCGAAACCTTAGGCTTACCAAAATCAACTGTTTGGATCATCATTAAAAAGAAAGAGAGCACTGGTGAGCTTACTAATCGCAAAGGGACTGGCAGGCCAAGGAAGACCCACACAGCTGATGACAGAAGAATTCTCTCTCTAATAAAGAAAAAAAACCAAACACCTGTCCGACAGATCAGAAACGCTCTTCAGGAGTCGGGTGTGGATTTGTCAATGACCACTGTCCGCAGAAGACTTCATGAACAGAAATACAGAGGCTACACTGCAAGGTGCAAACCACTGGTTAGCCGCAAAAATAGAATGGCCAGGTTACAGTTTGCCAAGAAGTACTTAAAAGAGCAACCACAGTTCTGGAAAAAGGTCTTGTGGATATAAGAGATGAAAATTAACTTGTATCATAGTGATGGAAAGAGCAAAGTATGGAGGAGAGAAGGAACTGCCCAAGATCCAATGCATACCACCTTATCTGTGAAACACGGTGGTGGGGGTGTTATGGCCTGGGCATGTATGGCTGCTGGAGGTACTGGCTCACTTATCTTCATTGATGATGCAACTGCTGATGGTAGTAGCATAATGAATTCTGAAGTGTATAGACACATCCTATCTGCTCACGTTCAAACAAATGCCTCAAAACTCATTGGCCGGCGGTTCATTCTACAGCATGATAATGATCCCAAACATACTGCTAAAGCAACAAAGGAGTTTTTCAAAGCTAAAAAATGATAAATTCTTGAGTGGCCAAGTCAATCACCTGATCTGAACCCAATTGAGCATGCCGTTTATATGCTGAAGAGAAATCTGAAGGGGACTAGCCCCCAAAACAAGCATAAGCTAAATATGGCTGCAATACAGGCCTGGCAGAGCATCATCAGAGAAGAGACCCAGCAACTGGTGATGTCCATGAATCGCAGACTTCAAGCAGTCATTGCATGCAAAGGATATGTAATAAAAATAATAAACAAGACTAATTTCATTTACATGACTTTGCTGTGTCCCAAACATTATGGTGCCCTGAAATGGGGGACCATGTATAAACACTGCGGTAATTACAACATGGTGAAACCAAAAGGTATAAAAATGGCCTTTTTTAAAATATGACAATGTGCACTTTAACCACATGTGATTTTTTTTCTATTACAAATCTCAAATTGTGGAGTACAGAGGCAAATAAATAAATGATGGGTCTTTGTCCCAAACATTATGGAGGGCACTGCAAGTCATTGAATTGCTGCTCATGACTGAAATCCCATTTGGAAAATGATTTGCAAACTAACGATAGCTACAGTATTTATTACCTGTGACGCTGACTAAAGTCTGGCCCATTGTTCAGATACCTGGTGCAGCAGTAATCAATTTTCTGGTGTTGAATTATAGTTTGAATTGTGCTCTGTTATCTTTTAGTATCTAAGATATGCAACACTTCTCTCCAAGTTCTGAGTTGGTTCATCCATACCTACCCATTGATTGTGCATCTGTTGGCGCGCTTCTGGTATGCCTTTATTCTTGTGTCTGCAAAGAGATGTGAAAGTGAAAAGGTTCCACCTGGTCCCTCAATGCTCCCAACCCCTCCTCAGTGCTGTGTTCAGAGATGTTGTGATAGTTGGGCAGTACAGCTAAACAGTTAGATGTGGTCCTGCGTTTGTCTATAATAATTCTTGCCGTGGGATTGGATGGCTTTCCATTTACAAAGGTGTGATTTTTTGGGGGGTACAGTTTTGTTCATGTTTTACTGTTTAGAATGATATTTTCTATTTTGAGAAATCTACTTGTGGAACTTGTTTGGGTACTTTAACCAGTTCCCCCTCTGTTCCTTTCGTGATAAATTAGTCATATACATGGCCTCCCAAGTGAAGTAAAATAGAGGAACATTGCTGTGTTTGAACAAAAGTAATTGGGTGTTTGAGTGATGATTTTATTTGTGGAATGGGTTGGATTAACTATCTCCGTTTGTCTCTACTTAGGACGTCCTAAATATTGCGCTCACTGTCAGCAACATTTTTCTGAAGTGTGGTCACTGCTTAATTGAGGAAATTTATCTTTCCTGCAGTTATTATTTAAAATATGAGTGGTTGAATGAATATTAATTACACCAGTAGCAGCACATCCTGCCCAACAGTTACACCAGTAGCAGCCCATCCTGCAAACACTCTGTAGACTGAACATGCCCATTTGATCAAACCAAGGGTAAATAAAGGACATACTTTTGTTATCTCAACACTGAAACCAGCCTGTCAGCGGGATCATGAAGATCTTTGCAGGGAATCAAATCCACATCATTCTAATGTGGAGGCTTCTGTGCAGCAAAGTAATTTTAAGTGTCCTGCCATTGTTTTATGCGTGTGTAATAAATGAGGACTGGCAGTATATTACAATATTAACAATTGTTGATCAGCTTCTACACCAGCGAAGCAACTCATTTTAAATGAATGTGACATTAATTTCTGGTAAATTACTGGTAATTTCAGGATACATTTCATGCATGGTGCAGTTCCCAGTAAGGAATATTTCAAAAAAATCTTGAAAAAAACATAAGTAGGTGGAAATCAACAAGCGACAATTCTTGTGACAGCGAATTGAAAGAGACTTGTGTTTTGTATTGTGTCCATTTGTTTCTGTCAAATGTCATTGTGTGCTCTTCATTCACCCTAATGTTCCTTAAGCTGTTTACCTGCACAAAGATTGCACACATAGCAACAATCAGGGTGTTGGAAAAGGCCGAGTTCTCCCATCATCAGCATGGTACCATGATGATTTGAGTGGCCACGGTATCAAATTTTGTTTACGCATCATAATTGCGTTAATATCATTGAGTCCTGTTCCTTCAAGCCGCCATGGAATTTATTTCACCTTTCCTCCCCGCTCCACCAGTGTTGCTCATTGAAGCCATTAATTTGTGAAGAGAGAGGTAACCCCCAATTTCTTATTGTATCTGTTAGTTTGGGAGAGGGGGGTGGGGGGGCGGGGGAGTATTCTTGTCCAGTTGATCGTAGGATAGGGGCAATTTCAGGGCTTTGACAAAAGTGTAGGACCATCTGCAATGTGTCTGATCTTTTTTCAGCAAAAGAAGTGCATTTCCTTTTAAAAGTAAATCAACATTTTAATTATGAGAAAATTTCTACTTGTTCTTGGTTGACATTTTTAACCAGTGCCCTGAAATTCTATTTAATACCAGGGAGTTCTTTTAGCGTTTTAAACACCCAGACTAGTGCTCGTGTTTCTCACTTGGCTTGTTCACTACCCCTCCCTGCACTTTGTTTTTTGAGAAACCTAATGTATTTTTGTTCAGTGGAAAGACTTTGACATGTGGGCTGGAACTATTTTGCATCATTTTGCAAAATAGTGCTATTATTGGTACTGGAGAATGTATTTTTTTCCGTTAAGTGTTTTTATTGAGGGGACTGATAACACGCAAGGCTGATTTTTAACTTGCATGGTTGAATCTGGAAAAAACCCTTGGGTAAAAATTTACATTGCTGTTAATTTAGCTTTCATAACATAGCCAGGCAGATGTCCTGAAAAATACCAACACTGAATATCATGATAGATTCTGTCTTATTTTAAAGAGATCTATTAAGTTTGTAATGTGAAATGCAAATTGGTAATGTAACTCAAAATGGAGCATCGTCTAAAATTATTCATAATCTGGACTGAAAAGCAGTGCTATCTGGTCATGATTTGGGTATTCATGTGCCAGCTCCTATTTAAAAAACATAACATTAAATCCCAGTGCTTCCTTTTGAGCACATTCTCTCTCTCTCTCTCTCTCTCTCTCTCTCTCCCGCCACCAGGGACCTACTCTCCCTTATTAGTTACATTGAAGTTGAAATGGTGCATTAATATTATATAATTAATAAGTTTGCTTACAATGGGCATGGACAGGCTTTCTCTTCCATAAATAGGTATGTGCTGAATCCAAACAATATCCGCTAGATATTCTTGGTCTCAAAGTTCAGAAAGTACTGAATCCAGATAGTCATTTTTGGAAGTTGAGTGAAGTGGGTTTGGGTTACTGTTATGCAAAGTAGTGATCCAAGGCCTCGTGTATGCTTTCTACCTAAGCAGGTATCTCAAGGCACAGGAGAGGTTGCCTCTGTGAAATTATCCAAATCCAATGGCAGGACAAGTGAACCCAGCATCATTGTTATCTCCCATCCAATATTCCCAGTGTCAAAGTTGTAACTGCACTTAGTCAGCATCAATGGATGGGTCACCTGGTTTGCACATCTGACATGAAACCCCCAAGACATGCTGAAGCTCTGCCATTCCAAGAGATTACCAGAAGTGTTGGGGAATTACTTCAAGAATATTCTCCCAAGATTTCATGGAGAAAATAAATCTCCCATTATATCTGACTTGTGGGTAGGCCTGGCTCATGACAGTTCCAACTGCAGGCTGAGAAGAACGGCTGATTATGGTACAAATGCTGCATAATTTCAGCAATATGGGTTTCATCACTATGTCGGGTAAGCTTTGCGTTGAAGTTATACATTCTCATTGCGACAATGTGGGATTTCCCCCTGCGTGTTCTGGTTTGCTCCCGCAGCCTTATGATTGGTAGGTTAATTGGGTACTGTAAATGGTTCAGATGGAAGAGAATCAGAGGCAGTTGATGGGTGTGTGAAAGCGAGTGGGTTACAGGGAAATGGGATGAAAGGAAATTCTATGAAAAAATTAAGATAATTTAAGTGAGAAGGGAAAGATTTCATAGGAATCTGAGGGGCAACTTTTTGACACACAGGTTGGGTATATGCAATGAGCTGCCAGATGAAGCAGTTGAGGTAGGCACAATAACAACATTTAAATGGTGTTTGGGAAGTACATGGATGGGAAAGGCTTGGAGGGATATGGGTCAGACGTGGATATATGGGGCATTTTGGTCGGCATGGGCTAGTTGACCAAGGGGCCTGTTTCCATGCTGTTTGACTTTATGACTACTACTGGCAAAGATTTTATAAGCTGATGACCTCCACCTATATCATGGGAAAGTATGAGTTTGCCTCCCATCTCATTGTCAAATGGTCACCTCTGCAGATGGAGAATGTAGGATGTCTAAAATATCATTTTCTATAAGAATTGATCAGATGGTAGCATAACCTATCTGCACTCATTGTGATTGGATCTTCACTTTTGTTTCATGAGGATGTTATACAGTTATTTGTTTTGATTCTTCTGAGCTTTGGTGCTACTGATACCAGGGTAGCGACAGTCTCTTAAGTTACGTTCTTCGTGAAGAGAACGGTGCATCAGAAGGGACATGATCCCCTTGGACACACATGTTTACAGTATCAGTGCAGTTTTGTAGGCTAGATCGAACAGCTTCCTTAAGCTCTGCTCTGCCTGTCCTTGTTCGTTGAGCTAACTAGCAATCTTGCTGTTGCCGAATGCTCTCTAGCAACTTTACTATCCCATGAATTCTGGGTACATCCATTTTGTGCTGAAGTATTGAGACGGCTTTATTTACAGTGAACTTGTGGAAACCATATTTAGGGTGTGTGAGTCGTATGTTAGTTTATTCTTGATCGCAAAATTTACATTTTTGCTTAATCTCAACGTGTGAAAAAATACTTCATTCTGCAAAGAAGTAAGTGGTGTGAAAATGTTTTTATTCTATTCATAAGGACTCATTTGTTCCAAGAAAAATTAACCTGTTTAAAACGGTACATGATGGAAAAAGGTTAAGTGCTTAAGTATAGTTTTTTATCACCACATTTGTAAATTTTGCATGTATCAGTTATTGCAGTAGTATCTTGAATTGGCTGACTTTATCATTTTACATTTCAGATTATTTACCTTTTTCCCTCATTGTCTTTTACCCATTCTCCCACACTATGCATCTCATTGGTTCTTGCTTGCCCTTTCTCGTTATTTTATTAAGTATACGTACAGTTTAATTACTGCAGTAATGAATGCGCAAAACTGAGTATTCTTTCTTTATTTGAGTAGGTCTGTGTCATTTCTTTGCCCCTGACAAGTGTGTTAACCATAGCTCAGCAGATAGCACATTAGCCTCCAAAACCAGAGGCTTGAGTACAAAACAAAATCAAAACACAATGCAGGGCTCAAAATTAGAGGTTGCCCGGGTGCCACTGACCACTCAAAGCGCCGCCGGGCAACCTAAACACCGAGTCATTTTGCCCGGCTTGGCAACCAGATACTGGTTTGTACCGAAGATAGACACAAAAAACTGGAGTAACTCCGCGGGTCAGGCAGCATCTCTGGAGAAAAGGAACGCAATGTTTTGTGTCAGCGGCGGCTGTATTGCGGGGCAAAGATACTAGGTGCGGGGTGAGGCAGTGTCGGAGCGAATAACGGGCCCCGAACAGCGGCCGCGAACAGCAGCTCCACCGCCTCCTCCTCCTGCACCCCGCCCACCCTGATAAGGGCCTCTGCTTGTAAACCCGCTAACGGCGATAACTGCTTTCAAAACAAACCCTCCCGCACGCTGAGGCCGGGAGGAGGGAGGGTGGGGGAGGCCTCGGCGTGCGGGAGGGTTTGTTTTGAAAGCGGTTATCGCCGTTAGCGGGTTTACAAGCAGAGGCCATTGTCAGGCCACGCGGGAGGAGGGAGCCGCTGTGCGACGCCCGTCATTCGCTCCGACTCGTCTGAAGCAGCTGCACCGCTCGGCCCCGCACCTTGCTGTTGGCTGGTGGAGGAGGGAGGCGGTGGCGAGGAGTTCCCAACGGCCAAGGCAGCGGGGCGATGTCCGAGGAGCGCTGACCTTCCTTCCTCCCCACCTTGCCCCCCCCCTCTCTCTCTCTCTCTCTCTCTCTCTCTTGTACGCCCCCTCCACCCCCTTATCCTGGGACCCCTCCATCCCGCACTGATCCCCATTCTTGCGTCTATTCAGTCCTCACTAACATCCCCTGTGCTCCCCTCCACATCTACCCCCCCCATCTATTCATCCTGCGCTGATCACCCTATCCACCTCGCATTGATTCTCCTGCCACCCCCCCCCCATCCATCCTGCACTTCTCCGCCATCCATCCTGTACTAATCCACGCATTCATCCCGTACTGACCCACCCTCCATTTACCCTGCACCTTCCCCCCTTCCCCTCATTCATCCTGTAGTGATCCCACATTCATCCTGCACAGACCCCCCCATTCATCCTGCGCTGATCTCCCCCCCCCATCCATCCTGTACTGATCCTCCTCCCCCCCCCCCCCCCCATCCATCCTGTACTGATCCTCCCATTCAAGAAGAATGGGGGGAACAGTCTGAAGAAGGGCCTCGACCCGAAACGTTGCCTATTTCCTTCGCTCCATAGATGCTGCCTCACCCGCTGAGTTTCTCCAGCACTTTTGTCTACCCCCATCCATCCCGTACTGACCCCCCCCCCCCCATTCAATACCACTGACATCCCCGGTGCTCTCCCCTCACAATTTTACCTACTCCAACCAACACGTACTAATTCACCTGCCTCAATCCACCCATTCTGCACCGACTGCCTTCTAATCCCCACCCACCCCCGCCATCTATCCACCCCGCACTGATTCACACCCTCCCTCCCTCCCTCCCTCCCTCCCTCCCTCCCTGACCCTATTGTGCTGGAAATGTCTTCAGAGCGAACATTGACTATGTTTGATAACGGAATGCAATCAAATGTGTTTTAATTCCCAATGTTATTATTTGTTTTAATCCATAAAGAGGGATTAATTAAATTGTGAACACGTGAAACATTAAAACCGCAGTGTTCGTTTGTCACTGCTGCCGTTGACACGTTATTACAGAATTCATTTTAACGGCAAATCAATGCTCTTAATATGGAGTATCAGTACTGTAGTTATTTAATGAGCAACATTCACAACTATACGTACGCATATATGTTACCATGGTCCAGGATTTATTGACACAGGTTGATCACACGCTGAATAATCCAACCACATTTTTGTTTGGAAGTGGAAAGAACTAATAGAAATTGCATTCATTGCAATTTGTAAAAAGAGTTGAGATACTGTCTTATAATTTTGCTGCATGTCGTTGTGGGATATATCATGTCTTGATTGGTGAATATGTTTAGTTTGTGACTTTATTTGAAGCAGAAATAATATGTGAATACTTCATTGAATATAATTCCAACTGGTAACTACGCACTTCGTCCCAGCACATTATCGCACGCGTCATGCAAGCCATCTTAAATGACCACCTAAACTGTGATTTGGCAACCTAAAAAGCTGCCAAGGTTGCCCAGCTGGCAACAGGGAAAAAAAGTTAAGCGAGAGCCCTGCAGTGCTGCATTAACTCAGTTGGTCATGCAGCATCTGTGAAGGACATGCATGGGTGACGTTTTGTCGACATAGAGATTCAGAAGTCTGAAGATGGGTCCTTACGTGAAACATCTCCTATTGAGTCTGAGGAAGTGGACCCAACCCGAAATATCACCTATCCACGTCCCCCACAGATGCTGCCTGACCCGCTGAGTTACTCAGGCTCTTTGTGTTTTACTCACTATTCCAACATTGCAGTTCCTTGTATCTTGTAAAAAAAAATCTAGGCTGGTATTAATCAACTAGTGTTCAGAGGCTTGGAGATGTGCTTGAAACTCACCACGGCAGGTCGGGAATTAAATAGAAAATTGCACAGTTTAAAACACATTTGCCATTGTCCACCATTCATCATTGGCTGGTTTGACTAGTATGTATCCCTAATGAAATGTGGATCACTCAAAATGTTCTTTTGAAAGATTGTGGAATCTGAGGAAAAGAGGCAAATTGGATCTAAAATAGAGATTAGTGGTAAGAAGCTAAGTTCGATGGTTGAATTATATTACGAATAGGGTTTTTCACATTGTTCCTTGATTTTTTGCTATGAATGTTAATTATTTAGATTTAAACTTAAGGGGCATATTAAATGAGTTGATACTGAAAATGGTCAGAGTTAACAGTGAGGAGGAAAGCTGTAGACTACAGGAATTTATATATGGTTGGGTCATTTGGGTGGTAAAGTGGCAATGGAATTTAATCCAGAGAAGTGTGAGGTAATATGTTGGGACATTGCATCAAGACACGAATAGGAGATGTGGACTGATGTGGAGAAACAGAGGGAGTAAGAGACCATAGATTCTTAAGGTAGCAGGACAGACAAATGATATAGTTAGAAAGACATTCCAGATGCTTTCCTTCATTTCCTTGCTTAGAATGTAAGAGCAGGGTAATGCTGGAACTGCACACAACAGTAATTAGACAACAGCTTGTGATTGTGTATATAGTTCTGGTTACAATATCACAGGAAAGACATGATTCTGCTGGCAAGTGTACAAGAGAGCTAAAGGATGTTGCCAGGTCAAGAAGTCCAGCTGCATGGAAAGACTATATAAATTAGGGTTGTTTTATTTGGGACAAAGCTGGCGTGTATTGTTACATGAATATGTCAGCCAGCTTCCATTGATGACGGTCTAGAATAACATTTAATATGAAAGGTGCATTTGTTTTCCTTTCACCCAGTGAAGCTGCATGCTCTTCTGGGGCTTTAAATCTATTCACACAGATCGCTGGGCTATTTATAAGGCACTCAACAGCCTGAATTTTGTATTTTAGTGTAGTTTGAGATGAGGGATAAAAAATCTTTCTCACATTCCCATCTCTCATCCAACAGAATAAGTGCAACTGAAGAATATCGATGGTTTCTTGAATGAGGCAACTATTTGTCAAGCCTTGCAGAATAAAAGGAATTTGCTCTGCTACTGGACAATACTTTGAATCTCTCACCCTTTTGTTAGGCATTGGTATTTTGTTGTGCTGCGAATTGACATTCGCTCTGTAAAATTCTCTAATCGTGATTCTCAAGATGGCTTGGTCTAGATTACTTTTTGTTTCATGAGTAATGCTCCCATCTCTCTCACCCCAATGCGCACAAGAAGCACTTTGCTTACGTTTGTAAATACAAATCAACCAGTCCTGTTCCTTGGCCCTTTTCCTATTATACAAAAATATCTGCTTTGTTGGTGTTTCATCATGTTGCATTTGGTTATTTTGCCAACTGCCTGAAATCTGCCCCCAGGTTATTGAATATGAATGAATGAATGCCACTCTATTGTCACATGTGACAAGTCACAGTGATATTATTTGTTTTGCACACCCAAAGTATGCAAAGAGTCGCCACATAAAGGGGGCCGACAAAGTTACAAAGTATCCCGTGCCAGGGCCTCCTTTGTCATTTCCCCACCCCCCCACCCCGCACAGCGGTTCCTTCAATCACTGAGAACGGTTCCTTTAATTTACTTCAGCTAGATGTAATTTTGAGATACTTCTATTGTATCTCCTCTTCTCTGAGGAGAACAGCTGTAATTCCTCTGATCTACTCACTTCCCTGCAATTTCTCATCCATGGAACTATTGCAATAGGCACAGCATGGTGGCGCAGCAGTAGAGTTGCTGCCTTACTGCGCTTGTTGGGCCAGAGACCCAGGTTCGTTCCCAACTACGGGTGCTGTCTGTATGGAGTTTATATGTTCTCCCAGTGACCTTGTGGGTTTTCTCCTAGATCTTTGGTTTCCTCCCACACTCCAAAGACTTACAGATTTGTCGGTTAATTTGCTTGCATAGGTGTAAATTGTCCCTAGTCTGTGTAGTGTTAATGCGCTGGGATTGCTAATCGGTGTGGACTCGGTAGGCTGCGCTGTATCTCTAAACTAAAAGGAAGTACTCTATAGTCTTCAACACTTTTGTATCCTTATCCATTTGTATGGCACCCAAATTGGATGTACGACTCTAAATGGGGGGTGCAATCAACTTTTTAAGGAGTTCCACCTCCAGGACCAAGAATCAAAAATCAAGAGTAAATATATGTCTGTGATTTTTGGCATGGCAGATAGAAGGTAAGAAGAAAAGCTGAAGATTCACATCAGCAAAATGAGCTTGTCATGGCCAGAATTCTGACTTTTTAAAATTTCATATGCAGAAATTGTTGTAGGAAGGTCAGCATTATTGGTCACCCCTCTGTACCCTGAGAAATTGATGGTAAGCTGCTATCATGCGAGTCTGAAGTAATTTATGTATATGCCAGAATGGGTAAGGAAACAGTTGGGCATGTTGTATATCTTTATTGTCATTTTCTGAGTATTCGCATACCCAGAGGAAACAAAAAAACGTTCCTCAACCAGTGTCCATTCCAGTGTGCAGTAAAAAATAAATAGAAGCAAAAATACATATATCATGAACAAATGAACACTCTACTCTACTAAACATCAACAGGCGTTCTGATTGCCTTATAGATGTTAATCTATAAGGCAATCTAACAACTTTATAGTCTCAGTGATTCATCAGATTGCCATGGTAGGGTTTGGAGTTCAGTTATCTCTGGACTGTCGGTCTAGTAATTGACATTCAATGCCCAGGTACTGGGCATTGAAAAGTCTGGTACTGTCTGGTAAAGTCAGTCTGGTACTGTCTGGCAAAGTCTGGTACTGACAGGAAGATTCAGCCAAAGATAGAAACTGTTCTTCTATTTTAAAAACAAATTCCTTGTTGATGAGTCTGGTTACACTGATTGTGGGTATCACCATGATTAAGATAAACACAGAAAATGCTGGAAATGGCCATCAGATTAGGCAACATGTGTGATGAAAAGACACAGAATAAACATTTCAGAGCATTGACTAATAAAATTGACATTTGGACCTGAGGAGCTAAGTTTTTTCAGCACTTTGTTATTTCAGATGTGCAACAACCAGTTTTGACTTTTGGTTAGTAGTTAAGATACTGGTGTAACATCCAGAGATGGCATTGGTCCTGAGGCAAGAGCTCAGATCCTATTGTGGTAGTTAGGGAATTTAATATCAAGCAACTGAATAATAAAATAAAGTAATGGAATAAAAAGTTAGTACTTGTAATGGTACCGACAAAACTACTGAATGCTTTAAACTATGTCATTATAGACAATAGGTGCAGGAGTAGGCCATTCGGCCCTTCAAGCCAGCAACGCCATTCAATGTGATCATGGCTGATCATCCCCAATCAGTACCCCGTTCCTGCCTTCTCCCCATATCCCCTGACTCTGCTATTTTTAAGCCCTATCTAGCTGTCTCTTGAAAGCATCCAGAGAACCTGCCTCCACCGCCCTCTGAGGCAGAGAATTCCACAGACTCACCACTCTCTGAGAAAAAATGTTTCCTTGTCTCCGTTCTACATGGCTTACTCTTATTCTTAAACTGTGTCCCCTGGTTCTGGACTCCCCCAACATCGGGAAAATGTTTCCTGCCTCTAGTGTGTCCAAATCTTATATGTTTCAATGAGATACCCTCTCATCCTTCTAAACTCCAGAGTGTACAAGCCCAGCTGCTCCATTCTCTCAGCATATGACAGTCCCACCATCCCGGGAATTAACCTTGTAAACCTACGCTGCACTACCTCAATAGTAAGAATGTCCTTCCTCAAATTGCCTTCCTGGTGAGAAAATGTGTCAATCTGGCCCATTGTGCCTTAAAATTTCCAACTGTCACCAACAATTCTGGGTCTGATAGGGATGGACCTGATGTCATCTCTGGGAGCTATATTAAGGTACTGAATCAAAATGGCCCTTCAGAAAAGAGCTGTTGCCTTTACCAGCTAGAAGCTGTGATTGCGTTCTGGAGGAAGACAAAGGAGGATTTTGTTTTGTTGGTTTGTGCTTGCCAGCCTTTTTTTGCTTTTTTGTTTAATTTAAAAAACAATTGTTTAGATTGTTGGGATTAGTTCCATTATTTACTACAATCTTGAACAAAGTAATGAATTGCATGTTATTTTGCAGGGCATTTTAAACAGGAATTGGTGAAATTTGGAATTTACTATTTTTCTTTTGATAATCTTTGGAAATGATTTGTGCTGTGCTTGACAATGAAATTGAATCCTTGAAGGGACAGGGGAATATACATGTAATTTAGGTAGACTTTAAAATGTTATATGACAAAATGGAAGAGTTAGCTGAAGTTCTTGATTTCAGAGAATTTATTGATCCAGCTGAGCACAGATGCGGAAGGGCAGGGATAAATGAGGGAAAACCCCCCAGCACTGTAGTAATTCAATGGCAGCATCTCTGGAGATCATGGATAGGTAACGTGTCAGGACTTTTCAAACGTATTGCTCATTGTGATTGGTAGGGTCTCAGAACTGCACGTTGTGTTTCTAAATTATTTAGATGAAGAGCATATAGGCCATCTTGTAAACAAAGTATAGACTGGCATTTAGTTACAATAGTGATCAGCAAAATTGGCAAAAGGATTTCAGTGTAGACAATGTGAAGTCATTTATTATGGGCCTGAAAATGATGGACAAGAATATTTAAAATGGTGACATGCTAGAAGCAGTGGAGGTTTGATGACTTTGGTCCATATCTGTAGATCATTCAGATCAATAGTGCTCTTATTGTCACACATGTTAATTGTTAATACAGTGAAATTATTTTCCTTAGAAACAGATAAGTAGAGTATCGCCATACTCCTGATCCCTGACTAGCCAGTGTACAGGAATAAACTACTGAGCCGCATGCAGGAGGCGCCATGTTATGGCACCAATTTATAAAGTCCACGCTCTAGTTCATATGAGTGGTGTCTGTACCAGGCAATCCCAGGCTGTTGCAAGCCTCCAGACATTGCCTTCCTTGGACGCCACGTTCCTCTCCTCGCCTGTCATTTGTTCCACGGGGCGCCTCCTGCAGCTGATCACGAGGGCGCCTCCTGCAACTGATCCCAGTTCCCTCAACTCTCCTACTGGCCTTGCTCCTTGCCCGGACATCACTGGCTCCATCCTCCTAGTCTCCAGTGGACAAGCACTGGTCGGCGCAGCAGCTTCTCCCTTCCAGGTCGGCGGTCCGTTGGGTCCGACGAAAAGGGTGGCGGCTCGACAACTTCCTCCTGCAGACCGTGATCCGCCAGGGCTTCCGTTCGGCCATGGGCGACCGACTTTCCTGTAGCTACGATCTGCAGGACCTTCAGTGCAACCATGGGGACCGGCTCAGTGGGCACCCCCCAAAGCCGCGATCTCCATCCTTGAGTTTGGCCACAGCTCAACGTGGTCCCCTCGAAGCTGTGATATCCGATGTAATGGATCGTCATGAAGTATAACGAAAAAGGCTAATGGGACACAGATAGTGTATTCATATTAATTTATTGTCATATACACCAGGGTGCAATGAATCTGGTATCCCAGCTATAGAACTGAAGGCTTATGCTTCAGAAGTAGCTATATCTCCAGTTAAGCTTTTCTATAGAGTTACAAACAAGCAACTGTCTAATAATGTAGAAGATTGTCCACAGTGGTACTGGAGGTAGCTTCAGCAAAAGGACTGCACGAGTTCAAGGTAGATCACCACCACCACTTTCTCAAGGGCGAATTAGGGATGGGCCCGTGATACCAAGATGCTGAAAATAGATTTAATAGTCTTTATTCCAACATGTAAATGAGTTGCTGTTAGGGATTACGTACAAAAATATTATCTTTTAAATCATATTTTTGGAGATCTGCCATCTTGATTCAAGGTGTCCTTGACCTTGATACCTTGATTCTGTTATTTGATCTTGTTGGTTCTGCTCCCAGTCTCACATTATTGGATGTCATCTTCCAACCAGTTCATTTTAAGATAGATCCTGATTAGTTCTAGATGAGAAGAAACAATGGATGGAACCAAAGCAAAACAGTTGACTGGCCTGAATTCTACTTTAATTGCTTTCATTGCAAATAGATTGCAACCGGGCGATGGTGCAATGGTAGAGTTGCTGCCTTACAGCGCCAGAGACCTGGGTTCGATCTTAACTATGGGTGCTTGTCTGTATGGAGTTTGTATGTTCTCCCTTTGAGTTTTCCTGGGTTTTCTCTGGGTGCTCCGATTTCCTCCGATTTCCTCCCACACTCCAAAGACGTACAGATTTGTCGGTTAATTGGCTTGGTTTAATTGTAAATTGTCCCTAGTGTGTGTAGGATCGTGTTAGTGTGCGGGGATCGCTGGTCGGCACGGATTCGGTGGGCCGAAGGGCCTGTTTCCGTGCTGTATCTCTAAACTAAACTAATCATTTACCAGATTTGGTGGGTTTTGTGTGAATATTTTCTGATCCTGGGGAAATAGTTTGGTAATGAGTTTTCAAAGAGCAAAATATTTTACAGAATAATATGTTACTGTCAGCTTTTTCTCTCAATTGATTTTTGTTGCATTAAAAAGTGGAACTTGGAAGAAGAGAAGGAAGGTGAATTTTAGCTAGCATAGCCCAATATTTCTATATTTAAATAGATCCCACACAGATGTCCTCTACATTTGGGCAAATGTCCAAATTACTACAGGTCTCGTCTCCGAACAACAATTCAAGGAAACCTCAAAGAGCCACCTGGAATTTTTTTTCTAAATAAAATATATAGTGATCAGTTTTAACATCCAATTGTTTGTATTAATGTATTGTTAATCAATACCCAAGTAGAACTTTAATTTTATAACGGTTAATTTAAGCCAAGATAATAGGGAACTTGTCTTTTTTCCCCCCACTTGTGTGGTTTTTAATGCACCGCAGCATGAAAGGGATGTGGGGAGAAGACAAATAATAAAACAGTCGGCTGACCATCGCAATATACTGTAGCAATCTGCTTTTCTGCTTCCTAATTTGCCTGCTGTTATATTCAGCATTTCTGTTTATTTGTATTATCACTGTTTTGTAGTGGCATGTGGTCTTAATTCAAATCAGTTGGATATTTTGCCTGCTCTGCTGTCATATAAGCAGCTTGATGTCTGTTTCTGGCGATTGAAGTATGCTTTGCTATGATGAAACTATTCTGTGCCTTCAAATTATTATTTTTTTTAAATGGCAGATGCTGGAAATCTGAAACTAAAGCAGAAATGGCTGGAAACTTTTCAGTCGATGACCTGAAAAGTTAACTTTGTTTCTCTTTCCACAGATGCTGCCTGACATGCTGAATGTATATAGCATTTTCCACTTTGTGCCACAAACAATGTGTTGCATTTATCCCTCGTGCACTAGAAATCAGACCGAGTTCATTTGAAGAAACGTTAATTTTTGTTGATTTTTGTTTGATTTTTGCTTAGTGTTCAGCAAGTTCCATTTTTTTTTTTAACCAGTGTCAGCAGAGGCAACAGTTGTAACTTAGTACTCCGGCCAGGGCTGGGAGAAGTGAAAATATATACAAGAGATTTCCTTCTCTTATCTAATTATTTCTGTATGAATGAACAGACCAAAGTGAGATTAAATGTCTTTAATTGTGGGGTGGTGGGGATTGAATTGAAGAGAATTTCAAATTGAAAATTTTAGTTGCTGCAAGGGATCTCTGCCAACTGATGCAAATTATATGTTCAGAAAACTGATTTGAATCTTGATCTTTTTCATAACTGCATTAACCAGTTGCCAATCGTAGGGGGGAGGGAGAGACAAGAAAATGGGAGACCTGGATTATGGAGGGATGGAAGATGGAGTGGCTGGAGGAGGGGAATGGAACGGAGTGATGGGGACATGGCAAGTAGAAAGGCTGCGCGAGGAGGGAGAGGGGGGGGGAACTGAGTAAATGGAAAAGGAGGGTGTGGTTACCCAAAATTGGAGAATTCAATGTTCATACCATTTGGAATATGAAGTGAAATTCTTTTAGTTTGCATGTGTCTTCGGTCTGGCAGTGGAAGAGGCTGAGGACAGAGGTCAGTGTGAGAATGGAATGGGGAATTAAAACAACTAAAAAAATATCAACTGGGAGCACCACCTTATCCTTGCAGACAAACTGCAAGTGTTCATTGAAGAGGTTGCTTAGTCTTCGCTTGGTCTCGTTGATGTAGAGGAGGTCACATTGGGAGTACCGAATTCCGTAGTTGAAGTTAGAAGAATTGTAAGTAGACCTCTGTCCCAGATGAAAGGCCTGTTGGGGTCTCTGAATGGAGGTGAGGGAAGAGTGTAGGGACAGGTGAAAGTACCTGGGAAGGGAAGGGTGGGTGGAGAGAGATGAATGAGCCAAGGAATTGCAGAGAGAAGTCTCTGAGGAAGCGGGCAGATGCAGCTAATGGTGGTGACACTTAATTACAAAGTAGTATCCAATTGTCCAGAATATAATTGTCCAGGCTTTTACCACCAAAGTTCTGAAGATGCTGAATTATCAGAGTATTACTGTAATAAATTGTAGATAAGCAAATGTAAATCTGGTCTGAAATGTCTTCCACATTGACCATTTGGGGGAAAACAGTAAGCGCTAGATATACATGGAGCCACTTGGTAACTGGAAAGTAGAGTTTTAAGGAGATTGACAAAAAGAACTAGGGAAGCTGAAATTATTTTTGTTGAATTGCTGAAATTCTGAAGGCAATTTCTGAGGCTCGGTGGCAAAATAAAAGAAAATTGCATGTTTATTTGAAAGGAAGTATTTACAGAGCCTTGGGGAAGAGCAAAGGAGTAGAACTAATTGGATAACCTTTTTAAACGGATGACATGAGCACCATGGGCCAAATAGTTGCTTCATTGGGTGTATGATTCTATACGTTGCATTTTGTTAACACACATGCTGGGGTGATAACGAACACACAAGGAAAAGTTTCACTCTTTTGATCGTGAATGAATATTTGATACTGTGTCCAGCCAATGAAATTGAGGAAGATGTAAACATCTTACTATTAACCAAGCCCTTAGAATGAATATCTGACATTATACATTTTAATCAAACTGGAAAAATACTTTAATGGTAAATATTTTGGATCATTCTGTTTTGTCTTTCCGAATTGTATGAATCTGAAGAAGTACAAGATTTGCAACTGTTAATTCCGGATCTAAACCTACCCCCCCAATCTGGTTCAGTCAGACACCGAAAATGAGCACTGGAATTCCAACTCTATTCTATTGTATACAACACCGCGGGACCGATCCTCGTTACCACTTACTCGAGCCCAACACAGCCTCATGCAAATAGAACAGACCCAAGAAGATTGGCACACCCCAATGTGCTCCCCACCCCTTTATACCCCCCCCCCCCGAACTAAAGGCGTGAAAGTACTTAGGGGAGGCAACCCTACAAGCCAATTACCGATACAGACGGCAAAATACATAGAATGACAACTCTTTGGCCCAATCATACAATAGCACATAACATAGTTTCAACACATAGCACTTAGGGGGAAACACTTCCATGAAGTAAAGAAACATCACTAGATAAAGAAACATCTTTGGTGAGGCCACTCTCCTGGACCAATCACAATTAACGGCAGGAAGGCACTGCACCCAACATTTCCCCAACCAATCCCAAGCAGGCTTTTGCAGCAGTGCATAGCTCCTTTTTCAAAATCCCAGACATATTAGCAACTTGCAGTCCATCTGGACAGAAACTTCTCTGCAACCCTTTCTCAGGCTTCAGCCTACCTGGAGCCATCTATGTCCCATGGTTCTCCAACTCCCCGCAAATGATGTCAAGCAGGTTTCACAGATCTTTTCACAGACATCTTCCATTTTCCCAAGTACCCAAATTTCTGATATTCACGCAACAGTGTGTAAAACTTTGAAAAAGGTCTGCTTTTAATCATTTATTAATTGACATTTATATAGATCCATTTATTTAACAAATAAAATTGCTACAAAAAATAATTGGAATGCTGCTCCTGCTTATTACATTCATGTCTGGAGGGAAGGCTTCACGCTGTACTATTTAAAAACAAAACAAAAAAAAAACCCACACTGGAACAGAAAAAAAAGTGAGAATATTCAGTAGACTGATTATTGTTCCAATGAGGTGAGTTGAGTCTTTCCTAAGAAAGAGATACAAGTGACAGCAGATGCTAAAATCTTGAACAAAACAGTGTTGGAGTAGCTTAGCTGGTCGGGCAGAGTCTGTAGCTGCAGAACTTTGTATTGTGACTCTAACCTAATCATGCTGTAGTATTTTAGTGCAACAACATTGCTATGAGCAAATAACAGAGTTTTGGAAGAATCAACGGATCAGACAGCATTGGTGCAAGGAATCGACAGGTGATGTTTTGGGTCAGGAACCTTCTTCAGACTGATTTTAGAATTGTGGCAAAAGCCGGAAAAGAAATGTGGATGAGACAAAGCTTGGCAAGTTATAGGTGGATACAGATGAGGAAGGGGTAATTAGCAGATAGGTGGAGTAAGTGACAAAGCAAGGCCAGAAGTAAATAGCAGACACAAAGGTGTTAGATAAGGAAAGAAGACACATGCAAGGTCACACCAGAGGGAGGGATATAGGTGGAAGTGGACAGGGGGGAAGGAATAAGAAGGGGGGGTAAAAGATAAATGAGGAAATTGGGGATGGGAACTGATTTTAGAATTGGGAGAAATGTTGTATTTCTTTGTATTTGACAATAGACAATAGGTGCAGGAGTAGGCCATTCGGCACCTCGAGCCAGCACCGCCATTTAATGTGATCATGGCTGATCATCCCCAATCAGTACCCTGTTCCTGCCTTCTCCCCATATCCCCTGACTTCGCTATTTTAAGAGCCCTATCTAGCTCCCTCTTGAAAGTATCCAGAGAACCTACCTCCACCGCCCTCTGAGGCAGAGAATTCCACAGACTCACCACTCTGTGAGAAAAAGTGTTTCCTCGTCTCCGTTCTAAATGGCTTACTCCTTATTCTTAAACTGTGGCCCCTGGTTCTGGACTCCCCCAACATTGGGAACATGTTTCCTGCCTCTACCATGTCCAAACCCTTAACAATCTTATATGTTTCAATGAGATACCCTCTCATCCTTCTAAACTCCAGAGTGTACAAGCCCAGCTGCTCCATTCTCTCAGCATATGACAGTCCCGCCATCCCGGGAATTAACCTTGTAAACCTACTCTGTACTCCCTCAATAGCAAGAATGTCCTTCCTCAAATTAGGGGACCAAAACTGCACACAATACTCCAGGTATGGTCTCACTAGGGCTCTGTACAACTGCAGAATGACCTCTTTGCTCCTATATTCGATTCCTCTTGTTATAAAGGCCAACATGCCATACGCTTTCTTCACTGCCTGCTGTACCTGCATGCTTACTTTCATAGACTGATGTACAAGGACCCCCAGATCCTGTTTTACTTCCCCTTTTCCCAACTTGACGCCATTTAGATAGTAATCTGCCTTCCTGTTTTTGCTACCAAAGTGGATAACCTCACATTTATCCGCATTAAACTTCATCTGCCATACATCTGCCCACTCCCCCAACCTGTCCAAGTCACCCTGCATTCTCATAGCATCCTCCTCACAGTTCACACTGCCACCCAGCTTTGCTCATTTTTATTTATCAATTTTAGCCCTGTAACTTTCACATTACTGTCATTCTCATTTAGCTGGAAGATCAATAGAGTAACTTTTGAGAAAAGCGTCGATTCGTTTTCTTTTCCCTTCTTATAACGGATAATGCTTTTACCTCCTCCACCTTATCTGTAAATCTATTATATTTTTGGACATGAGACTGGTTTATTCTTAAATAGCTTGTTGTTCTCCACCATTGCACACTGCAGTATTGTGAACCTTTTCTGAATCGGATATTAACTAAATCCTATAAATTTATTATGTCATTATTTTGCTTTGAAAAAGAAAAGCCAAAGTTTTTCCGAATTTTTCTCTCTCATTTTGTCAAGTGTCTTGAGATTTTCACTTATTAGTTCATACAACCCTATTCTGGATCCCAAAATGCTTTGGGTAGAGAATTGACTCTTTCAATCAATCAGCAGTTCAGAAAATCAAAAGATAATCCTTATTTGCTACTTTTAGCGCAGAAATGGTCATTGCCATTCCTCTCGTCCAGACCTATATTTGTAATCATAACATGTTATTTGTATTCTGTTTAATTTCAGTTATTAACGCGTTATGTATGTGAACCTAAAAATTGAGGCTTTTTACTATCTCAGAAAAATGTTTAAATTGTATGTTGCCCTCACTCCATTGTTATAGATAGCCCAGTTTAATACGTACCACTTTTGGAGCATATCCAGCATTCATGACCCCTTGCAATCCACACACCACAAATTGTAACTCTGCCAAAGCTCCCATCTTCTACCAAATTAAGTCATATTCTCTTATAACCTCTGTCTGTATAATTTCACTTTGCAGAGACAAGAAGGAACTGCTGGCTTCCCCCCCCCCCCCTCCCCCCCAACCTCTTGTCCAGCTTTGTTTTTCCTGCAGGGTCCTGACCCTAAATGTTGTTTATGTGTGTCCTTCAGAGATGCTGCGTGATTCGCTGAGTTATTCCCGCACCTTGTGTTCTAATTTCATTTTGCTTCATTTTTCATTTTTTAAAATCTTTTTTTTACAAAATTTGTCATGGCTTTGTACCTCACGGGGATCAGAGATAGACCTGTTGCTCATTATACAACTAACATAACGTTCTAGCTTTTATACTTAATTCCTGAATGATGTAGGCCAACGTGCTTGAAGCCGCCTTCACCACAGACACAAAAAGCTGGAGTAACTCAGCGGGACACGCAGCATCTCTGGAGAGAAGGAATGGGTGACATTTTGGGGCGAAATGTCACCCATTCCTTCTCTCTAGAGATGCTGCCTATCCTGCTGAGTTACTCCAGCTTTTTGTTTCTATTTTTGGTTTAAACCAGCATCTGCAGTCATTCCTACAGCCTTCTTCACCACTCTATCTGGGGTCGGAGATTGCAACCTTCATGTGGTCCACCCTGTTTCGATGAATGCAATCAACCTGGCGTGCACAAACAGAAGATCAAACAGAACAAGTTGTCTTACAACTTTAGGCTGTGCACGCCATACGCAAGAAGAACACTCTAACTCTGATGCCACTTTCTGGGAAACATGTTTTTGTACTCCTAGATCCCTCTGTTCCCCACATTTCTCAGGCCTCTACTGTCCTGTCCTGGTTTCATTTCCCATAATGCAAAACCTTACACCTACCTGAATTAAACTCCATTTGCCAATCTTCAG
Source organism: Malacoraja senta (assembly GCA_038087875.1). Taxonomy (NCBI): domain Eukaryota; kingdom Metazoa; phylum Chordata; class Chondrichthyes; order Rajiformes; family Rajidae; genus Malacoraja; species Malacoraja senta. The sequence continues at coordinate 70,199,143 of CM075981.1, forward strand.
CCCGTTTGTCCAGTTGATCATGATTCTGCTGTTTTTCCTGGTAACTATCTTCATTGTCTATGATACTACCTATCTGCCAACATGCTAATCATGTCATGTACATTCTCATCCAAATTGTTGATATAGATGTGAAACAGCAATGGTCCCAAGACAGATCATTAATCACAGGCCCCCACTCTAAAAAATAAATCCACCATCATCCTCTGCTTCCTACCATAAAGCTAACCGAAGTACACATTTTGGCCATGGGTTTTAACACTTCATTTGAAAAGTGATGCAGTAACTTAGCAATAGTTCTATTACTTTAGTAGAGTCTGCCTTTATTTTTTAGCTCAAATAAACTTGAGCTCTGAACTCATTAATGTGGAGTCAATAGTCAGAATTGAGCCACAGTTGACATTTTGTTTGTTATATTGAAAGGTCTTTGAAAATTCAGCCTGCAATGTTCAAGTTTTGTTTGAGATGTGAGCCCTAATGTAGAATGTGTTTGAGATGCAGTTATTGAATTCTTCTCAGCAAATGTACAATCGAATACTCGGAATTATACATCAAGAACATCACATTGATTCAGTGCTGCAAATGTTGCCCTGTTCTGATGAATGAATGGATCCAATCTTTGATCTCCCTGAATCAGAGGTAAAAAGTTATCTTTTTAGAATTTCACACGAAGCAAGTGTGGAACCTATTGAAGTAAACGTGATTCTTGGTTTTATGGAAATCGAGAACTTGCATTCTATAGGGTGGTTGCACATAACACACGCAACACATAAGTTCTTACCTGTTAAAAAACGCCAAAAAGGTCAATTTTTGCGCTGTAAAAAATGTGGAAATAGGGGGTAATCGTGAGTGAAAACCGCCAAAATCACTGCTGCTCACTGACTTGTTAAAGAGCAGCTTGCCGGCAGATTGAGGGCAATTCCCGGCCCACGGGGCTGGAGGGTGATTGAGCGCTCTGAACCAAATGCTCTAGTATCTTTGCTCTGAATCTGAGCACCAAGGTGCAAGCGGCCGAAGGAGCACATCCCTCGGGACAGCTTGCACTCTCCCCCCGGGGTCAGCACTGTCCGGCCATGACCGCCCTCCGCCCCGTCTCCCCCTGTGTGGCTGCACTGTAACGGGCTGTGGGTCGGCAGTGCGCACACACGGGGCCGGGTGGAGCGTGGCCGCGGCTCCGGGCAGCGGACACATGGGGACGAAAACCTGGTAACGTCCCCGTCAGCTGCAGCAGAGTTGGGGACTGTCTGGTGCCTCCGCCGTCCCAGAGTCACTGACTGTGCTGCACCGGCATCCCGACCTGACCCCCCCCCCTCCCACCGGCACCCCCCCCCCCCCCGAGTATGGAACCAGTCAGCACGGAGTCCAGATGCTGGGACAGAAGACGGGCCTGCTGTACTGGCAGCCATAGTAAGTGCTTACCTGACGTTCACCGCTTGTACTCCAGAAGGCGTTGCGTGGCAACAGTACGGGTCACGGGTCGTGACCTCAACTGCCGTGCAACCTCCCTATAAAGCCTATCACAACTTGAGAGTACGCTAAAGTAATGTGATATGCCCTATGATATTTTTGCTGGCTTTGTGGGCTCTAATATCATGGTTTCTGAACCCTTAATCTAACCCCGTGTTTGACTTTGCACCTAGTTTGTGGGTGCCCATTCTGTTTAAGAAAATTGTAATACTACTTCTCAGTGCTTTAGGGAATTGGTATGTAGGTATTGCTGTTGTAGCCCAAGTAATTTGGTGTATGAGCATGAAGATCTGGGTAGCCATGGAAAGGATATAGCCAAGGTTGAATTCTTGAAGTGTATATGAGGAATGAGAAACTTTGTCTGATGCAAGGTTTGAAAATATAGTTGGTATGATTGCATGAATATTTTTTAGAGATCTTTATCATTGCTGATATAGCTTGAGATCGAAGAATGCAAACATTCTGCTGGCTACGGTAGAAATAGCCAGCAGAATGGGTTATAATTGATAAAACGAATGTAACCCATAATGGGTTATAATTGGTAAAATGAAGAAAAGGTTACATTTCCTTTGCCTACATAATTTAAACAAGTGTGGCACCTTTGATAGGTGTATGAAACATGGCACCATGAGCTGATACATTGGCTGGAATGTAGCAGACACGCAAACCAATCTTTTAGTTTGGTTTATTGTTAAAGGAAAAAAGGAAGTTTTGGATGTTTAAAGCCCTGTCCCACGGGCAGGCGGTTACTGGCGGTGACGCGCGGTGTAGCAGGAAGTTGGGACCGCGCGTGGCCCGCGGGGTCGGTCCCACGCAGATCGCCGGAACCGTATGTAGTTGGTCCCGACACCGCGCGGTGCTCAGAAAAACTGACACTCCAAAAATCTCGGCCTGCCGTCCAGCCGTCGCCTCTTCACCGCGAGCACCGCCTGTACGCCGCGAGCCATCTCGACATCATCGCGTAGCGCGTTGTGTTGCGCGATGACGTCATCACCCGACGCCGCTGCATTCGCATGCTCGTGGGACAGGCCGTACGGTAAACACTCGGCCTCCGCGCGGCAACCGCTTCCGGTTAGGTTGCGCTTGCCGCATGCTCGTGTGACCGGCCGTACGGTGAACACTCGACCCCCGCGCGGCGCTCCCGCAGTAGCCGTGTGGTCCCCGCTTCCGGAGACGCCGCGCTTCACCGCCTGTTACCGCCTGCCCGTGGGACAGGGCCATTACTTTTCTGATTGTTACATTGTTGAAACAAAATGTAGTGCTCTGCAAACTGGGTAATTAGTTCCATTGGGGTTGAGCAGGTATGAGCCAGCTTCTAGGAAAGTTTGATTGCATTCATTTGACAGAATCTGGGAATGCATGCTGTCTCTCCTTGTTTGCTGGCTGCAGTACTAGATCAAAATTGTACAATTTCTTGCTGCAGAAATGATAGATCTCTTATGTTTTGCTTTGGTGTTTGAGTTTTGTCAGTTCTTCTATTTAACCTCCAACCCCCACTTTGCCTTCAATTGCTCTTTGCATACTATATTACTTGCAGCATTTTGTTATGGAAACTTGTAGCACTTCCTCTGTCCTCCACTGGGATTTAGTATTTGCTGGGGTAGGTTGTGTGAATATCCTGGATGCAATAACAACCACAGATCATTTGTGATCACTGAATTCATGGAATGTTGTTTTTGTAATGGGATTAAATTTCTGCAGGCGTAGCATAATAGCAAGCTTAGACAGAGCCTTGGTTTTGTGTAGAGCTAATTGATGACTCTGCCCTTTATGGACACTTTTTTAACATAGCTGGTCACTGGAAAACTAAATCTGAATATTTTGGTTATGAGAAAGCTATTTAGGAGCATAGCAGAGGATTTAAAATTGCACATTACATTTATTTGTGATTGAATCTAGTTACACCAATTTACCTAATCCATTTCACTTGCTTACTGGATAATTGCTTAAATCTGCAGGTACTGACTTGGAAAGAAAAATGTGTGCTTGATTTCATGGAACTTCTATCTTCAACTGTTGTTAATGCGACTTGAACAGATTGCTAAGGGCTAGGTGCTCAGTCCCCTGCTCTACGCTATCAACACCCGCAACTATGTAGTCAGATACAGTTTCACCGGCATCTTTAAATTTGCCACAATACCATCATTGTTAGATTCATTTTGGCCAACGATGAGTCCGAAGCAGATTAATAATCTGGTTGTTTGGTGTCAGAAAAACAATTTTGCTCCCAATGTTAGCAAGACCAAGTTGCTGACTTCAGGAAAGGGAAGCTGAGGGTCCATGAACCTGTCTTCATTGGCAGCATGGTGCTGGAGAGAGTCAACTGCTTCAGCTTCCTGGGTATGAATATCTCTGATCTGCGCTGGGGCCAGCATATTCATGCAATTACAAAGAGAGATCATCAATACCTCAACCTCTTGGGTTTGAGGAGATTTGGCATACTCTATCAAACTTCTACAGATGTACCGTGGAGAGCATACTGGTGGATTGCATTGTGATCTGGATCAGTAACTCAAAGAACTAAGGAGGCTGCAGAAAGTGGTGGACATAGCTTGGTCCATCATGAGTATTCACCTCCCCACCATCAAAAGGATCTACTGGAAATGTGGTCTCATGCAGACGGGTAATATTATCAAACATCTACAACACCCTGTCGACGCTCTCATCCCGCTACTAACATCAGGAAGAAGATGCAGGAGCCCGAGAGCTATTACCTCCAGGTTCATGAACAGCTTCTTCCCAACAATTAATGGGCTGTTGAATCGCCCTGCACAACCCTAACTATAATCCCACCTCTGCTCCAAATTACTATCGACTTTGTATAAGGTTGCACTATGTACCTTGGCTTGTACTATTATAGTCTGGTTACATGGTATAACCGATAATTAGGGTCAAGGAAAGAGCCTGCATGTCGCGGCCCTGTTTCCACCAATCTTTCCACCACCACGCACAAGAAGCACAAGACTCCATTGTATGCAGATGCCGAGAAGTGAGTTCTGTTCTGGTAGAACAATTTCTAATCTTGTGATGTGGACTCGATAAGAAGAACTGATAATTTATTGTTTTATCATTTATTGTACATTTATTTGTGTGGTGCTGTGTTAATATGCCTGTAAAAAGTTGCAGAAGGAATTTTTTTTCTTTTGTTCTGGTTCCGGTGCATATGACAATTAAACACTTTTGACTTGACTTTGAGAGGAAGGACACCTGCAGAAAGCCTAGCAGTCAACAAGGAGAACATGCAAATCTCTCACAGGCAGCATTGAACTCGTCACTGGAGCATTGAGGCAGCAGATCTCCTTTCAATACCATGCTGACCTGAATTGCAAAACTACTTTAGCTGATGTGGGCATTGATGCAAAGAAGTTGGAGCAGCTGTTTGCCCCCTTGTATCTGCTATGCTTTTGAATAAGGTAATGGCTGATAATTTACCTTTGCCACTTTATTGCCCACAGTAAATAAAAATCTATTGATTTTTTACTTCATATGTGTGGATGAAGTAAGATATCCAATATGCATATGACTGATTGAGTGCTGCATGTTTGTGTTTGATAAGGTTCAGGGAAGCACAAGTTGTTCACTGGCTCTTCCTTCCCCTCGCATTAATCTTTTAAATATGACTAGTATTTTGTAGGTCAGATATTACACACCGTCTTTTGTTTAAACGAGTAATCTTTTCACACCACAAATGATAGGTCATCAAACTCGTGGGGTTGCCCCCTGGAGCTCCACATCCAAAAAAAGACTGCGTGCTGGTTTCCTCCCACATCCAAAAAAAGACTGTGTGCTGGTAGATTAATTGGTTGTTGTAAAGTACCCCCAATATTGGTGAATCAGTGGGGACATTTTGGATATGTGAATGAGAATGATTACAGGGAAATCATTGGGGAATGAAAATGCTCAGAGCTGGCATAGATTTGATAGGAGATCATTCATCCTCCTAGGTTATGAGGAAGAAATGAGGGGAAAAGTAATTGTGCTCTGGTGAGGAAGGGATATTAGCACAATGAATCTGTACATATGGAACATGGAAGAGAATGGTGTAACAATCTGCTATCAATGGACTGTTTTACCATTGTTCCCATCTTCAAGGCACAGAACTGCATGTTTGTGGTTAGTACTTGACTAGTTTTTATAATTACTTTAACCCTAAATGATAGAGTTCTATATGGGCTAATGCTGGGTGTAGGGGTAAGAATGCATGGAGTCTTGAAGCCATAACCAGAAATGTCTTATGAATCATCTGTGTGTTCAAAAGCTCAAAAACATTATGAAAAATAATATTATTTCACATAACAGAAATAGATCTCTGCAAGTTACATTTTAGTCTTGCAGCTGGCAAGAAAAGGCCATGGACTATTCTCCTTGGCTCGTGGCAGGCCTTCAGTAATCATTTCTTACATTTGATCTGCAGTTACTGTTTGATCTCTTAAACCCATGTATAATTATTTTTTTTACATTGATGCTTCGCCTTTCTTCACACACAATTAATGCAGCTTGTTAACTATTCATAGATCGTTTGTGGTACATAGTTTGTGATTGTTTCCGTACAAAATTGCTTGAAAATCACTAGTGCCTCAAGTCAGTACTACTTGGATTATGCAAAGTGAAGCAGTTGGCTTCAAGCATGTCTAAACATCTTCTAAAGTTATATTAGAGTCATAGAAACGGGCCCATTGCCCATTATTACACATGTCAATGCTTGTCCCATCACTTGTATTAGGTCAGTAGTTTTGTATCACACGGCAATTTGAGTATTTTTCACGATGCTGCTTTTCTAGTGATGGTCTCTGCTCCACCACCTCTACAGAGACTGTATGACAGACACCCTTATCTGTGATTAGGAATGCCCCTCAGATCCACTCTGCACCACCTACTTTTGGTATATGCCCTCTTGTTTTTGATAGCCCAACTATGGGGGGGAAAAAAGTTTTTCACACCTACCCCATCCACGTGTTCCCGCCCCCAATACCTCTCGGGTGTCCCCCTCTCCCTCAGAGGGGGAGGAGCGTGCCTCCTCTGCTCCACGGAAAACAAATCCAGCCTATCCAGTGTCCCCTTGTAACTGAAAATCTCCATTCCAGGCAACATGCTGGTGAATCTCTCCTGCACCCCCTCCAGTGCAATCGGATATTTTGCAACAAGTTTTCTGGTAGCCGACCGTCACAGAATGGTTCGTGAAGATAGGTGCTTGGTTGTTCTAGCAATGCTATGGTTACATAGATACATAGATACATAGAAATTAGGTGCAGGAGTAGGCCATTCGGCCCTTCGAGCCTGCACCGCCATTCAATACGATCATGGCTGATCATCCAACTCAGTATCCCGTACCTGCCTTCTCTCCATACCCCCTGATCCCTTTAGCCACAAGGGCCACATCTAATTCCCTCTTAAATATAGCCAATGAACTGGCCTCAACTACCCTCTGTGGCAGAGAGTTCCAGAGATTCACCACTCTCTGTGTGAAAAAGTTTTTCCTCATCTCGGTCTTAAAGGATTTTCCCCTTATCCTTAAGCTGTGACCCCTTGTCCTGGACTTCCCCAACATCGGGAACAATCTTCCTGCATCTAGCCTGTCCAACCCCATAAGAATCTTGTACGTTTCTATAAGATCCCCTCTCAATCTCCTAAATTCTAGCGAGTATAAGCCAAGTCTATCCAGTCTTTCTTCATATGAAAGTCCTGACATCCCAGGAATCAGTCTGGTGAACCTTCTCTGCACTCCCTCTATGGCTATAATGTCCTTCCTCAGATTTGGAGACCAAAACTGTACGCAATACTCCAGGTGTGGTCTCACCAAGACCCTGTACAACTGCAGTAGAACCTCACTGCTCCTATACTCAAATCCTCTTGCTATGAAGGCCAACATACCATTCGCTTTCTTCACTGCCTGCTGCACCTGCATGCCTACTTTCAATGACTGGTGTACCATGACACCCAGGTCTCGCTGCATCTCCCCATTTCCTAATCGGCCACCATTTAGATAATAGTCTGCCTTCCCGTTTTTGCTACCAAAGTGGATAACCTCACATTTATCCACATTATACTGCATCTGCCAAACATTTGCCCACTCACCCAGCCTATCCAAGTCACCTTGCAGTCTCCTAGCATCCTCCTCACAGCTAACACTGCCCCCCAGCTTAGTGTCATCCGCAAACTTGGAGATGTTGCTTTCAATTCCCTCGTCCAGATCATTAATATAAATTGTAAATAGCTGGGGTCCCAGCACTGAGCCTTGTGGTACCCCACTAGTCACTGCCTGCCATTGTGAAAAGGACCCGTTTACTCCTACTCTTTGCTTCCTGTTTGCCAGCCAGTTCTCTATCCACATCAATACTGAACCCCCAATACCGTGTGATTTAAGTTTGTATCCTAATCTCTTATGTGGTACCTTGTCGAAAGCCTTCTGAAAGTCCAGATACAACACATCCACTGGTTCTCCCCTATCCACTCTACTAGTTACATCCTCGAAAAATTCTATAAGATTCGTCAGACACGATTTACCTTTCGTAAATCCATGCTGACTTTGTCCAATGATTTCACCACTTTCCAAATGTGCTGCTATCCCATCTTTAATAACTGACTCTAGCAGTTTCCCCACTACCGATGTTAGACTAACTGGTCTGTAATTCCCCGTTTTCTCTCTCCCTCCCTTCTTAAAAAGTGGGGTTACGTTTGCTACCCTCCAATCCTCAGGAACTACTCCAGAATCTAAAGAGTTTTGAAAAATTATCACTAATGCATCCACTATTTCTGGAGCTACTTCCTTAAGTACTCTGGGATGCAGCCTATCTGGCCCTGGTGATTTATCAGCCTTTAATCCATTCAATTTACCCAACACCACTTCCCGACTAACCTGGATTTCACTCAGTTCCTCCATCTCCTTTGACCCGCGGCCCCCTGCTATTTCCGGCAGATTATTTATGTCTTCCTTAGTGAAGACGGAACCAAAGTAGTTATTCAATTGGTCTGCCATATCCTTGTTCCCCATGATCAATTCACCTGTTTCTGACTGCAAGGGACCTACATTTGATTTAACTAATCTCTTTCTCTTCACATATCTATAAAAACTTTTGCAGTCAGTTTTTATGTTCCCTGCCAGTTTCCTTTCATAATCTATTTTCCCTTTCCTAATTAAGCCCTTTGTCCTCCTCTGCTGGTCTCTGAATTTCTCCCAGTCCTCTGGTATGCTGCTTTTTCTGGCTAATTTGTACGCATCATCTTTTGCTTTGATACTATCCCTGATTTCCCTTGTTATCCACGGATGCACTACCTTCCTTGATTTATTCTTTTGCCAAACTGGGATGAACAATTTTTGTAGTTCATCCATGCAGTCTTTAAATGCCTTCCATTGCATATCCACCGTCAACCCTTTTAGAACTAATTGCCAGTCAATCTTGGCCAATTCATGTCTCATACCCTCAAAGTTACCTTTCTTTAAGTTCAGAACCGTTGTTTCTGAATTAACAATGTCGCTCTCCATCCTAATGAAGAACTCAACCATATTATGATCACTCTTGCCCAAGGGGGCACGCACAACAAGTCTGCTAACTAACCCTTCCTCATTACTCAATACCCAGTCTAGAATAGCCTGCTCTCTCGTTGGTTCCTCTACATGTTGGTTTAGATAACTATCCCTCATACATTCCAAGAAATCCTCTTCCTCAGCACCCCTGCCAATTTGATTCACCCAATCTATATGTAGATTGAAGTCACCCATTATAACTGTTTTGCCTTTGTTGCACGCATTTCTAATTTCCTGTTTGATGCCATCCCCAACTTCACTACTACTGCTAGGTGGCCCGTACACAACGCCCACCAGCGTTTTCTGCCCCTTAGTGTTTCGCAGCTCTACCCATACCGATTCCACATCCTCCAAGCTAATGTCCTTCCTTTCCACTGCGTTAATCTCCTCTCTAACCAGCAACGCCACCCCACCTCCTTTTCCTTTCTCTCTATCCCTCCTGAATATTGAATATCCCTGGATGTTCAGCTCCCAGCCTTGGTCACCTTGGAGCCATGTCTCCGTGATCCCAACTATATCATAATCATTAATTGCTATCTGCACGTTCAACTCATCCACCTTATTACGAATGCTCCTTGCATTGAGACACAAAGCCTTCAGACTTGTTTTTACAACGCTCTTACCCCTTATACAATTATGTTGAAAAGTGGCTCTTTTTGATTTTTGTCCTGGATTTGTCTGCCTGCCACTTTTACCTTTCACCTTGCTACCTATTGCTTCCGCCCGCATTTTACACCCCTCTGTTTCTCTGCTCACCCATTTAAGAACCCCACCACCTCTTATTCTCTGTTTATTATTGTTTTCTTCTTTCCCCCCTACATGTTGGGTCTGAGTGCTTTCCTTCTCTGCCTCCTGCCTCACACACTGTCTAATAGCATTCTCTATTTGAGTCCCTCCCCCCAACCATTCTAGTTTAAAGTCTCCCCAGTAGCCTTTGCAGATCTTGACCAAAGGTAGTTCCTAATTTAAAGCCACATTGAGTGGTTTACATCTAATTTCTTGACCTTCGGGGAAGGTGTCACTATCTGTGACGTAATGGAGGATCGCAATTTTATTAGACATTAGAGCCTGTGTAAGTACTTCACTTACCCAACAGTGTTTGTAAAGTACATTGAAATGGACTGCCATCCTACTTAATTCATAGACTATATAGCCTTGTACCAGGAATAGAAGAAAAAATGTGAAACTGAATCAGTTCACTCCAACAATTTCATGGGTTGTTTGAGGGTGGGCAATTAATAAGACTGCTTCGATGCAACTGCTTTATTCAGTCTTACAAAATTTGTTCAAGCAGGTTTTTTTCCACCATGTTTATATTTGTAGGTTGAGTGATGTTCAGAACATGGGTTTGATTATCCAAAGAATTTTGAATGGCTAGGTGATTTTCTTGGTAAAAGTGTGCTTAAAATATTCAGTTTGATTATGTCTTGAGTACGCTCGATCCTTGTTATCTACACAGGGTAGGACATTTTTTTGTAGAAAATCAAATAATGCAGAAACCACTCAGGTTTACTGTGGTGTGTAGAAGCACAAACGTGAGTGGCTGCCTCAGGGCATTGCTGTTTCAGGGCTCTTGAACGATGTCTTAAATGTAAAATACCTTGCATGTTAAAAGTCTTCTCAATTGGAGTTATATGACAGGAGGGAGCAATTCTGATAGACTTCCTTCAGTTGATGAATCACTCCTCTATATTGAGCGAGACTAGGAAGAAGCAGGGAATATACTCTGGGTGGGGCACATTACCAACAGTGGCATAGTACTGAATTGGCTGGGTTTTAATGGACATAATTGCTTTACAGTACAGCCGACCACCGCTTGACATATAGAAATGAATATCACTATTTAAAAAAAAACTAGATACTCTTAAAGCATTTGTGTGGGGAAAATTAAATAACCAAAATGTGAAAGAGAAATCTTGTCTTTCTATTTTTTCAACACTCATTGATTGACGCATGTGCAGATAATGTGGCTGTTTTTACAGTGTACCATCTAGCAGGTTTAAGAGTTTTCCAATTATTTATTTTATAGACATCTGAACTGGGCCAGCAATTTAAGTGTAAGTTGTAAACCTAAATTACTTTTCTTATTTACTGTGAGTTATATCATTAAACTCGTATCTATAGTTATGTGTTTAAACGTTTGAGTCTCCATTCAAGCTGAAGGCCAGAGAGCAATAATGTGTACAGCCGGTTGTCTCCAGCAGCTGCTGGCCACTTAAGAGATTGTGCTTGTCAGTTTCCAAAGTAAACCTCTGAAGTGAACCAGCAGCTGCAGTACTCATCATTGCTGTTGAGTGAAAAATATCCCGTAGGAATGCATCTTCACTTATAACAAGGAATTCAGTGGGCAATAAAGATTTGCAATATCGATACAGACAGCTTTCAACCTCCCTCCATATTGTGTGACACTACAATGATCTTGAGTGGGTTATATTCATAATTGACGAATATAAACAAAACAGGGAAGCACTTCAGCAGTGTTTTGTAGCAATGTTACAAAATTTTGAGATTTTAAAAATAAAGTCTGCAATTTATCCCATCAGATAAAGCATAAAAAGAAGTTTAATTTGACACCTAATTCACTTTCATATCTTCAGTATTAAAAAGGTTATGGCCATTTTCATACTCGGAAATTAGCATCTTGTTCCCTATTGCTTTTCCATTGACTTAACACAAAAGCTGTGATCGAGGACAGTCAAAAGCCCATAACTTACTTAAAAATTAAGAGAACTGAAAGAAATTTTCAGTTATTATAGATTGAAGCATTCTGAAACAAATATCAAACAATCTTACTTAGAAGACATGAAATTAAAGCATATAATTAGTTAGTTACCTAATTGTAGCTAATTACAAAATTCAATTACTAGATCTAAACATCTATCAATTTCTTAAGAATAGATTAACATTTTTAAATAGCCTAAGTGTCCAAATAACATTCACACAAGAATTCACAATATAACATAATTTTTAAATCTCATTGTCATGGATTTACAGGCCAAATGGAAGGAATTGAATGTTTAATACCTGTAAATTAATGGGCATTTAAATCATTTTGCGAGTGAGGATTTCTGGAACACGATCATTTGGAACGTTGATTTGCGGTGAATTTAACCCCGTATCGGCATGAAAAATGCTGCCGTTATTTCGGGGAATAAAATCACCGTTTCGCATGAAAAAATGTGAATTAAAGGCTTCTTAAGAAGCACTTTTATACATTAAAATAAACCACTCGTTTACCTGTCCCGTACGTGAAATCTGTTCCCGTTGTCGGCGTTGACGGCTTCAGAAGCTGATTTTAAAATGACTCCAGCGCTGACATTGTCGATTTAATAAAAATAAAAAATTCACAAAACGCCCCTAGGAACGATTTTTCAGCAAAAGGTTGTACTCCAACGAAATATAATACAGGACAAGGTAGGAGAAACCCGCGTTTTAAACCAGCCCCCCCCCCTTAAAGGCGCCAAAATCGTGCACACGGCCAGTGGCAGAATTATAGCGCCGCTGAAGGTAAGTATTGTAACATACCTATGTTTTGTGGAGGGGGAACGGGGTGTGTGTCGCGGCAGATGAGGCCTTGAAATGTTATTGGGAACTCTGATTAAAGGCAGTTTGCACATGTATTAGAATCAAGAGGGTAATTAGGAAGTGGGTAAGACCACTCAAGATTAAAGTCGGAAATTTATGCTTAGAGTCAGGATGTAGGCAAGGTACTAAATGAGTACTTTACATTGGTATTACAGGGAGAAGAACATGGAGGATAGTGAGATCAGCTTGGGGTATACTAATGTGCTGGTGCATTTTATGATCAAGGTGGTGTTGAGATTTTGAGGTGGTGTTGGGTCTCTTAAAGAGCATTAAGCATTAACTAGATGTTCCCTGGGCCTAATGGAATCTATCCCTGGTAATTGAGAAGGGAGCGAGGAGATTATTGGGGGTCTTGACAAAGATCTTCATATCCTCCCCAGCCACAGGTGAGGTCTCAGCTGATAGTAGCCAATATTGTTCCTTTATTTAAGGAAAGGAGGTGGGTAGTGGTGGAAAGGTGTTATTTTGGTTGGAGGACTTGACCAGTGGTGTTCCACAGGGATCAGTGCTGGGGCCTCTGTTGTTTGTGATATATATAAATGACATGGGCAAAAATGTAGATGGTTTGGTTAGTAAGTTTACAGACATCAGAAAAATAGGTAGAGTTGTGGGCAGTGAAGAAAGCTATCCAATGATAAAGCAGGATATACAAAGTTCCGCTCCAGATATGGACAAGATCTGACAAATGGAGTTTAATTTGGACTGGTGTGTGGTGTTGCACCTGGAGAAGACAAATGTAAGGGAAAGTATACAGTTAATGGCAGGACCCCTAACAGTATTATTGTACAGATGGATCTTGGGGCCCAAGTCCATAGCTCCTTAAAAGTAACAACATCAATAGATAGAGTAAAGAAGTCGAATGATATACTTGGCTTTATAGGTTGGGTATTGAGTATGGTAGGGTAGGGCCATATTTGGAGTATTGTGTTTAGTTCTAATTGGCACATCACAGGAAGGATATGGAGACTTTGGAGACTGTTCAGAAGAGGCTGACCAGGATACTGCCTGGATTAGAGCGTATTAGCTATAAGATGTTGGACAAACTTGGATTTTTTTCTTGTCGGTTCGGGGCTTTTTGTGTTTGAAGAAGCATCCCAACCTGAAACGTCGTCTATCCGTCCTCCTGAGATGCTGCCTGACCTGCTGAGCTACTCGCAGGCTCATAGTCATACAGTGTGGAAACAGGCCCCTCGGCCCAGCTTGCCTATGCCAACCAGGGTGCTCCATCTACACTGGTCTGCGTTTGGCCCTTATCGCTCTAAACCTTTCCTATCTATGTACCTGTCCAAATTCCTCTTAAATGTGGTTATAGTTTCTGCCTCCACTACCCCCTCCAGCAGCTCCTTCCATATACCTACCACCATCTGTAAGGAAAAAGTTGACCCTCAGATTCCTATTAAATCTTTCCCATCTCACTAATTCTATGTCCTCTGGTTCTTGATTCCCCTACTCTGAGTAAAAGACTGCATCTACCCTACCCTCATGATTTTAAGCACCTCTATAAGATCACCTTAAATCCTCCTTTGCTCCAAGGAATAGTCCTAGCCTGTCTGACCTCTCCCTATAGCTCAGACCCTCAGTCCCAGGATAAGCTTGATGAGTTACTATGGGCAGTGTCCCAAGCTCACATGATCAACTGCTCTGGTATTGATTTTCCTTCTATCAAATCTGAAGTGGAAATGTTCGCTAATGCCTGTGTATTTTTTATTTCATTTGCAACCGGTCAGCAACTGAACAAAGCATGCTTAAATGCAGCATGACCAAGCAATATTTTGGAGATGTTTGAGGTTGGATGTAACATAAGAAGGCAGAGCACGAGTAGTAGGCCATCTGACCTTAAAGCCTATGTTGCCTATGTCAAATCTATTTCAGCACCATTTTCCTGCACTATCCACATATCCCTTGATTTTTTTAATTTACAGAAATCTTTTGGTATCTTTAGAATTTAGTCTGGAGACTTTAGATACAGTGCAGAAACAGGCCCTTCGGCCCACCGAGTCCACACTGAGGAGCGATCACCCTGTATACTAACACTATCCTACATACTAGGGACAATTTAAAATGTTGCTGAAGCCAATTAACGTGGTCACAGGCTGAATGTACAAACTCCGTACAGACAGCACGAGTAGTCGGGATCGAACCCAGGTCTCTGGCGCTGTAAGGCAGCAACTCTACTGCTGTGCCACTGTACCACCCAATCTGTTTGAATAAACTCAACTCTGAGCCCTCGGAGATCGAGAATGCCAAGTTTTGCCACATGAAGAAATATCTCAACATGTCAGTCGTAACGTTTTGTTCTGGGACTGTAGCAGATATATCTAGACTTGGCCAGGGGAAATAATCTCCCTGCATTCAACTCATTAAACTCTGTAAGTATTTTTTGTAGGCTTTAGTGACATCATAATCTCTACTATGGATAATACAAGACACCAGAAGTGTGTATAACTACTTAACTTTGCATTCGGTGGTCACGCATGAGTCTGAAGAAGGGTCTCGACCCGAAACGTCACCTTTTCCTTTGCTCCATAGATGCTGCCTCACCCGCTGAGTTTCTCCAGCATTTTTATCTTCCTTCGATTTTTCCAGCATCTGCAGTTCCTTCTTATACAATTTGTATTCAGTGGTGTTACTGTTGTCAAATACCCCACCATCAACATCCTGCAGTCACCATTAACTAGAAATACAACTGGACCAGCTGTGTAAATATTATTTAAATAACAAATCGGAGACTGGATATCCTGTGGGAGGTCGGTTCACCTCTCGACACTCCCAGATATTTCCATCAGTTACAAGGCACGTCGAGTGTGTGATGGAATACCCTCCACTTGCTTGGATGAGTGCAACCTCAATATCATTAGAAGCTTGTCATCAATCAGGACAAAGCAGTCTGATTGATTGGCAGCCCATTTGTAGACCTAAGACTCATTACCCATAGCAATTACACCAAGGCTGTAGTGTATATATAGGGTATAAAGCAACTGTGAGGGCACCTACAAAACATACAATGCTCGTTACCAAGAGTACTGGGCAGCAAATGCGTGGAAACGTCACCACTTCCCTTAAAATCACACGCCTGCTGGACTTGTGTGTGTGTGTGTGTGTGTATATATATATGGCAGCCTCCGGCATACACTTAACACACGAAACGCGTACTTTCTTACCTGTTAAAAACCGCCGAAATGGTCAATGTTTGTGCTGTAAATAATTGTGGAGGGTGATTGAGCGCTCTGAACCAAATGCTCTAGTATCTGCTTTGAACCCGAGCACCAAGGTGCAAGCGGCCGAAGGAGCGCATCCCTCAGGACAGCCCCCACTCTCCCCCCGGGGTCAGCGCTGTCCAGCCACGGCCGCCCTCCGTCCCGTCTCCCCCTGTGCAGCAGCACTGTCATGGGGCCGGGTGGAGCGAGGCAGCGGCTCCGGGCAGTGGACACACGGGGACGAAAACCCAGCAACGTCCCCGTCAGCTGCAGCAGAGTTGGGGACAATCTGGTCCTTCCGCCCACCCAGAGTCACTGACTGCGCTGCACCAGCACCCTCCCCCCCCCACCACCACCCCGCTGTACTGGCAGCCATAGTAAGTGCTTACCTGACGTTCACCACTTGTACTCCAGATGGCTTTGCGTGGCAACAGTACGGGTCGTGATCTTGACTGCCGTGCAACCTTCCTATTGCAGTTCCCACACTACAAATTCTAAATTCTGGAACACCTGTATAACAACATTGTAGCGGTACCTTTATTTGAGTTATGCTGTGATAAGATGGCTCACCATTCTTTATGAAATGAATGCTAGATACACAGAAAATAAATGTTTAACTTCGAGTGGAATAAACAAAGCAATTTGGCTTGTTAATCTGAATTGTAATATGTACAAAGCATAGGGGCAGCACAGTGGTAGAGTTGTTGCCTTACAACTCCAGAGACCCGGGTTCGATCCTGACTGGGTGCTATCTGTATGGAGTTTGTATGTTCTTCCCCGTGACCGTGTGTGTTTTCTCCGGGTGTTCCGGTTTCCTCCCACATTCCAAAGATATACAGGTAGGTTAATTAGCCTCAGTAAAAATTGTAAATTTTGCCTCGTGTGTCGGATAGTAGTGTATGGGGATCGCAGATTGGCGTTGTCTCTGTGGGCCAAAGGGCATGTTTCCATGCTGTATCTCTAAAAACTAAAACTAAATAACCCTAATCCTTTTAGAAATTTGGCAAAGTTACCCAGTGCAGACCTTGAATCAAATTCCAGCATGTCTAGTCTAATCCTACATCCTGCATTACATATCCTTGACCAGCTGTCCAGGAATGTTCTATCAACATTCCTGCAATCATAGGAACTCAGGAAGTATCTTGTTGCACAAGATGCTAGATCATATCTCCTCTATATTTAACCGTTAACTTTCAGTCCTGCAGATAACTTTGATCCATATGAACAATTTTCTCAAAGTTGTTGAGCTACTATTATTAGAAGCAATCGAGGAAATCTGTTTCTGGAATTTGGATGATTGACGAACGATACAAGATTAATCTGAAGAAGGGTCTTGACCCAAAACGTCACCTACTCCTTCGCTCCATAGATACTGCCTCACCCGCTGAGTTTCTCCAGCTTATTTGTCTATCCAAGATTAAAGAAATGATTTTGAAAGTGGAAGAAGCAACCTTTTAATGAATGCGATAGTTGCAGACACTATCAGTAATCCAGATTCAGATGACCACATTTAAGGGGGAGATGGGGGATGGACTGAGTGGCAGTGGCATGGAAGAGTCGCGAGGGTGGGGTGATTGGGATAAAGAAACAATGGTACAGTGACAATGGTAGTGATGCTGCAGCCTCAAAGCACCAGAGAGTCAGGTTAAATCCAGACCTCCGGTGCTCTATGTGTGGAGTTTGCGTGCTCTCCCTGTGACTACATAGGTTTTTTCTGAGTGTTTCAGTTTCCACTCATGTCCCAAACATGTGTGGATTGCTGGGTTAATTGGCCACAGTAAATTATCCCTTAGTTTATTTGAGTGGTAGAATCTGGAAGGAGTTGATGGGACTGAAGAGAATACAATGGGATTAGTGGGAATTTGGTGTGAATGGTTACTTAGTTTAGTTTAGAGATACAGCACGGAAATAGGCCCTACAGCCCACCGAGCCCGCGCCGACCAGCTATCCCTACACAGTAACATTATCCCACACACACTAGAGACAATTTATAACTTTACCGTGCCAATTAACCTACAAATCTGTACGTCTTTGGAGTGTGGGAGGTAAACGGGCATCCTGGGGAAAACCCCCGCAGATTACGGGGAGAATTTACAAACTCTGTACAGACAGTACCCGTAGTCAGGATTGAACCTGGGTCTCTGGCGGTGTAAGGCAGCAACTCTACTGCTGCGCCACTGTGAATTGATGGTCAACATGACTATTTGTATGAATGATTGTATAAATCTATAAAACAGGTTGCACACGTGGAGACACGAGGAACTGCAGTGCTGGATCAGAAAAAAAGACACAAATTGCGGGAGTAAAGGGCCTGTCCCACTTGGGCGTCATTTGCGCGTCACGCAGGTGTCGCGCGAAGATTTTGTACATCCCAAAATCCTGGGGCGCCGCGCGTCACTGCCTACGTCACCACGCACCATGCGCAGGCCTAGGCAGATCAAGTGCAATTGTTCAGCAAAACAGTTGCCTATTCTATGCTTTGTCAATGTAAAGGAGGCCACATCAGTAATGCAGTAGATGAAGTTAGAGGAGGTGCATGTGAACCTCTGTCTCATTTGGAAGGACTGCTGGGATTGTGGGATCCCTGGATGGATCTCCTGTGGTTGCTGGGGAAAGTATCTGGGTGCGGGCAGTTTGGCGGGAAGCTTGCAATTCAATAATATGAACATTGAATTTTCAATGTCGCCTTTCCATGTTCTCCGGAGGTGCTGCATGACCTACTGAGTTACTCCAACGCTTTGTCTTTTTTTTTAGTAAATCAGCACCTGCAGTTTCTTGTTTCTACCTCTGTCTATTTATTCGTATGCTTCCACTTGCAGCCTGTGTTCATGTATTCATTAAAGTTGAGTACTTCTCAAACACTGCTCGGTATGCCATGACCTACTGGACCTCACGGTTGTGAACCAGTTTAGGTCGCCTTCCCCATCCCAAGCTCCCATCCCCAATCCCAATATTAACCTTTCTGTCCTGAACGTCAGGGTGAGGCCACACATAAACTGCAGGAACAGCACCTCACATTCCACTTGGGTAGCTTACAACCTAACGCTATTACCATTGAATTCTCCAATTTTAGGTAGCTGCGTTCAATAGCATCCTCCGTGTGCCCCACCTGGTTGCACACACATTGCTCCCCTTCCACCTATGTTCCTTCCTCTCGCCTCACAATTAGCACTTCTTCTTTCCTTATATCACACCATTTGTCTTTTTCATCTCTGGCCTTTGTTCAACTGCCTATCAAAACCCTCCCTCACCTATAATCCACCTGTTACTTTCCAGGCTGGGTCCTGCTCCTTTTCTTTTCCAGCTTTCCCCACCCTAACAATCAGTCTGAAGAAAGGTCCTAAACCGAAACGGCACCTGTCCATGTCCTCCAGCAATGCTCCAGCACTTTGTATCTTGTTTCTCCCTTTTTACTTTTCGTTTAAATTGAAATGTCTGTTTACTGGAATGCACTGGCTCATGGGTGGCACTTGATGCCACGTGTCCATGCATTCTCCATAACTGTCATTTAGACCAATTCATCAGATAGCTCTTGCAATAATTGAAGCACTGTTCTTCACTGGGTTTCTTTTGTTTTGGTGCTTGGGACGTGGGTGTTATGACTGTGGGAAGGCTACATTTCCCGTAGCTTCACGGTTCAGTCAACTGATTCATTGGATGTTCGAACAAATGGTTAATGAGAAGGAAGGATTCATTTTGGTTAGAGATATCAGTTTGGCCAGAATAGCAGAATTCACTGATTGTCTCAAATAGCAAGCTTATTAATATTGAAGTCCACATGTAGTTAAGTAATTGATTTGTTTAATGTTGTCTTTTCTATATGCATCTGAACATCATTTGCACCATTTCAATAACTATTATTATGTCTAAGAGGAACTGCAGATGCTGGTTTAAACTGAAGATAGACACAAAAAGCTGAAGTATCTCAGCGGGACGCAGCATCTCTGGACAGAAGGAATGGGTGACATTTCGGGTTGAGACCCTTCTTCAGACTGGTTAGGGATAAGGGAAACGAGAGGTAGACGGTGATGTGGAGAGATAAAGAACAATGAATAAAAGAAATGCATAAAAATAACGATGATAAAGGAAAGGCCATTGTAAGCCATTGTATTATTATGTAATTTACCAAGCAGTTAAGTAAAGTGATGGTAACTTTGACCGTGTTAATCTCAGCCAAAGCACTCTCTGTGTGTATGATTGCTCTACTTCCTTAAGCCTTGTGTTTAAATCTCTCCATTTTCCTCTCTCTGTTATGCCTTCTAAGAATATTTAGAAGTTCTGTTTTTTCTCATTTCACCTTCATTCTTATGTAGTTGTTAAAGACATTTAAGTAAGCCCTTTCATCATACTTGGATTAATGCAAGAGTTTTTTTTGTGTGTTTTTTGCTTACCTTTAGATTTCCAATTGCTAAAATAGATGATTTGGATTTTGCGGGGATCAGCGGTGCATTGCAATGCTGAGACAATGACCACTTTTAAATAATTGGGTGTCCTGAGTGAGAAATGTAAATGTAAAGTATTTTTTCTCGTATAAACTTGTATCTTTTTGTTTGTGTTTAGAATGTTGTATCCAAGAATGCTTTCCAGTATCGTGGCAATTCACAACATGATGCTCAAGAGTTCCTCCTATGGCTTCTTGACAGAGTCCATGAAGACCTGAACAATCTTGTTTTAACAAATGGGAGGCCTCCTGCCAAGGTATGATTGATTTAGTTATTCGAAAATGGAACAAACTTCAAATATATTTATATATTTGGGCTAGACAATGCGAGAGAAACTCAGCGGGTGAGGCAGCATCTATGGAGCGAAGGAAATAGGCAATGTTTCAGGTCGAAACCCTTCTTCAGACTGAAGAAGGGCTTCGACCCGAAACGTTGCCTATTTCCTTCGCTCCATAGATGCTGCTTCACCCGCTGAGTTTCTCCAGCATTTTTGTCTGCCTTCGATTTTCCAGCATCTGCAGTTCCTTCTTAAACATATATCTATTTTGATTACCACTTAAATGGCTCAGCAACATTTTTAGTAGGACTGAAGTATTTATCCAGTTCTTGTTTGAAATTTGCTTCTTTCAAGCGTTAAATTTAATGTTTCTGACAAATTATTCAAAACAAATCTAGTTTCTCTTCTAATTCTTTTGCCAAACACCTTAAATGGCTGCTCTCTGTTTGCTGATGCAACTGGAATTCTCCCCTCTTTTTTCTTTAATTACTTGTTTTTTGTTTTTTATTTCTTGGTGTTGGTGGGATGATAGCCACAGAATTCCCCATTTCTTGCTTGTCACTCCTTGCACTCTATTGAGTATGCAAATAGACTACTATTGGGTTTTTATTAATTACGGTGAGATGCCCAAAATACTCGATTGCAAGAACCTTTCTAGATTAGGGATTGAAAATGCTCTACCCTTGGACGTTACGAGTTTGGCATAGGGCGATTCTATTACATAAATACTCGGCAATTCCCTTACATTGTAAACTGAAGTGTGGTGGTAATATAGGCAGAAAAGAGAGTAGGGATGTATGAAACTATTTTAATGTATCCCTGATATATTTCTCTTAATATCGTTGCTGTCCTGAAACAGTGTTATAGAGCAAATACATCTCCATATTAAAAAGATGTAAGGTTGAAAAGCAAAGCATTAGTCAAAAATAATGCTGACTACAAAGTAAGTACAAAGAAAATTCTTGTAGTTAAAACTTGCAGAATATGACGGAGTACCATTAATTTAGATTACGTTGGATTGGAAATGGGCAGATAACATGGGACAGAACAAGTTTATTAAATATATTAGTGCAAATAAAATATGGCACAGGAAATATTTAGAGGTTCAAAACTGCTGCTGTACATAAGTGGAGTGAGAGGAAACAAAGGAGGTTGAAACATTCAAAGGACCATACTTGCTAATGTGAGTGACATTTGTTATGGCATGCTAGACAATTACTGAGGGTTTCATTCAAGGAGCAGCTTGAAGAATGAGAGAATAAGCAAAGATGTTTTCTGTGAGAGAGAATGAGGAGAGAGATAGCACACATGCTAGGAAGTTCTCAGTAACAGACTATAGCTATTATCGTCTAAGTATTGCTCCATTATACAGGATACAACACTGCTCTGTGCATGACCAATATACCTCTTGCCAAAGTCACAATTCTGTCACTCAAGCTTGTTTAAATTTTGAAAGAAAAAAAAGAATTGGCAAATCTTACTCAAGGTATTTTCTTGTCTCCAGCCTTGTACGTCAATCAAGAGCAGGCAGGTGGCGGCAATATATGCTTACTGTGGTGTGGGTATCTTCCATTGGTGTGTGAATTTCATTTTATTTTTGACCCCGATTACTTTTCAACAGTCCAGGATCACAGGTGATTAATTTCTTAAAGATAATTAGGATTTATTTATTCTATATAATATTGATTTTCATCTGCTAAAAAGTAGAGATGAAAATAAAAATAAAGCAAAAAATGCATGAAACACTCAGCAGATCAAGTAGCATCTGTGGGAAGAACCGTTATTTCAGAGGTCCAGAATTAATTGACAATTTGAGACCAAACTGACTCCTCAGTGCTTTTATGCAATATCTCAAGCAATGCCTGTTCTCTCCACTGCCAAAAGAAAAAGAACAATATTTAATTTTGCAACATAATCTAATTAGATGTTATCGCTTTTAATAAACAAAACAAAATTGCTTACTAATATCCAGAAATTGAATGGAGAAGGAGAGAGGAAAAGTGTTCTAGGATAGCCCTTAATGTGCTTCCGTTCCCACTTTTGTTTGGGTTAATGCATCTCTAAGGATCTGTGAGTGTTTTTGCTTACAATTACAAATGGTTGCACGTGTGAGCAAAGTTGAATTTGTAGGGACGGGCAGTGTTGTCTTTAATGGTATCCTTTTAAAATCAAAATCAAACGCAAGAGGCTGAAATTCTACGCTTCCAAATATAGGGGCACCCCGTGTTATGGAAGACCTAGCGTATGGAAATCCAGCCGTGGGCAAATTCTCCCATAAATTTTTCAGGAATTTTTCAAGATAATAAAATGTTTCATTGTATTCATTAATTACCTAATCAGTAAATATTCTATTAGTATGCTGTGGAGCATTAGGGTGTATATTTGTGAAATGAAATAATGATTGGACATTTATGCAGGGTGATATATGAATGGCTATAGAAATCAGATGTTTCTGACTGGCGGGGGGGGGGGGGGGGGGGGGAAAGAATCGACTAAGGACACCGAACGGACTCTTACATAACAGAGACTGCCTGTATAATGCTTTGATAATCATGCTTTTACCCATGGATGAGAGTATGAATTTATCTGTGCAGTATCTATGAATGTTGCAGCCTAGGCAAATGAATGACTGTCATTAGCTCATTGAATTGACATTGTTTCTTCTTGTCTTTGGCTAGCAGTTGGATAATCGCAATAAACAGACCATATGATGTAATTTATCAGCATACTTTCAGCAGCATGGTTTGCTTTTCATTACGGGTTGGTGACTTGATTGACCTGAAATTATGCTTTGTTTTTGGATTTTTGTTCTTTCCATTTCTCCCATTTTTGTTTAATTATGTCCTGTTTTTGTGCATTTCAGCATCATTTGTAAGAATTGATGCTAGGCATGTACTTATCAGTGGTATATTTTTATTCTTAATAACTAAACCATCACACCGTGCTTCTACACCTATGATTTTAGTTTTTAAATGTGCACATTAAAACAATTACTTTTTAAATTATTTATTGGCTATTTCTAAAAATATCAACAGTTTATTGTAACGAGCAGAGCAAACGTATCAAACCATTTTTTCTCATGAGTTTCTAGGCGAACAAAAGTTAATTCTAACTTGATCTAGCAATAATAAACCTGGTGTTAAGTTGCGCTAGCATTTGTCTTGTTGCTAATTTTGTATTAAGAGTCACAGAATATTTGATTTTGTTGTGTGGACTATCTTACAGTAAGTTTTTTTTAATTCAGCCTCCGTTAAACGAGGATGGGTTGTGTGAAGGGCCAGCTCTCCCAGCAAGGAGCAGCTTTATACAGGAGCTCTTTCAAGCACAGTATAGGTGAGTATTAGAGTTTAAAGTGAAAGACAAAATAGTCGGGTTCATTATTTTGTATGTCAAAAATATTCCAAAACTTTTTCAGTACTTTTGGTATTTTGCAATAGTATCTGCACTTAAAGCATAATTCCTTTGGATATTGTGAAGGATTCTGTACAATTAAAATATTTTTTCCTCTTGTTGTATTGATGTTGGGTAATCATAACCTCCCTCTCAAGGACCAGTTTTTCAACAGAGGTGAAAGTATGATGTCACTATATGTATTGGTATACTCAGCAGTAAATTGTTGCTGTGCCTGGAATGCCTTTGGACGCCTAGGATATACTTGTTCAGTGTATGATACTTGATATTTTGCTTGCATCTGAAAAATCCTGCATTAGTTCTGAGAGTTGGTTTGAACTCCTGTTCTTGTGCTGCTCCATGTGCATTGTCAGGGCTCAGAGGTCCTCTCCTCTGAGTTAAATGATCTTGGGATGCAGACTGACATTTTAGTGGAGTGCTGAAGGAATGCTGCACCGAAACAGGTGCCATTTAAGGAACCCGCTAAACTGAGGTCACTTGGGTGAATGCCAAACAAAATCCATGGTCTTGTTTGAAACAACGTATGTTTACACTCATTATCTTGGATAATATATCAAGCAATAACCTTTAAAATTAAAGGATCTGGTCACTAGAAAAATATGTATCAACAGCAATACTCAAGATGCTCAACAGCATCTCCGTCAAAGTAATTGGCTTGTTTGGCACCCGATGCAAAACCTTAAACATAATCTGCTTGTACTACTGGCTGAGTGTGGCTACATTTGACATCATCCACATAATGCAAGAAACAACTGTGACGGGTAACTCCCTATCCAAGCACTGCTCTACACAGATGGCAAAGGCAGCAGTTGCATTATCATTGGTACCTTCTCCATGTCTCAGACCATTCTAAAACTTTGTGATGAACCTTCATAGGTCCAAATCCTGGAACCTCCCATCCAATAATTTTATGAGAATACCATAACATAGAGGTTTAGCAGTGGTGGTGCCTCCGTGAAAAATTCTGTATGATAAATACGGCTGACATTAATGGGACCCAGATGCTGTGAATGAATAATGATATTTTTTTTAAATCACAGATTAACCGCGCCCTCTCAAATCTCTCCTTCTGAAGACCTTGGTTTTGAAGATCCAGAAAAAAATACCTTTGCTTACTGCAGTATAATTTCTAGATTCAATTTAGAATTCTGAAATTTTTGTAAGACCCCAAATGTCTATGTCGGAGAAAACCTTAATAGATTTACATCTAAATGTCTTTTGTTTCTTTTTTTCTATTTTAGGTCTTCGTTGACATGTCCCCATTGTCAAAAACAGAGCAACACCTTTGACCCATTTCTCTGCATCTCTCTGCCTATCCCTCCCCTTCAGACCCGGTATGAATTTTGGTTACAGCTATTACTCTTAAAATTCATGGCCTCTATCAATCCTGCAGAATATCTAAGTGACATTCCCAAATGTTGTTGATACTGAATGCATTGCATCCAAGGCAGAAGTAGAGGGTTTGAAGTGGTCCAATGCCAGGGAGATAGAAACATAGAAAATATGTGCAGGAGGAGGCCATTCGGCCCTTCGAGCCAGCACCGCCATTCATTGTGATCATGGCTGATCGTCCCCTATATAGAAACATAGAAAATAGGTGCAGGAGGAGGCCATTCGGCCCTTCGTCTCCATCTCCACCGAGATGGAGTGGGAGAGTTAATTTCAGGACAAACTCTGCCAGCTATATCAGGAGAGCACAGAGAATGCCATGCCTGCAGTATGCATTTAGTCCAACTCTTGAGGTCATGAAACTAAAAAGGATGCAAAATGATTATGATTAATATGCATGGGATTAATAGTGATTTAGTCATATCGAGTTGGTATATGGCGGGACATAGATTAGCTACAGAAATCAGCAGAGAAATGGCAGATGGAGTTTGTGTGCCATGTGCAAGCAAGTGTGAGGTCAATTGTAAGGGGAAAATATACAATGAATGACATGATCCTTAACTGCATTGATATACAGGGGGAATCTTGAAGTCCAAGTCTATAACTCCCTGAAAGTGCCAACACAAGTAGATAGTGTCGTAACGAAAGCCTGTGGTATGCTTGCATTCATAGGACAAGGGAGTTATGATGCAGTTTTATAGGACTTTGGTTAGGCTGCATTTGGAGTATTGTATGTAGTTCTGGTCGCCCCATTAGTGGAAGGATGTGGAGGCTTTGGAAAGAGTGCAGAGGAGATTTACCAGAATTATGGCTGTATTAGTGGGTATTAGTTACAGGGAGAGGTTGGACAGACTTGGTTTGTTTTCTCTGGGATGCCAGAGATTGCAGGGAGACCTGATAGGTAAATCAAATTATGACTGGCGGACATAGGGTACACAGTCTGAACCTTGTTCCCAGAATGGAACAATCAAATACTAGAGGGGAAAGCTATAAGGTGAGAGGGGCAAAGTTTAAAGGAGATGTGCAGTGCAAGTTTTACACAGAGGGTGGCGAGTGGCGAGTGGTTGAAACAGATATGTTGATGGCATTGGATAGGCACGTGGATATGCATGGAATGGATGGATATGGGTTATGTGTAGGTAGATAAATGGTGATCTTGGCATCATGTTCAGCTCAGACATTGTGGGCCGAAGGGCCTGTTCTTGTGCTATGCTGCTCTATGTTCTAAGATTTACGATGATGTTACTGGGGACTGGAGGGTTCGAGTTATAAGGGGAGACTGGATAGGCTAAGATTTGTTTTTTTCCTGGAGTGTAGAAGACTTAAGAGCTGACCTTATTGAGGCATATAAAATATTGAGAGGCCTAGCTGATGAACAGCCACATTATTTCCCCCAGAGCAAGGGATTCTAAAACGAGACGGCATGTATTTAAGGTGAGAGCCGAAAGATTTAAAAGGAACCTGAGGGGCCGCTTTTTCCACACCGATGGTGGTACGTATACTGCCAATGAAAGTGGTAGAGCTAGGTACAATTAATTACAACATTTAAAATAGACTGGTGGTTACACAGAGTCACAAACCTACCGACTCCCATGGCTATCTGGACTACACTTCTTCCCACCCTGCTTCCTGTAAGGACTCCATCCCCCACTCCCAATTCCTCCGTCTACGCCGCATCTGCTCCCAGGATGAGGCGTTCCACACCAGGGCATCTGAAATGTCCTCATTCTTCAGGGAACGGGGGTTCCACTCCTCCACCATAGATGAGGCTCGCACCAGGGTCTCTGCCATACCTCGCAACACTGCTCTCTCTCCCCATCCCCCCACTCACAACAAGGGCAGAGTCCCCCTAGTCCTCACCTTTCACCCCACCAGCCGTCACATACAACAAGTGATCCTCCATCAGTTTCGCCACCTCCAACGTGACCCCACCACTCGCCACATCTTCCCATCTCCCCCCATGTCTGCCTTCCGCAAAGACCGCTCCCTCCGTAACTCCCTTGTCAATTCTTCCCTTCCCTCCCATACCACCCCCTCCCCTGGTACTTTCCCTTGCAACCGCAAGAGATGCAACACTTGTCCCTTCACCTCCCCCCTCTACTCCATTCAGGGACCCAAGCAGTCGTTCCAGGTGCGACAGAGGTTCACCTGCATCTCCTCCAACCTCATCTATTGCATCCGCTGCTCTAGATGCCAGCTGATCTACATCGGTGAGACCAAGCGGAGGCTTGGCGATCGTTTCGCCAAACACCTCCGGTCGGTCCACAATAACCAACCTGACCTCCCGGTGGCTCAGCACTTCAACTCCCCCTCCCATTCCGTATCTGACCTCTCTGTCCTGGGTCTCCTCCATGGCCACAGCGAGCAACACCGTAAATTGGAGGAAATGCACCTCATATTCCGCTTGGGCAGTCTACATCCTGGGGGCTTGAACATTGAATTCTCCCAATTCTGCTAGCCCTTGCTGTCCCCTCCCCTTCATCAGCCATCTGGTTGTCTCCTCCCCTCCCCCAGCCCTCGGGCTCCTCCTCCGCCTTTTCCTTTTTTCCTTTCTTCTCCCCACCCCCTATCAGTCTGAAGAAGGGTTTCGGCCCGAAACGTTACCTATTTCCTTCGCTCCATAGATGCTGCTGCACCCGCTGAGTTTCTCCAGCATTTTTGTGTATCTCAATCTATATTCTCTGGTATTGATCTACCCACTGAGAAGAGTTGCTTTCTATCTATCTTTGTCCCCCGAATAAACTGGTCGTCTTTTGGGAAAAGATTGAGCAATTTGGGTCTTACTGCTATGTTTGCAAGAATAATCTAATTGATATGTAAGATTCTGAGGAGGTGAATGGTATGAGGTTATTTACCTTGATGGATGATTTAGAACTAGGCTCTCACGATGAAAAACCACTCGCTTAAGATTGCAAGAAAATTCTTCTCTTAGGGTTGAGAATCTTTGGAATTTTCATGTTCGTAAGTGATAGGAGCAAAACGAGGCCACCTGGCCCATCAAGTCTACGCTATTTAATCATGGCTGATCTATCTTTCCCTCTTAACCCCATTCTCCAGCCTTCTCCCCATAACCCCTGACAACCATGCTAATCAAGCATCTATCTCTTAAAATATCCATTGATGGCCTCCACAGGTGGCCTCCTTCTGTCCCTTTTTATCCTAATTGTGGAATCTGAGCATTGAGTCAATTCAAAGCAGGACATAGATTTTTGAATTATAGAGCAGTGTATATTGTCGACCTGTGTGGATCAGGCAGGGAAGTGAGGTCAAAGGTCTGATCTGCAATGATTAAAATGCATTGCATTCGGTTTCAGATTCTTTGCCTTCTCTTCAAGGTTAGGGCTGAGCAGTGTGTTTATTGTTATTTAATGGTGTAAATGTACAGATATAATTTCAGTCCGGAAGAATGAATCTGTTGGAATTTTCCTGTGGATGAAGGAAACAATATTGGAGGGGAAGAGCAGAAAGAATGCTGATGCCTTGGGACAGCCAGATGCCATGCAATAATATCATATTGCAAGTTTCTTGGCCATTATAGTCTTCTGGGATAAGCGCACCAGGTGGAATCATTTAAAAGTCTGATGGGTGCATTGTTTACAGATGAATGTTTGCAGACATCAATATAGAGTGCTGAAGTTTACTTGGGTTGCTTGGATAAACTAGTACACAGTGTTCTCAGTTGGATAAAGAATGCAATTATTAAACGTCTGAAAAGAAATTCGGAGAAAAAAAAATTGTGGACTCATTCGGATTGTGAATGGATGCAGTGTAACATGATTGCTTTGGGAGTTTTGCATGTGATCCATGAATTTGGAAAACAGCCAAAAGGCAGGTCATTTTTTTGTGTTGGTGTGCTACTTGCAGTTCTCACTGGCATCATAGTTGTTGTTGATTAAGCACATCTGTTTAATGTTTAGCGGCCTGCTATGTCTCAGAACAAAATTAGGAATGCTGAGGGTTTTTTTTCCTTAATGTCTTTATCTCTCTCCACCAAAATATAAACTCCAAAGGAAAGTGTTACGTCGCCCGTATATGGAAGTAAAAGCATGTTGCAGTTTTTGGGACAAGGCTTTAACATTCCTATCCACCCAAGTTTGTTGCGTACAGAAATTTAAAACTGCTAGCATAAATGTGGAGGAAAAATATATGGAATAAATTTAAACAGTTCATGTTTGTTTTGCTTAGATCAAGGTTGCTTTGTACAGCTGAACGTGGTTCTGTGTAGGAGCAACGCTGAGATGTAAGCTGACAAGGGAGTTGCAAAGGGCATGGCCATTTCAGAATGCTGGAAGGGGAGGGGGCAGATGCACTTTGTGGTGGAATCTTGTTGTAGGTAGTGTAAATTTGTCGACGTACCAAATGAGAGACTTTAAGGGCTTTCTTTGTGACTGCATCAATGTGTTGGACCCAGTATAGATCTTCAGAGATATGCATGGCCAGGAACCTGAAGTTATTGACCTCCTCCACCACAAATCCATTGATGAAGGCAGGTTTGTGTTCCTGGCAATAAATGCAAATACATCAATCATTACGGCAAAAACTCCACTCTTGCTCACAGGTTTTGACGAATCCTGGATTCAATCTCCTCGGAGCATGTTTTTTAAAATCTCTTCCATTTTCCACCCAGCCCAGTGAAATCGATGCAGCTTATTTTTCAGAACCATCTCCTTGCCGATCGGCTTTTATTACAAATACCTTGGTATCTAGGGACCTGGTGTTATGGAAGCTGTGGAGGCATGTGGAAACACCTCTCTCTTTACTAGTTTCTATTCTGCTGGCTCACAGTGGCCTGTAAAACACATTGTTGCCCTTTCAGACTGTTTAACTGCAGCCCAGGACTAATGGCTGCAAGAACATACTGCCATAATGAAATGTGCCTTTTAATACAGTGGCATCACCATCTAATCATTAATATGGCGCTCTTTCAAATCATGTATGGCACATATTATTGTACGGATTTCAGACGCTTCAGCTTCTTGTGACATAGTGGAACATTTATGTTTGCACTCTTTGGAATTTATTGCTTTGCAGGCTAGAAAAGAAATCTTCAGTACAAGAAAGTTGTACAATGCAATCCATGCCATCACCAGAAAGGAATACCTAACTGTGAAATAACTATTTTAGTAGACATTAAAATGGGAGGGAGAGAGTAAGGTTAAGTATTTTATGATGGCAACCGCAGGCATAATTGGTGTATTACTTAATGTGTGGTAAAACAGTTAGATATTAAGCATTGTGTAGTCTCAAAATATTTTTATCCAAAGGATTTTATTCTATATGTTAATCCAGTACTTGCAACTTGAAGCATGTGATTTACTCTCTCCTTGGATGAAGAAATATTTATAGTTCCGATTCAAATCTTTTTTTCAGATAGTTGTTCTTTAATGCAAATGTTTGTGCATACCATCATCAAGCCCTTGTGTTTTTGAAGTTTATTTTAAGGTGGAATAGAGAAATTAAACAAACCAAAGTTCCAGGCATCCTGTCACCACAGGATGTTCATTGGGCATGTTCCCTTCATTTTGTTGAGGCAGTCACATCATTCTATTGAGTTCTGCACAGTCAAGGATTCGGATGACAGCAATAACATCCCATTCCTGGGAACGATGTAGAGAGGATAAGACAGAAAGCAAAAATGGTTTTCCAGTAAATCATCTATTGTAGGACTTCAGCTAGGTCTGTTTGAGTTGCAAGGGGGCACAGAACGTTTGGAATAGGATGTTTAGGAGGATTGGAATATATTGTACCTTGTGGAATCAGGAGAATGGGATTATAACACAATGGGTAAGGGCATGTTAATAAATTCTGTGGGCTAGGGTGAAAAAGATGGGTTGAATGGAAGTTGGTGGTGCTGGGGCAGCTGTCCCCTTTTGGCTTTCCTATCGTCAGCAACATGTTTGAATCATTTTGCTTAGACCTGATGTATAACCATATACAAATCATGATTGTAATTCAGTTATTGCTGACTGGACATAGCTTTAACCTATCTCTTTTCCAGGCCTTTGAATATCACCGTGGTTTACGAAGGAAAATGTTCACATTGCATGAGAATAGGAGTAGCTGTTCCATTGTCGGTACAGTGATCAAACTTCGCGAGGCAGTTTCACAAGAAACTAAAATCCCCACAGATCAGGTAAACATTCATATTAATTTCAACAGTTGGTTTAGTTCAATTTATCTGTACTTTTGACCACAATAAATCCTTGTATAAAAAGAGTATTAGGGCTCCGTAGCTTTGGGAACAGGAGGGGGTAGGGGGGGAGGGATATTTTCAGATAAATGAGATTGTCTGGGTCTTTATTGGCTTGCCTGCCCCACATCATTTCACCTTTAAACCACTTTCTAGCTTTGTGGAAAATCCCTTTGTTGAAGTGCTGCTCCATGGGGGTCCTCAGCGAAGTCTTTTTCTATTAACACAGCAAAACTCGGAGGGCACCACGCTTAAAAGGGAGCTTCAGTTTCAGTCAGAAGGTAAAATGGACCAACCACTGCCCTGCCTTTGGGTGTGCTGCACTTGGAGCCTTCTGTGTGATGTCGCCGAGCTGGTCAGCTTTACTCTGAGGGAATGCCTGCATCCTGGGATCTCTGGAAGAGCTCTTCAACTAAGGATTTTTCCACAAAAGAAGGAGGCATTTAATTTCCACTGTGGGGCACAGAAAGGGGTAAGTGTGTTATGCTGGCAGTACCACCCCTGCGGCTAATTCCTGTTCAGGAAAACACCTGCATACTATTATCCAATTATAACATTTAGTGGTGGGAATATCCTTTCTGCTGGCCGTTAGTTGTTGCGTGGTCTGAATCTAGATGTATAGCTTAATGTTAACCCTGGTTTTCATTAATTTGCCTAATGTGATATTTGACACAGGAATGATTTTCGCAGGAAAATGTGGAGGGAGGGGGAGGGGGAGGGGGGTGGGGGGGAGCTGTGGGTGGTTCTGTTTTTCCAACAAATTGCATCAATACAGTCTATGGGTATGATATGGCTGAGGCAGCTGGAAAGGCATAACAGACAAATTTGCGCTGTGCCAAACCAAGGAATGCTTGCAAATAATGTTTATTTCCTTTGTGGGCATTTTAATGCCCTAATCGCTTTTGAGAAGATTCTAGTGAGCCATCACTTTGAAACAACTAAATTACTCCCACAGCATTGTTATGTAGTCCTGGATTTTGACCCTCGTGTGATGAAGCAAAGATGATATATTTTCAGCATATTGTATTACTTGCTGGTGGTGGCATTCCATTGCAACACTTTCCATCTGGTTGGTGGAACTTGTGAGGTGCTACTGAAACAAAATATTTACTTTTCAACTGAGACCTCTTGTCTTGATGTGCATGGGGTTCAGTTAAATGTTCTATTCATAAAAAATACAGTTATTCGGTGTGGCATGGGGAAGAGGAAAACAGGATGCTAGATTCAACGAGTCTGGCATGGATGGTTAGAATTTGAATTTATGACTGAATTTAAAAATCCAATGTGTTAGAGAAATGAACAAATTGAGATTAGTAAGACAGCCAGAAAAGTGAGAAGATTGTAGGTTGAAGGTAGGGCAGCATAGTGGTGCAGCAGTAGTGTTGCTGCCTCACAGCTCCAGAGACACGGGTTTGATCCTGACTGTGGGTGCTGCCTGTACGGAGTACATTGTCCTTGTGACCGCATAGTTTTTCTTCGGGTGCTTCAGTTTCCGCCCACAATCCAAAGATGTACAGGTTTGTAGGTTAATTGGCTTCTATAAATTG
This sequence comes from Malacoraja senta, assembly GCA_038087875.1. Classification (NCBI taxonomy): domain Eukaryota; kingdom Metazoa; phylum Chordata; class Chondrichthyes; order Rajiformes; family Rajidae; genus Malacoraja; species Malacoraja senta. Next base: position 70,232,170 of record CM075981.1, read on the forward strand.
TAATTTGTCCTTAGTGTGTAGGATCATGTCAGTGTTGGGGTGATCACTGATCGGCGTGGACTCGGTGAGTCGAAGGGCCTGTTTCCACACTGTCTTTGTAAAATCTAGTCTCAATCATGTAAAATATAATGCGGGAAAAAGTATTCTGTATATCTGAGTTAGTTTAAGGACAATGACACAGGGACCTTGAAAATATGGTATCAATCTCCTGAATCAGTGGGGTAGAGGTTTAACATTGTGCTAGATGTGCGAGCTGGAATCGTACAGCTGATATCCTAATAGGACTGAATGCTATTCTTCACCCAACAATCTAAGGGCATGTTTTGAGGTTGATTAAGTGGCGTTATTGAGAAAACATTGAGGTGAGGTACCCCTTGTGCATTGCGTAACCACAACAGTGGCAGTAATAGGAAGCAGGAGATCATTTGACATATGTTTAAATCATTCTATGGCCCAATAACACATAAATAAATATATAATGATCAAGAATAAATTAATAATCAGTAATACTTAATAACAAGACCATAATAGTTCAAAACTGAAGTATGTAGTGCAACCAAAATAAAGTCCATAATAGGTCATTGTTGCTGAGGTAGGATTGTGGTCAGGTGCTGATGGTTGCTGGGAAGAAGCAGTTCTTCAACCGGGAGGTTATGGTTTTCAGGCTCCTGTGCATTCTTCACGATGGTATTAGCAAGATGAGAATATGGCCTCGATGGTGTGTTTTTCGATGTTAACTGTCTTTTTGAGGCAGCAACTCCTCTAGATCCTTTCAATGGTGGGGAGGTCAGTACCCTTGATGGATTGGGCAATGTCTATTGCTTTCTGCAGTTTCCTGCATTCCTAGGCATTCGAGTTACTGAACTAGGCCGTGATGCAACCAAACAGCATGCTCTGTACCGTACACTTGTAGAAGTTTGGTAGAGTATTTGGCAACATACTGAATCTCTTCAATCTTCAGAGGAAGTACAGGCATTGGTGAGTTTCTTTGTGAATGCATCAATGTTCTGGGACCAGCACAGATCTTCAGAGATTTGCCTGCCAGAGATATGACGGAAGGTGTGAGGCAAAAGGATTGAAGAGTTGCAAATTGTGACTCTAGAGGAAGGAATGTAGGGGAAGGGGAGAAATATGTGCAAATCCAAGTGAGACATAGGGGATGTGGGGGGGGGGGGGGGGGGGGGAAGCAAAGGGAGAGAAAGAAAATCGCAGAGCGGGAGAGCAACAAGAATCACACAAGAGGAGCAGTGAGAGAGTCTCGCATAACTCTCGTCAGAGAGGACAACTTTTTCCAAGTCGCATACCTTGAGAAGATTGCGCAGTGAAGCAGTAAAATCTAGAAACTGCAGATGCTTGTTTACGAGAAAAAGGGCAGTGTTGGAGTAAACTCAGCCGGTTAAGTTATCACTTGGGATATAACAGGGAGGGCTGATTATTATTTGATTGGCCATATGGCCATGCACTGGGAATGGAGGCAATGCAATGAGATTGGGTGTCTGTCACCAGTCACTACAAGTAAGCATGCAGCTGCAACAGGTAATGCAAAAGCAAATCATATGTTGGTCTTAATAGTAAGAGAAATCAAAAGAAGGGCAGGAATGCTATGTTACAATAGTACAGGGCTTTGTTGAGACTGCACCTTGAATATTGTGGTGCGGTTTTATTCTACCTTACCCTGGAAAGACGTTCTTACTATTGAGGAAGTTATGTGAAGGGTTACAGGATTAATTCCTGGGAAGGTAAGACTGAAGTAAAAAAGAGATTTGGTTGTTTAGGCTTGTATTTATTGTAGTTAGATTAAGAGGAGATTTCATAGCAACCTACAATTTTCTAGCAGGGCTGGGCAGATTAGAGCAGGAAGAATGTTCCCAAATAGCAAGGGAATTTAGGAACAGTGGTCACAGTCTAATGGATTAGTAGCAATCCATTTAAGACTGAGATTAGTCAATTTCTTTTGCAGAAAGTGGTGAATTCTCAACCACAGAAATTAGTTGAACCAAATGGTTAAACATTGGAAGGAGTTTGATATCTTTTGAAAGGCTACTTGATTAAGAAATATGGGGCAAATGTTGGAACGGTATTGAATTTAGATGATCAGTCAGAATCTTAATGAGTGGCAAAGCAGGTAAGGATGGAATGACCTACTTTTTCATGTTCTGTTTCTATTTTAGCCGCTGAATGTTTCAGTTTAGAGATATAGCATGGAAACGGGCCCTTCAGCCCACCATTCACACTAACCATCAATCACCCGTTCACACTAGTTTCTTTGTTATCCCACTTTCTCATCTACTTCCTACACACCAAGAGTAATTTAAAGAGGCCAATTAAACCTATAAACTTGCATGTCTTTTTGATGTGGAAGGAAACTGGAGGAAATCCACCTGGTCACAGGGGCGAAACTGCATAATCTACACCAGGGGTGTCAAACTCATTTTAGGTCACGGGCCGGTTGGGCAAAATGCGACTTCATGCGGGCCGGATCAGTTGTGCACGCGTGACCGTCAGTCAGCCAGCCCGAGGGCCAGGGGGAGCTCAGTGCCACCATTTTGTCTGTTTGACATCGGTTGCCGGGGGCAACTGTCCCCCCCTGGCAACCGGTGGGCCAATCACGGAAGCCGGAGGATGGGAGCGCCCCACCGCCATCTTGCC
>CM075981.1:70235018-70396358 GCA_038087875.1 Malacoraja senta
ATGACCAAATGATGGGTTCTAGCATTTTGCTAGCAAATCTAAAGCTGCTATCTTTGAATTTATATTTTTACTTCTCTCTCTCGCCCTCTATCTTTCATTTTGGAACAATTTTATATTTGCTACTTTTCAGTCTTCTGGGATTGTTTTAGAATTTGTCAAGTTTTAGAAAATCCTCATTGTAGTATATTCTTTCTGCAGCCACTCTTGGAACCCTGGGATGGTGACTATCAAGTTTGATGTACCAGTTGAGTTTTATCCACTTAGTTTCTCTGGTGTTTTCTTTTATATGATTTTATTTAGGTTTCTGTGTCTGGACCCATTTTGTTTTCTGCTGCATTTATTGTGTCTTATACAGTGAAGACATATAAAATAAATTGTTTAATATTTTGGAAATTGTTCTCTGTAATACTCTTTTCTGATCATTCTCTATGGGACGCACACTCATTATTGCTTCTGGCTTTCTTTGTACTTGTAGAAGTTTTCACAAGCTTGTTTGATATTTCTTGCTAACGCCCTCTTCTATTTCCACCTGTCAATATTTCAGATATTTATTGCTGTTTCTGCAACTCCCAATCGTCAGGATCTTATATGTTTAATACTATCCTCATCTCAGTTGGCTACATATGGATTATTTTCTCAAGGGATTTTACATAATAGAATATGCGTTCTTATGAGAGATTTGTAATATTCTTCATGATTATTTTTATCCACTGCAAAACAATTGTAATTTTTAAAATATTCTAATGTATCTATCATAACCACAATTGTCCTATTCAAATTCAAGACTGATATCCATCACTCTTGCATAGTGTAGAACATTTTTATCACATTCTGATAATTTTTCCCTAGATAATGCCTATTATGAGATTGCTGTTTAACTTTCATTCCACGTTGAGATCTAAGAAAGCCTGTTCTCATATGTTCCATGATGAATTGTTGCAGCGAAGTGTACTAAATGCATTCTGTGAACATATCCTTCAAACTCTTTAAAAATTTGATTTATCTGGTTGACATGAGAATTAAAATCTTCCATGTTGTATTACCTTTGGTTCGAGGTTTACTTATTTCTGCATTAATTCTCTCTGTAATTCTTCTGCTGATGTTGGAGAGCTATAAACCATGTTTTGTTTGTGATCCCTTGTTATTGCATATCTCCCAACTCCTCCTGTACCAATTGTACTTGCGGTTCTAAATGCAATTGCCAGAGGAACTTAGTGGGTCAGACAGCATCTGTGGAGGGAATGGACAGGAGGCGATTAGGGCTGCTAGTCGTGTAGAAAAGGAAGGCAGATGCGAGAAGAGCAGTCTATTGTAGTGGCCATGTTGGGAAAGTCTGTATTCAGGTGATCGTGCTGTATTTGAGAGTAAATGCTGAGGCTTTGGCTTGCCAGGAGGGTGATGTTAATATAAGGTACAAGTCCTGATTGGTAAGGTGGATTAACTCAATAACTAAACACTTTAACTCCTCCTCCCATTCTTATACTGACCTTTCTGTCCTGGGCCACCTCCACTGTCAGAGTGAGGCCAAGAGCATATTGTAGGTATGTTACAAAACTTACCTTCAGTCGCGCTGTAATTCTGCCACTGGCCGTGTGCGCGATTTTGGCGCCTTTAAGGGGGGGCGGGGTTAAAACGCGGTTTATCCTCCCTTGTCCTGGAAATATTTTGTTGGAGTACAAAACTTCGCTGACAAAATCGTTCCTACCGGCGTTTTGTGAATTTTTTTTTTTTATTAAATCGTCAATGTCAGCGCTACAGTCATTTTAAAAGCAGCTCCTGAAGCGTCAACGCCAATAACGGGGACGGATTTCACACAATGGACAGGTAAACGAAAGTGCTTTCTTTAAATGTATAAAAGTGCTTCTTAAGAAGCCTTTAATTCACATTTTGTCATGCGACACGGTGATTTTATTCCCCGAATTAACGGCAGTATTTTTCATGCCAATACGGGGTTAAATTCACCGCAAATGAACGTTCCAAAAGATCGCGTTCCAGAAATTCTCACTCGCAAGATGAATTAAATCCCCATTAATTTACAGGTATTAAACATTCAATTCCTTCCATTTGGCCTGTAAATTCATGAAAATTAGATTTAAAAATTATGTTATATTGTGAATTATTGTGTGAATGTTATTTGGACACTTAGGCTATTTAAAAATGTTAATCTATTCTTAAGAAATTGATAGATGTTTAGATCTAGTAATTGAATTTTGTAATTAGCTACAATTAGGTAACTAACTAATTATATGCTTTACTTTCATGTCTTCGAAGTAAGATTGTTTCATATTTGTTTCAGAATGCTTCAATCTATAATACCTGAACATTTCTTTCAGTTACCATAATTTTTAAGAAAGTTATGGGCTTTTAACTGTCCTCGATCACAGCTTTTGTGTTAAGTCAATGGAAAAGCAATAGGGAACTAGATGCTAATTTCTGAGTATGATAATGGCCATAACTTTTTTAATACTGAAGATATGAAAGTGAATTAAGTGTCAAATTAAACTTCTTTTTATGCTTTATCTGATGGGATAAATTGCAGACTTTATTTTTTAAATCTCAAAATTTTGTAACATTGCTACATATTGGAGGAACAGCATCTCATATTTTGCTTGGGCCACCTACAACCCAACGGTATGAGTATTGATTTCTCTAACTTCATGTAACTCTCCCTCTCTTTCTCTCTCACCCCCACCCTAGTTCTCCTCCTGTTTGTATGCTTCGTTGTCACCTTCCCCTCAGCCAACAATGAACCATTGAACATTTCCTTGAACATTGTCTGCTTTGATCTGTCCTTTTCACACCTTACATGCACTTTGTATCCTTCTATATCTCTAGCTTCCCTCTCTCCTGGCTCAGTCTGAAGAAGGGTCTCGACCCGAAACATCACCCATTCCTTCACTCCAGAGATGCTGCCTGTCCCGCTGAGTTACTCCGGCATTTTTTGTCTATCTTCAAAAACTAGTTATGTAGGTGCAACTGGGATATTATAGTCATTACAGAAACCTAGCTAAAGGAGGGATAGGACTGGTAGCTTAATATTTCAGGGTACTGATGCTACAGGCAAAATAGAGGTGTGGTAAAAGAGGAGGTGGAGTTGTTTTATGGATTGAGGTTAGAGGTTTAAGGTGAGAGGGGCAAGGTTTAATAGGAACCTGAGGCGCAATGTTTTTGTTCAGAAGGTTGATTGATTGATTAGATTTTATTGTCATTTGAACCTCAAAGAGGCTCAAACGAAATTCCATTTCCACAGCCATACAAACAAAACAATTCCTACACGACACACAAACAATTCAATCTACAGAAAAACATCCATCACAGTGAATCTCCTCCTCACTGTGATGGAAGGCAAAGTCTTTTCTCTCCCCTGCACTCCCCATTCTCCTCCCGATGTTGAAGCCCCAGGCGGGCAATGTTAAGTCCCACGGCCGTTGAGGCCGCGCCGGGCGGTGTACGGCCTCGCTCCGGGCCCAAAAGTCACCAAGTTGGAGCCCCCGGCGGGCGCTGGAATGTCCCGCGGCCATTAAGCCGCGCCGGGCGATTTATGGCCCTGCTCCGGGTCGTTCCAACCCCGCGACACGGGCGGGAGAAGTTGTGTTGCGGGAGCTCCGGAAAGCGGTCTCTCACCCGGACCCGCGAGCTCCCGATGTCACAGTCCACGGGTCTGCAGCTGCAGCCGGAGCTCCAGAGTCGGGCCGCAGCAGCGAGCCACCACCGCTCCTCAAGCTCCGAGGCCGGCCAGCCCCACGATGGTAAGTCCGCAGCTCCACAGGCTCCGCGACTGGAGCCCCCAGGTCGTCCCGGTCGGAGGCCGCTCCACGGAGCTAGGCCCCAACGTCAACGGAGACCCGACAGGGAAAAGGTCGGGTCACCCGTGCAGGGAAGAGATTTTTAAAGTTTCCCCCTCGCCCCCCCCCGCCCCCCACATATACACAATTAAAAACAGTATAAAAAACACAAACAACTACATTTAACTAGACAAAAATAAAAAAAAAGACAGACGGACTGCAGTCGAGCCGCTGCCGTTAGGTGCCGCCACTTCCTGCCAAGGTGGTAGGTATATGGAACGAGCTGCCAGAGGAATTAGTTGAGGCAGGTATTATAACAGGATTTAAAAGGCACTGGGGCAGGTTCATGGTTAGGAAAGGTTTAGAGGAATATGGGCAAATGGGGCTACCTTAGATGAGGCATCCGGCTGGCTTGGATGAGTTGGGCCCAGTGGCCTGTTTCTCTGTTGTATGACATTCTATAATAGCTTTTTGGCCATCTTCCTAAACTGTCCATATCCTTTTCTATGTCATCTTCACATCTTACCTTCTCACCTATGTTTTGAGTAGACGTCAAATTTAGCAAGCACGTCTTTAATGTCTTCATCATTTATAGAAATTGTACAAAGTTGAAGTTTAAAATGTGCAGGCTACAAAGAGATTTCGATAGGTTAACCAGTTGACATTAATTTGTACATTTTTTTAATGATTGCTTTGTAATAAAATAAGTTTATCTTTATATCACTTTTCCATGAATTGAGTTGTTTAGTCAAGCCAGTTTGTCAGTGAGTCCCTCAGAGCTTTTAGAGATAGTGGAGTTAAGGGATATGGGGAGAAGGCAGGAACAGTATAAAAACAGTATAAAAACTGATTGTGGATGATCAGCCATCACATTGAATGACGGTGCTGGCTCAAAGGGCCGAATGGCCTACTCCTGCATCTATTGTCTATTGTCTATTACCTCTCAATGAACTCTGTTTTTGCTGGCTATCCATGACCTATCTGTACTAATATTATTTTCCAGCACTGCCCATAGCCTTCCTTGCCATGGCATTTCAAACACTCTTTTAAATATACATAAATGTAATGAGAATACATGGCAACCCTCAGGCAGAATGTTCTACATAGCAGTCACTTTCTGGATTCTCCCCCCCCCTCAAATCTCCTCTAAATCTACTCCTTATCTTAAATCAATACCCTCTGGTTATAGATTTCACTTCTAAGGGAAGAAGTTTATCACTATGTATGTCCTCGCAGAATTGCGGGGTATACAGAATTGTATACCTAAATTAGGTCCACATTGACCCAAAGCTCCTCGGTGGAAAACACACCCCGCCTATCCTCTCTCTCATTGTTGCAGTAATGCTCGATAATGGAAAGCAACATAGTGAATCACATCTGCACCCTCTCCAATGGCCAATACATAATAAATTAGGCACACAAAACTTCATTGCAATCTAACTAATGTTTTATATAGTTCTACCATATCCTACCATGCTCTTGTATTCTGTCTCTGACTAATGAAGTCAAATATCCTGTGTTAACCATCTTGTCTATCTGTGCTGCCACATTTGGAGCTTCTTGGATATGATATTCAGTGTTTTGAAGTATTTATAAATAAAGAGGTTCTACATTCTTTATTTTTAAGGATACAGCATAGAAACCAGCACTTTGGGTCTATGTAATCCCCTTTCACATCCATTCCCTGCACATTAGGGGCAATTTTACAGAATCCAGTTACAGAGGCTACGTAGCCTTTAGAATGTGGGAGAAAGCAGGAACATCCGGAGGAAACCCATGCAATCACAGGGTGAATAAGCAAACTCCTCACAAACAACACCCAAAGTCAAGATCAAACCCGGGTCTCTGCGTAGTGAGGCAGCAGCTCTACCGGCTGTGCTATTGTACCATTAATTCATTGAGTATATCCAAGCATTATTAGTTGTTGCAAATGCATCGGCTTTCAAGTTTCAGAATTATATTCCATCTGCCATTTCTCTGCTCTACTACCAACTAATTAAACCATGATTACCCTCCTTATTTCCATCAATGGCATTATGTTTTGTGTATTCTATGAACTTTCCGATCATACTTTGAGTAATTGCTATTAAATTGCTATTAAATGTATTGACCCTGTTATCATTATCCAAATTTCTATTTTGCACTATCTTGAATTTTCCATTAATCTGCAACAATTGCCTTGCCTGATCTCTAAATCCAGATCACTCGTCCCTATCCTTTAGTTTCTACTTGCCCAGTTCTCAGTTTTACCAGAATGCCATATCTTTCTAGTTCAAGAAAATCCTCTTAACATGTAAGATTACCCTAAAAAACTATTACTGAAGGTATTTTAGCTTGGCATTTAAAATATTTTGAGGCAATCAAGTGTAGTCAACATATCTTCGTGAAAAAGAAATCCATGTTTGGCATTGCTTGCCTTTATCACTAGAGGGCAGAGAATTCTACACTTAGCTACTTGGATTTCCAGCTGACAAAGTATGAGAAATTCCTCAGCAACTTGGTGTGCTCTCACAAATCTGCAAATCTTTGGGAAACCTTTTGTTTTATTTTATGCTGTGGGAGAGATGAGTGGGGAAAGAAAGCTGCATTTGTTTCACTTTTTTGGTGGGGGGGGGGGGGGGGGGAAGAGATCTCCCTCCATGTTCCACCACTTGCCTTGTTACCACACCCTGCCAACCCAGCTAATCCATAAAAGCCAATCATTGTTTTTCTCTTTGCTCATTTGCCTAAACAGCATTTTCTAATTTGTTTTCCCTTCCATGTACAAGCTCTCCTCCTACCAAATGAGTCCTGTTTCCTTTAACCGGAGGTATCCTGCCAAATAGATAGCTGGCAAAGGGATCTGTTCTATTTTATCTAAGGGTTACAGATTGTTCGTTGAACTTCTGGATTACTTGGCATTCATTCTGTTGGAAAGACGGTCTGTGTTGGCAGCTTTGGTTAATGAGACCCAGTGAGACATATTTCTTGGTCATTTCTCCTTGAGGTTATCTGGGTGGTTGGACCTGAGCTGGTTGAGCCAGTCCCCATGCTTAACATCTTGAGCAATTAAGCAATTTCCCCTTCAACAATGACTGCAAATGTATTCATTATTCAAAGTGCTACTAATTGTGTGTGATGAGGAATGGCATTACATGTATAATAATCCAAATATATTGCATTGCAGTGAGGCATAGCAAACAAAAGCTAGAGTAGAACTGGTGGAACTCAGAGAATCAGGGCATACTTGTTCAAAATCCCAAGCAAATTAAATGGATTTGGGGAGGAAGAAATGCATAAATGCTGTAAATTTAGGAAAGTCTACCATATTATAAATAAAAGAGGGCAATCTTTTTGTTTTGTTTTAGTCAGCACTTAGAAATCAACTGTTGCACACTCTCTCTGTGACTGCTTTTGGTTGCTCTGCTTTCCTCTCACATGTCAAACCTATGTAGGTTGGGAGGTTAAATTGACCACTGTAAATTACTCTAAGTAGGCGAGTAGTAGAAGCTGAGAAGAGGGGGGGGGAAGGGTTGATGAGAATATGGTGGGAATATAAAACAAAATATTGATGTAGGATTAATTAATGCGTGGTTGGAGAGGAATCGACGGGGGGGGCGAAGGCCATAGTTTCCATACTGTACCTCTCTGAGACCCTGGCATTAATGCAGAATTGTTGGGGAACTAAAACAGCTAATTGTTTAATGGTTGCTTGATTTTTGTTCCAATAGCTTCTCTGTACAATACATCATCTAGCAACGTTGAGCCAAATGTTATAGCTTCATTCTTTATTTAAACATTTTGTTTTTCAGATTGTACTAACGGAAATCTATTTTGATGGATTCCGTCGCACCTTCAGTGATGGTGATGCTTTGGACACTATTCATGAAAATGACAGCATTTATGCGTTCGAGACACCCGATGTTTATATTGGCCAAAAAGGTACATTTTAGTAAGAATTAAAGCATGATATCTAATGATATCCATGAATGCCCTTGGCAATTGCAGCATTCAGTACCAAGGTGTATTGAATACATCTAAATAATTTTGTTTTGATCATGAAGCATATATATTTACTCTGTAATAATACAAAATGTTGAAGATACTCAGTAGGCCAGGCAGTATCTGCGGAGGGAGAAACAGAATTAATGTCAGTGATCTTACATCAGGACTGATAAAAAGGCATTGAAATGAAATGTTAACTGTTTCCGTGTTCATAGTTGTTGCCTGGCCTGACCTGAGTTTCCCAAAAAATTTCTTTTTATTTTAGATTTCCAAAATCTGCAGGAGTTTGCTTTTAGGATTTAACTTGAAATATGTACTCTACAGTACATATTTTCACTTTTCCAAAAGTCACAATTTGGTTCCCTTATACGTTAGTTGTCGCATTTCTAAGCAATGTAAAGCACTATTGTTGCATAGAACATTGTACATAGAGCAGTACAGCATATATAAACGGGCCCTTTGACGCACAATGTCTGTGCCAATCATAATGCCAATATAAACTAACCTTATCTGCCTACACGTGATATATATCCCTCCATTTCCTGCATATTCATGTGCCCATCTAAAAGACTCTTAAAAGCCATTATGATATTTGCCTCTACAACTACCCTTGGCAACGCATATTAGGCATGAGCCCCTCTGTGTAAAGAACTTGCCCTGCACATTTCCTTTAAACTTTGCCCCTTTCACCTTAAAGCTGTGTCATCTGACTGGTTAGCACGCCATAAACGTTTTTCACTTTTCGGGACACGTGACAATAAACTAAACTGAACTTGTTTGCCATTTCCTCCCTAGGGAAAGAAACGTTCTGACTGTCGAGCCTATTTGTACCTCTCATAATATTTATTTCTATCAGGTTTCCACTCAACCTCCAGAGAAAATAATCCAAGTTTATACCCTCTAATCCTGTGTATGCCTTGAGTGCAATCATGAATAGTATGACTTGACTGGTAGTATCCAGTTTTTATATTGTATTTTTGCATATGTGACAATAAAGAACCAATACCATACATGTTTCCTGTTCAATTCACCGTCCAAAATCCATTATAATTGATAACGCAACACCTGCAGTCATCTGGGATAGAGAATTTAAAAGTTTCTCATATCTCTAAAGTTTCTCATATTCTCAGATCAGCCATGATCACAATGAATAGCGCTGCTGGCTTGAAGGGCCGAATGGCCTCCTCCTGCACCTATTTTCTATGTTTCTATATCTCTAAAATGGCTGATCCCTTGTCTTGTGTTTATATCTTAATACCTCTTAAAATCTAACAGTTTGTCTCAAAATGTTATGCTTTTATGCTCTATTCTTTTCTAGTCTTGGGTATGAGTGGTTCTAGAAATGGATCCAGTGAACCTAAACTTCAGAATAAATACTTCCTTGAGTGTAGGGGCCAGCCTGCACATGGCACTTCAGGTCTCACCAAAGCTCAATACAATTGCATTAAAAACTTCTTACTCTTGCAATCCAATATCTTTGCAATGAAAACCAATGGATAATTGGTCTGTCTAATTGCTCCATGCCCTTATGTTTGTGTTTGGTGAACTAGCATGCCCTGATCTCTCTGTACCTCAACATTAATTAGCCTGTCACTTGAAAATTGATGCTTTTCTCTTCTTCCTACCAATGTGAATAACTTCACATTATTCTCCAAATACCAGATTCGTGTTCAAAACAAAATGCTGGAGGAACTCAATGGGTTGAGCAGCATCTATGGAGGACAAGGATTTATCATTTTGGGGTGAGAGCTTGTATCAGGTCTGAGAATGAAGAGAAGGTAGGCAGGATAATGAGGTCAGGGAGAGATGTGAACCAGGCTGATAGGCAATAAAAGCGCAGAGAAAAGGTGAATAATAATGACAGATGCAGCCAGGTGAGGTAGAGAGAAGAGGTGGACGGATCATCTTTTAGCATCTTTCTCCACCTTCACTTTCCCCTCCTCCACTTGTCTCCATCTGGTTCCCCTTTTTTCCCCCTTCTCTTCCATCCATCTGCCTCTATCTCCAAGCTCTACCTTTCCCATCTCCCGTCTGGCTGTATCTGGTCATAATTCTTCACCCTTCCTCAGTCAATCCATCACCAACTGCCCCTGCTCCTGTCATCATTATACCAGCTGTCTTCCCTTTCGGTCATGATACAGGACCCAGACCTGAAATGTCAACAATTCCTTGTCCTCCACAGATTGAATTGAATTGAATAAATTTTATTAGCCAGATATGTATACTACAAGGAATTTGCCTTGGTGCTTTGCTCGCAAGTAACAACATGATATACAGTAGACAATTAAAAATAAAACATTATAATTTAAACATGTGAAGAATGAAATAAAATACCAGAGCACAAGGAGGCTACCGACTTTTGGCTGTTGAGTAGAGCTACTGCTTGTGGGAAAAAGCTGTGGCGGCTTTGACAGTCTGGAGTCGCCTTCCAGAGGGAAGTGCTTCAAAGAGTTTGTGGCCAGGGTGATAGGGATCAGAGATGATCTTACCCGCTCTCTTCCTGGCCCTTGCAGTGTACAGTTCATCGATGGGGGAAAGGTTGCAGCCATCAACCTTCTCGGCTGATCGAACAATGCGCTGCAGCCTTCGGATGTCATGCTTGGTGGCTAAGCCAAACCAAACCATGATGGAGAAGGTGAGGATAGACTCTATGATGGCAGTATAAAACTGGACCATCATTGCCTGTGGCAGATTGTGTTTTCTCAGCTGCCGCAGGTATTACATCCTCTGTTGGACCTTTTTGACTCTGAAGTCGATAGTGGCCTTCCATTTAAGGTCCTTGGTGATGATGGTTCCAAGGAACTTAAATGACTCCACAGATGTGACTGGTGTTGTTGATGGTGAGTGGGGGGAGGGGAGGGGGAGCTCTCCTAAAGTCTACAATCAATTCCACCGTCTTAAGAGCATTGAGCTCTAGGTTGTTGCGATGGCACCAGGACGCCAACTGTGTCACATGCTGTCTGCAGGCAGATTCCTCCCCATCCTGGATCAGTCCAATCAGGGTTGTGTTACATAGATACATAGATACATAGAAAATAGGTGCAGGAGTAGGCTATTCGGCCCTTCGAGCCTGCACCGCCATTCAATATGATCATGGCTGATCATCCAACTCAGTATCCCGTACCTGCCTTCTCTCCATACACCCTGATCCCTTTAGCCACAAGGGCCACATCTAACTCCCTCTTAAATATAGCCAATGAACTGGCTTCAACTACCCTCTGTGGCAGAGAGTTCCAGAGATTCACCACTCTCTGTGTGAAAATGTTTTTTCTCATCTCGGTCTTAAAGGATTCCCCCCCCTATCCTTAAGCTGTGACCCCTTGTCCTGGACTTCCCCAACATCGGGAACAATCTTCCTGCATCTAGCCTGTCCAACCCCATAAGAATTTTGTAAGTTTCTATAAGATCCCCTCTCAATCTCCTAAATTCTAGCGAGTATAAGCCGAGTCTATCCAGTCTTTCTTCATATGAAAGTCCTGACATCCCAGGAATCAGTCTGGTGAACCTTCTCTGCACTCCCTCTATGGCTATAATGTCCTTCCTCAGATTTGGAGACCAAAACTGTATGCAATGCTCCAGGTGTGGTCTCACCAAGACCCTGTACAACTGCAGTAGAACCTCTCTGCTCCTATACTCAAATCCTTTGAGTATAAAAGCTAACATACCATTCGCTTTCTTCACTGCCTGCTGCACCTGCATGCCTACTTTCAATGACTGGTGTACCATGACACCCAGGTCTCGCTGCATCCCCCCTTTTCCTAATCGGCCACCATTTAGATAATAGTCTGCTTTCCTGTTTTTGCCACCAAAGTGTCCGCAAACTTGTTGTCCGCAAACTTGAGAAGCTTGACAGAGGGGTCTGTGGAGGTGTACATAGATACATAGAAAATAGGTGCAGGAGTAGGCCATTCGGCCCTTCGAGCCTGCACCGCCATTCAATATGATCATGGCTGTAGAGAGAGTAAAGGAGAGGGGAGAGTACGCAGCCTTGCGGTGCTCCTATGCTGAGTGTCTGCGGGTCCGAGATGATCTTTCCGAGCCGCACATGCTGCTTCCTGTCTGTCAGGAAGTTGGTGATCCACTGACAGAGGGGTTCAAGCACAGTCAACTGGGAGAGTTTGGAGTGTAGTAGCTCTGGCACAATGGTGTTGAATGCAGAGCTAAAATCCACAAACAAAATGCTTACATTGGTCCCCTAGGTGCTGGAGGATGAAGTGCAGGCCTGGGTTGACTGCGTCATCCACTAATCTATTTGCCCGGTATGCAAACTGCAGGGGTCCAGCAGGGGGTTTGTAATATTTTTCGGGTGGGTCATCATGTCTTTCAAGGGTCTTCATGATTGCAGAGGTCAGTGCGACAGGACTGTAGTTATTAAGACCGGTAATCCTTGGCTTTTTGGGTACGGGAACAATAGTGGAAACTTTGAAGCAGGCAGGGACAGTGCAGGTTTGCAGGGACCGATTGAAAATGTCTATGTAGACTGGTGCCAGTTGTTCGGCACAGAGCTTGAGACAACTGACAACAGGTGCAGGGGTAAGCCATTCGGCCCTTCGAGCCAGCACCGCCATTCACTGTGATCATGGCTGATCATCCACAATCAGTACCCTGTTCCTGCCTTCTCCCCATATCCCTTGACTCCGCTATCTTTAAGAGCTCTATCTAACTCTCTCTTGAAAACCGCCAGAGACTTGGCCTCCACTGCCTTCGGAGGCAGAGAATTCCACAGATTCACAGCTCTCTGTGAAAAAGTCTTTCCTCATCTCCGTTCTAAATAGCTTACCCCTTATTCTTGAGGGTAGAGGGGGAAACATTGGAGATTTCCGGCTTTTCTGTCTCCTGAATAGCTTTTCCACCTCCTCATTTGCTATTGTTAGTGATGGAGAAGTGGCCAGACTGATGTTGAGCAGCAAGGAGGAGGTGGGTAGTGGACGAGGGCCCAGTCTTTCCTGACTGGAGTCAGACTGTAAGTGGGTGTGAAGTGCTGATTGGGGAGGAGTGTGTGGCGAAGGGTCCAGTCTTTGCAGACACGAGTCAGGCTGTAAGTAGGTGTGAAGTGGTGATTGGGGATGAGTGGATCGGGATGTGAGGGAGGGGGTACCGACCGGGGTTATGTTTCTGTCTATCGAACCAGTAGCTCATTCAGGTCGTTGGTCAGCTGACAATTGTCCAAGGAGCGGGGGTTTTCCTCTTGTAGCTGGTGATTTCTTGCAAGCCCTTCCACACTGAAGAAGAGTCATTAGCTGAGAACTTGCTCCTCAACTTCTCAGTACCTTTCCTTGGCAGCTCTGATTCCTCTTCTCAGCTTGTACTTTTCCTGCCTGTAGAGGCCTGCATCCCTGCTCCTGTAGGCCTCATCTTTAGAGTTGTCTTGAGTTCTGCTGTAAACCAGGGTTGTCATTGTTGAGCCTGATCCGGGTCCTAGTGGGAATGCAAATCTCACAAAAGCTGACATATGATGTCACCGTGTCTGTATATTCATCGAGGCTTGAGATGCTGCTCAACCCGCTGAGTACCTCCAGCAGATTTATTTTGCTAGATTACAGCATCTGATATCTTTTGTCACCACGTTCATGTACAATTTTTTTAACATGTCTTTATCTATATTCGTGGATGTATGACACCATATTCTTATACCTAGACAATCAATATCAATTATAAATGGCAGAAGGCCTGTGACTGTTCCTTGTAGCACTCCAGTAGGAAATCTGAAAATGACCCATTTCAGTCTGTTTGAACAATTCTGTGTCTATTTTAAGATACACCTGACTTTTTGCTCCCTTGTTTCATCGAACAATTGTGCGGTGGCATTATCAAATGCTGGTAAATTACATCCACTGGTTCTCAGTTATTCACCATGCTATCTGTATTTCCAAAATAAATTCCTGGATTTGTAGCTTTCATAATGTAGCTTGCACAAAACTCGGTTGGAGCTGCCGAATCACCATATCATTTTCTAACTACGCCGCATTCATGTTTTCACGAGGTCAAATAACAAATGCAAAGAAAACTGTAGAATCACACTCGTATCATAGAAACAGGCCACTTGGCCCACTGTGTTTGGATCGGACATCAAGGTCTAATCTACACTAATCCCTGTTTCTTTCCTCTTGTACCCCATCCCAGTCATGGCCTCTCTGATTCTTCTGATTTTGCAAGGGCCAGTGTACAGTGGCAAATTAACCTGTACATCTTTTGGGGTGTGGGAGAGAACCTGGTAATCTGGGAGGGAGCGGGTCCACAATGGTCAGAAGGAGAATGGGCAAACTTCACTCAGACGGGGAATACCTGTGCACACAGTACCTGAGCTCAATAGCAAATCTGGGCTGGAACTGGGAGGCAGCAGTGCCAACCTATGCACCACCGTGCAGCCCATTGATTTTCAAAGCTTTCATGATGGTCTTTTAACATGATCTTAATAAATGTATCCCACACCACCATTTCCTATCCCCAGGAGGACTTGTGATTGGGACGTAGTGAGAATGAAGGCACATTGGCTAGAGCAATTTACTTGTGCAATTTTGACTTATTGCTTTATCTCAAATTATATACAGTTAATAGATGAAAGCATGAAATTGTGTGTGTGTTTCTAAACCTCTTTCTGCATTTGTTTTCAGCGATGCTTACAAACCTAAATCAGAACAATCTCCAATTCAGCACTTGTCACAGGTCTACTGTCTACTCTCAAGGAGGAATGAAACAGATCAAACTAGAGCGAGTGTACAATAAGGGGTTGGGGTATGAGAAATCACTGCTGCTGGTGTGCAATGCGTGCTGTACTGGGCAACAGGGTAAAAGGTAATTATCTCAGGTGTAAAAACTAAAAGGTTGATTACTTTTGACAAGGGTACGTGACATTTGAAATTTTTTTCATGTTTTAGGTTGTTTCCCAGACTGGCTAGTTAACTCGTGCTCTCTATTTTCTAATAAGATTTTTCTACCCTCGTACATGGTTGAAGGCATGTTTAGTTTAGAGATACAACATGAACACAGGCCCTTCAACCCACCGAGTCCATCAATCACCTATACACTAGTTCTGTTATCCCACTTGTGCATCCTACACATTAGAAGCAATTTAGAGAAGCCAATTAATCTACAAACTTGCATGTTTTTGGAATGCGGGAGGAAATGGGAGCACCCGGAGGAAACCACGTGGTCAAAATAATGTACAAACTGCACAGACAACACCTGTATCCTCTGACTGTAAGGCAGCAGGTCCACCAGTTGTGCCACTGTTCTGCCACCTTTGCAGTAGTCATTTTGATTGTAGATAATGGGGGTTCGTAGTTAGAATTTGGTGGATCAGAGTTATTGATTTGCACTTGTTTAAAGTGCAAAGTGTGGACCCCTGCATCAGTCTTTCTTCACGTAACTTGGAATGTTCCTGTACATTTAATGCATCATTTTAAACTAGGTGAGCCCGTTGATGTTGTATCGGAGCCAGATTTTTCCCCTTTTGGAGTGGGGAAAATTGCTTTTGTTATTTGTTTAATGCATGCTAAAGTTTGATGAGAGTAGAACATTGAAGCAAAAGTAGCCGTCTAGCTCCTCCAGCCTGGCCTATCATTGTATATCATGACTGCTCTAATCTTTGACCTCTATTTTCCCGTTTGATTCCCATAAACCTTGATTACACAATCGTCAAAATATCTACCCATCTCAGCATTGATTATAATTAGTACCCACAACTCTCTTGGGTAGAAAATTCTCAAGGTTCATAACCATAAGAAGACATTCATCCTCACTTTCATCTTGTCCCTTTACCATGAGATTCTGTTGTCTAGTTGTAGATTTCTCCACCAGATGAAATTCCTTCACTACATTTTCCCTGTTAAACCTCCTCCAATCTCTGATTCATTAAATCACCTATCATCCTTCTAAACTCCAGACCCAGTGCCTCGAAGAAAGAGAATTTGATGGGGTTTGGGATATATAGTAATAATTATGTTTATGCTGGGTTACCCCATAATCTGGCTATATTGAAAATACTGTCGGTCATATTCTATCGGGTAGGCTTGATGTACATTGTAGGATCAGCCCAGGAGACATAAGTTATTTCTGCCACCACCCAATAGTTGGTTTAGAATTAATTGTACGTGCGCCATAAACTATTGATGACCATCCATTTGCTAGTCAAAAGTGGACAATAGCCATCAATAAATGAAGCTTGATCTCTTGAATGGAATATAATTGAGTTATGACTATAATCCATTTAAACCCATTAGATCTCAACTAGTCTTTGCTGATGTGTTTACTGCTCTTGCAACTATGAACTAATGCGGAAGCTTAGGGCACTTGATGATGTCTGTGGGCTGAGCTGCACAAGCCAATACCAACTTCTCCGTGCAATCTATACAACCACCCATTTTGCATGAACGTAACAAACTTTTATTGCTAATTTAGAATTCTTATTCCGCCAGCAGAATAATCAATTAAGTCAATCTCCTGACTGCAGAGAATTGGTTGAATACTGAGTGCAATATGGTGATACACTTAAGGGTAATGGCTTGAAGAATAAAAAAATGAGAGTTAGGACATTGTGCTAAGAGTTCACTTAACCCTTGGTTTTGTAATCAAATATGTTGACTCCTTTTTAAATGCTTTAAATTTCTCTTTCAATTTACTGTTGACATCTGTTTTCTAGGTTTGGTCATCCCTTTGTGCTCTGCTTAGATCATAAAATAACATGGGAAGGACTGCAAAAAGCCATTTTGGAAAAGATGCGGCATCTCTTCAGGCCAGGGCTGTTCACAGAGGTGAGGGCATCTGTTAGCTCCCTGTGATGGTGTGTCGCTGTTTAAGGGAATACAGAATTTTGGATTGCTTCTGCTCAATTAAGCAATCATGTTTTGGGTGTACTTTAACTGCTTCAGTTAATAGAGGAAGGTTGAAAGAAAGTCCCCATTTCCAAGCAAATTTCCCTCCGTGTGGAAACAAATGTTCCTCCTTGGTGGTTTACAAAAAAAGACGCAAAATGCTGAAGTAACTTAGCGAGACAGGCAACATCTCTGGAATGATATGTATTGTTTCGAGTTGAGATCTTTCTTCAGAAGTAGGGTCCCGAACCAAAACATCTATCCATATTCTTCAGAGATGCTGGCTGACTCACTGAGTCACTCCGACATATGTCTTTTTTTCCCTCATTGTGGAATTCCTTGCCAATGCTGTGTTAAATTTCCAATAATTACCCAAACTCAAATGGTATAAATGTAGCAGAAAATATCTCAATGGGATCACACCGTCCCAATCAACAATTGGCCTATCAGGGAATCACCCTGCCCAAGGTCATCTGTTGCTGGCCTGATTTGTCCTGGTCTTTTGTTTTCAGTTTCTCTCTCCTTTCCCCCACCCCCCACCCCAAACAATTAGTCTTAAGAAGGGTCTCGACCTGAAATGTCACCTATCCACTTTCTCCAGAGATGCAGCATGACCCGTTGAGTTACTCCAGGACTTTGTGTCTATCTTCAGAAAATATCTCTATGGCCACACAGCCAAAGAAACTGTGCATTAGTAAGTGAGACAATGCCAAAGTGTACAGGGCAGATGTAACACTGTCTTCTGAGACAAAAAATCAATGAGTTATGGGACTACTTGTGAATTCCAGTTTGAAAATCCCAGTAGGTATTGCACATTTGATTACAATCTACTGCCAGTCGGAGGAAATGCCGTGTACCAGTACATGAGAGCACGTAATAATTTAATAATACATTATAGTAGTTGATTCTACCGATCTCTGTAAGCCTCAGTGAAGTTGGTTGAACTGTGCTGCAGTTTTGCAGCTTATATTCTGTTGCTGTGTGCACGTCATCTATCATGACCCATGGAAAATATTCCCGAGCTGCTTTTCCTCTGTGAAAGGATAAAAATCATATTGTGACACCCTGATATAATCTGTTATAACATATGGAAATCAGCAGGGAGAGATGCTGCTCTTCTGTTTAAATTGAGCTGTTTTAAGCAGCTTCATTTGTTGCCGCTAGATTTGCATCTTCATCTCTTGCAGATTCTCTTGTAAGTTGCTTGTGTCTTCCCATAGTACCATTCTAAACATTGAAATTTGTGGCTAATTGAAAACAATTGTGAGGAAAGGCTGAAAAGTGCAAGGGAATCTCAACTTTGAAAGGGTATGTTGGAGAAGATGTCTATATGACGGAAGATGTATAGTAAATGTAAATCAGAATATTGTATAACCGACCTTTTGCAGTTGGTTGAAGATACAAAAACTCAATTTGTTGAAAGACAAATTGAAGACTGATGTCAGGAAGTTCTTCAGAGAGAGACTGGTGATGTGCAACTGTTCCTAGTGTTCTTTAAATGGATATGTAGCTATTGATTCTGGAAATGCAAGTTCAATGATCTTGTTTTAGGCTTCTGTTTGAGAGAAAATTGTGAGCATAAGGCATGTAAAATACAGAAAAAATGCAGGCGGGTGGGGACGGGCGAAGTTAAAAAATGATAATTTTGGCAAAATTCTTTGGTATTGATGCTGACTGGTGATGATTTGCTGATTCCCTGCTGTCCTGTGTGGAAAGCCACGTCGGGTGGAGGTGTTCATGTCTTCTTGCTGTTCACCCTTCTCCAGGTTGCACCCTTTAGTCTACGAGTGCTCGGAGGTGCTGTGGGGAAGTGCTACCTTTCACCCCAGGAAGATTATCCCCTGTGCCAATTGGCAGCAGAAAGGTAATTGCTGACTTGAACTTCCATTTTTGCATTGGTGGATGCTGTGCTGAACCTGGTATCAGAACATGTGGAGCTTTGCCCTGCAAATGGGTATTTGTGGCAGTGTTTAGTACTGTGGGAAGGAATGGACATTATTAAGTTTGTAATTAAATGTCCGTAATTGGAGTGGACTGAAACTACTTTTTATGATATCAGCATATTTTTGATTTTTAACTGATCTTTTAAAATTATAAGCATTTGCGGGGAGGGGGGGAGCACTACCTCTGAAAAATCACCCTCCATAATAAGGCTTTTCCTCTATATAACAAATACACAGCCATGCCCTTCAAATTTAGCCCGTGCTGACCTAGAGTTTGGGATGTAAATGAGAATGATTGTGCACAAGTAAACAGTGATGTTACAGATCAGAGAGATTTTACTACATTTTATGATATGTTTCAATGTAAATCAAGATTTCCCTGTTAACCTCTTTAAATTCTGAAAATATCGCCGTCGCTCCATTACAAAAATGTGAAGTTAGGAATATATTTGTAAAGCGTCAGGAACCTGGCATGCACAGAGACTTAATCTAACTGATCTTTTAGATTGTCTGCAGCAACAAAGCAGCCTTCAATTTTGGAATGTGTTTGCATCTTGAAGTCACTTTAATGGATGTCCTCTATTTCAGAGCGTGGAATTCCTGCCGACCTGGTGGACCCCAGCACGTTAAGGTCATTGTGGAATGGGACAGAGACACAAAAGAGTAGTAAGTAGTGCAAACTTTTGTATTTCAAGGTTTATGCTAATTTTCCCTTATTTGTGTCCTGCTGTTTACTCAGATTGGCAACTTTATATAGCCAATATTGGGTCTCTGGATTAGGTTTTGGGTTGTATAACTTCATTGGTAATGGGTTTGGGATAGTTAGGGAATGGACTTTGCAGGTTATGACCCTCACTGATATCATGATGATCATGCAACATTTACAAAGCACCTTGTGTAGAAAGATGATGGAAATCTGAAACAAAAACATGTTCTGCAGGTCAGCTAGCACCTTTCGAAAGGGAAATAAAGTTAATGTTTCAGGTTGAAGACCCTTCATTATAACTTGGATAGGAAGTAAAAAAGATATGTTTCAGAAGGGCCATGAAAAATGTATGACAAAAGGAATCACTAACTTGATTGAGATTTTATAGGAAGTGACAAAGGAGATTGATGAAGGTGGGGTGGTGGATGTCGTATACATGGATTTTGGTAAAGTTTTTGATAAGGTCCCTCGTGGTATGCTGTTCCAGAAATTTGCGCCGGTTACCTCCAACATTCCAAAGACGTACAGATTTGTAGATTAATTGGCTTTGTACAAATTGTAAATTGTCCCTAGTGTGTAGCATAGTGCTCGCGTACGGGATGATTGCTGGTGGATGTGTCGACTCATTGTATCCCTAAACAAAAACTAAACTAAACCTAAGTGGTTGATGCCGAGAAATGCAAAGGAGAGCATTCCAAATCTTTTAAGGACGATGTACAATAAAAATGCCTTTGCTTTTTTAATAGTTCTAGCTCTAAATTTATAATGGGCTCATTTGGTTTGCAGCTTGTTTGCGAGTGCTGAGGACGAGTATGTGCCAGATTCTGAAAGTGTTCGCCAACAGCAGCAGCTTCACCACCAGCCACAGACATACACCTTATCTCAGTGCTTTCATCTCTACACCAAAGAAGAGCAGGTGAACGCAATGTGGGCACCAGCTTTGAAAATAGACTTGCACTTGGGTGACTGCAGGTTGAGTGCATGACTGCATGGTGTCTGTGTGACTGCATGTTGGATGTATGCATGTATCCATGTTGGATGTATCCATTGGTGTAAGACTGATTGAAACTATAGAATTGTGTTGAATACTTATAATGGTTCCCAAGCATCTCTGGTATCGGTAGATTCTTGTGTTTTTTTTTGTGCATGCTGCAATACTTTACTGATCAGCTTGTTTATTTGTTTTGACAGCTAGCACCAGATGATGCCTGGCGCTGCCCGCACTGTAAGCAGCTCCAGCAGGGCAGTATCAAGCTGAGTTTGTGGACGCTTCCTGATGTGCTTATCATCCATTTGAAACGCTTTAAACAGGTGAATTCTTTTAAGGTGTGTGTGTGGGGAGTAAGCACAGGCCTTTTGATTACATCTAGACCCACAGCAGGTGAGGGAAATCTGTGCTTGGAATAAAACAGCTGAGGCATGGATTATGGCCATTGCTTCATTAATGTTTAACCAGAATTTTGTGCAAATTTTGGTGTGGTGCTGACAAACTGAGTAAATGTGGCATTTGTTTAGTTTTTAGAGATACAGCGCGCCCACTGAGTCTGCGCCGACCAGCGAATCCCGCACATTAACATTATCCTACACACATTAGGGATAATTTACAAATTTATCAAGCCAATTAACCTAGGCAAGGCAAGGCAAGTTTATTTGTATAGCACCTTTCAACCACAAGGTAATTCAAAGTGCTTTACATAAAACATTTAAAGCATTTGAAAGAAACACATATAAAATGACATTTAGATATAAAATGATTATTAGATTATTCAGATAAAATAATTACAAACTTAAAAGCAATCAAATAAAATATTTAAAATAGAATAAAACCAGGAATAGAAGTTACAGTGCAGTATAGGTAATTAATAAATTGTATTGTTTACTGAAAGGCAGCAGCAAACAGAAAAGTCTTCGGTCTAGATTTAAAAGAGCTGAGAGTTGCAGCATACCTGTAGTTTTCTGGGAGTTTGTTCCAGATATGTGGTGCATAAAAACTAAATGCTGCCTCTCCATGTTTAGTTCTGACTCTGGGGACACAGAGCAGACCTGTCCCAGATGATCTAAGAGGTCTGGGTGGTTCGTAGCTAAGCAGAAGATCAGAATGTATTTTGGCCCTAAACCATTCAGTGCTTTGTAAACCAACAGTGGTATTTTGAAATCAATTCTTTGACAGACAGGAAGCCAGTGTAACCTACAAACCTATACGCCTTTGGAGTGCGGGTGGAAACTGGAGCTCCTGGAGAAAACCTGCGCATGTCACGGGGAGAATGTACAAACTCCTTACAGACCGCACCGGCCATCATGGTCAAACCCAGGTCTCCAGCGCTGTAAGGTAGCAATTCTACCGCTGTACCACCGTGCTGCCCAAAATTTGCTTTGGATGTTGTATACAATACTCTCAATTATTTTGTACACCATTTAGTGAATTCCACACTATATTGCAATGAACTGGTATTTAATGCATTTTAATTTGAAACAACCAGTTAACTTGTTTCCCATCTAATAGGAGGGGGATAAAAGGACGAAGCTGCAGAACCTGGTGAAGTTCCCCCTCACCGGCCTGGACATGACACCACATGTGGTGAAACGCAGTCAGAGCAGCTGGAGCCTCCCTTCTCACTGGTCACCGTGGAGACGGCCCTATGGACTCGGCAGGGATCCCGAAGACTACCTCTATGATCTGTATGCAGTGTGCAATCACCACGGCACCATGCATGGAGGCCATTACACTGGTAAGACCCACAGCTAAAAACTGGCTCCATCAAACTGCGATATGGGCATCAATGGCAAGAGCTATATTTATTGCTCGGCATTAATTTTCCTTGAATGGACTGGCTCGTTGAACAATTTTAGATAGTCAAGAATTAGCCAGGTTATTGTAGGTCTAGAGCCCCACATAAATCAGATTGGGTGAGGATGATAAATTTCCTTCTCGGAAAGCAGGTGAGTGAACTGATCTTTTTAACGACATTCTGATAGTTTTGCCACTATTGTTATTAGGTTTGTCTTTCACATGTTTTTTATTCATTGAATTTAACTTTCCAAGCTGCTATTTCGGGGGGGGAGACAACGACTTCGTAACTCGGAATGATTATAAATGTGTTGATTTCAGTAATCCCATATCATTTCCAAGGGAAACATAGGAAAATAGAATGTAAGAAGGTTAAATCATTTAAGTGGGATAATTTGACGTCATATATGTAAGTCTGGGATTAGCTCGTTCAGCCAACTGGAATGCTGTGCTGGCTCTTTCTGGAGAGCATCCTACATCTGCATGTGCATTTCGCCAGTCATTCAGCTTTTGCCCAATACTGGAATGCATAATTGTCTTTGTTTGCCTGTGTGAATTGCCTTTGCTACTAGTGCTCCTTTCTGGTCTCTGCACGGTGTTGAGGGTCACTGATCAACACCTTTGCTATCCTTTATACAGCTTACTGCAAGAACTCAGTGGATGGACTCTGGTACTGTTTTGATGACAGTGAAGTTCAGCAGCTCTTGGATGAAGATGTCTGCAAGCAGACTGCCTACATCCTGTTCTACCAGCGGCGAAGCACTATCCCATCCTGGTCAGCAAACAGTTCTTTAGCAGGTAACGTGTTGTATTTCCATGGACTTGGTCCCAACATAGTAGATGAGAGTGTTTCACTAAGGTTCCAGCTCCTGTTTGCTGTCCAGTGATTGTTCTGGGAAATCTGTCTGAGTGGAAACTTGGTGAGCACAGTATCAGACTGACTGTAAAGCACTAGAATGCTGATATCCTTGAGTAAAAATAGAATGGTGAACTAGACCACCCTAGGCATGATGGAACTCTGCCCAGCAAGAGTTGTCACACAAGTACACCTATTTGCAACTTGGCTGCAAGTTTTATAAAGGCCCCTTTGACCTGCGATTCCATGGCTGTGAAACAAATGTAAATTTAAAAGGTGGTTGTAAATCTTGCAGACAGCTTTGAAATCTTGTAATATCTTGTCATCAAACTTGGAAATAAATCCATTTTAGTTTTTATCCTTTAATATAATTGATTAACAACTGCATTTTTTTAAATTTTTTTTTATTTAATTTTTTTATTTTTTAATTTATTTAAAAAAAAAAAAATTTAATGTTTTTTTTCTTTCTTTTTTTTTTTTCTTATTTGCCGCTCGGTTGGACCGGGGTCTTTATCGTTATCGTTGCGCTGGCTTTACGCGACCCAGACGCCGTCCTTCCGCTCCCACAGCCCGTCACTGCGCACTCCTGCATTTATTTTCTAAACATTTAAAATATAATGTTTTATTACGTCCAAAGTACATGACTTCACGGAGCTGACATGAAAACTGCCACAATTTTGCCCATTGTAATTTTTTTGCAAGCTCATGGTTTCATTCTCAGTGTGTATAATGCCACCTATTTTGGTGTCATCAGAAAACCTGGATTTGTGGCCTTCTGTTCCATTAGCTGAATTACATCTTTGGCAAAAATGTATTGCCCCAATTGACTCCACCTCAAGAAAGAGGATGATTTGCTTTCATTCTAGTGTTTTGTGCTCATGCGGTTAGTGTGGGAATTGTAGATTATTCCACAGAAGGCTGTGGATGCCACAGAAGGCTGCGGAGGCCAAGTCAATGGAGATTTTTAAGGTGGAGATGCATAGATACTTGATTAGTACAGGTGTCAGGGGTTATGTGGAGAAGGCAGGAGAATGGGGTTGAGAGGGAAAGATAGATCAGCCATGATTGAATGGCAGAGTACACTTGATGGACTGAATGGCCTAACTCTGCTCCTACAACTTATGACAATAGGTGCAGGAGTAGGCCATTCGGCCCTTCGAGCCAGCACCGCCATTCCATGTGATCATGGCTGATCATCCCCAATCAGTACCATAAGATGAGGCAGGTAATGTCTTAATCAGATGGGTGGATGGGTATTTGGGAAGTGATCTGCTGCTGCTAATGCAGGACATCTCTGCTCCTGATTTACAGCCTTGAGATTCACAATGCCATCTGAAATGCATGTTCTCCACTTTGAGTGGACATAGGCTAGAAATTCCCGCTCATCAGTGGAGATGTAGCATTTCTTCAAGGAGACTGAGTATATCCTTGAATCTTTTCCTTTGTCTACCTGGTAATTTATTCTTTTGACAAAGTTCAGAATAGAGAGAGAGCAGACAGTCTTGAGCTATAACTGATGACAACCTGCTGATCAGAGTATCTCCCTACTAAATCTACTTTCCTATTACGCCAGTTTCTTAACTAGGTCAATAAATTGTTTTCAACAGCTTGAGCTTAACTTTAGCTCTTTTATTGTCTTTTTATGAGGGATTTTATCAAATGCCTTCTGAACATGCAATAAAAACGACAGCATAGATTGTCTGAGTCTACTGGTTTTGTAATCTAATGCAGTAAATTCATTCAACTTTGTCAGGTACAATCTTCCCTTTCCAAATCTAAGATGGTGCTACTCAGATGCAAATATTGAAAGTGTTCAATCACTGTATTCTCAGTTACAGTGTAATTTTAGTAATCCTAATCTTTAGTAATCCTCTTAGTTTTCTCATTGTCACCATGAACAAACTATAAGCTTCTATACACAAGGATATCCCTTCTCTTTTTAGAATTGTGCCACCCAGTTAATATTTGTAACATTTCATGTTTCTCGTGGCATTGTTGAAATCCTTGATCTGAAACATAATAGTCCCGGCCATCGTTAAGTTAGGAGGATAATTTTATTTTTCTCTACAGTTTTACCTGATCTGCTGGGTATTTCCTGCAACCACGACAGCTTGTATCACAGTCTCGGCATTTTCCACATTTCTTCTATTACATTCTGTTACATATCTGATGCGATAAGTAAGCTTTCACCACCTCCTCTACAGCTGGCACACCATTGTCGCCGGTGTCATTTTGTCTATCCTAGTCTCTATCCTGCTACAAGCATTTCCTTTGTTCTCACCACCCACCCTCTTCTCTGTAATTTCAAACATGTTTGATTTCTAAGTTTTCTGAGTACTTGACATCCTGTCGTGACTTCAGTATTTTTCTTACTGGTATTCCAATGCATACACACCCATCCAATGTTGCCCATTTGCACTGCAGTTTAAGGAGCCAGAGAGATTTAGTCATAATATATTTTTTATATTTCCATTTTGGATATGGAAGTTTTTTTGAGATGTACCCTGACTTATACCAAACGCTAATCTTATAGGTTACGAATTCTTCATGCTTGCATGAATTGAAATGTTGTTATATTAAAATAGGAAGCATCAGGTACAGGGACAGGATGGAGTCGCAGATGAAGCAGCAGGACACCAGACGCCTTTGGCAGAGGTTACGGACTATAACTAACTACCGGAGCAGCCCCCCCCTCAAACTGGAAGTGCCGGCACCTCCCTAGCTGACGACCTGAACTCTTTCTACGCACGATTTGAGACGGGCAACATCACTCCTAGCTCGCCGGCTAACAACAACACCGCCAGCGCACTGGCTAGCGAGGCTGGAGGGAGGTCCACCGCTGGGGATGTGCACACATTCTCGTTGTCCGAGTACGATGTGAGGAGGGCTCTGACGCGTGTGAACACGAGGAAAGCTGTAGGCCCAGATGCCCTTATGTCTTGTCCTACTCAGCTAGCTCCAGTACTCACCACTATATTCAACCTCTCCCTGGCCAAGTCTGTGGTCCCTGCCTGCTTCGAAAGATCCATCATTGTACCTGTACCAAAGAATGCCTCTCCAGCTTGTTTGAATGACTACCGACCGGTGGCCCTCACCTCGGTGGTCATGAAATGCTTCGAGAGGCTGATCAAGAACCACATCTGCGCCTTCCTTCCTCGTAACATGGACCCACTACAGTTCGCATACCGTCCGAACAAATCCATGGACGATGCGGTCTCCCAGGTTCTGCACACCGCTCTCTCTCACCTTGACAGCCAGAAGGAGGGCTATGTGAGGATGCTGTTCATTGACTTCAGTTCAGCCTTCAATACAATAGTCCCCACCAGACTCGCTGAGAAGCTGCTGGAACTGTGGGTTAACACTCCCCTGTGTCCTGGACTTTCTCACCGCCAGGCCCCAGGTAGTCAAGATGGGAAGACATACATCGAACACCCTCACGCTGAACACAGGATCCCCCCAAGGTTGGGTCCTCAACTCCCTGTACACACATGACTGTGTGGCCAGGTTTAGCTCCAACTCCATAATCAAGTTTGCTGATGACACTGTGGTGGTGGGCCTGATCTCCGATAACAATGAGAAGGCCTACCGGAGGAGGTGGCTGATTTGGCACTCTAGTGTCAGGACAACAGCCTCCTCTTGAATGTCATTAAAAACTAAGGAGCTGATTGTGGACTTTAGAAGGGCACAACATCCGAGGATGTACACGCCTCTGGAGATAAATGGGGCTATTGTGGATAGGGTGAGCTGCTTTAAATACCTGGGAGTTCACATCACAGAGGATCTGACATGGACAACACACGCTGCCGTATTGGTGAGTAAGGCAAGGCAGCGCCTTTACCACCTCAGGCAGCTGAGGAAATTCAGAGTCTCTCTGAGGATCCTTCAGTACTTCTTCTCTGTGGCTGTAGAAAGCATCTTGTCCGGCAACATCACAATCTGGTTTGGGAACTGCTCTGCCCAGGACAGGAAGGCTCTGCAGAGAGTAGTGCACTCCCCCCCCCCCCCCCTGCAGGACCTATACATCGGAAGGTGCAGATCCAGAGCCAGCAACATTATGGGGGACCCCTACCACCCCAGCAATGGACTGTTCCAGCTGCTACGGCCAGGCAAACGCATCTGCTGTCATGCCGTGAAAATGGAGAGGATGAGACGGAGTTTCTTCCCACAGGCCATCAGGACTGTAAACTCTTATCTCACCAGGGACTAATTTACTGTATTAATTTAGTTGTGTTGTGTCTTTTTTAAATTGTTCTTTTTTTTCTAACATGTAATAGTTCTGTAGTTTTTGCACAATCCGCAGGCATTGCCACTTTCATTTCACTGCACATCTTGTATGTGTATGTGACAAATAAACTTGACTTGACGATCTCCTTATGGGCCAAGTCCTCCCACTTACTATATTCTCAACTCAAGCCTCAGTTTTTGATGTATTCAATTGATGCCAATGGTATAAATGGCATGGGTGAGAGGAGAAGTAAAAGGGAAGTAAGGAGCAAATTTTTCCACAGGTGGTGGGTATATAGAAATTGGTTGAGGCGAGTACATTTACAACATCTAAAATATATTTGGATAGGTGCATGTAGGAACGGTTTGTGTGGGATATGGACCAGTTGCAGGCAAGTGGGACTAGCTCAGTTAGGTAAATTAATTGGCATGGACAAGTTGGGCCAAAGGTCTTGCTTCCCTGCTGTACAACTCTCTCACTATATGCAACTGCTTGGTGAATCAGCAAAAAGCAACTAGATACATAACAAGTTAGCTTTCTATAGAAGTGATTCAACTGGGCATGGGAGCATAGCGAACCTTCAACATTTAAAAAAAAGTTGTGTTGTCATATCTAAATGTCATTGGTTATACCTCTGTTTATTGAAGGGAAATAGATATTGGAGCTGTCACCTTTTCTGCTAGTTGGACTGTACAATCATCAACTCTTTACCAGTTTCCCTTCTGGGCGATATTATTAATGTTTCAGGGTAAATATCCCTCATCAGAGATGGGAGAGAGAGAGATAGAGTAACTAAGTTCCAGAGAAAGTGGAATGTTGGACGGTTGGAACAAAGGGAATATCTGTGCTAGGTCAACATCAGTTCAAATGGATCAATGGGTGCAGTTGGAGGTTAATTACACTACTTTGGCTGTGTTAGGTGTTTTTAATAGCAGGCTTAAAGGACATGCCCAGCAGGTTAGGCTGTACTGATGGTGAAAGAAAACTTGAGCCAGTGTTATAGATGGATCACTTTCAGTTAAACAACTTTTTGTATTTGTCCTGCCACCTTCATAAATTTGCGTACCTACAGCCACCCTCTCATATATTCCTTTCCTAGGAATGCATGAACTCTGTTAATGTCTCCTTATTATTTACTACATTACCAGGTATTGCTTCATTGGCAAAAATCTAAATTACCTCTTGTATACTTTCCTGGGAACGGCATGTCCCAATCCAAAAACACAGCAATACTCCCTTTGCTCTGCTTTTTGTTTCTTACAATCATGCTGCTGCTGCCCAGTTGATCCCAAGAGTTTAGGAAATCTGGTACTTTGTCAAACCCCTTTTGAATGTAATCACAGTTGGTTCATCAAACAGTCAAGTTGTTGATCTAAATGGTTCTACATTTAATTTGTTTCATTTGTTAGGTCATACGTTTCCAAATGCTGATTAACTTTCTCCCTGATTATCGTCTGCAATAGATTCTTCATATTGGATTTACTGACTTGTGTACATGGGGATATAACATTTGTTATCCGACCGGCTTCTGGTGACGATAAAATGTGACGAAGAAACTGTTTGCACTGAAGATAGACACAAAATGCTGGAGTAACTCAGCAGGTCAGGCAGCATCTCTGGAGAAAACCCCCTGCAACCCCTCTCCACCCATCACTCACCCTAGTCGTCCTGCCAGTTCCATTGTTCGCTTCCATTTATTCCTTCGTTATCACCTCTTCCACAGCCAACAATGGACCATTGTGGGCTCCACCTTTCCCTGGTCATCATGTGCCAGCTCTGATTTGTTCTGAACCTTTTCACACCTCTAGTTTCCCTCTCCCCTGATTCTCAGTCTCAATAAGGGTTTCAACCTGAAATGTCAACCCGCTGAGTTACTCCAGCATTTTGTTTCTCCGTCAGGTGACATTCCATTTCCAAGGAGGATGAAAATAAATTGGCTAGAAACATCCACATATCCATTATAATTCCTCAGTTACTTAGTACCAAAGCAGCCCAACTGAACCAAGAAGGCTTTCTCATTTGAAGATAATTAATCTTTTCATTGGTTTCATTTTATCTAATAGCATATTCATTATCATTACTGTCTTCTTG
This sequence comes from Malacoraja senta, assembly GCA_038087875.1. NCBI lineage: Eukaryota > Metazoa > Chordata > Chondrichthyes > Rajiformes > Rajidae > Malacoraja > Malacoraja senta. The sequence goes on from CM075981.1 coordinate 70,264,210, forward strand.
TATCATCTATAGTGGCAGCATCATTTCCAGTGGGAGGAAAAAAAGTAGAATACTTGTTTAGTATTTCCATGCAATCAGCTGAAAGTTTTTGAGAGACATCTGATTTTGATTGAAAATTCGGTGATAATTTACATGAAATACATTTTGCTTCAATGCAGAGATTTGATTTTTTTCTTCATGTCGATATTAAGGTTCTACCAGTTCATCTCTCTGCGAGCATTGGGTGAATCGGCTCACAGGCAGCAAGCAACCAAGCATCACATCCACGGCATCTTCTCGCCGGACATCTCTCGTCTCGCTTTCTGAATCTGTGGAGTTTACGCAGGATCGCAGCGATCAGGATGACGGTATGGTTTGCTTAATCTTCACCTCCCTTCCAATTCTTCCATAATTCCACTTGCATAATTTTTCATATCTCTGGCAATAACAGTCTGAGAACTGGAGCAGAAAGGGAGGAAAGATGAGTGAGGGGGTGGGAGGGTCTGAGCACCTGAAATAAAACTGTTTAAAAATAAATCTGTGCCTCTTAACCTCTTTCCCACCCAGCGTCTCCTCTAACCAATCTCCAACTGTTTACCACCTACCCCAAATTTAAGTATCCAGAATGAGAAATTGCTCTTTCCTGATTCTAATGATGATTCCTGCAGATGTGAGCATTCAAGCCCAAAGCCTGGCACTTGACAGCAGTGTATCCTCTCATAGATTGCCAAGTGTCGCAGCGTAAACTTAAAACTATGTATAAACACAGCTGTAATTTCTACATGGTGAAACCAAAATGTATAAAAATACCCTTTAATAAAATCTGACAATGTGCACTTTAACCACATGTGATTTTTTTTCTACCACAAATCTAAAATTGTGGAGTACAGAGGCAAATAAATAAATGATGGGTCTTTGTCCCAAACATTAAGGAGGGCACCATAAGTTCAAATTGTGTAGAAACAGGTCCAAGGAACCAATGAGATAAAGGGCTGCTAATTTGTTTCAGTGATGTTGAGGAATAATCATTTGATTGAAAACTGATTTCCCTTTCAGTTTCTGACTTCCCTTTAAAACATTGCTGTGACATCTTTTACACCACTAGAGAGCATACTTGGGCATTTTATTGAAAGATTATTATGCTCCACTGCTTTGGAGAATTGTCCAGATATTAAATATTGGTATGCTGATGGAACCAAAGCTCTCAATTATTAGTATAGTAACGAACTGCGATGCTCGTTTACCCTAAAGATAGGCACAAAATCCTGGAGTAACTCAGCGGGTCTGGCAGTATTTCTACAGAAAATGAATAGATAATGTTTCGGGTGGGGTTGAGTCTAAAGAATGGTCTCGAACCGAAACGTCACGTATTCCTTTTCTCCAGAGATGCTGCCTGCTGCGCTGAGTTACTCCAGCATTTTGTGTCTACCTTCGATTTAAACCAGCATCTGCAGTTCTTTCCTACAGAATTGGATCCCACATGTGAAAGTGCTACTAATTGCTTGCCAGCATTTTACAAAGCAATATTTAAAAGCTGTGTTTAATTCTAAGACTTGGGTGCAGAAGGTGTTAACCTTGCTTTGTGATGTCCACACCATCAGTGCAGTTAATGTGACATCATAAAGGGATTTTGCCCTAGTCTGTGACCCGATTGCTGCTCATAATTTTTGATGACAGTCATATTAATTATTCTTGTTGTGCAGGTGGCTTTTCCACTCGGCCTTTTGTGAGGAGCGTCCAACGCCAGAGCCTGTCATCCAGATCCTCATTTGCGAGCCCCTTGGCACTCAATGAGAACGGAGTTAAATCTCAGAGGACATTATCAAGTAAGCTGCACATGCGGTCCAACTCTCCATCACCGTTCTCCTTCGAGTCACCCACTCACAGCCCGTCTCCAACAGCAGATCTACGGGGTCACAAGAGCCCCAACATGGGCACTCCCCCACTTCAAGGTCAGGGCGAAACCTCTGCCGGAGTCTCTGGAAGGGCACCCCTTGCTGTCATGGAAGGTGCGGTCCGAGAGGAAGAGGTGGGAGGTGTGGGGAAACCAGCTGGACAGAGATCTGCTTTACCCCTCAATAAAGTACTTGACTCAGGAGGCATGGACAAGCTGAATCCTTTGGATGATGCTGCTGCGGACAAGAAAAGCACACCAAATTTGAGCAGCCCTCGGGTTGCTAACACAAGTGCTGCATCTTTGGGTGAAGAGCAAAAGCAAAGGCAAGGCGTGATGGGAGCAGCTAATACAGAGAGTCCGCAGAGGAAGTCTGGTTCCAGAGTGCCTCCTGAACAGGCTAAAGGCTCTTTAGCCAAACCTCAACTAACTCTGTCTTCATCTCTCAAGAACCCCCTGAAGGCTTCTATCGCACACGAAAAGGGTGAAACGAAAGCCGGAACCCGGCGCTCTACATCAGGCACGGTTGTCCGAAAGGAGGTGGATAAAAATCAACAGCTGGCCGGTTTATCCGCCTCTCAACAGAAACCGAAGATACCCCCGACTTCCCCGCAGTCGCCTTCGCCAACACGTAAAAAAGTACTAGGAAGGTCCAAGACTGCCGAGGGCCACTCGAAACGCAGTCCATCTCCTGAAAAACGCAAGTTGACATCTTCCAAAGCCAACAGCACAGGCAAGTTGGCGCACGCTAAGTCAGGGAGCCGATTGGAGAACAGGAGACTGAGGAATTCGAGCAGCAGCTCCTCCGTGACAGAAGCAAAGTCCTCGGACACTAACTTGAGAACTGACTTGAGAAGAGACAGCAGCAGGTCCGACGACAAAGGTCTGTCGTTCTTTCGGGCTGCACTGAGGCAGAAAGAAAGTCGGAGGTCGGCCGATCTGGGGAAGAGCAACATTCTTGCCAAGAAGACAGCAGATGGACCTTCCAGGGTGGCAAGCAAAAAAATCTCGAGCGAAGGTCCATCCAAGGAGGGCAGGCGGTTGACGAGCGAACAGCCCCCTACTGCATCAGCCTCTGCTCTGGCGCTGACCGGTAAAACCACGCCACGAGGGAAGCAATCGAGCAGGGAAGCCACCCCCACCAAGTATCCATTACTTCCTGCTGCCAAATCCAAGTCATCCTTGCCAGATGTAGGATCTCAATCTCCATCAAACAGAAAGAAACCCGGAGAAAAGACATTTAAATCCAGAAAGATTGTTACTAGCAGCATGCAGTCATCTGCCCGTCATAACAAAAAGTAATGTGAAAATCAAATCAGAAGGAAAAACACTTCTCCAAAAATGCTAGTCTGGCGTTGTTTCTGCAACACTTCATTTTCTCTATGCCTCCCCCTTACTTTTCCTCCCCTAACCCTAATTTTTAAACAAGCTTAATCTTGGAGGAAGATTTTGTTTTGCATTTAATGTGCCTACATTGGTGACAAAAGCTATTGATTTAAGCACCTTTTGTTGTGCCATCAAACCAAATGATTACCACATGACATAGGCGTGTGGTGTGAGGATCATGCAGCTTTCTCATCATTGCCATCCTCCTCCTCCCCACCAATTCTGGAGGTTTCCCTTCTTTGGTGGGTTTTAATGCAGCACTTTGTATTGACCTTCAGACTTGCCTTTGTTGCAGAATAACACTGTGTACTGTTCAATGAATGATTTGATTTTAATTTTTTTTTATAAATGTTCTTTTAAAATCTAATAACTACTGCACGCTCTGAAGAAGCCATCGAGTTAAATAATCAATTTCATTTTCTCCAATAGCATTTGTTTGCTTAATGCCATGTTAACCCCTTGCTGTCCATTCACAGTACTGTTCAACAGCAAGTCTCAGGTTAACATGCAAGGAATAAATGGGAGCAATAACAATTTCAATTGGAATATGCCCACTTTCTGAAACAATGACAGCCCCCATGTGCTAGCAACTTTTTTTGCTGCAGAAGGAAAAGTGATTGAGATGAAATGTAACAATATGCAATGCTCCTATCATAGTTATTTTGTTGTTTGGTTCAATCCCAAATCAGTATATCACATGTGGTTTATTGGCTACAAACAGCTTGAATTACATCTGATTCATGAGTTGGATTTTAACAACACTTGTGGCTTCTGATACCATGAGCTGAAAATGTGGATCTCCAGGTTATCCAAAGGCTTGAAAACCTTGCAAAGATTCTTCAGTCTTGGTTCAAGTGTTATAACTGGTCTAAGACTGATCTCCCAGATTGCCACCGTCTTATTGCTTGAAATGAAACGATGACACCTGGTTGCAGAGTTCTCACTCTGCTATAATGATTCAGTTACTTGGAAAAAGAGTTCAGCTGAATTGCTGTTTGGTCAGAAGCGCACGCTGACCCATACACCCAAGACTGGGAAGGTATTTGTGGACACACTACGCTTATGGTAGATCCAGTGCCTTTGAAAGACGGCTGTTCCTGGTTGCCAAGCAACAAAGATAATCAGAAAAGTTTCCATATGCTTATTAATCCAATGATATCACAGCTGACCAGCTGACCCAGGTCAATAATTAACTGTTCGTTCAGTCTCAATTATCAAAAATTGTCTTTATAAAAAAAATTAAGCTCCAGTTTACATTTTGAGACGATGCATGATTTTCTTTTAAGTTCAGTATCTAATCACATTGATTCGTTTGCACTGTGGCCAGTTGGATAATTGTGCCTGTGCTCGCTCTTTGAAAGAAATGTCCAATTGTTTGCACTCCAGTTATTTCTTCATGGCCCTGCAGGCTTGTCTTTTATTTTAAACATTTTTCCAATTCTCTTTTAAAAGTTCCAATTGAACATGCATTCCAGATTTTTCTTAATACATCATCTGTTTTCCAATGTAATAATACAAACACATGAGATGCAGCCTGCCAATACTTAGTGTTTGCCAATTACCTTTGTGGTATAATTTATCATGGACTTTATCCACAAGTGAAATTCTTCCACACTCATGTCCAGTAACTTTTGTCATAGACTCTGGTCATACATTGAATTACCTTCCATATCTCAGGGACAAATTTATATATAAATATTCAGTGATTCAGTCCCTGATTTGATCCATTAACTCTTTCTGATCAATGCCAATTCAGTCTCTTGGAATGTGAGCAGAGTTGTTATTTACAAGAAGCACAAAAACAGTTTCTTGATTACAAACTTCACTATTTGGGTATATGCCCATTTTCCTAGCTTAGTGTGAACAAGCTTCTGCTTCTTTTAGTCTGGGCTTGCGTGTTTTAATAACATTCTGCTCCTCAAATTGGTGGGGGACAGGAATTGCTTGTGCACAATACTTCTCTATACTAGTTCCCAACAAAATGAACAGACATTTTTGTTTTGCTATGTTGCTCAGCTGCAGACATCCTCAAGAAAACTTGAATCTGGCTGGCGCTCCAAGCTTACAACAAAACAAACATCGTTGTAGCTTTTCCGAACCATTTCTCCTATCTATTTTGAGTGCCTGCTGAGCTGTCCCAATGTGAAGTGTACCATCTGATGTACAACTGAGCCAAGGAGCATGTAAAGATCCCGTTCTCCACCATGAACTGTGTGTTTGCCGAGTTATCTAGTCCCAGCTGGCATAATGGAAAAGGTGCTTCACTTAACATCATTGCCTCGTGAGTAGGGAAAGGTAGAATAGGAGTGGAGGGAGTGAGAATCTACTTGGAATAGTGAGATGGTGAAAGGTGAGCTGTTCACTGCTAGGGCCACTGGAGGGATATGTTCACGGGTATAATAATATTGCAGGTGTTGACACCTTGCTGAATCTCCAAGCCTCCAGTCGCACTTTTACTCTTGTGTAAATGGGGCTTCCCAGTTATGCACAAAATAAAAATGTTGTTCTTCCCCTTGTTCATCTTTCTGTCTGCATGCACTTAACGCAATGTATTACTATGCAAGTGCTATGGCATTGGTTGCACTGAGGTTCTTTGTAGTATGGTTATTTATTTTGATGTTGCATTCAATATTGAGTCGTGCAGTCCTGTATTTGAGGATGGTAGCCTGGCTGATCTCATTGTTTGCACAACTTGATTCACCTTTCCAGACTGATGTGTGTGATCAGTACGAGTGATTGTGAAATAATTTAAATGAGCAGAATCATGTAATTGGAAGCGGTAGTCAAGTAGATATAAACCTGACATTCACTACTTTGTTAATAATGGCTGTACAAAACAACAATTTGGTAAAAGGTCAAATTATTCTGTGCTGACATTTTTTTGCTGAGAACTATATTGTAAGGACTCGTTTCTTTCCTACTTAGTCTTTCCCATGATTTTTGGACGTAATTTTTGTTTGATTTTAATGAAGCCCCATGATTTTCAATGTTTCTAATAAGATTTATAAAGATGTGAAAGGTGATGATAATTTAATCACTTAAATATATACATACACATATAAAAATAGTCCAAGCTACCTGATGAGCTTATCCTGCATCAAAGGAGCATGGCATCCCAGTCCCAATGTGTTGTGGAGCCTGCTCCTGGTCTACATCAGGCCACCCAAATGCACGGTTGTTGACAATGTGAGATCATTGCAACGAGGTGCAATATCTTAACTAGTGTTTACTTCTGGACTGAGTGGTTTAGTGGTTTGGGTATACGGATGCCTTGCTATCTATAGCAATGGGATTACACAGATATTAAGTTAATGGTGGAACTACACAAAATTCTTTCTAATGATAAGCAGGTTCAATGTGCTAAAATTACATTTCACAATGGTTGTGTAAATGGAGCTATTAAATCATGTTTCCGAGTTAGAAAGTGATGAGGACTAACTGTGCGTGTCGTCAATGACTTTGAAATAAGATTTATGAAACCATCTGAGCATATACCACTTCTTAATTATTGAAATCCCCTTTCCAGGAAGTAGCTGCCTATGCCTAATCCCCTACAGTACCACATGAAATGCAATTCCTGGACTTGCTGGTTCATAAATCTAGGCCACTACACTTGTATATAACTCTACTAAAATAGTTACACTGGCTCCTTGCTGCTTGATTTGTAGCTCCCAGACTTTGATGTGAATGTACTTTGATCAGTAAGGATTGGGAGTTTTTAAATCTTTAACCAGGAGCTGACCTGCATATTTTTCATGGTTTGCAGATTGAAGCTAGTTTTTCCTTTTTTGTTAATCTGGTATTTGGCTACCAGAGTTAGGTCCACTTAATTTCCATTGTCATTTCATTTCACTGTACACTGGAATAAAGAACAAAGAGGGACCACATAGCCCATTTCACCAGATAGCACACCAAGTCCTGGAAATGAAGGTGGAAGTTAATTGGCATTGGAATGAAATAGAGATTGAGTTCTCTATGAGCCATTAATCCTTTGTCGTGAATGACATTAATGATTTAGTTTGTGTCTGAAACATTGAGTAGCATTATTCTCCTCAATAGCACATTCTGGCCTGCTGAGTCTCTGCCACATTCTCTTTATCTCTTCCCACCTCGGGATTTCAGTAAAACATACCAGATGTTGGTACCTTGTTGGGGGAGAAAATTAGCTGTCTCTTTCCAGCTGATGGTTGGTCCTTGTTTGTCCTTGGTGAGGAGGAGTTTGGGCCACCCACCCTGTGACACTCCACATACACAGCTTAAAAACAAAAGAGATTTATGAACAATTGGGCCAGTCCCTGACCCCTGTATAGTGTGACTTTCTCCTTGTACATCAGGACAGCTACTCTGTGTTCCTGAAACCGTTTTAAGTTATTTTGGGCCGGTGCATGAGAATGTGTTGCTGCCTTTCAATAATTTATTTGTATGTTTTATTAACAGGAGGTGTATGCACTTTTTTAATAGCAGAATCTGTATTGTTTTCTATGTTTTAAAAGAATGTTTCTTTGAGAACCGTTTGTACAAAGTCCATGTTAGTCAGAACAACTGTACGAGGAGCAAGAATTACAAAAATAAAAAATCCAATATATATGACCTGGTTGTACGACTTGATTTCTTCTCCTTCCTCTATTTGTCTAAAGCAGTTAACATGATCCAGTGGGTTGTAACAAGGATTGGGAATTTTTGCATACTCTACCCCATAGAGCTGCGATTGCTTACTTGTTGAGTATATTCAAGGATGAAGTCAGTAGATCTTATTGATACTCATTGCAGAATGAAGGGAGATGTTGGGATGGGGAATTGGGCAAGTTGGAAGATCAGCCCTGATTTCACCAAATGGAGGAGCAGATTGGTGTCCAAGCCTATTTCATCTCTTATTTCTTAAATTCTTTGAGCACAGTAATGCAAGCGGAGATGTGAACTTATCCATTGCAACAAATTGTTATTGTCTGAAATGTACTGCACCAGCAGGCAGTGGCAACATTAGTGGTAACTTCTAAATTAAATTGAAATATCTAAAAATGTATAATTCACAGACTTTGGAGGATGGGGGGAATGCAGGATAGTGCAATCAAATAACATTATTTTAGAGTCAGTACAGTGATAATGGATTAATCTTCCTGCATGCATCTTGAACTGCAAAATGTTGTAGTTGTTATTCTTAACTAAGGACAGTAGATGGTGATGTGACACAGTGTGCAATACTTCATTTAACCTTGCGTGAATGATCAAACTTAAGTATATCATTTGGAAATTATCAAAGCTACAGAAAAATCTATGAAATGGTAAACTTTCAGATTCAGCACCTCAGTCTTAAAGCAACTCGTTTGGCAATGCTATGTACAAGGTTTCAGATGGGCCTAAGATTCTACGTACATTTTTAAATTAGGGAATGTCGATGTTATTCACACGAGCAACATTTATTATCTACCCCAGCTGCTTTTGAGATAATGGTCAACAGCCTCCTACACCAACTGCAGTCTATTTGCTTGAGGTAATAGATACATAGATACATAGAAATTAGGTGCAGGAGTAGGCCATTCGGCCCTTCGAGCCTGCACCGCCATTCAATACGATCATGGCTGATCATCCAACTCAGTATCCCGTACCTGCCTTCTCTCCATACCCCCTGATCCCTTTAGCCACAAGGGCCACATCTAATTCCCTCTTAAATATAGCCAATGAACTGGCCTCAACTACCCTCTGTGGCAGAGAGTTCCAGAGATTCACCACTCTCTGTGTGAAAAAGTTTTTCCTCATCTCGGTCTTAAAGGATTTCCCCCTTATCCTTAAGCTGTGACCCCTTGTCCTGGACTTCCCCAACATCGGGAACAATCTTCCTGCATCTAGCCTGTCCAACCCCATAAGAATCTTGTACGTTTCTATAAGATCCCCTCTCAATCTCCTAAATTCTAGCGAGTATAAGCCAAGTCTATCCAGTCTTTCTTCATATGAAAGTCCTGACATCCCAGGAATCAGTCTGGTGAACCTTCTCTGCACTCCCTCTATGGCTATAATGTCCTTCCTCAGATTTGGAGACCAAAACTGTACGCAATACTCCAGGTGTGGTCTCACCAAGACCCTGTACAACTGCAGTAGAACCTCCCTGCTCCTATACTCAAATCCTCTTGCTATGAAGGCCAACATACCATTCGCTTTCTTCACTGCCTGCTGCACCTGCATGCCTACTTTCAATGACTGGTGTTCCATGACCCCCAGGTCTCGCTGCATCTCCCCATTTCCTAATCGGCCACCATTTAGATAATAGTCTGCCTTCCCGTTTTTGCTACCAAAGTGGATAACCTCACATTTATCCACATTATACTGCATCTGCCAAACATTTGCCCACTCACCCAGCCTATCCAAGTCACCTTGCAGTCTCCTAGCATCCTCCTCACAGCTAACACTGCCCCCCAGCTTAGTGTCATCCGCAAACTTGGAGATGTTGCTTTCAATTCCCTCGTCCAGATCATTAATATAAATTGTAAATAGCTGGGGTCCCAGCACTGAGCCTTGTGGTACCCCACTAGTCACTGCCTGCCATTGTGAAAAGGACCCGTTTACTCCTACTCTTTGCTTCCTGTTTGCCAGCCAGTTCTCTATCCACATCAATACTGAACCCCCAATACCGTGTGATTTAAGTTTGTATCCTAATCTCTTATGTGGTACCTTGTCGAAAGCCTTCTGAAAGTCCAGATACAACACATCCACTGGTTCTCCCCTATCCACTCTACTAGTTACATCCTCGAAAAATTCTATAAGATTCGTCAGACACGATTTACCTTTCGTAAATCCATGCTGACTTTGTCCAATGATTTCACCACTTTCCAAATGTGCTGCTATCCCATCTTTAATAACTGACTCTAGCAGTTTCCCCACTACCGATGTTAGACTAACTGGTCTGTAATTCCCCGTTTTCTCTCTCCCTCCCTTCTTAAAAAGTGGGGTTACGTTTGCTACCCTCCAATCCTCAGGAACTACTCCAGAATCTAAAGAGTTTTGAAAAATTATCACTAATGCATCCACTATTTCTGGAGCTACTTCCTTAAGTACTCTGGGATGCAGCCTATCTGGCCCTGGTGATTTATCGGCCTTTAATCCATTCAATTTACCCAACACCACTTCCCGACTAACCTGGATTTCACTCAGTTCCTCCATCTCCTTTGACCCGCGGCCCCCTGCTATTTCCGGCAGATTATTTATGTCTTCCTTAGTGAAGACGGAACCAAAGTAGTTATTCAATTGGTCTGCCATATCCTTGTTCCCCATGATCAATTCACCTGTTTCTGACTGCAAGGGACCTACATTTGATTTAACTAATCTCTTTCTCTTCACATATCTATAAAAACTTTTGCAGTCAGTTTTTATGTTCCCTGCCAGTTTCCTTTCATAATCTATTTTCCCTTTCCTAATTAAGCCCTTTGTCCTCCTCTGCTGGTCTCTGAATTTCTCCCAGTCCTCTGGTATGCTGCTTTTTCTGGCTAATTTGTACGCATCATCTTTTGCTTTGATACTATCCCTGATTTCCCTTGTTATCCACGGATGCACTACCTTCCTTGATTTATTCTTTTGCCAAACTGGGATGAACAATTTTTGTAGTTCATCCATGCAGTCTTTAAATGCCTTCCATTGCATATCCACCGTCAACCCTTTTAGAACTAATTGCCAGTCAATCTTGGCCAATTCACGTCTCATACCCTCAAAGTTACCTTTCTTTAAGTTCAGAACCGTTGTTTCTGAATTAACAATGTCACTCTCCATCCTAATGAAGAACTCAACCATATTATGATCACTCTTGCCCAAGGGGGCACGCACAACAAGTCTGCTAACTAACCCTTCCTCATTACTCAATACCCAGTCTAGAATAGCCTGCTCTCTCGTTGGTTCCTCTACATGTTGGTTTAGATAACTATCCCTCATACATTACAAGAAATCCTCTTCCTCAGCACCCCTGCCAATTTGATTCACCCAATCTATATGTAGATTGAAGTCACCCATTATAACTGTTTTGCCTTTGTTGCACGCATTTCTAATTTCCTGTTTGATGCCATCCCCAACTTCACTACTACTGCTAGGTGGCCTGTACACAACGCCCACCAGCGTTTTCTGCCCCTTAGTGTTTCGCAGCTCTACCCATACCGATTCCACATCCTCCAAGCTAATGTCCTTCCTTTCCACTGCGTTAATCTCCTCTCTAACCAGCAACACCACCCCACCTCCTTTTCCTTTCTCTCTATCCCTCCTGAATATTGAATATCCCTGGATGTTCAGCTCCCAGCCTTGGTCACCTTGGAGCCATGTCTCCGTGATCCCAACTATATCATAATCATTAATTGCTATCTGCACGTTCAACTCATCCACCTTATTACGAATGCTCCTTGCATTGAGACACAAAGCCTTCAGGCTTGTTTTTACAACGCTCTTACCCCTTATACAATTATGTTGAAAAGTGGCTCTTTTTGATTTTTGCCCTGGATTTGTCTGCCTGCCACTTTTACCTTTCACCTTGCTACCTATTGCTTCCGCCCGCATTTTACACCCCTCTGTTTCTCTGCTCACCCATTTAAGAACCCCACCACCTCTTATTCTCTGTTTATTATTGTTTTCTTCTTTCCCCCCTACATGTTGGGTCTGAGTGCTTTCCTTCTCTGCCTCCTGCCTCACACACTGTCTAATAGCATTCTCTATTTGAGTCCCTCCCCCCAACCATTCTAGTTTAAAGTCTCCCCAGTAGCCTTTGCAGATCTCCCCGCCAGGATATCGGTCCCCCTCAGGTTCAAGTGCAACCCATCCTTTTTGTACAGGTCGAACCTTCCACAAAAGAAGTCCCAATGATCCAGAAATTTGAATCCCTGCCTTCTGCACCAGTCCTTCAGCCACGCATTTATCCTCCACCTCGCTCCATTCCTACTCTCACTGTCGCGTGGTACAGGCAGTAATCCCGAGATTGTTACCTTTGCTGTCCTTCTCTTTAACTCCCCTCCTAACTCCCTAAATTCTCCTTTCAGGACCTCTTCTCTTTTTTTACCTATGTCATTGGTACCTATATGTATCACGACCTCGGGCTCCTCTCCCTGCCCTTTCAGGATGTCTTGGACACGTTGGGACACATCACAGACCCTGGCACCAGGGAGGCAAACTACCATCCGGGTCTCCCGACTGCGTCCACAGAATCGCCTGTCTGACCCCCTAACTATAGAGTCCCCTATTAATATTGCCCTCCTCTTCTTTTCCTTACCCTTCTGAGCAACAGGACCGGTCTCTATACCGGAGGCCCGGCCGCTGTCGCTACCCCCAGGTAGGCTGTCCACCCCAACAGTGCTCAAACAGGAGTACTTATTGTCAAGGTGTACAGCCACCGGGGTACTCTCTAGTCCCTGCCTGTGCCCCTTGCCTCTCCCAACCGTGATCCACTTGCCTGCCTCCTGTGGTGTTGGAGTGACCACATCCCTGTAACTCCTCTCAATGACTTCCTCGCTCTCCCTGACCAGACGGAGGTCATCGAGCTGCTGCTCCAGGTTCCTAATACGGTCCATTAGGAGCCCCATCTCGATACACCTGGCGCAGATGTGGACGTCTGGAGGGTTATCAGACTCCATGACTTCCCACATCTGACATCCAGAACAGTAAACTGCCCTGGCCGTCATACTCCCCTTACCCTGGATAGAATATAAAACAAACTGATAGAATACAAAACAAACTGCTACAATACAAAACAAACTGCTACAATACAAAACAAACTGCTACAATACAGTACAATCAGCAGGGATCTGACTCCCAATCAGCTGCTCTCTCTTATCTGCGTCCACCAATCAGCGGCTTCCTCAAACCCACTTGTTTTTGAAGTGTTATTAGGTAGGGAATTCCAGTATTTAAACAGTGACACGATCAATAATATATCAATTTTGGAGACTTACCTGTGTGCAAGTTGCAGGTTTGGAAGGTGCAGTCAGAAGTCTTGGCAAGTTGCTGCAGGCATTTTGTAGATGGCACATAATGTCATGGTACAGAGTGGAGGGTGTGAATATTTAACAAGGATGCCAGTCAAGTGAGCTGCTTTGCTTTTGAGTTTTTCAGCTAATCTCATGCAGGTAAATGGAGGGTATTACATCTTGATTTGTCGCGTGAATGGTGGAAAGGCAAGTTGTCTCTGCATATCCAGTTCTGATTTAGTCATAGTCTTACAGCACGGAAACGGTCCCAACTTGGCCATACTGGCCAACATGTCCCATCTACACTAGTCCCACCTGCCTGCGTTTGGCCCATATCCCTCTAAACCTGTCCTATTCATGTACCTGTCTAAATGTTTCTTAAACATTGCAATAATTATATAGACTTGTTCTTCTACCCACAATGTGGGACCCTGTCGACCATCCTAGCATTAGCTCCTTTAAACCATTAACACAACATAGCTTATACAATGCACAGCGTGCTTCAACAGCATAGCCCAAACCACACACAGAAGGACAAGGGCAGCAGATAAATGAAAGAGGCATCACAGAGCTTCTCTTCCAAATCGCACACTGCCCAGACTTTAAAAGAAACGGATGTAAATTGCAATGTCTTGCTTGACTCTGTGGAGAGTACATTTACCTCTGAATCAGAGCGTTATAGATCTGTGATGCACTCTGGAGACCTGACTAGAAAAATATAGGCTGACGCTACAATTTTGTGGGAGTAAGACGTTGTTAGGGCTCTTTTGAACAATTAAACAGATCCTGCCCTCTGAGCTGCATGCAGAAAATCTGACACTATTTCAAAGAACTCGGGAGTTAACTATGTCTGAGCCCATTTTTATCTGGTGAAGTGATGCTGGGTGAGAGATAGTCTCATTATTGCTTTGCATTCTGTTGGAGTTTGCTGTGCAAATTTACCTTTGGATTTCCTTAATCATAAGAGTGAACACAGTTAAATGGTTTATTGGATGTGAAGTACTTTGAGATGTTCCAGAAGCCCCTCAACATAGAGGGGCTACTCTTTATTCACTTAATTAATATAGTTTAAGGTAGGTAGCGGGTACTTGTACCCTTATGTTTCAAACAATGTCTGACATCATTCCTTTAGACCTTGCATGCTATGATCGCCTACTGATTAAACACTTAAGAGCATCTTGTTTAACTTTTGATCAAGATGACATTGGTGAAGCAAAGAGGTATCAGAAATCTGTCTTGGAAAAAAGCATATCAGAACACAGTGGTGTGGATTCAAGGAATCAAAAACTGTTAAATATATGAACCAAAACTAAGATTCTTATTTTGATGTGCTCAAATTTATGAAATCTCCAAGTACTTAGAAGACATAAGGAAAACTGATAATGACCTTTCATTGTTGTTGCGTTTGTGTGATTCCATTTTAATTCAATGTTCCTCCCCTAGAATTTAACATGGTAAATGAGTCTGCTTATGTGTATATCTGACAAGGGCAGTGTGATACCTTATCTTAATGAATAGCCCACAATCTTCTTGTGACTGGCATGATCAATAGCACCCTTGGTGAAGCTCTCTAGGGATTAGCAGAAGCCAACAACCTAACCACTGTATGAATAAGCATGGGCTGAAATAAGCTAGAAAGTAATACAGAGCAAGTTCTACACTCCAATATCACATTTAAGTTGCCCCAAGCAAGCTGTCAATAAACCTGCCAGGCTGGTTTAGTCCAGGGTGATATGCTAGTTAATTATGGGCAATCATTTGTCCAATTGCACACCAAGGTAAACGGTTGGACACTCAATGAAGCGGGCACTGTTGTCAGAGCAATTGACAAAGCTGTGACTCATTCCCATCAGCCTGCATTTTGGAAACTCTCCAGGCTCTGTGCCTAACTTGTTCGGCTCCTGAGATGTGTCAATGCAATGTACGTAATTGTGGATGAACCCTCTGGATTTAACCTCTGTTGGATGATAGAAAAGGGATGGGATGAAACATTCCTCATCACACCTTCACTTACAATTTCAGATAAAAGGCAATAAATTGGAAGTAATACTTGTGGACAGCAAGATTCCATAGTCAGCAACGTACAATGGTCAGATAATTTGCCATTTATATTTACCTTGTAGATATAGTGTGGAAATGGGGCCTGTAGCCCACCCAATCCATGCCGGCCAGCGATCACCCATACACTAGTTATATCCTATACACTATTAACAGAAGCCAAATTAATCTACAAATCTGCACGTCTTTGGAATGTGGGAGGAAACCAGTGTATGCAGAGAAAACCCACGTGGTCACAAGGAAATTCTATACGGACAGCACCGGTAGTCACGATCAAATGGGTTTTGGGCGCTGTAAAGTTGCAACTCTACGGCACCGCCATATTTTGAGTTATACTGCAGGGATCTCTTTTCTGTTTGTGTGATAGCACGATTTGTCCTGCCCGCCTAAAAGGGAAGGTAAGGACCCATTTGATCATCCTATTGGAGAGGAAGTACCTCTGAAAGTGAAGTCCTCCCTGCTGCAATTTGGAATATGAAGTCTTCAGAGTAAGACTTGAATGCATCTGTTGAGCAGTGCCAACAACTGAACCACATCATAGAGTGAGGGGACCTGAAGTAATTTTGGTAATAGCTTTAAAAGGGGTTGGATTAGATGAATATATAGCATGGGTGAAGGGAAGGGGAAGGCCTTTGTCCTGGTAGATTGCTCTACAAAAGAGCTGTTTTTTTTAACGTTAGGCCAAATGACTTATTCCTGTGATTCCAGGAGAGTGCAGGAACAAGAAACGATCATAGCATTTGGATGTGTTTATTCTTGAGTGCTTAAACTATGATATAGAAGCAGCCACCAGTAGTCAGGGCTTTGCTTACAGACGGAGCCTAGAGGATTACTTGAAAATATGACTAATTCTATCAGGGTTTGAGAACTGGTATTAATTCATTTATTTAAATACCCATCTGCTCAATCATTGGTATTAACGGAAGTGGCAAAACATAAATATTGTGTTCACATTTGGTTATGCCATCCAATGATTGTACTTCATTGACCCTCAATCACCCCAAAATGTATCACAATGGAAAGCCTTTAAAGTAGAGATTTTTCAGTGCAATTCAGGTGTATTCCCATGTCTGAGGTAGATTGGGAAATTAAAGCAAGAGCACCACACATGACCAAGGGATAAGAGTCAAACTACAATAAATATAACAGATGACAGATTGTTAACATGTGGGAACCAGGCCAATTACAGAATAATGAGTAACAAAGGAGATTAAATAAGCAAAGAGAGCATGAGAAAAGACAGTCAGCAAACAGGAAAGGGAATCCAAAGATATTTTCTGGGCAACTGAACAGGAAAAGGGTGGATCAAATCGGATGGAAGCTTACTCATGAAAGATGAGGTACTGAAAGACTATACATCCAGTCCTAACCAAGGAAGGAGAAGAAATTCATCCTTGCAAAATATACAAGTCACTACTCGAGAGTTTGAGATACGACAAAATGACTCCTGCAGAATTTGTGGAAAAATTGTAAATAAACCCAGTTTATATTCTTCAACTCTCATTTCTTGATTCATGCACAAACAATGCGGTTTTGCATTACGGCAGACCATGATATGGACAGTGTTCTATGTAAGCCACCTTCCCACCAGTAACATGAGTGTCACTGTGCTGCCTGGGCTCCACAAAAATGATGCAGTTGAGATTCACAATAGGCTAAACATTGATAGAGAAATTTATAGGAAGGTGCTATTTGGTGGATAAATCACTCAGTCCAGTTGGAATCCAAGTTGCTGAGGCCCTGGCCATTATGTTCCACACTTCCAGAGTCAAAGGAGATACCCGAAGACTGAAAATTGCAACGGTTTTCAAAGAAAAGTATAACAGCTAGGGATAAATATTGTTAATACAGCCTGGTCATGTGAATTTTGGTGGTGGGAAAGAACTCAAAATAATAATCAGGGCCAGAATTAGCAGAGATTTACACTCCCGAAGGACAAATTAGAAAAAATGAAAGTTAAAGGAAAATTGTACCTAACTAACTTGAATTGTTCAAAGTTGCAGAAAGGGTCAAGAAGAAAAATGTAGAAACCAAGAACTGTAGATGCTGGTTTGTACCAAAAAGAGACGCAAAGTGCTGGAGTAACTCAGCGTTAGCCAGTATTTCTGGAGAAAAAGGATGGGTGACGTTTCAGGTATATATGAACTTGCTAAGGCATTTGACGTTGCCACATAGTTAATTTGTCATGAGAACTGAAGATCATTTAATTAAAAGGGGCTGTAACAGCACGGAGAGAAAACTGGCTGTGTAACGGAGTGGAGAGTTATGAAAAGTTGCTTCCTTTTAGTGG
This sequence comes from Malacoraja senta, assembly GCA_038087875.1. Taxonomy (NCBI): domain Eukaryota; kingdom Metazoa; phylum Chordata; class Chondrichthyes; order Rajiformes; family Rajidae; genus Malacoraja; species Malacoraja senta. The sequence continues at coordinate 70,281,746 of CM075981.1, forward strand.
AGTTCCCAAGAAGTGGTACCAGTACCACTTTGATACAATTGATTATGACTTGGCTGTGTGGTGGCAGCTCCAAATTTGCGGATGAGAAACTGAAGAGGAAAGTAATGAGCTTCAAAGGCTTGGCAAAAGGCTAATGGAATAACCCAATGTGTCAGGTGAACTACAATGTTAGAAAACTATGGAAAGATCACTTATTAGTACTTTCTTTCTTTACTCCTGCACCTTCATGTGATATAGATTTCATATTGTGTGAGCTTGTGGTTGGATATTGTAGCCCTCTATTTCCACCAGTGTTGCATTAATACAATGAAGATGTGTAATTCTCTTTGTGAAGGGTGGCACAGCAGTAGAACTGCTGCCTCCCAACACCAGCAACCCTAGTTTAATCCTGATGACGGGTGCTGTCTGTGTGGAGTTTCCACATTCTCCCTGTGACCGCGTGGATTTTCTCCGGCTGCCTCGGTTTCCTCCAACATGCCAAAGATGTGCAGGTTTGTAGTTAATTGGCTTTGTAAATTGCCCCTCGTGTGTAGGATGTGAAACTAAGATAACATAGAACTAGTCTACGGATATACTGGGATAACATAGAACTAGTATAAGGGATGGTCAGCGTGGGCTCAGTGGGCCAAAGGGCCTGTTTAAACGCTGTATCTCAAAATTAAACTAAGCTAATGTAATCTGAATGATTTGGAAGCTGATTGAGTTAGTTCCTACCAGCAGTGGGAAGTTGGATGAAATCATATCAATCGGAACCAATCCCAACGGACTAGAGAAAGTATTTAGATTTATGAATACAGTGGCAAACCTCAGAGCTCTTGGCTAAGTTGTATTGGGTTGTGGCTTAAATCTAATACCCTCTGAAAAGGGACAAGGATACCCTACTGTGCATAAACCACCTAATGATTGAAGTCCAACAAGGCATGCAATCTGATGGTTAGAATTATTTCAATGTAGCCAGTGCGATTTGCACTCTGAATTGGCTGAATGAATGAGCAATGGGCCATGGGTGCCTGGTTCAGTTAATAATAGCCAGTGCTGCCTAAAGAAGAGCTGCAGGTGAGGTTGGGCATCTCCCAGGGAAATCGAGAAGAATGATGAAAAGGGGAGCCCATGGACATCACTGGTCAATGTTTGGATGGAGGAGGAGACGGAAAGGAGTGAAATCTGGTACAAGATTTCAGCCTCAAGATAAAAAAGAAGGCATAGGTCTGTCGTCAGTGCCTGAAGTCTGGGTCTGGAGAATTATGTGCAGTGCTGTGATGACTTTGCACTTGTGTCTAGAGCTAAATTGCTCCATTAGACTCCCATGTTGCTCGGCGCACTGCATGACTACCCAACTGACAAACTCTTATCAATCAGTGCTGGTAGTAAGCATTTATATGTTCCACTGCCTCTTTATGCAGTGAGCACGACTACATATTCCATGGCCAACAGGCTCTTCAACTTTGATAATCACATCGTTGCCAGACATTCTGTACAAAGAGCTAGAGATTCTGAAGAGAACCTAGAGACCTGCAGAGGACAGGTGTGTCCATTTAATATCAAAACCAGGTACAAAGATGCCTTCGTGGGAATGGATTGAAAAGTCAATGATATCCCACAGGCCTTGAAATTAACTTCCTCTGTCATTTCAGTGCTATGTTCCAACCCAATTAATTCCGTCTGTAGCGGCAGATTTTCATATCTTTCGGGAAATTAACTCCCTAGTCGCTATTTGGATGAGATGGGATAAGGGGAATATCTTCGATACGCAAGCGATCTGGCTCACAGAGACCTTCAGAGCTTCTTCACAGATAAGTCTTCAAAAACACAGTCCTTTGATTAATAAATGCTTTATTGATGATAGAAAACGGTAAAATATATCCAGACGTTACTGCAATCTTCATCGAACTCCCGCTTATTGCTTTAAACATTAGAAAACTCCTCGTGTCTCCGTAACACCGGCATAATCTCCTTTAAAACTCACATGATCTGGCATGGCTCGCCTGATCTCGCACGGCTTGCATAATCTCCTTTGGAACTGGCATGGTCGAAGGGTTAGCCTTCTCCCTGGCTTGCTCCAAACTACACTAAAAACTAAACTTCTGCGCAAGTATCTTAGCTCTAAAAACGCTCCAAAACACGTCATAAATCCCACCCACAATTTAATGGGCAGTCTAAAATTTAAAGGCACATGCCATCATCAATGGCATGCAAAACAGGCCAAATGGCCACTACACCGTCTCCACGAGAACATTGTTAATTGGTTACAAACTACCACTGTTTAGCTGGCTCTAAACTACATTACACACACCAGCAGTGCAGCGTTAACTGTAACCCCCTAAAAGGACTAATGTCCCATGAAAAGCGAAGGAAGAACAATTTAAGCCAGAACTCCATGGATGACAAGAGGTAGAGAAGGTGAAGCATTGTTGTGTGGGGAATGGTTGTTTACTGAAGGAAGGTGAATGGTGGTGTTCCCCAAGGGTTGGTGTTGAGGTCATTGCTTGATCTATCATTAATGCCAAGCACAGTCTAAATATGAATGACCTAAAATTTGGCAGTATTGTGAACTGCAAAGCGGAGTTTGTTTATTGTTGCATATAACGAGGTACAGTGAAAAGTTTTGATGGTGATAAATTGTGACAGGATATAAACAGGCTGGTTGAATGGGCAGATAGATGCATGGCAGATGAAGTAGAATGCGAGCTGATGAATTTTGGCAGAAGGAATGAGGAATAAGGTTGAATAAAGGATACTGCTCTTGAAGAAATGAAGGAACAGAAGAATCTGGGGGCACGTGTACTCAACTCACCGAAAATTTGGTAGTGGGATGGGGAATTAACGTAGCAGGAACCAGCAGTCCTGGGTCACATGGGTGCACCATTCCCTCTCTTGACCTTTCTGTGGCTCCCTGCACTGTGACAATGAAGTCTAACAGGAACGGTACTTTGTCTTTTGTCGGGTATGTTGCAGCCTTCTGGAGTAGATATCATATTCTAGAACTAGGGGTGGCAAGGAGGCGCAGCGTTAGAGGTGCGTCAGCCTTACAGCACAAGAGACCTGGGTTCGATCCTGACTACGGGTGCTGTCTGTACGGAGTTTTGCTTACTCCCCGTGACCGCATGTGTTTTCTACGGGTGCTCTGGTCTCCTCTAATACTCCAAAGATAGACAGGTTTGTAGGTTAATTGGCATCGGTGAAAATTGTCACACGTGTGTAGTTTGTACAAATGTAAAGGAGATCAATGGTCGGCGCGGACTTGGTCGGCCGAAGGACCTGTTTCTATCTCTAAACTAAACAAAGTAATTTGCTCTTTCTCTCTGTATCAATGCTGCCAGACATCTTTCTGTGACCTTGACTTGGTTTTTCTCTCTGCCTTCATGTAGCCTGGCCTGCTGGGCATACCCCATCGCTCCACCACTGACAATACATAATACAGACAAAAATGCATAATCTACGTCTAACGGCCAAATTAATTAATTTGGTCCCACTGTCAGATATTCCCTTTCTTCTACCCGTCACACCCATACCTCTCTCTCTCTCCCCCCCCCCCCCCTCCCACCCAACATTTTCTCTGCAACTGAACAACTGAAATCTAACTTGTTTGCCAGTTCTAATAAAGAGTGTCTGACCTGAAACATTAACTCTGTTTCTCCTTCCACAGTTGCTGCCTCACCTGCTGAATTTCTGTTTTGGTATAGGTACTTGGTTTTGGTAGTAATCATTGCAAAGGTAAGCCAGCTGGGTTGGCAGTAAGGTTGACTGCACATTTGCTGAGCTATGAATCCTCTATATTTACTTTCACCTGGAAATTCAGGATCTGAAATTCTAATTTCAAGTCTTTGTCACTTGATGACTCCAGTGTCTTGTCCTCTCACATTGGGCAATAGGGGAGAATACGTCACAAATCCTGTGCTTTCCTTTCTGTGGATCAGAATCAAAGAGGAAATGCTCTTTGAATTTTTGTAGAGCCGATTTTATTTTGATTATATTTTGCTTTGGAGAGCGAGAGTGACATATTTTCTGAGGGAAGCCATTAAAGATGCATTCGACTTTCTTTCCAGACTCTAGGCTTTTTAAAACCGCCATTTCAAACACACCAGATACACTTCCCCGCAGATTGATTTAGGTGATTGACGTGTTCAAATATATCTGTTAGGACGGCGAGCTTGGTGAATTGTTGTAAATCGTGAAAATATTTGACCAAATGCGATAGAAAAGTTTTATTGACATTGCAAATCAGATTTAGTAAAGTGCTTCACTGGGGAATAGTCATTGCACTTTGCTGTGTAAATGTCGGTGATGGTGGTCAAGTCCCATTTCTTCACACAGCAACAAAGGTGCAGGAGTGTGCTACATTATTTATTGTTGTGAGGACATCATTGAGATCTGGAGACAGTTTCTTGGCTGCCAGTCCCTCACCATGAGGGATGCAATATGTTGTCTGTACAGAGGTACAACGTCCATCTCTCTGGCCACTGTCCCCAGGTGTCTATCTGTCATCCCAGACACCAACGCAGCGGTCCCACTGGAGTCCATGACCTGCTCGGCATCAAGCCGAGCTCAGAAAATTTCAAGCAAACGCACAAAATACTGGAGTAACAAAGCGGGTCAGGCATCATCCGTTGAAAACATGGATAGGTGATGTTTCGGGTCGGGACCCGTCACAATATTTCGCTACCAGTTGTCCTCTGTGGCTGTTCTTCACAGCCAAGTAAACATAATATGAAAAATCCCATCTTGGTTTGAAACCCTCTCGCAAATGCAATTTTAAACAGAGAACCCAAAGTGGAGCTGAATGTTTGGGGATGCAAATTTGTGCAATCTCTGCATGATTTTGTGAAACTCATGTGTAATATATATAACTGCTCTTCCTTCAATGCCATGAGGTGTTCTATATGCATTGGTTTGACAAAACCAAATAAGGTCAGGGCATCAACGAGTCTAATTTTAGTTTATCCAAAAATCATGAAGCAGCTATTCAATGGATAAACATGATTATTCACTCAACTACGAGTTCTAATAGTTCTGTAATTTCCCTTCTATTCAAGTATTAATCTCAGTTTTTTGGAAAATTGCCAGTGAACCTACTTGAGACAATTTCAGACAATTTTAATTTTGGTACAGCTACCAAATAAAAATGCATTCTGCAAATTGCTAACTCCTTACAAAATGGCATAGAGCCATAAAGACAAAGGACCTTTGGCCCACCATATCCATGATGCGAATAAGCGAGTTCGGTATTTCAACTGCGCATGCCCAGGTGATCGGTCACTCGAGATAAACATTCTCGGCAGCTGAGCTGTTGCGTGTATACAGACCTGCGTTTCATCCGTAGTCAGGATCGAACCGGGTCTCCGGCGCTGCAAGCGCTGTTGAATTACTACTGGAGTTAACTACACAATTTCTCCCTTCTCCACTGGTCCATGCAGAAATCTCAGCAGTGACAATCTAATGAATCACGGTCTGGTCCCCCTCAGCCTGGGTGTATGGGTTCCATTCTCACTCGGGCTGTCCTCCCAGGTTATACAGGGTTATCATACAGGGGCAAACCATGCACCCCTCTCCTGCATAACCCCATGAGGCAGATTTGTGAACGGAGTCTCATTACCGTCCCCGTCCCCTTCCGAGTGTCCCATACCTGGTCGGTGGTGACCGGAGATGTCCGGGTTGACTCTGGACTAATGGGACACCGGCTCGAGGCAGTGACGACCCCAGGCTTAGAGCCAGCGATGAGAAGTGCTAACTCCAGCTCAACTCTGCTTCAACTCCCGAGGAACCCGTTCCCCGACGGGCCGGGGACCGTCAGCTGCACCTCTCGTCTTATCCAGTGGCTGTCGGTTAACCCCCTCGTTGCCGGCGAAAGCCGAGCACCAGTCATCAACGGGGATAACCACAAGATGTTGCAGTAACTCAGCGGGTCAGGCAACATCTCCGGAGAAGGGTCTCGACCCGAAACGTCACCTATTCCTTTTCTCCTGAGATGCTGCCTGTCCCGCCGAGTTACTCCAGCACATTGTGTCTACCCTCTGTGTAAACCAGCATCTGCAGTTCCTTCCTACATGGTAATTAACGGAGTATTGATTACACTATCAAATATTAATTAAACGAGAGGGAGAGAGAGAGAGAGAGAGAATGTCCTCCAACGCTGCCGGGATAGGTTCTGCAGAATTCCAGAGGGTGGGTTTGTGAAGTGAGATAGAAATAAAATCGAATTAATGTTCAGGCAGCATCTGTGGAGGTAATGGACAGGTGGTGTTTTGGGTCGGGGCCATTCTTCAGATTGAGCAAGATCCTGTCTGAAGATGGACACCGACCTGAACGTTATCCGTTCCATCCACGGATGTTGCCTAACTCCAGCACTTTATGTTTTGCTCAAGATTCCACCATCGAGACCTGCAGTCACGTGCCTTCATATCTGTGATGATCTGACTATGTCTGTCTAACTGAAACCCATATAGGAGATTAGTGGGCTAAATTAGAGCACATGGTATTGGGGGTCAGGTGCTGACATGGATAGAAAATTGGTTGGCAGACAGGAAACAAAGGGTAGGGATTAACGGGTCCCTTTCAGATTGGCAGGCAATGACTAGTGGGGTACCGCAAGGCTTGGTGCTGGGACCGCAGCTATTTACAATATATATTAATGATTTGGACGAAGGGATTAAAAGTAACATTAGCAAATATGCAGATGACACAAAGCTGGGTGGCAGTGTGAACTGTGAGGAGGACGCTATGAGGATGCAGGGTGACTTGGTCAGGTTGGGTGAGTGGGCAGATGCATGGCAGATGCAGTTTAATGTGGGTAAGTGTGAGGTTATCCACTTTGGTGGCAAAAACAGGAAGGCAGATTATTATTTAAATGGAGTCAAATTGGGAAAAGGGGAAGTACAACAGGATCTGGGGGTCCTTGTTCAGTCAATGAAAGTAAGCATGCAGGTACAGCAGGCAGTGAAGAAAGCAAATGGCATGTTGGCCTTCATAACAAGAGGAGTTGAGTATTTAAGGGGTAAGCCATTTAGAACAGGGACGAGGAAACACTTTCCCACAGAGTTGTGAGTCTGTGGAATTCTCTGCCTCAGAGGGCGGTGGAGGCTGGTTCTCTGGATGCTTTCAAGAGAGAACTAGACAGAGATCTTAAAGATAGAGGAGTCAAGTAATATGGGGAGAAAGCAGGAAGGGGGTACTGATTGTGGATGATCAGCCATGATCACATTGAATGCGGTGCTGGCTCGAAGGGCCGAATGGGCTACTCCTGCATCTATTATCTATGGTCTATTGTCTATTGTCTCTTTCTTGTCTCCCCACGCATGTCGTTCACCCCTTCTCTCTCCCCTACCTCTCTCTGTCTCTATGCCAGTCCAGTCTCTCCCCATCTCCGACTAGCACCTACCCCCTCTCTCGCTGTTACACCCTGCTCCCCCGTTACCTGGCACCCCAGTTCGCTTTTTTTCCCCCGAATGACCTTTGACAAATCCCATGATTCCGTGCGTTTATTGAAATACCGAACTGGCTTATATTTTTATACCTATCTACATTAATCCCTAGCTACCTTCACAATTCCATAGCTTCTATGCTGTGAGTATATTTAATATTTTATCAATGGGGGGAACATCTGTTTCGCAGGAGACCGTGTTAATTCTCTTTCATCTTTGCCTGAACTGTTTGTTCCTGGGCCCATTTACTGTAAATTAGTTCTATTTGTGAGTTTAATGCTTGGATGTTCCTCTGGTGTGAGCAGGCAAGGCTCGTCACAGAGGTGGAAAATCAAGAGCAGGTAGCTCTCATTGCCCACTTGAATGCTGTGCAGGTACATAGCAGTAGGCAGTGTGTAGGCGGAGGGATATTGTACCTGACAGGTAGAATTGGGTTGTCTGCTCTCATTAAACATTTGCCATGTTACCACGGGTGGGAGCTGATTCCAAATCGCTTGCCGCAGTCCCACTGTGACCGTTGTGCCAAGTGGCTGCCAACCAAGAGCTCTCACAAGAAAACTCTTTAATTGTTAAAAAGGCACAGCTGTCAGGAATAAAAATAAACACCACCTAACACTCTCTCTCTCGCTCACTCTTTGTCTGCTCATCTTCTGTCTCTTATCCATTTTCATCTCTCTTGGTTTACATTCACTGCTTGTGTGTTTTGCTCACTGCCTTGTATCTCTGCCAATGTCTTACTTTCACCTCTTGTTCTCCCTCACCTGCTTCATCTCATTTTCACTCATTTGGCTCTCACCTTCTCTGTCCTATATCTCTATTTCTGTCTATTTATTTATTTCACTCCTTCCATTCAGCTCTCCCTGTATCTTTCTGCTTATCTGAGTGTGTAACTCTCGCCATTTGCCTGGTTATCTTTCCTCCTCTGTGTCGCTGCTTTTGTCTGAGTCTGTGTTCTATCTGTTTATCACATGTCTGTCCTTTTGCCATCTGTGTTTCACTATCAGCTTCAATTTGCGGGGCTTTTACAACTAAAAGTCTCCTAATGCTACGGAAGAGCTCCTTCTGTTGATATTTGTTGCTGTTATGCTATATCTCTCTTTATCATACTCCCTTTCTGTTCTGATGTCTCCGTTTCTCTCTGTCTCTCTCTCTCTGTCTCTCTCTGTCTCTCTCTGTCTCTCTCTCTCTCTGTCTCTCTCTCTCTGTCTCTCTCTGTCTCTCTCTGTCCCTCTCTCTGTCCCTCTCTCTGTCCCTCTCTCTGTCCCTCTCTCTGTGTCCCTCTCTCTCTGTGTCCCTCTCTCTCTGTGTCCCTCTCTCTCTGTGTCCCTCTCTCTCTGTGTCCCTCTCTCTCTGTGTCCCTCTCTCTCTGTGTCCCTCTCTCTCTGTGTCCCTCTCTCTCTGTGTCCCTCTCTCTCTGTCCCTCTCTCTCTCTGTCCCTCTCTCTCTCTGTCCCTGCCTCTCTCTGTCCCTGCCTCTCTCTGTCCCTGCCTCTCTCTGTCCCTGCCTCTCTCTGTCCCTGCCTCTCTCTGTCTCTGCCTCTCTCTGTCCCTGCCTCTCTCTGTCCCTCTCTCTCTCTGTCCCTCTCTCTCTCTGTCCCTGCCTCTCTCTGTCCCTGCCTCTCTCTGTCCCTGCCTCTCTCTGTCCCTGCCTCTCTCTGTCCCTGCCTCTCTCCGTCCCTGCCTCTCTCCGTCCCTGCCTCTCTCCGTCCCTGCCTCTCTGCCTCTCTGCCTCTCTCCCTCTCTCCCTCTCTCCCTCTCTCCCTCTCTCCCTCTCTCCCTCTCTCCCCTCTCTCCCCTCTCTCCCCTCTCTCCCCTCTCTCCCTCTCTCCCTCTCCCTCTCTCCCTCTCTCCCTCTCTCCCTCTCTCCCTCTCTCCCTCTCTCCCTCTCTCTGTCTGTCTCTCCTCTCTCTCTGTCTCTCCCTCCCTCCCTCTCTCCCTCCCTCCCTCCCTCTCTCCCTCCCTCCCTCTCTCGGGTTTCGGGTTGGAACTCTTCTTTGGGGTGAGGTGGGGGGCGGGGGGGAAGCGAGGTAGGAAAAGGCCAGAACAAATCAGGGCTGGCAACAGGTAAACAAGGAAGGGTGGAGCCCATAGTGGCCCATTGTTGGCTGGGGAAGAGGTGATAACGAGAGGGCTACAGGGATGCGAGCAGTGGGACTAGGAGGATGACTAGGGTGAGGGAGGAAAGGATAGAGGGAATGCAGGGGTTACTTGAAATGAGAGAAATCAACACTGCTACCGGTGGAATGTAAGCTGCCCAAGAGAAATATGACATTTTCTTGTCCCTGTACGACCAGAAGCCATGAGGTGGCATGAACGGCATCTCACAAACCTTGTGACTTCTGTAACCTAAGAGGACTATGGCCGCAGGCGAGTTACACCGCTACCATTTGTTCCCTCATCATGTTACACATTATCTTGACTTGGAAATATATCACTTCCTCTTCACTGGGTCTAAATCCTGGAACTGCCTCCCGCACCTTTAGCTGAGGGATTATAGTCATTCAGGAAGGCAGCGCACCACCACCACCACCTCAAGGGCATTTAGGGATGGGTAACGATTGGTGGGTTAACCTGATGCCGAGTCTGGACGTATGCAAAGATTGTGTGCTAAGGAGACTGAGAACAGACCTTGTGGTTTGTAGCTGAGGGTTGTAGTGAAACCCCCAGAGATGGGTTTGAAGGGCAAACCAGCAAGGTCAACAATGAATGCTCCTTCTGAGACTTGTAGAGAATATTCAGAACATCCAATGTGAATGATGTGTTTGCTGGGCTGGCTTTTGGGGTGTCTGCCTGTGGGGTGAGGGATGGGAGGGAGATGGTGGGAGAGTGGAGAAGGCATCCATCACTGAAGTGTCTGGAGGCCACCACAAGTTTGGGAAACAAATCTGCTAAGGAAGGTAATAGGTTCGAGACTAGGAGCAGGGATGTCCCTGAGTTAAGGGTAGTCCATTTGGAGTGTGATGGACACTGATGTAGCATTTTTGCACAATAGGAAGTAACAGCGATCCTCAATAGCCCGTGGCTGAAATGAAGCATCCCATATCTGGAAGTGTGAGAGAGCTGGTTCACTCGTCATGCTGAACAGGGTGGGAGGTGGAAGTGTCAGCAAAGAGCACTGTAGTGAAGGCTTTATAGTCCCATTAGAGAACATAGACTGGGTTCTGGGGGGGATTCCTAAATGCCCAGAAGACTTTTATTGTTCATGGAGTTGTTAAATGGCCTGGGCCAAACACAGAAGTTGTTGAATGCATTTGGAGACAACTGCATTGCAAAGCAGAGGAGGTTCAGTTGTTGCTATGAGGGATGTCATCGCAGATATGGGCACTGATATCAGGCCAATACAACAGAGCCAGATGGATAGATAGATAGAATCTTTATTTGCCACACGACCAGGGTTGGTGGTATTTGGGTTCGGTACATGATGGTACACTGCTTTAGTCACATTAACACTAATAACAATACAAATCATAATAATAAAGTGCATCCATACCACATCACAAATCACAAATCTCACCAACAATACATAGTGTAAAAGAACAGACAAAAACCATAGACAAGACACTGTATACATCAAAGTCAAAAAGTTATTGGAGGGAATTAAGTGTTCTTATTGCTGAGGGGAAGAAACTGTTTTTAAAGCGGATGGATTTTGTAGCAAGTGACCTAAGGCGCCTCCCTGAAGGGAGAGACTGGAAAAGGTGGTTTGCTGGATGGGAGGGGTCCGAGATGATCTTTTTTGCCCGTTTTGAGGTACGTTGGAGGTAAATGGAATGGATTGAGGGGAGGGGAGAATTGATAATCCTAGAGGCCTTGGAGACAATGCGCTGTATTCTATGTAGTGAATGACTCAGTGTTTCCGTACCAGACTGTGATTGAGGAAGTGATGATGCTTTCAATGATGGATTGATAGAAGCGGACCAGGAGGTGTTTGTGGACTGAACTTTTTGAGCTGTCTGAGGAAGTATAGGCGTTGTTGTCCTTTCTTGATGATGTGGTCTGCATTGATGTGCCATTTTAGATTATTGCAGATATAGGTGCCCAGAAACTTAAATAAGTTCGTGGAGGTTATGGGATGGGAGTTGACATGGACCGGGGGTTTGAGGTTTTGTTTGCGTCTGAAATCTATGATGATTTCTAAGGTTTTTGAGGTGTTAAGCTGGAGGTTGTTTTCTGCGCACCATTTGACTGCGCTGTCCACTGTTTGATGGTATTGTGATTCGTTGTTGTCTGAGATGGGCCAGAGAGCACGGAAATAGTTGTGGTGGAGTCACAAGCTTTGGGACAATCCAGGGAAGTCAGAGGAGAAGATTTTGGGACTTCAAAGAGGAGAGCAGGAAAATGGAAAAGGCCCAGTGGGTACAGGGAGTCAGAGGAAAAGCAGAGGCACATGTGAGGTGTTGCATTTTGGAGCGTCTAACATGGGCCGGACCTACACAGGGGTCTGGGAGTGTTGTAGAACAGAGGGATCTAGAGGTGCAGGTGCATGGTTCCTTGAAGCTGGAGTCGCAGGTAGATCAGGTGGTCAAAAAGGCTCTTGGCACATTGACCTTCATCAGTCAGAGTATTGAGTATAGTTGGGAGGTCATGTTGCAGTTATATAAGATGTTAGTGAGGCCGCATTTAGAGTATTGTGTTCAGTTCCGGGCACCACGTTATAGGAAAGATGTTGTCAAGCTGGAAATGGTACAGAGGTGATTTACGAGGATGTTGCCAGGACTCGAGGGTCTGAGCTATAGGGAGAGGTTGAGAAGGCTGGGACTCAACTCCTTGGAGCTCAGGAGGATGAGGGGTGAAGAACCAGTTTCCACACCGTATGACTATAACAAAAATGGGGCATTTTATTGAACAACCAAACTGAGAATCTAATTGTTTACCAAATGCAGAGTATAATTGGAGTTACTGTAGTGGTCGACAAATGCAATTAGCCTGTATTTTTTAACACTAACAGTTAACATTTATAAAATGTATATATTTAGTTAGGGAAAAATTATGCTGAAATTATGTTTGCAGGATACGAAATCTGTCTGCAAATGTGATCCAGTGGAATCATTTGATGCATGGAGTGGATACTTCAGGGATTCTAAGTACAGCTTGAGTAAAGAGATTTGTCATTGAAAAGGCTTGGAGAGTGAGTAGTTGTATATGCAGTATGATACTGCATGTGTAAATATTTGTAAATAATTAGTGTGGTTATTTGAATCATTTTATGTATGTGTAGTTGTCAGTCTTTCTGCTTGTCTATGTGTGTTTGTGTGCATATGTTTGTCGATATGTATGTGAAAGTGTGTGTGTGTGTGTGTGCGCTGGGCACATTTTGCCCAGAGTAGGGGAATCAAGGACCAGAGAAAAAGATTTAATAGTAATCTGAGGAGTAATTTTTTCACACAAAGGGTGGTGGGTGTATGGAACAAGCTGCCAGAGGAGTAGTTGAGGCTGGGACTATCTCATTGTTTAAGTTAAACGGGTACATGGATAGGACAGGTTTGGAGGGATATGGACCAAGTACAGGCAAGTGGGACTAGTGTAGCTGGGACATTGTTGGCCGGTGTGGGTGAGTTGGGCCAAAGGGCCTGTTTCCACACTGTATGACTGACTGTGCCCTAGAATATCAGCAGATCCTTCTTTGATCTCAATCATCCATGTCCTTCTCCTTGGTGTGTACCACTGTAAAGTATTCATTTAGTACTATCATCCAAATGTGGCCGTCTCCTCTCCCTAGTTAACCTCAGGTTGTTAATGTATGCATGAGGCTCTCCGGGATTCTCTTTAATCCTACTCACCAAAGGCATGATCCCCTGAGTCGCTTGACATATATTCTTCAAAGGCGTTGAGTGATTTCAAGCCTTACATGTGCACCCTTTTCCTTGGTGAATAGATTTGCAACATTTCCTGTCTTTTCAGGTTTCTGAACCTTGTCATTCTTGTTTTTCTTCCTCACAGGAACATAGGTCCTGAATTCCGACCAGCAAGCCTTTATTCAACTTCCACATATTTAATATAGACCTACCCTATAACCGTTCCCTCCGCAACTCCCTGGTTAACTCATCCCTTCCCTCCCAAACCACCCCCTCCACAGGTACCTTCCTCTGCAACCGCAGGAGATGCAACACCTGTCGCTATACCTCCTCCCTCGACTCTGTCCAGGGACCCTGACAGTCCTTTCAGGTTAGGCACAGGTTCACTTGCACCTCCTCCAATCCTATCTCCTGTATCTGTTGTTCAAGATGTGGAATCTTATACATTGGCGAGACCAAATGTAGACTGGGTGATCGTTTCGCTGAATGCCTTCGCTCAGTCGGCCTGGACCTGCCCGATCTCCCGGTTGCTAAACACTTTAATTCTCCTTCACATTCGTACACTGATCTTTCTGTCCAAGGTCCCCTCCATTGTCAGAGTGAGGCTAAAGGCAAATTGGAGGAACAGCATCTCATATTTCACTTGGGCAGCTTACAGCCTAATGGTATGAATATCGATTTCTCTATCCAGGTATCCCTGGCATTCTCTCATATATTCATTCTCTCTCTCTTTTTTTCTCTCTCTTTCTTTCTCTCGCTCGTTTTCTCCCAACAAACAGCTAACAATGGCCTGACTCCTTTACCATCGGTGTTTTTTTCCCTTCATTGTTCTATAGCTCTCTACATCATTGTCTATATCTCTCGTTTCCCTTTCCCCTAACTAGTCTGAAGAAGGGTCTCGACCCGAAACGTCACCCATTCTTTCTCTCCAGAGATGCTGCCTGTCCCACTGAGCTTTTTGTGCTTGCCCTATGACAGTTGCTCCCAATCTACTCTTCTCAGCAACTGTCTAATAGATGGCGGTGACAGTAACACAAGGTGCTCGGGAGATGCCAGTATGCTCAACATTTTTGTCAGTTCTCTACTCTCTCCCTGTGGGGCACAACAGTAGAGGCAGAGATAATCACATGCACATTATTGTAAAGCATGGGAAATGAGCAGTACCCCAAGGGAAACACACTGCCACAGAGCTAAGACTGCTTGCTCTGGCAGTGATTAGTTGGGCCACGTGTGTTCTGGTTTCTCCTGCTGAGCCATTACGACCACTCACTTTGCAGGCAGTCAGTGTCCTGGGGTCTGGCGCTGGGGTGTAGACAGTGATACAGTGTGAAAGCCCTGCACCCGAGCCACCGATGGATACCCCTTAACAGCTGGCAAAGTGGCAATGGAAGCTTGGCGGGCAGTGACGGCTATCATTGGGTTTACATCTGAACATATCTAAAAATTAAAAAATCCACTTATTAAAAATATAATTTATATATTATTTATATTTTATTTATTAAAAAAACATTATTAAGAAACAAAACCAGTGATCTGAAACGCATAATTAATCAAAACAAATCTAATTAAACAATGACGTCCTTCAGTTCTCTCCAAACCGTTGTACCGTAAACCTCACTGAAATGATTGGGGATTCATCAGCTCAGTGTTGGCTCCTCCAGCAAAGCTGGGCTCCACCCTGGAGCACTCAGCCTGGTCCCCCGATTCTGTCCTAGGTCTCCCTAGGATAACATGTTGAACAAAATGACCAAGCACCCTGAAGCCACGAAAAAGCAAAGTGAAGAAACATCTGAAACACCATCTCTGCTCACATATACTGTAGCAGCAATGAAAACTGAAGGATATTGGGAAGAATAATTTAGCAGTGGACTAGTCTGAGGAAGGGTCTTGACCCGAAACGTTGCTTATTTCCTTCGCTCCATAGATGCTGCCTCACCCGCTGAGTTTCTCCAGCATTTTTGTCTAGCAGTGGACTGATCTGTTTCGATGACTGTAGATTGGAGTAGTTCAGTAGGTTGAGGCATGCTGTGCCTGACTCGAGCCTGACCAACTTGAACTCTTTGTCCTGGAGTTGGACAGCTGTTAGGAAGGAGGGGAAGCATTGACCAAACTGCAAGAGGAACAGGAAATCTTGCATTTCTGTAGCACCTCTGCTGATTTCAGTATTTCTCAAAACCATTTACAACCAGTGCATTAGAGAATAGCCTCTGCTGGTGGGATTTTACTAATCGAATTTCCGGGTAGTGGGGGAGTGGTGTCAGTGCAGCGGTTACTTTATAGCCTCCTAGCGTCTGGAAGAATTGAAACTAGTTAGTGAAGGTTTCAACAGGGAATGAGATTGGCATTCAAATGTGAAAGAATATGGGGAAAACGCAGAGTGGTACTGGTTGGATCAGTCCGTTCAAACTTCCAGCAAAACCACAAGGGATTTATTGTGCCATAAGGCTCTATGGTCTGTGTGCGTCTGTGCCAACTCCTGTACACCGCAGCACACATGGGTTAAGGGAAGGATTTCCTTGTGGCTTGTCCCATGTCTATGCCATAGCACCGTCACTAAAGGCAACTGTGCAGATGGATGCTGGTTTAAACCAAAGATAGACACAAAAAGCTGGAGTAGCTCAGCGAGTCAGACAGCATCTCTGGAGAAAAGGAATTTGTGACGTTTCGGGTCAAGACCCTTCTTCAGTTTGAGAGTGTTCACTCCTGGCTAGTTCTATGTGTCTGCGTATCATTTCCTGAACACACATGCCGCAGGTCAGAAAGGCAGCACCTGGCTGGTACTGTGTGCTCGTGTGTGTGCTCCTGTACACCCACACCACACTATGTGTAAAGGTGTTGACTCACACTTGCCTGGTACTGTGTGTGTGCGTGCTCCTGTACACCCACACTACACGGTGGGTAAAGGTGTTGACTCACTCCCACTCCTGTCTGCTTTAGTACATGTCTCAACATCAGTTGAGATACACACAGTACACCCACACGCATACAGTGAGTACAGGGAAGGATTCACTGCTGTCCAGGTCAATACAGCAGACGTGTCAATGCCAGTATCACTAGGGCTTGTGATGTGCACTTTGACCTCTTCACTCTACCTGCTGGGAAATGGAATTGACTAGAAAGTTTGCTTTTTACAGGTAAATTGAAAGTAACAGTTAAGCTATCAGCATCATGAAGTCACCTAGTCCTGTAACTAAATAGAGATATAAAAATCAGATGAATATTTTTTGTAATTCAGCAGTAGTGCCATGCATCCGTTGGCAGTGTGGTGTAGCAGTCTATCCCACAGCCCCATGCCATCTGTTCCACAGCTTCCTTCTACTGGGTAAAGATGACCTCAACCCAGAGGTCCATGCAACCCTGATCCAAAAATATTCCCCACTGCATTGGTGAGTCTGTGTTTTATTCCTGATAAGGTTGCAGAGATTCGGTATGTCAGAGAGGACTCTCTTGAGCCTCTATATGTGCGGAGTAAAGAACATATAGACTGGTTGAATCACGGCCTGGTTTGGCAACTTGAACGCCCAGGAGCGAAGGAGATTGCAAAAAGTGGTGAACACTGCCCAGTCCATCACGGATACTGACGTCCCCACCATCGAAGGGATCTACAGGACTTGCTGTCTCAAAAAGGCAGCCGGCATCATCAGAGACCCACATCAAGTACAAGTACACCACAGATCAGAAGCAGACTGAACTTTCTCTGAAGTCTGAAGAAAGGTCTCGACCCGAAACGTCGCCTATTTCCTTCGCTCCATAGATGCTGCCTCACCCGCTGAGTTTCTCCAGCATTTTTGTCTATCTTCGATTTTCCAGCATCTGCAGTTCCTTCTTAAACACCTCCAAATAAACTGCGATCCACATAGACTTGGGGGCATTGCTTTTAACCATATAACCATATAACTATTACAGCACAGAAACAGGCCATCTCGGCCCTTCAAGTCCGTGCCGAACATTTTTTTTTTTTTTTTAATAAATACTTCCCCCTAGTCCCATCTACCTGCACTCAGACCATAACCCTCCATTCCTTTCCCGTCCATATACCCATCCAATCTATTTTTAAAGGATAAAATCGAACCAGCCTCCACCACTTCCACTGGAAGCTCATTCCACACAGCTACCACTCTCTGAGTAAAGAAGTTCCCCCTAATGTTACCCCTAAACTTCTGTCCCTTAATTCTCAAGTCATGTCCCTTTTTGTCTGTTTACACTTATTGTTTATTTGCTTATTACACTGAACTTCTTTCCATTCATTATTTTATTTTATTGTTTACAGAGTACTGTGTTTGCATATTCCGTTGTGTTGCTGCAAGTATGAATTTCATTGTACTGTCTGGGACATATGACAATAAAACACTTTTGGCATGACTAATGTAACCTTTCTTGACATTTTCTTTCTGCATGCTATTTCTTCCCTGGGAGTGTTTAATGGGCCAGATTACAGAAAGTTTAGGAAGGAACTACAGATGCTGGTTTACACTGAAGATAGACACAAAATGCTGGAGTAACTCAACGGGTCAGGCAGCATCTCTGGAGAAAAGGAGTAGGTGATGTTTGAGGTCGGAACCCTTCTTCACACTTCAGAGAAAGTTCAGTCTGCTTCTGACCTACTTGTTCTGGCAAGGTTTAATAGGAGGATGCAGAGGAAGCTTTACACTGCATCTGACTGAGCTCGACCTGTCCTGAGGGTGTTTAATGGGCTTGTGTAGAGGGAACTTTACTCTATATTTAACCTTTTCTCCCCTATCTATCTAACCATGGTATCAGTGCCCTGAGAGCATTTGATGGGTTAGTGTAGAGGAAGCTTTATTCCGAAGCTAATTAATTCCATACCTTTCTCGGAAGTGTTGGCTGGAATCAAGAAATTAATCATCAGATAATTTTCCACCTTAGTCCTCACTCTCCTGCGTTGATGATCACGAATAATAGAACAAAATTGCCAAATAGCCGTTAACTCTCAGAACTCGTTGAAGGGTGAAGATTGTGATTACTCCCTGGAGGAAATGGAACAGAATTAAATCTCTCCATGGTACTTTATTTTAATGTGCGCACTTGTAAGCTGACTAAATCACAGCTTCCTAAAAGGGTTAACAATTCTAAAGAGACATGTAGAATGCTGAAAGAATGGGAATAAATGCGAGAAGATATTCACCACATGCCTCTCTCCTTTTTTTCTGCAACGGATTAACCGGTATAGATTTCATAGATTCCAGCCAAAGACCGCACTTAACCTTTTCAAGTCTCTTTTGATACTTTGCCAGATCCAAAACAATAGCAGTGATAGCTGGAAACACTTAACAGATCAGCCAGGAGATAGAAAGAGTCAAAATTGTAGGTCAATGATCTTTCATCAGATTGGGAAAAAATTAGGAAATTAATATGTTTTAAGTTGCAGAGAGGGGGCAGGGTAGAGAGTTCATAGTTCATGTTCATAAGTTCTAGGAGCAGAATTAGGCCATTTGGTCCATGAAGTCTACTCCGCCATTCAATCATGGCTGATCTATCTTTCCCTCTCAATCCCGTTCTCCTGCCTTCTCCCCATAACCCCTGAGGCCCGTACTACTCAAGAATCTGTCAATCTCTGCCTTAAAATTTATTTTTTTATTTTTTTATTTTTTATAATCCATTGACTTGGCCTCCGCTGCCGTCTGTGGCAATGAATGTCACAGATTCACCACCCTCTGACTAAAGAAATTCCTCATCTTTATAAAGGTACTTTATTTTATTCTGAGGCTATGACCTCTGGTCCTTGACTCTCCCACTAGTGGAAACATCCTCTCCACATCCACTCTTTCCAGGGCTTTCACTAATCGAGTGTGAATGTTTGTGACAGGGATGCCCCGTCTGTCCATCTTACATAATTTTCTGTTAGTGAGCGAATGGGATAAGAAGGACATGTTGGAGAGGGAGCCGGCAGTCACTGCTGCAAATCTGAGACAAAATATAATACACAAGAGAACAGGCAGCATCTGCAGAGTCAAGCTGGTTGAAAGTTATAGACTGGTGATCTCACAATAGAAGTGGATGGCACGGTGGCGAAGTGGTAGAGTTGCTGACTTACAACGCCAGAGACCCAGGTTCGATCCTGACTTTGGGTGCTTGTCCGTGCAGAGTTTCCTCGTTCTCCCCGTGACCACGTGGGTTTACTCTGAGATCTCCGGTTTCCTCCCACACTCCAAAGACGTACAGGCTTGGTATAATTGTGAATTGTCCCTAGTGTGTGTAGGATAGCATAAGTTTGTGCGGGGATCACTGGTCGGTGCAGGCCTAGTGGGCCGAAGGGCCTGTTTCCGTGCTGTACCCCTAAACTAAGAAGTGGCCAGTTCTAAAACGAACAGGTTATCTGAAATAGTTGAATTCAATATGGGGTTCTTTCGGCTGCAGCTCGCCCACTTGGAAGATGAGGTGTTGTTCCATCAGCTTACATTGGGCGTCACTGGAGGAGGCCAAAGATGGAGAGCTTGGAGCGGGATGGGGAATTACACGTGGAAGCTCAGAGTCACCCTTATGGACTGATTGGAGTCGGACTGAATGGAGGTGCTCTGTAAAGTGGTCACCTCATCAGTGTCGCATGTAAACTTACTGTTGGGAGTTGCACTGTGTACTTCATAGGCTCAGTGTCTCTGGGTGAAGTAATTCCTCCTCATCTGTGCCTAACATCTGTGGTTTGTAAATTCATGGAGAGGATTCTGAGCGATAAAATGCATATGCATTTGGATAAACAGAGGTAAATAGGAATAGTCTGCATGGTTTTGTGCATGGATGGTTTCTTATGAGAGGGGCAGTGTTTTCTCACAGAGGGTGGTGTTATATAGAATGACTAGCCCAAGGAGGTAGTTGAGGCAGATATTATAACTGCATTTAAAAGACACTTGGACAGGTACATTGGTAGGAAAGGTTTGGAGGGTTGAAGGCCAAATGTGGGCAAATGGGACTGGCTTAGTTGGTGCATCTTGGTTGGCGTGGATGAGTTGGACTGAAGGGCTGATTGTCATGCTGTGTGACTCTGACTCTTATCACACTTACCCAGCAGCTGTGACTATGACCCCTCATTGTAGACCCTGGGAAAACATCCTCCCTGCATAGATTCAGTCTAGACAATGCAAAGCAAATGAGGATCATACAATAATACAACAAAGAAACACGTCCTTCAGCACACGTCCACGCCAACCATTAAATACACTTTAATGCTAATCACATTTAATTCCCCCGCATTCCCAATAACACCGGGATTCTCATGTGCACAATAGGGGCAATTTGTAGTGGCTAATTAATCTACTTCCAGCTTGTCTTTGGGAAATGGGTGGAAACTGGAACACACAAGGAAACCCACACAGTCACAGAAACCAGCACTGGAGGTCAGGATTGGACCCTGATCTCTGGAGCTCTGGCTACACTCTACAATGCTGACACCTCTGGTGCATCGACGGGTACAATTAATTTACTATCTTAATATATATTGTAATAAAGTATCCTGATCATGCCTCTTTGAGCGTATTGTGCTCTCAGACTCTAGACAGGGCACGTGCATTCACAGTACAAAAGGTCACCTCTAACACTCAGAAATGCTCCTTCGGAAATGTAGTGCATCCTTCAAACCCTCTATGCTGCTCCATCTCAGTGCAGTTCTCCTTAAGTGCTGCCTCTCCAAACTGTAGTGTTCAAGAGTTCTGTTAAATGTTCTGCTCAGGAAAATAAATTGGAACCCTCGCGCGTCTGACTCAGAGGCACTGAGTCACATCTGACATAAATGCTGCTATTCTGATGGGTGGTTCATTTCTTATGGTGCTCTTTTACTAATGCTCCTATTTTCATTTACTGAAGAAAGTTTGTTAACTGTACCATTAACTCTTATTTCTGTCGAGGTACGCAAGCACACACAGGAGCACTTTCACTAACACTGAACAGAGATGCAGAAATATGCAAGCATTGTAGAAATAGGTATATGCTTGCACATGGGTGTGCAATTTCTGTTTATAAGTATTGTTTTATGTTGTACAAAATAGCCATCATTACCTTCTTTATCCATGGCCCTCTCTATGGGTTGTGGTCTTGGGCTCAGCGCTTCATTCCAGGGGACTTGCGACGTGTAGTCCAACCCTGCAATGTCTCAGGGGCCGCGGGCCCTTGGTCCTGGCCTTTCCTTTGACCAGATATGAAACCTCTGCTCAAACAGTGTTCACTAGCCTTTTCCGGGGTTACGCCCGCGCCCGGGTGGTAATAGAGAGGGACTCCGCGCTGTCCATGGGCACCCTGGGGGATTTCCTGGACCGCTGGGCAGCGCTGGAGGCGGAATGTGTCCTTGACATGGATTGTAACACAGTTGTTGCATACTCAGTATATTTATTTTGTTTTACTTTGTACTATGGTGGTGGGTTTGTTGGTATTGTTTGTATTGTACATATTATTCTTGTAATAATTGATTACATCTATTTTTAGTTAAACAAAAAAAGTGTTCACTAGGCGTGTACGCTCCCCAGTTCCACAGTCCGCACTGTGCACTCTCCCCCATCACTGCGGCAGCTGCAGGAGAATTGATTCTGACTGTGGGCAGAGCAAGCCAGGCTGGGGCTGGAAATCCTGCAGGGATATACCTATCTGTGGGAGTTGGCTCCTGGATGGTGGTGAATTGGTGGCTTGTAATCCATGAGCATTAGCCTATGCATTCTGTGCATGTAACAATGCCCATTCAGCATCTACAATCATACTTGTACCACACTCAAAGAACACCTGTAGCTTCATGTATATCATGTCTATGCAACACCAAATAATTACAATGATACCCATTCATTATTCTCATATATCCTCCTCAACTGAACACAATCGGTACGAATTGGCAGCAACGCTTCCCCCTCACAAACCCATCAGCATTGAAGCACCTCCAGGCTGCCTGCTCAGCCCCCTGCTCTACTCACTCTATACTCATGACTGTGCAGCTGGACACATTTCCAACTCCAAATTTGTTGACAATTTGTTGGACAAATTATGGGTGAGGCTGAGTCAGAGTATAGGGAGTGAGTTCGTTCGACAGACAGAATGGTGCCAGAACAACAACCTTGCTCTCAAGGCCAGTAAAACCAATGAACTGATTGTAGTTTTTGAAGAGGAAGGCCGAGGATCCACAAACCTGTCTTCATCGATTGGATGGTGGTGGAGGAAGTCAATAAACATCAAATTCCTCGGCGTGCATATCTCTGAAGATCTGTCCTGGACCCAGCACATTGATGCAATCATAATGAAAGCCCATCAACGCCTCTACTTCCTTAGAAGATTGAGGACATTGATATGTCGATGAGTTCTCTATTAAATGTCTATAGGTTTACGGTGGAGAGTATATTGATTGGTTGCATCATGGCCTGGTTCGGCAACTCGAATGGCCGGGAATGCTCCACCCTGGCCATGGTTTCATTTCACTCCTGCCATTGGGAAACATAGAAACATAGAAAATAGGTGCAGGAGTAGGCCATTCGGCCCTTTGAGCCAGCACCGCCCTTCAATATGATCATGGCTGATCATCTGAAATCCTGCTTTTTCCCCATATCCCTTGATTCTGTTCAAGGTGCTGGTCAAGGAAAGAAGGTGCAGGAGCCTTGAAACTGGCACTGTTTCTCTCTTTTACTTCCCTGAAGCAGAGGAAATTAAGAGAGTTCATGATTGAGGTATACAAAGGCCTGAGGGGTAGAGATATGGTAGACTACAGGAAACTATTCGCCATATCAGAGCAAGATAAAACAAGAAGACATAGATTTATTGTGAGGTGGGGGGGGGAGGGGTAAGTGTTTTGGGGGGTCTGAAGGGTACCTTTAGCACCAGAGATCAGTGGGAACCTGGAGTACACTGCCTGAGAGAATGGTGGAAGCAAGGTCACTGAGAGCATTTACCAAGAGTCCAAGATGACCACTTGATTCACTCATGTACAGAGAACTATGGGCCAAGATAGGATTATTGTGGATGGGTCTCCACTGGTCAGCATGGATGTGGTGGACCGAATGGCCTGTTTCCATATTGTATGACTCTTCATTTGTAGCGATCTCAGGGTGCCGAGAGGTTTGCTTCTGTGCTATCTTCCTCCATGACTCTTCAACCAGCCTGTCAATGAAGCTTGGATCCCCCAAGACTGAATATAAACCAACTCATCCCTGTAAACACAGGGTTGAATTTTCTCCAAAACAATATTTGATAGATCGCAGGTCGGACGGCCAAACTACAGCTGAGTGGCCATCAGCAATCAGTGTTGACATCAATAAAGTTTGTTCAATGATTTTGTCTGTGAGCATCAGATTAACAATTGCTTCCTTCCCTCAGAGGAGAGTTGGCAATGTTTTTGATAATACCTCACTGTCAGAAATTGGCAAAGGATAAAGCAGCTGACCTTTGGGAGGAAATGCTGCTTCCAAAAAATAAATAGTAGGCATTGATTTAGATCCTTCTTCATCTTGCATATGACGTGCACAGCCTAAAGTTGTCGGTCAACTTGTTCCATTGAATCGGTTTGTTTGTTTGTGCACGTCAGGTTGATTGCATTAGTCTAAACAGGGTGGACCACGTGAAGGTTGCAATCTCCCACCCCATTTAGGGCCTCGCATGCGAGGAGACACAACTGTTGGTCGGTGAGGCTGAGAGGACGAATCGTCTGGATTTATTTGGTTTAAACCCTTCCTCGACCTCCCCTATATTTGTGCCTTGATACCTCTTCGACTTATTGCTGTTCCTTCTCTGCAAACGTTACTCTGCAAAAACGTTAGAACATAATGCATAGAACAGTGTAGGAAAGAACTGCAGATGCTGGTCCATACCGAAGGTAGAAACAAAGTGCTGGAGTAACTGTCGGACGGACTGTATCAAAGGAACACTCCCCATATGAGTGGGTGGGCCAGCATCTCTGGAGAAAAAGGATCATTGTCACAAGTTCATGTTATAGGAGTAGAATTAGGCCATTCGGCCCATCGAATCCACTCCGCCATTCAGTCATGGCTGATCTCTGCCTCCTAATCCCATTTTCCTGCCTTCTCCCCATAACCCTTGACACCGTTCTAATCAAGAATTTGTCTATCTCTGCCTTAAAAATATCCACTGACTTGGCCTCCACAGCCCTCTATGGCTCTACAGATTAACTACCCTCTGATAAAATAAATTCCTCCTCACCTCCTTTCTAAAAGAGCACCCTTTAATTCTGAGGCTATGACCTCTGGTCTCTAGTCTCTCCCACCAGTGGAAACATCCTTTCCACACCCATTCTATGCCGTGTCTTCTCTGGTCTGAACCTTTCTTCACTGCAGATGCTGTTTTCACTCCCTCTACGTTCAGTCCGATCTAGAATGTCACCCATTCTTTTTCTCCAGAGATGATGCCTGACCCGCCGAGTTACTCCAGCACTTTGTGTCTATCCTGAGCAATGAACAGTATGGTACATGTCCCAAATTAAACTAATAACTCCTGCCTGCACATGGTCCATATTCCTCCATTCCCTACCTGTTAAGGTGCCTGTCTAAATACCTCTTAAACTTTGCTATTGTATCGGTTTCCACCACTTTCCCTGACAGTGTTCCAGGCAGCTACCACTGTGTAAAAGAAAATACTTGCCTCACCAATCTTCTTTGAACTTTTCCCTTTTCACCTTAAACCTGTGCCCTCTGGTAGTTCACTTTTTCACCCTGAGGAAAAAGGCACACTGACCATCTGAACTATAATTTTATATACTTCTATAATTTTATATACTTGGTCTAATTGTAAATTGTCCCTAGTGTATGTAGGATAGTGCAAGTGTGCATGAATCGCTGGTCGACACGGAATCGGTGGGCCGAACGGCCTGTTTCTGCGCTCTATCTCTAAACTAACCTAAACCAATTAACCTACAAACCTGTACGTCTCTGGCATGTGGGAGGAACCATGGAAAACGTACATTATGTAGGAAGGAACTGCAGATGCTGGTTTAAACCAAAGATAGACACAAAACGCTGGAGTAACTCAATGGGACAGGCAGCATCTCTGGAGAGAAAGAATGGGTGACGTTTCGGGTTGAAACCCTGTCTATCTTGGGAGAACGCACAATCGCCGTACAGACAATCTTGACAAACGGATGGGAGCATTAAACAAGGGAAACGTGCTTATTTGTCATGCACATGACAGCAGCTGGAACAATGAAAACTGCAGCTTTTCAGGCACAATAGATACAATGACTCCTGTGATGTGAGAGAGATGCGATGGTTGTGATAGAAACAGGATGGGCTGGGACCGAGACCTTAGTTGCTGCTTGCAATTCAAACATTTATATTAGCACCTGAGGGCGACTCCTCGTTCTGAAACACAAACCCAGCACTCAGCTTCCCTGGCGATTTTGCAGACAGCTGCAAACTGCAGCTCAGGCACCCGGTGCTCCAAGCCACCCCACCAATAGTTGGGGTCTTGCCATGCATGGTGAAGCTGGAAGGTAATTACTGGATGGGAAATTATGCCAGTCGTAATTTGCTTTTTAATAAACAAAAGGGATAAAAACACCCGCAGAGGCAAATATTTATTCAATGCCCTCACAGCAGATGAGGAAATGTAATTAGAATTTAACAGGACCTGAAGGGAACAGCGTGGTTATTTTCAGTTTTTAACCTCATGCACTAAGGAAATTTCTGTTCTCTCATAGATTAATTAAGCAGAGAGAGCTCGACTCAGTATCTAACCTATTTTTAACACCTCTCCTCAAAACCTCTGTTGCACCTGCCCTAGGAGTGTTTGTTCAGGCAGTGTAGAGGGTTGTTTACTTTGTATATAACCTGTGCTGTACCTACCCTAGGATTGTTTAATTGGGACACAGTTAGAGGTATTTTTACACTGTAGAAGTTGGGAGGTCATGTTGCAGTTGTATAAGACATTGGTGAGGCCGCATTTCGAGTATTGTGTTCAGTTGTGGGCACCATGATATGGGCAAAATGTTGTCAGGTTGGAAAGGGTACAGAGAAGATTTACAAGGATGTTGTCAGGACTCGAGGGTCTGAGCTATAGGGAGAGGTAGAATGGGCTGGGACTCTATTCCTTGGAGCGCAGAAGGGTGAGGGTGATCTTATAGAGGTGTATAAAATCATGAGAGCAATAGATCGGGTAGACGCACAGAGTCTCTTGCCCAGAGTGGGGGAATCTAGATCCAGAGGAAATCCAGAGGTGAAGGGGAAAAGATTTAATAGGAATCTAAGGGGTAACTTTTTCACACAATAGGTGGTGGGTGGATGGAACAAGCTGCAAGAGGAGGTAGTTGAGGCAGGTACTATAGCAATGTTTAAGAAACAGTTGGACAGGTACATGGATTGGACAGGTTTGGAGGGATATGGGATAAACGCAGGTAGGTGGGACTAGTGTAGATGGGACATGTAGGTCGGTGTGGGCAAGATAGACTGAAGGGCTTGTTTCCACACTATATGACTATGACTGATTCTGTCATCCACAGTACCTTACTTGGGATTGTTTAATGGAACACTCATGTCATCATGTTTGTTGTCATTTGCACAAGTATGGTGAGGAATAGATCCAATGAAAATCTTGCATAGGACAGCATCACAGGCACATACAACTCAGAAAACACACAAAAACATTTATACATAAATTACACAGAAATTTACAATACAGTGAAAAAAGACGGCAAAAAAGTCAATCGTCCAAAAATACACAATTAGAAAACATCCAAGGTAGTACAAAACGTGGTCCATAGTGTCCTGTTGATAAGGTAGGAATAGGATTGCACAGCTTGGATGAAGAACCTGATGGATGTGGGATGAAATAAATAGTGGCTGGTATATAGTGGCTGAAGGCTTTGTGGCTGGTAAATAGTGGCTGAAGGCTTTGTGTCTCAATGCAAGGAGCATTCGTAATAAGGTGGATGAGTTGAATGTGCAGATAGTTATTAATGAATATGATATAGTTGGGATCACGGAGACATGGCTCCAGGGTGACCAAGGCTGGGAGCTGAACATCCAGCGATATTCAATATTCAGGATAGACAGAAAGGAAAAGGAGGTGGCGTAGCGTTGCTGGTTAGAGAGGAGATTAACGCAATAGAAAGGAAGGACATTAGCTTGGAGGATGTGGAATCGATATGGGTAGAGCTGCGAAACACGAAGGGGCAGAAAACGCTAGTGGGAGTTGTGTACAGGCCACCTAACAGTAGTAGTGGAGTTGGGGATGGCATCAAACAGGAAATTAGAAATGCGTGCAACAAAGGCAAAAGTTATAATGGGTGACTTCAATCTACATACAGATTGGGTGAATCAAATTGGCAGGGGTGCTGAGGAAGAGGATTTCTTGGAATGTATGCAGGATAGTTTTCTAAACCAACATGTAGAGGAACCAACGAGAGAACAGGCTATTCTAGACTGGGTATTGAGTAATGAGGAAGGGTTAGTTAGCAGTCTTGTTGTGCGTGGCCCCTTGGGTAAGAGTGACCATAATATGGTTGAGTTCTTCATTAGGATGGAGAGTGACATTGTTAATTCAGAAACAACGGTTCTGAACTTAAAGAAGGGTAACTTTGAGGGTATGAGTCGTGAATTGGCCAAGATAGACTGGCAAGTGATTCTTAAAGGGTTGACGGTGGATATGCAATGGAAGGCATTTAAAGACTGCATGGATGAACTACAACAATTGTTCATCCCAGTTTGGCAAAAGAATAAATCAGGGAAGGTAGCGCATCCATGGATAACAAGGGAAATCAGGGATAGTATCAAAACAAAAGAGGAAAGATACAAATTAGCCAGAAAATGCAGCCCACCAGAGGACTGGGAGAAATTCAGAGTCCAGCAGAGGAGGACAAAGGGCTTAATTAGGAAAAGGAAAATAGATTATGAAAAAAAACTGGCAGGGAACATAAAAACTGACTGCAAAAGATTTTATAGATATGTGAAGGGAAAAAGATTAGTTAAAACAAATGTAGGTCCCTTGCAGTGAGAAACTGGTGAATTGATCATGGGGAACAAGGATATGGCAGACCAATTGAATAACTACTTTGGTTCTGTCTTCACTAAGGAAGACATAATGAATCTGCCGGAAATAGCAGGGGACCGGGGGTCAAATGAGATGGAGGAACTGAGTGAAATCCCGGTTAGCCGGGAAGTGGTGTTGGGTAAATTGAATGGATTAAAGGGCGATAAATCCCCAGGGCCAGACAGGCTGCATCCCAGAGTACTTAAGGAAGTAGCCCCAGGAATAGCGGATGCATTAGTGATAATTTTTCAGAACTGTTTAGATTCTGGAGTAGTTCCTGAGGATTGGAGGGTAGCTAATGTAACCCCACTTTTTTTAAAAGGGAGGGAGAGAGAAAACGGGGAATTACCGACAAGTTAGTCTAAGATAGGTAGTGGGAGAAATACTGGAGACAGTTATTAAAGATGGGATAGCAGCACATTTGGAAAGTGGTGAAATCATTGGACAAAGTCAGCATGGATTTATGAAAGGTAAATCATGTCTGACGAATCCTATAGAATTTTTCGAGGATGTAACTAGTAGAGTGGATAAGGGAGAACCAGTGGATGTGTTATATCTGGACTTTCAAAAGGCTTTCGACAAGGTCCCACATAAGAGATTAGTATGCAAACTTAAAGCACACGGTATTGGGGGTTCAGTATTGATGTGGATAGAGAACTAGCTGGCAGACAGGAAGCAAAGAGTAGGAGTAAACGGGTCCTTTTCAGAATGGCAGGCAGTGACTAGTGGGGTACCGCAAGGCTCAGTGCTAGGACCCCAGCTATTTACAATATATATTAATGAGCTGGATGAGGGAATTGAATGCAACATCTCCAAGTTTGCGGATGACACGAAGCTGGGGGGCAGTGTTAGCTGTAAGGAGGATGCTAGGAGGCTGCAAGGTGACTTGGATAGGTTGGGTGAGTGGGCAAATGCATGGCAGATGCAGTATAATGTGGATAAATGTGAGGTTATCCACTTTGGTGGCAAAAACAGGAAAGTAGACTATTATCTGAATGGTGGCCGATTAGGAAAAGGGGAAATGCAACGAGATCTGGGTGTCATGATACACCAGTCATTGAAAGTAGGCATGCAGGTGCAGCAGGCAGTGAAGAAAGCGAATGGTATGTTAGCATTCATAGCAAAAGGATTTGAGTATAAGAGCAGGGAGGTTCTACTGCAGTTGTACAGGGTCTTAGTGAGGCCACACCTGGAGTATTGCGTACAGTTTTGGTCACCGAATCTGAGGAAAGACATTCTTGCCATAGAGGGAGGACAGAGAAGGTTCACCAGTCTGCTTCCTGGGATGGCAGGACTTTCATATGAAGAAAGACTGGATAGACTCGGCTTGTACTCGCTAGAATTTAGAAGATTGAGGGGGGATCTTATAGAAACTTACAAGATTCTTAAGGGGTTGGACAGGCTAGATGCAGGAAGATTGTTCCCGATGTTGGGGAAGTTCAGAACAAGGGGTCACAGTTTAAGGATAAGGGGGAAGTCTTTTAGGACCGAGATGAGAAAATCATTTTTCACACAGAGAGTGGTAAATCTGTGGAATTCTCTGCCACAGAAGGTAGTTGAGGCCAGTTCATTGGCTATATTTAAGAGGGAGTTAGATGTGGCCCTTGTGGCTAAAGGGATCAGGGGGTATGGAGAGAAAGCAGGTACAGGATACTGAGTTGGATGATCAACCATGATCATATTGAATGGCGGTGCAGGCTCGAAGGGCCGAATGGCCTACTCCTGCACCTATTTTCTATGTTTCTATACATGCCACCTGTTTGGGTTCTAATGATGGGCAGCTGTTGGTTGTTCACCCAGACCACTCAATAAAACTCCAATGGGACTACTTGCATTATTTGTGAGTCTGTCTAAATGGGGAAGATAGAGAGAAAGAGAAGAGAGTGGGAGAGTGGGTGTGAGATAGATAGATAGATAGATAGTGTGGGGAAATAGGAATAGATAAGTGAAGAAGAGGGATTAATGGAGAGCGGGTGGAGTGATATGGATTAGGAGAGGCTGATAGTAAGTCATGAAGACAGGTAGAGAGCAATGAGAGTAGAGAGGGGCGCAGGCTGGTTGGGATAGAGGGGAGCAGTGAAGGGAGGGAGGGGGAATAGAAGGGAAGGGAAAAGCTATGGCAAATAGAGAGAGTGTGACAGAGATGAGATTAGAAGGGATTATAGAGTTAGAAAGACTGTGGTAGGAGACAGAATGGAGAGTGAGGGGGCATTGAGGCAGGAGGAAGATGGAAAGGGATAGAGTGAATCGGAGGTGAGAGAGGAGAATGGGGAGCTGTCTGAGAAAGGGGAGGTAGGGAGTGCTGGGAGATGGAGAGAAGCAGCAGAGAGGGTGGAGAGTTGAATGGTTAGAGTTGGATGCAGAGTTGGACGGATAGGTAGAGTTGTAGCAACAGACTGGTGGAGCACAGCTGGTGATGACAAATATTCCAGTGGTGTAGTGGGGAGCGCTTAGCTCTCCAATGATTTGGTTACCAAGGGCACTGAATAGATTCAATGGAAACTGTCCTTATTTTGGTAGGAAGAGCTGGTTAATGAGAGATGGAAATGCAGGTGTTCCCCTCCAGCAATTTCAAAGACCTGAAGCTGGAATGAAGGTATATTTATAGCGTATCTTCCTCACCACAGATGTCTTATGCGGACGATGCTCCCATGGGACCTTAGTGGGCTATCCCAAAGGAATGCTATGGATGCTTGTGTGTTAATCCCTGTGTGTGTGTGCTATGGAAAAATATTGGCTTACGTCGAGTTCTCTATGTCCTATATGCTTTTTCATAATACTCTTATTGGAATGAGAACCTTGTAGGTGAAGACATCTTTTATGGTCCACACTAACAGGCCAAAGGATGCTTTGAGGCAACTGAGCCTCCTTGGTGTGAGACTGGAATATATGATTAATACTGAACCTATGCAGTACTCCAATACTCTAGTAACTCCTCCGAACTACCTTGAACACCAGCCTATGGCCACACTCTGGTAACTGGTCTACTGTGGCCACAGTGAAAGTATTCTTATGGATGGGTCTGCCATGTTACATTGCACTCCCTTGATTATCAGAGTCTGGTCTCTGGACTGCACTAAGTTATAACAGGAGGATGAAATAGTAATTGGAATAATTTTATGGCTGTCCTCCTTTTGTGTGCTTGATTTTTGGCCATGGACCAAAAACCTGAACACCAGGAGTAGCTATACTTAATAACACCTATTTATTACAACACAGATGGAGATAATTTGGGCCACCGGTCCATGTTGTTTCCCTGGGTCAGGCACACTCTCTCTGCAAACTTCCCCTCCCACACATTTCCATCTAATCCCCTTTGATTGATCGTCTGTCAGAAATTAGCATCTTGTTCCCTATTGCTTTTCCATTGACTTAACACAAAGGCTGTGATCAAGGACAGTCAAAAGCTCATAACTTTCTTAAAAATTAAGAGAACTGAATGAAATTTTCAGTTATTATAGATTGAGGCATTCTGAAATAAATATGAAACATCTTACTTGGATGACCTGAAATTAAGTCATATAATTAGTTAGTTACCTAATTGTAGCTAATTACAAAATTGACCGTTGTGACGGAAATGGTAATAAACACCCAGACTGCCTTGAAAATTCAAAAATGTGATATTCTCAAGATCAGAACTTTAATATTATTGTATTATATGCTGTAAGTCTGTAACAGATAGGTCAATAAATTACTATTTCTCGCAATAGACCAAGTCTTTATGGAGAAGATCAGTTGCTAGCTGGTACATTGGCATATCATAATCAGCAGCATCATCATACTCCTCAGATTGTAACCAATAAGCAACTCTGTACACCTTGTTTTTCCTCAACTTTTCAATTTTGGCATTGTAAACTATAAGATTTTGCTCTTCAAACCACGCATGACATGCCTTTCTGCCCACTACTTTCCCATTAAGAATGTCCTGTAGATCATCACATTTGGAGTGGTCCAAATTCGGATAATCTCTGCGAATGCTGTCTAAATCAGTCTCTTTTGCTGGGCATTTGGATTGACAATTTTGCATTTCTTCTTTGGAGACATCTGTTTAAAATGCAAAGGAACAAAAAACACTGAACAGCATTAACAGAAACAAGTTCTTATTTGCAGTTTTAGAAAAAAGGTAGAAATGGTAAAGTTAAACGCTAAAAGAAATAGTAAATACCCAACCAAAAAATCATATTAATCAGTTTCATCAGATCAATTAAATCCATCTAATCAATTAAATTCATCTAAATTCAATTACTAGATCTAAACATCTAGCTATCTCTTAAGAAAAGGCTAAAAATTTAAAATAGCCCATTCACACAAGAATTCACAATATAACATGTTTTTAAATCTCACTGTCATGAACTTATATGCCAAATGGAAGGAATTTATTGTTTAATTCCCATAAATGAATCTAGAAACATCCACTCTCAATATAATCAAAACTATTATTTTTTGCACAATACATGTGACTAAACCTGTTGTGGATACAGTATAAAAATATTGATTATGGATAGACAATTACACAAAATATAGACGATTTATGACAGTTATGACAGTCGCGTTTTACTTTAATCCAACTATTAAATTGTCCAGCGATTATTTAAAAAAAACGGGAACGGAAGTCCGATCGATTTTTCTTCATCGACTAGCAGCCTGAGGAAATCCCTCTCCGACAAGCAATACAAACCTGCATTTTAATCCCCCCCCCCCCAAAGGTGCCTTAGTCGCACACACAGCCAGTGGCAGATCTCAGTGCCGCTGAAGGTAGGTTTTGTAACATCGCTATATACATAGATACATAGAAAATAGGTGCAGGAGTAAGCCATTCGGCCCTTCGAGCCTGCACCGCCATTCAATATGATCATGGCTGATCATCCAACTTAGTATCCCATACCTGCCTTCTCTCCATACCCCCTGATCCCTTTAGCCACAAGGGCCACATCTAACTCCCTCTTAAATATAGCCAATGAACTGGCCTCAACTACCCTCTGTGGCAGAGAGTTCCAGAGATTCACCACTCTCTGTGTGAAAACGTTTTTTCTCATCTCGGTCTTAAAGGATTTCCCCCTTATCCTTAAGCTGTGACCCCTTGTCCTGGACTTCCCCAACATCGAGAACAATCTTCCTGCATCTAGCCTGTCCAACCCCATAAGCATTTTGAAAGTTTCTATAAGATCCCCTCTCAATCTCCTAAATTCTAGCAAGTATAAGCCGAGTCTATCCAGTCTTTCTTCATATGAAAGTCCTGACATCCCAGGAATCAGTCTGGTGAACCTTCTCTGCACTCCCTCTATGGCTATAATGTCCTTCCTCAGATTTGGAGACCAAAACTGTACGCAATACTCCAGGTGTGGTCTCACCAAGACCCTGTACAACTGCAGTAGAACCTCCCTGCTCCTATACTCAAATCCTTTTGCTATGAAAGCTAACATACCATTTGCTTTCTTCACTGCCTGCTGCACCTGCATGCCTACTTTCAATGACTGGTGTACCATGACACCCAGGTCTCGCTGCATCTCCCCTTTTCCTAATCGGCCACCATTTAGATAATAGTCTGCTTTCCTGTTTTTGCCACCAAAGTGGATAACCTCACATTTATCCACATTATACTACATCTGCCAAACATTTGCCCACTCACCCAGCCTATCCAAGTCACCTTGCAGTCTCCTAGCATCCTCCTCACAGCTAACACTGCCCCCCAGCTTCATGTCATCCGCAAACTTGGAGATGTTGCCTTCAATTCCCTCATCCAGTTCATTAATATAAATTGTAAATAGCTGGGGTCCCAGTACTGAGCCTTGCGGTACCCCACTAGTCACTGCCTGCCATTGTGAAAAGGACCCGTTTACTCCTACTCTTTGCTTCCTGTTTGCCAGCCAGTTCCCTATCCACATCAATACTGAACCCCCAATACCGTGTGCTTTAAGTTTGTATATTAATCTCTTATGTGGGACCTTGTCGAAAGCCTTCTGAAAGTCCAGATACAACACATCCACTGGTTCTCCCCTATCCACTCTACTAGTTACATCCTCGAAAAATTCTATAAGATTCGTCAGACATGATTTACCTTTCGTAAATCCATGCTGACTTTGTCCAATGATTTCACCACTTTCCAAATGTGCTGCTATCCCATCTTTAATAACTGACTAGCAGTTTCCCCACTACCGATGTTAGACTAACTGGTCTGTAATTCCCCGTTTTCTCTCTCCCTCCCTTCTTAAAAAGTGGGGTTACGTTTGCTACCCTCCAATCCTCAGGAACTACTCCAGAATCTAAAGAGTTTTGAAAAATTATCACTAATGCATCCACTATTTCTGGAGCTACTTCCTTAAGTACTCTGGGATGCAGCCTATCTGGCCCTGGTGATTTATCGGCCTTTAATCCATTCAATTTACCCAACACCACTTCCCGACTAACCTGGATTTCACTCAGTTCCTCCATCTCTGACCCCCGGTCCCCTGCTATTTCTGGCAGATTATTTATGTCTTCCTTAGTGAAGACGGAACCAAAGTAGTTATTCAATTGGTCCGCCATATCCTTGTTCCCCATGATCAATTCACCTGTTTCTGACTGCAAGGGACCTACATTTGTTTTAACTAATCTCTTTCTCTTCACATATCTATAAAAACTTTTGCAGTCAGTTTTTATGTTCCCTGCTGGTTTTCTTTCATAATCTATTTTCCCTTTCCTAATTAAGCCCTTTGTCTTCCTCTGCTGGTCTCTGAATTTCTCCCAGTCCTCTGGTATGCTGCTTTTTCTGGCTAATTTGTACGCATCATCTTTTGCTTTGATACTATCCCTGATTTCCCTTGTTATCCACAGATGCACTACCTTCCCTGATTTATTCTTTTACCAAACTGGGATGAACAATTTTTGTAGTTCATCCATGCAGTCTTTAAATGCCTTCCATTGCATATCCACCGTCAACCCTTTTAGAACTAACTGCCAGTCAATCTTGGCCAATTCACGTCTCATACCCTCAAAGTTACCTTTCTTTAAGTTCAGAACCCTTGTTTCTGAATTAACAATGTCACTCTCCATCCTAATGAAGAACTCAACCATATTATGGTCACTCTTGCCCAAGGGGGCACGCACAACCAGACTGCTAACTAACCCTTCCTCATTACTCAATACCCAGTCTAGAATAGCCTGCTCTCTCGTTGGTTCCTCTACATGTTGGTTTAGATAACTATCCCGCATACATTCCAAGAAATCCTCTTCCTCAGCACCCCTGCCAATTTGATTCACCCAATCTATATGTAGATTGAAGTCACTCATTATAACTGTTTTGCCTTTGTTGCACGCATTTCTAATTTCCTGTTTGATGCCATCCCCAACTTCACTACTACTGCTAGGTGGCCTGTACACAACACCCACCAGCGATTTCTGCCCCTTAGTGTTTCGCAGCTCTACCCATACCGATTCCACATCCTCCAAGCTAATGTCCTTCCTTTCCAGTGCGTTAATCTCCTCTCTAACCAGCAACGCTACCCCACCTCCTTTTCCTTTCTCTCTATCCCTCCTGAATATTGAATATCCCTGGATGTTCAGCTCCCAGCCTTGGTCACCCTGGAGCCATGTCTCCGTGATCCCAACTATATCATAATCATTAATAGCTATCTGCATGTCCAACTCATCCACCTTATTACGAATGCTCCTTGCATTGAGACACAAAGCCTTCAGGCTTGTTTTTACAACGCTCTTACCCCTTTTACAGTTATGTTGAAAAGTGGCCCTTTTTGATTTTTGTCCTGGATTTGTCTGCCTGCCACTTTTACTTTTCACCTTGCTACCTATTGCTTCCATCGCATTTTACACCCCTGTGTTTCTCTGCTCACCCATTTAAGAACCCCACCACCTCTTATTCTCTGTTTATTATTTTCTTCTTTCACCCCTACATGTTGGGTCTGAGTGCTTTCCTTCTCTGCCTCCTGCCTCACATACTGTCTAATAGCTTTCTCTATTTGTCCCTCCCCCCAACCGTTCTAGTTTAAAGTCTCCCCAGTAGCCTTTGCAAATCTCCCCGCCAGTATATTGGTCCCCCTCAGGTTCAAGTGCAACCCATCCTTTTTGTACAGGTCGCACCTTCCACAAAAGAGGTCCCAATGATCCAGAAATTTGAATCCCTGCCCTCTGCACCAGTCCTTCAGCCACGCATTTATCCTCCACCTCGCTCCATTCCTACTCTCACTGTCGCGTGGCACAGGCAGTAATCCCGAGATTGTTTCCTTTGCTGTCCTTCTCCTTAACTCCCCTCCTAACTCCCTAAATTCTCCTTTCAGAACCTCTTCTCTTTTTTTACCAATGTCATTGGTACCTATATGTACCACGACCTCGGGCTCCTCTCTCTCCCCTTTCAGGATATCTTGGACACGTTGAGACACATCTCAGACCCTGGCACCAGGGAGGCAAACTACCATCCGGGTCTCCCGACTGCGTCCACAGAATCGCCTGTCTGACCCCCTAACTATAGAGTCCCCTATTACTAATGCCCTCCTCTTCTTTTCCTTACCCTTCTGAGCAACAGGACCGGTCTGATGGTTTGTTGCCTGATAACAGCTGGGAAGAAACTGTCCCTGAATCTAGAAGTGTGCCTTTTCACATTTGTACCTCTTGCCCGATGGGAGAGGGGGAGAAGAGGGAGTGAGACTCGTCCTTGATTCTGCTGGTAATTACTCCAGCACTTTATGTTTTTTTTGTAAGACAGCATCTGCAGGTCCTTGTTACTACAGGGACCTGCTTCCCGAATCTTGCAGCTGGTTGGGGTCATCTGTTTTCAGGCTCTGCTTGTGTGCAGTTGGAATAAAAAGGTAAAGATGATTTGTAATAAAAAGGTTGTCCTTTTTCTTCATTGTTCATCGCTTCAAGGATAGACGTCCCCTGGTCCACACCATTCTACCAGCAGCTTCCGCACCCAACATCATTCTCCAACATTTCCTCCACCTTGAACGTGACCTCGCTACCGTTCGCATCATCCCCACCCCTCTCACCTTCCGCAGAGATCACTCCCTTCGCAACTCCTTGGTTCCCTCATCCCTTCTCACCCAAATCGTCCCCCTCCCCAGGTATTTTCCCGAACAATGCAGGAGATGTAACGCATGTCCCTACACATCCTCCCTCACCTCCATCCAGGGATCGCAGGAGCCCCTTCATGTGTCAGAGGTTCGCATGCACCTCATTGCACCTTATCTGTTATATTCGGTGCTTCTGATGTGGCCTTATTTACATCGGCAAGACCAAGCGCAGACTACATGACGATTTTGACAAACAATTGAGCTTGGTTCACCAAGGCTTGCTGGATCTCCCTGTTCCTAGCCACTTAAACTCCCCATTTTCAATATTACCTTTCTGTCCTGGGCTTCACCTGGTCCCTCTCTCCCTTTCAATTGACACCCCTGCCACAGTGTGCTCACATTTCTCCCACTATCCCACCTGTCTTTCCCACCCTCTTCCCTCCCTTATCCCCTTCCACATCCACCTGATAAAACTGAAATGCTGAGTATTTGCTCCAGAATTTCCTATTTTTATTTCAATTTCCAGCCTTTGCAGTTATGTTTTTGGTTCATAAGTTTATAATACATAGGAGCAGAACTATGCCATTTGGTCCATCGAGTCTAGTTCGCTACTCAATAGTGGCTGATCTATCTTTCCTTCTCGACCTTTTTCTCCTAACTTCAATCTCCGCTTTAAAAATAGCCAATGATGGCCTCCACAGCCTTTTGTGTTAATGAATTCCACAGATTCACCACCCTCTGACTAAAGAAATGTCTCTTTATCTCCTTGTCTCCTTTATAAAAGTAAGTCCTTTTATTCTGAGGCTGTGCCCTCTGGTCCTAGATTCTCTCACTAGTGGAAACATCCTCTCCACATCCACTCTGTCCAGGCCTTTCACTATTTGGTAACTTTCAATGACGTCTCCTCTCATCCTTCTAAATTCCTGACTGAGTTCTGTGATAAAAAGGGAGGCACGGTGGCGCAGCGGTAGAGTTCTTGCCCTACAGTACCAGAGACCCGGGTTCGATCCGACGGGTGCTGTCTATGTGGAGTTTGTATGTTCTCCCCGTGACCTATGTGGATGTTTTCTGGGAGCTCCAGTATAATTCCACACTTCAAGGACGTACAGGTTTGTACGAGCGGACTCGGTGGGCCGAAGGGCTCGTTTCTGCGCTGTATCTCTAAACTAAACAAAATAAATGTGGCCTCTTGCACTGTTCCAACAAAGCCCAATGTAAGCCTGATCACTGTTTTTGACTGGTAACTGTTATTGGCCTCAGGACCCAACAGTGAATGCAACCATTTCACATATCAGACCTTTCCAGTTAGTGTCAGAACTGCGCATTGCTGATTAAGAGCCAACCTGAAGCATTAACTCAACTTTTCTCCCCTGCATTTGCTGCTTAGTCCACTGAGTATTTCCAGCTTTCTCTTTCATTTCACGTTTCCAACTATTTCAATTATTATTTACTCCAACTGAGTCAGAAGAAACATATATTTTTTCGGGCTGGAAGAAAATAATGAAGAGCAACCCAAGCAAGAAATGTTGGCCCTAATTAATTGTGGTTTATCTTCATAATCTGGAGGGGAGGGGGGGTGGGGGGGGGGCAGAATGTAAGGTATCTGAGTTTGCCAATGACATAAAAATAAGTGGGAGGGTGTGAGATGGGTATTTGGAATCTGTCACAGCATGTAGACAATGTGAGTGAGTGGGTAACGACTTGGCAAGTAGGAAAGTGTGAGGTCATGTGCTTCAGAAAGAGGAATCAAAAGGCAGACTGTTACATAAATGAAGAAAGATTACGTTGAAGGATGTATAGAAGGATTGAGATGTTTACTTTAGTTTAGTTTGGAGATACAGTGAGGAAACAGGCCCTTTGGCCCATTGAGTCCACGCCGAACATTGATCTCTGTGCACTGGCACTATCCTACACACTAGGGACAATTTACAATCTTTACTGAAGCCAATTAACCTACAAACCTGTACGTCTATGGAGTGTGGGAGGAAACCCACGTGGTCACAGGGAAAATGTACAAACTCCATACAGACAGCACCCGTAGTCAGGATCAAACCCGGGTCTCTGGGGCTGTAAGGCAGCAACTCTACCGCTGCGCCGCCATGCCTGTCCTCTTCTGGAACAATTAGCAGATAGTCACCGCATTCCGGTGCCATCTCGCAATTTCTGAGTCTCTGCAAAGTCCAATCGTGGCTCAAGGAGAAACGCAATTTCTTATGTTCTCACTTTAAGCTCTGGTGTGCTGGCGGCTCTGGATCGATGTTGTAGGGCCCAGCCTGGCCCAGTACGATGCCGTCAACTCCTTCCACCGCTGCCACAGGCTGCGCTCGATTTATTCATTCACCCGGCTGCTGTAGCCATACAGACAGAATCCATAGTCAGGATCGAACCTGGGTCTCTGGCGCTGTCAGGCAGTAACTCTACCGCTGCGCCACTGTGCCACCCCCATATTCATGTTGTTACGTGTGAATCACAATAACTCAGCAAGAAGGTGCAACAAGTGGTTAGGAAGGCAAATGGCATGTTGGCCTTTATTGCAAGAAGGTTAGGGTTTAAAAATAGGGAAGGATTATTTGGTGTTGGTGGGGCCACACTTGGAGTACTGCACACAGTTTGGATCTCCTTATTTAAGAATGGGAATACTGGCTGTGATGGCGATCCGGAAGAGATTCACCAGGCTAATTCCTGAGATGAGAACATTGACATTAAATCTTAAGCATCTTAAGATATCAGATCTATATTTCTTTTGAACTTAGAAGAATAAGGGGTGACTTTACTGAAACATGTAAAATTCTAAGAGGTGTGATGTTTCCACCAGTGGCTGAGTCCTGAATGAGGAAAAATAATTATGGGAAGAGGGTTATCATTGAAACTGAGGCACAGAAGAGCTTCTTCCCACAGAGTGTGGTGGGTCAGTGTACTTCCCTGGCGGTTTGTAGAGAATGGATCTTTGGGGATACAGCATGGAAACTGGCCCAAGTCCTCGCCGACCAGCGATCACCCTGTACACTAACTGTCAGAACCTTTATTCCAGGGTGGAAATGTCAAAGACTACAGGACATACCTTTAGGGTCAGAGGAGGAAAGTTTAAAGTGAGGATATGTGGGGCATGTTTTCACAGAGAGTAGTGGGGACCTGGAAAGCACTTCAGGCTGATATGACAGTGCCGTTTAAGAGCAGTTCAGATAGGCGGGACTGACAAATGATGAAAGAATGTATCGACTAAATTCACTGGAATTCAGGATGAGAGGGGATCTTAAGAAGATTCTTAAGGGATTGGACAGGTTAGATGCAGGTAAAATGTTCCCCATGTTGGGGGAGTCCAGAACCAGGGGTCACAGTTTAAGAATAAGGGGTAGGCCATTTAGGACTGAGATGCGGAAAAACTTTGTTGTGAATCTGTGGAATTCTCAGCCAGGTAGTGGAGGCCAATTCACTGGATGTATTCAAGGGAGAGTTGGATATAGCTCTTAGGGCTAATGGAATCAAGGGATATTGGGAGAAAGCAGGAACAGAGTACTGATTTTGGATGATCAGCCACGATCATATTGAATGGCGCTGCTTGCTCGAAGGGCCGAATGGCCTTCTCCTGCACCGACTGTCTATGTTTCTATGTTTCTATGAACCATGTGCAGAGGGAGATTAGTTTCTGTGCTGTACTGTTCTATGTTCTATGTTCTATGTTTGTTTGTTAAGAAATGTATCTACCACCTTCTTTAATGATTTGACTTCCACTGGCATTCATGGTGGTGAGTTGCGCAGGTTCACCACTCACTAAGTGAATACATTTTTCCTTATCTTGAGAGACTAGTCTGATTTATTGGCTAAGTGCTGGAATGTGACATGTATCCTTCTGACATCTTGCTGCAATTTTCACCTCTGTCTTCACCTTTCCCACCCTGGCTGAGTTTTACTCCAATTGGACGGCACGGTGACGCAGTGGTCGAGTTCCTGCCTTACAACACCAGACACCCGGGTTCCATCCTGACTACTGAAAGTGCCCGTTTCCCCATTGTATCTCTAAACACCTTTGTCTTTTCCCCCAAATTTTACTGTGGAAGCATATTGTACGAGTCGATCCCACCACTGACAACTCTGTGCTGGGCTACATTGACTGCGGATAATGCCCTGACAGATGATATGAAGTAGATTTCATTATACGGTGACTCTCTTTCATCGATCAATAAGCTTAAGTAAATCTGTTCCAAGGGTAATAAAATGTCACTATTGACACAGCACTACCGAGAATATAAGGTTACTGACTGCAAGACCTGGTTACGTCAAATGTTGAGTTTTCTGACCTTCGAATGTTGGAGACAAGCCCATAGCTCAATGTAATTTGAGAGAGTATCTGTTCTAATTAAATCTCATTATCTGCATTCCTCCCTGGTTAATGCTTTGTGACATTGTACAACCCAGACGTGGTGGTGGACTGTATATAGCACTGGTGGTCGGGCGGGGGGATGGGGGGTGGGAATATGTGTCTGATGTGGGAAAACCGAGTTATGTTCTTATCACCAACTTCTACAGATGTGCTGTCTAAAACAATTTTCACAGGATGCATCACCGCATGGTTTGGGAACATCTCCATCCAAGACTGCAAGAAATTGCAGGGAATTGTGGACGCAGCCCAGACCATCACACAAAGCAGCCTCCCTTCCGTCGACTCCATTTACACCTCACGCTGCCTCAGCAAGGCCAGCAGCATAATCATGGATGAGTCGCACCCCAGCCACTCCCTCTTTTCCCCTCTCACATCAGGCAAAAGGTATAGAAGTGTGAAAATGCACGCCTACAGTTTCAGAGACAGTTTCTTTCCAGGCATTATCAGGCAATTGAGCCACCCTACCAACAACTAGAGACCAGTCCTGAATTACTATCTACCTCATTGAAGACCCTCGGACTATCTTTGAGCAGACTTTACAGGCTTTATCTTGCACTAAGCATTATTCACATTATTCACATTATTCCCTTTATCATGTATCTGTACACTGTGGGCGGCTTGATTGTATACATGTATTGTCTTTCCGCTGACTGGTTAGTACGCAACAAAAGAATTTCACTGTACCTCAGTACGTGACAATAAACTAACCTCAAACTCAAACTCCACGGAACTGGAAGTGGATGGGGGGAAATTAGTTATCAACATATTATCTAAATGGTGGCCGATTTGGAAATGGGGAGATGCAGCGAGACCTGGGTGTCATGGTACACCAGTCATTGAAAGTAGGCATGCAGGTGCAGCAGGCAGTGAAGAAAGCGAATGGTATGTTAGCTTTCATAGCAAAAGGATTTGAGTATAGGAGCAGGGAGGTTCTACTGCAGTTGTACAGGGTCTTGGTGAGACCACACCTGGAGTATTGCGTACAGTTTTGGTCTCCAAATCTGAGGAAGGACATTATAGCCATAGAGGGAGTGCAGAGAAGGTTCACCAGACTGATTCCTGGGATGTCAGGACTTTCATATGAAGAAAGACTGGATAGACTTGGCTTATACTCGCTAGAATTTAGGAGATTGAGAGGGGATCTTATAGAAACGTACAAAATTCTTATGGGGTTAGACAGGCTAGATGCAGGAAGATTGTTCCCGATGTTGGGGAAGTCCAGGACAAGGGGTCACAGCTTAAGGATAAGGGGGAAATCCTTTAAGACCGAGATGAGGAAAAACGTTTTCACACAGAGAGTGGTGAATCTCTGGAACTCTCTGCCACAGAGGGTAGTTGAGGCCAGTTCATTGGCTATATTTAAGAGGGAGTTAGATGTGGCCCTTGTGGCTAAGGGGATCAGGAGGTATGGAGAGAAGGCAGGTACGAGATACTGAGTTGGATGATCAGCCATGATCATATTGAATGGCGGTGCAGGCTCGAAGGGCCAAATGGCCTACTCCTGCACCTATTTTCTATGTATCTATGTATCTAACAGGAACTAACAGCAAATCGCTTCAATGGTGATTCAGTCAGAACTTGTACAAACAACAGTGTGTACTTGTATATGAAAACCAAAAATAATAACCATAGATGCTGGAGATCTGAATTAAAACAAAACATTTTGCAAACATTCAACAGGTTAAACAGCATCCGTGGAGAGAGAAATGTTTAACGTTTCATTTTATCTTTAGAGATACAATGTGTAAATAGGCCTATTCGGCCCACCGATTCTGCACTGACCAGCAATCACTAGCACTATCATACACACTAGGAACAATTTACAACTTACACAAGCCAATTAACCTACAAACCTGCACGTCTTTGGGATGTGGGAGGAAACCGGAGCACCCAGAGAAAACCCATGTGATCACACGGAGAAGGTACAAACTCCGTACAGACAACACCCGTAGTCAGGATCGAACCCGGGTCTCTGGCGCTGTAAGGCAGCAACTCTAGCGCTGCACCACTGCGTTGCCTATTTCTTAGATCCTTCATCAGAGGTGGGAAGTTTCAGGTACCAATTATTTATGATGATGGCTGGTGTGTTCATGCATCAGAACTGATGAGGGGCATTGTCCTGTACTGTTGGGTGTTGCCTGACTTGCTGAGTGCTTCTAGCTTGCACTTACCTAACACTGTTAACATTGTAAAATGCCCCAGGCCAATTTATAGCAGGCTTATCAAATAAAATCACACACTGATCCATGCAAAGTGAAAGCCTGGTCAATGATAAGTGTCTTAAGGAGCTTCATAAAGGAGGAGTATAGATAGACAATAGACAATATGTGCAGGAGTAGGCCATTTGGCCCTTCGAGCCAGCACCGCCATTCAATGTGATCATGGCCGATCATTCACAATCAGTACCCCGTTCCTGCCTTCTCCCCATATCCGCTGACTCCGCTATTTTTAAGAGCCCTATCTGGCTCTCTCTTGAAAGTATCCAGAGAACCGGCCTCCACTGAGAATGGAGGGTTTTTGGGAGGGAAATCCAGCATTGAGGGCCAAGGAAGTCAAAGACCCTCCACCAGCGGTGGAGTGATACAATACCGGCATCATTGAGAGGTCAGAGTTAAATTCACCAAGATGACTCATTATCGATCAACCTTTAAGGGCCTGTCCCACTTGGGCGTCATTTGCGTGTCATTTATGCGACATCATTTGCAAGTGACGCACACGTGATGCGTGCATGGCGTGCATGGCGTGCATTATGCGCGCATGGTGCGTGGTGACATAGGCAGTGACGCGCGGTCGCGAGCGGCACCCCAGGATTTGGGGATTCACAAAATCTTTGCGCGCCACCTGCGTGATGCGCAAATGACGCCCAAGTGGTACAGGCCCTTTAGACTACTGCATTTCTGTTGGAACATATAATTCTGTTATCTGCAAACAATGACTGCAGAATTGAAGGAGATTAGAGATTGGAGATAGGGAGGGGCAAATTAATTTGGGAGGGATTTGAAACCATGTGTGAGATTTTTGTTGTTGTTGAAAAGTTAGTTAATCAGTAACTGATATGGATTAGCAAGAACATTGATGATGGGTCAGCAGCCCTTGGTGTGGGCCAGCACATTCAATGACCTTCAATGGATTATGAATGGCAGTGTCAGAGATGGGCCAGTGGCAAAGGCTTAGTTAATTACTTGAAACCTGAGTTCAATGATTTTGTGTGCCAAATGTATAAGGGAAATGGAGCCTTAGATGTGTGGGTTGAATTAGATAGAGATAGATGTGATCACATTGAATTGTGCTCAGAAGCATGAGTAATGTGTCCTATTCTTCTATACTCTTGCCCATTGTGCTCCATGTTCTGTCTTTTTAGGCATCAAT
The DNA here is from genome assembly GCA_038087875.1 of Malacoraja senta. Classification (NCBI taxonomy): domain Eukaryota; kingdom Metazoa; phylum Chordata; class Chondrichthyes; order Rajiformes; family Rajidae; genus Malacoraja; species Malacoraja senta. The sequence goes on from CM075981.1 coordinate 70,326,671, forward strand.
GTAGATAAATTAGTCTTTAGTCGGTGGTAAATCTATTGAACTCATTGCAACATAGGGCTGTGGAGGCCAAGTGAGTGGATATTTTTAAGGCAGAGATAGACACATTCTTGATTAGAACTGGTGTCAAGGGTTAAGGGGAGAAGGCAGGAGAATGGGATTATAAGACAGAGATCAGCCATGATTTAATGAATGAGTAGACTTGATGGGCCGAATGGCTTAATTCTATTCCTATACCTTGTGAACTTGTATATCTGTCAAAGAGAAGTGTTAGTAGCAGTTCACTAATAAAAATATTTGGCTCAATGCTACGAGATGAGCCGCTATAGACTTAGTTTGACACTCCGTCACATTGCTAATTCCTACGACAAGGAAAACATCTGGTCTTTCTTTCCGAATTATGAAGACATCATTTCTTATCTGTTTAGGAAGGAACTGTGGATGCTGGTTTAAATCGAAGGTAGACACAAAATGCTGGAGTAACTCAGCGGGACAGGCAGCATCTCTGGAGAGAAGGAATGGGTGATGTTTCAGGTCTGAAGAAGGGTCTCAACCCGAAATGTCACCCATTCCTTCTCTCCAGAGATGCTGCCTGTCTCGCTGAGTTGCTACAGCATTTTGTGCCTACCATTTCTTATCTGTTTCTCCTTAGTTTCGCATTGATTATGCATTTCACCACATTACCACGGTGACTAATCGATGTTGCTTGACAATAACAACAACAACAACAACAACAACAACAACAGATAGTGTGATGAGATAAGCTCAAATAGTAGGACATGTCTGTACATTTTGAGACATTTCAGCTTTTCGGGTGATATTGGATATGGGCCAAACGCAGGCAGGTGAGGCTAGTGTAGATGGGACATGTTGGTCGGTGTGGGCAAATTGTGTCGAAGGGCCTGTTTCCAAACTGTATGACTATGACTCCATAACTGAACAATGGACTAATGCTTTTTTAGGGGAGAAAATGAACTGAATATTTAAGTGCACCTGCATGGGTACAGTCTAATTTCTTGGAATATATACATTTTAAATGATTCCTGCCAGAAAGAACACAATTGCATGGGATGGGTTGAGCAGTTTTGCCATTGAACTATTATTTTAGTTTAGAGAGACAGTGCAGAAACAGGCCCTTCAGCCCACTGAGTCTGCGCCGATCAGTGATCACTCCATACCCGAACACTTTACTGCACACACTAGGGACAATTTACAATTATGCCAAGCCAATTAACCTGCAAACCTCTACGTCTTTGGAGTGTGGGAGGAAACCAGAGCACCCGGGTAAAACCACGCGGGCACAGGGAGAACGTACAAACTCCGTACAGACAGCGGATCGAACCCGGGTCTCTGGCGCTGTAAGGCAGCAGCTCTACCGCTGCGCCACCAGAGTATTGGGGAGTATTGGGGGAGACACCCCCATCCATATTAACGGGACGGAAGTGGAACTTGTTTCCAGCTTCAGGTTTCTGGGGGTCAACATCTCTGATGACCTCTCTTGGACCCACAATACATCAACACTGGTCAAGAAGGCTCACCAGCGTCTCTTCTTCCTGAGGAAACTAAAGAAGGTCCATCTGTCTCCTCAGATTCTGGTGAACTTCTACCGCTGCACCATCGAGAGCATCCTTACCAACTGTATCACAGTATGGTATGGCAACTGCTCTGTCTCCGACCGGAAAGCACTGCAGAGGGTGGTGAAAACCGCCCAACGCATCACCGGTTCCTCACTCCCCTCCATTGAGTCTGTCCAAAGCAAGCGAAGTCTGCGAAGGGCGCGCAGCATCGCCAAGGACTGCTCTCACCCCAGCCACAGACTGTTTACCCTCCTCCCATCCGGGAGGCGCTACAGGTCCCTCCGTTGCCGGACCAGCAGGTTCAGGAACAGCTTCTTCCCTGCGGCTGTTACACTACTGAACTCTGCACCTCGGTGACTGCCAGTCACCCCCCCCCCGACACTCCTTCCCCCAGAAAAATTGCACTACTGCTATTGCTGTACATATATATATTTTACTGCTCATTATTCCTAAGTTCGCTCTTCTGGGTGAGATGCTAACTGCATTTCGTTGTCTCTGTACTGTACACTGCACAATGACAATTAAAGATTGAATTGAATTGAATGACTGGGCCAGATCCTGACTTTGGGTAATATCGTAAGTTTATAGTCTTAGCTGACCATTCTATATCCCTTGCCTATTTTTTTACATTCCAACCAAATTCATATTTATTCCAGAGTTCAAATCTCACTAAAGCACTTTGTGTTAAAAGTAATAAAAAAACATTCTATGGGACTGAGCAGGTCAGGTGGCAGCTGTGGGATGAAAAAGAGTTAACGTTTATTCCAGTTATGAAATAAAAAAATATCTCAATTAAAATATTCCCTAAATTGGTGAATTGTCATCTGAACAACTGATAGAGATGCCCCATGACAGAGTTCACCGATGTCCTTTGGGGCCGGAAAGCTGCTGCTCTTACCTGCTTTGGGCCTTTAGGCGAAACCCAATACAATTGACTCCTCCCTCTGAAACAGGATACTCTGTATCAGAAGGCACACCAGCTATAATTACAGACCCACACGCCAAGAATATAGAAACAAATAATATACAGCGGTCATGCAGCGGTGGATTCTGGAGCAATAAGCCCAAGATAATGAAACCTGTGATAACTGAAACACCCACAGGGAATAGTAAAGATAGGTTAATAGTTGCAGTAAAATAATCCATATAGGTGAAAAATCAATGGTGGGGGAGAAGGAGAGGCCTGAACACACAATCACTTCTTTCTAAAGGACTGCTAGTGCTATCTTGCGATGGGAAAGTGTCTGTATGTCTTCTGGTGACCAGCATGTTCACGTCAAAAATATTGGTGTAATACAACATACCTCATTTCAAAAAGGTCATTTAGATGCCCATGTGAAAAATGTTACCCCAATGGTTTTCCAGTAGTTTCCTCATAGGTTAAGCCAATGGTTGGTCCAGTGATTAATCTTGTTGCCTGACTATGTGCCCTCGTGCCTGTTCCTCATTGATCCGTGAATAGTACTGTTTGCCCTTGTGATTGCCTTAATGCTAATCACTATTGTAGCCCCAGTGAATAGCCCAGGGGTTGACATTGCATCTCTCAGTGGTTCACTTAGAGAATGCCTCTGTCATTGTTCCAGAGGTTAGCCCAGTTTACTCCAGGAAAATTGCGTCTAATTAACAATAAGAGTTTTTAGATGAAGCCTTCATCGGTCAGAGTATTGAATATAGAAGTATAGGTTGGGAGGTCATGTTGCAGTTCTATAAGATGTTGGTGAGGCCGCATTTAGATTATTGTGTTCAGTTTTGGGCACCATGTTATAGGAAAGATGGTGTCAAACTGGAAAGGATGCAGAGAAGCTCCAAGAGGATGTTGCCAGGACTAAGCTATAGGGGGTTTGAGCAGGCTAGGACTCTATACCTTGGAGCGCAGGAGGATGTGGGATGATCTTTTAGAGGTGTATACAATCATGTGAGGAATAGATCAGGTAGACACACAGTCTATGTATCTATCCAAATACACGGAAAACTAGTAGGGGAATCTAGAATCAGGGGACATAGGTTTAAGGTGAAGAGGGAAGGATTTAATAGGAACCTGAGGGGTATCTGTTTCACACAAAGGGTGGTGGGTGTATAGAACGAGCTGACGGAGGAGGTAGTTGAGGCAGGTACAATCGCAACGTTTGAGAAACAATTGGACAGGTGCATGGATAGGACAGGTTTAGAGGGATATGGGCCAAACGCAGGCAGGTGGGGCTTGTGCAGATGGGACATGTTTATCGGTGTGGGCAAGTTGAGGTGAAGGGCCTGTTTCCAAACTGTATGACTCTGTGCCTCTATGACAGAGAAGGTTTATGGTGGAATTGTAATCAACTTGTGTGTTTACGGCATGTGATAAAGTGCCATACAATAGGCTTGTCATCTAGGTTTAAGATTGTGGACTGAAAGGGGCTGTAGCAGTGTGGATAGAAAATTGGTTAAGCAGCAGGGAACAAACATTGTTGGTGAAAGATCATTTTATTTGGACTGGAAAAAAAAAATATCCAATAGAGTTCCCCAGGGTGAGTACTAGGACTACTACACTCTTTAACGTATATTAATAATTGAGGCTTGGGCTTATGTGACACAATTTCCAAATACGCTGAAAACTCCGAGGCATAGCAAATGATGACAGGGATAGCTATAAGTGTCAAGAAGGTATTGAGAAACTGTTGGAATGGGTGAAAAGGTGATGGATAAAGTTTAATATTACAAAGCATGACAGGTTGCATTTTGTAGGTTGCACAGGAATATGAATTATAAACTAGAGGATACAATTTTAAAAGGTGTTTAAGAATTGGGATATCTGGGGATGTACTGTACGAGTATGGTTTGTTGGAAACGACTGGGCAGGTCAAGCAAGTGGTCAGCAATGCCTATGCATTACGTGGATTATAAATAAAGGCAGAGAGATCAAGAGCAAGATAGTGAACATCTATATGAACATCTCAGCGAGCATCCATAAAGCACTGGTCTGGCTTTAACTGGAGGAATGTGTCCAGTACTGGGGACCCACATTTTAGGATTGGTGTCAAGGTTTTTGAAGAAAAGGAGCTGTGGACGAGATTTACTAAAAGGGGAAGCAGGGGATAGACTGGAGAAGCTAAGGTGTTTATTTATGGTAGAGAATGTTACGAGGCGGTCGAGGGGATGTGTTTCAAGTCAGGGAGGGGATAGACTGATCATTCATGTAAATGTTCAAAGGGGTCAGGCGTGCAAAAGGCATGAATTTGCAGGATTATGGGGAGAGGTTTAGTTTAACACTATCCTACACACAGTAGGGACAACTTACAATGACACCAAACCACTTAACCTACAAACCTGTACGCCTTCGGAGTGTGGGAGGAAACGGGGAACCCCACGCAGGTCATGGGGAGAACATACAAACACCGTACAGACAGCACCCGTAGATCAAACCCGGGTCTCTGGCGCTGTGCGGCAGCAACTCTACCTCTGCGCCACCGTGCCGTGGGGGGAAAAATCAGCTGAATCGCTCTGACATAGAGGAAATATAGATTTGATGGGCTAAGTGGCCTCCTTCCATGCTGTGACTATTCTGTGGTTGTGTGAATGTGTGAATGTGTGAATGTGTCTTGCCTGACTTGTCCGTTCTCTTACCCCAGTGGTTCGTCTGGTTTGTCCATTGATTTCCCCTGCAGGTACTTCAGTAACCTTCCCCTATGGTTGCCCAATTCTGTTTGCCCAATGGGCTTCCCTTGCACAAAAGGATGCAAAGACCATTCAGTTTCTCCACAGGTGGATGGGCCAGTGGATGGTCCAGTGGTTGGTCCTGTTTTCCCAATGGCTTCCCCACAATGGTTTCTGCTCCAGGTGTTCTAGTGGCGGGACCAGCATTGGGTCCTATGGTTTGCCTGTGCTATCCCCCAGGGTTGCCCAGTTGTTGATCAGTATCTGTTTCTGTTTGCAGCAGTGACTTCCCTAAATCCCATTGCAGGAGGGAGATCGTTAAGCTCTCAGTTGAACCTCAGGGTCCCAACGTGTGAGCTCTGGCACAGTCTGGCTTGTATCATGTTCATAACTTATAGAACAGAACAAGGCCATTTGGCCCATCAAGTCTACTCTGTCATTCAATCATTGCTGATCTATCTTTCCCTCTCAACCCCATTCTCCTGTCTACGCCCCATAACCCTTGACACCTGTACCGATCAAGAATCTGTCGATCTCCGCCTTAAAAATATCCATGGACTTGGATGTCATCACCGTATGTGTCATCACAAACCACTTGGGTGAGTATGGTGCAAGATTTATAAATGTTATTTCCTTTATTTTCTCAAAGTGTAATTCAGCTAACAGTTAGTCCCATCGAAAGTCCTGTCCCACCATTTGATAAAACTTTATATTATATGGTCTGTAAAATTCTTTTAGCTGCTCAATAACGTTTGAGTCTATCTGGACGTGAGTCCTTCCTTTCGATTTTCCGAGGCATCTTGGCAGGCTGCTGCTCTCAGGTTTCTTCAGGCACGGAAATCCCTTGGTTTTGTTGAAGTAAAAATGTTTGTCCGTGACGATCCTCTTGAGGCTCAAGAAGTCCTGGAGTTTTCCCATTTCTCCGGCCGGGTCAATGATGAGCCTCTCCCCACTGACGAAATGGATCTGGGAGAGGGGGAAGAACTGGAGCCAGTTCTCCAGGTGCAAGGCGTAGATCCCAATACGGATGGCGCTCCAAGAGGCGTCGATCAGGCCCAGGGTCCTGTTCTTGAAGGCCAGCACCTCGAAGGTGGGAATCTCGGGTTTCTTGGACAGTGTCTGGGTGTAATCCGAAATGGCTCTGGTCACTGGGTTCCTGACCACCACCACCAGCTTGGTGCCCTTTGCCACCGAGAAGATGCGCTTTGGTGCCTCCCTGGTGACGAAGTAACTGGGCGTTTTCTCCATGGTCAGCTGGCCATCCAACGTCTTCGGCATCAAACTTCTGAAAGCAAAAGGGACACAATTTAGAAAACTCAACAGCAATCTATGAAATTATCTCCAGGCTGCTTAAAGCAATGGAAGGTGAACACAGTTCATAAGTTCATAAGTTATAGGAGCAGAATTAAGCCATTCGGCCCATCAGGTCTAATCCACCATTCAATCATGGCTGATCTATCTTTCCCTCTCAACCCTATTCTCCTGCCTTCTCCCTGAGACCATTACTAATCTAGAATCTGTCAATCTGCACCTTAAAATACCCAATGACGGCCTCCACAGCCGTCGGTGTTAATGAATTCCACAGATGTATCACCCTTTGACTAACGAGGTTAACAATACGCATAGAATCATACAGCACAAAAACAGGCCCTTCAGCCCAATGCCCATGCTAACCAACATGCCCCATCTATACTGGTCCAATCTATCTGTGTTTGGCCCATACCCCTCTAAACGTTTCCTATCCATCTACCTGTTCAAATGTTTTTTAGAAATTGTGATAGTACCTGCCTCAACTACCTCCTCTGGCAGCTCGTTCCATATACCTACCACCCTTTGTGTAAAAATGTTGTCCCTCAGGTTCCTATTAAATCTTTCCCCCCTCACCTTAACCCTATAATAATAATAATAATGGATGGGATTTATATAGCGCCTTTCTAATACTCAAGGCGCTTTACATCGCATTATTCATTCACTCCTCAGTCACACTCGGTGGTGGTGAGCTACTTCTGTAGCCACAGCTGCCTGGGGCAGACTGACGGAAGCGTGGCTGCTAATCTGCGCCTACGGCCCCTCCGACCACCACCAATCACTCACACACATTCACACACATTCACACACATTCACACGCAGGCAAAGGTGGGTGAAGTGTCTTGCCCAAGGACACAACGACAGTATGCACTCCAAGTGGGATTCGAACCGGCTACCATCCGGTTGCCAGTCGAACACTTAGCCCATTGCGCCATCTGTCGTCCATAACCCTATGTCATCTGGTTCTTGATTCCTCATACTCTGGGAATATTTTCAACCCAGATTTGAAAAGAATTGAACGAAAAATGCTTTTTGTGTGGAAGATATATGGATATCGGAGGAAATTCAGCATCAGGGGAATAGGGGCTAGAATATATGACGAGGAGTTTATTCATGGACCTAGAGACAGATGATCGGACAATCTTTGCTCTGTGTTCGTCGTGGGGTCACTATAAAGATAGCGCCCAACCCAGGCAACTATTTGCATGCTAGCTACAGAAACAGCTTTACAATCACATATTTCAATCTTAAATCTCTATTTCTACACTGTAAACGGATCGACTGTAATCGTGCATTGTCTCTCCGCTGACGGGTTAGCACGCAACACAATCTTTCCACCGTACCTTGGTACACGTGACAATAAACTAAACTAACTAACTTTTCAGTGTTCTATTTGCGACTGCCAATCGTGCTTTGGTGAGATGGTCACTTTGATTTTAAATCCTGAAGGACAAATGCTGGGTTGAGGGTTAAATGAATCTTCTATTTCAAATTTAATTTGACTGCTGAACTGTAAATGTGATACTGACTTCCTCCTGAAGCTATTGGATTACTGCAACGCTTCCTTGTTCTTCCTCTGCTGGCCACAACCGCAGAGATTATCCTTGGACTGAGTATTTGTTGCCCAATGTGTTTAGTTCATTAAACCTTATCCCATCAGTGTCATTTCAGCCCAATCACACTTCCCTTTCTGGCCACATTCCTGGTGTATTATGCTTTCTAATACCTTTCTATTGAAGAATTTTGCTTAGGTGAACTCATTGAGCCCCAGTTGGAAGGTCATTGCCTCAAGTCCCATTCCATGTCTCCAGTGACTCCTATGAACTTCTGCAGATGCACGAAGGTAGACACAAAAAGCTGGAGTAACTCAGCGGGACAGGCAGCATCTCTGGAGAGAAAGAATGGGTGACGTTTCGTGTTGAGATCTTCTTCAGATTGGTTATGGATAAGGGAAACATACGGTTGGTTTGCATCACAGTTTAGTTTAGTTTAGTTTATTCCCACGCGTACTGAGGTACAGTGAAAAGCTTTTGTTTTTCACAGCTTGTTTGGGAACAGCTCTGCCAAGACCACTTAAAATTGCAGAGAGTTATAGGTGTAGCCCATTCCATCACACAGACCAGACTTCCCACCATCTGCACTTCATGCTGCCTCAGAAAAGCAGCCAACAAAATCAAAGACTTGTCCTACCCCAGTCAATCCTTCTCCCTGCTCCTGTCTGGCGGAAGATACAGGAGCTTGAAAGTGTGCACCACCAGACTCAGAAAGAGCTTCTTTCCCTCTGTTATCAGGCTTCTGAACAGACCTTCCATAGCTAGGGAACTGTCTGATTCATCTCTAATATAATAATAATATAATGGTATATGGACACACTGATCTGTTTTGTAGTCAATGCCTACTATGTTCTGTTGTGCTGAAGCAAAGCAAGAATTTCATTGTCCTATCAGGAACACATGACAATAAACTCACTTGAATTTGAACCCCATTGTGGACATTGTCTAAGGAGCTCATGTGCTACAATGAGTCAGTTCTGCCTTGCATTCTGCTCTCTCTATATCTGCGTTTGCTCTGTCTAAGGTACACAAAAATGCTGGAGAAACTCAGCGGGTGCAGCAGCATCTATGGAGCGAAGGAAATAGGCAACGTTTCGGGCCGAAACCCTTCTTCTATGAAGTATAGATTACATCAATGCAATCTATACTTGATTGCATTGATGTACGGTATATCCAAACTGTTTGGATAGCGTGCAAAACAAAGCTTTTCACCGTACCTCGGTAGACATGGCGATAATCAACCTAAACCTACACAGGGAACTGAGCACAAAGTCTAGGCTGTCATTTCAATGCAACATGAAGCAAATGAGCAAATATTAAACCCTGCCTCCTCTCCAGTATAGAAAGATCCAGTAGCAACAGTAGGAGACTTTTAGCCCTGTTGCCTTAGCTACAATTTATCTCCCAGCCAACGTCAGTGAACTGGGCAATCTAGAAATAATCACTTTGATGCCTCTGGTATTTTGTGAGCTAATTCATGGCCACATTTCCTCCATTAGAAATAATTAATGGGATTTAAAGCTGCCCGAGGTCCCAAGACTATGAAAAGCTCCATATAAATGCACATCTGACAAGACTACGCCCACCTTATGTATCTCTAGCCCCTCAACACTATCTCCGCACACCTTCCCTGCCACTATTGTACCACAACATCCCTAATCAAAGTTCACCTTCAGTTGTTCCCACATATGTACCTCCTCTCTACTTTACCAGGGTGAGGCCATATGCAAACTGGAGGAACAGCACCTCAGACTCCACTTGAGATGCTTACAACCTAACGCTATGATCAGTGATTTCCCCAGTTATAAGTAAAACCCTCCTTACCCCCTCTCTCTTTCCTGTGCTCCCAAAGCCCTTGAGCTCACAATTGCTCCCATTATTCCCCTCCTCCTCTATCGCCCCATCCCCGTCCTCGTTCACCTATCTTCTTCCCTGTGGTTTAACATTTCAATCCTCTTCTCTCCTTCTCCAGCACTGTTTTGTCTCCTTTTCATATCTAGCCTGTCACTTACCCCGCCCATCCGCCAATCGCACCCCCCCCCCACCAGCACCACCTGCATCCACCTAGCACTCGCCCAGCTTTGTCCAGCCACAACCTCCCTTTTCCAGCTTTCACAACCCTACTCCAATCCGTCTGATGAAGGATCCCAATCCGAAACGTCACCTGTCCATTCCCACCACAGATGCCGCCTGACCCAATGATCTCCTCGGACACTTTGAGTTCTGCTCAAGATTCCAGCATCTGTAATTTCTTTAGCTTGCCTCTTGCTTTCTGGGAATCAGTATATAATCTTTAGACTGCAAACTTGAGAGATACAGCATGGAAACAGGCCCTCCGGCACACCGGGTCCGCGCCTACAAACCTGTATGTCTTTGGAATGTGGGAGGAAACCGGACCACCCGGTGAAAACCCATGCGGTCGCAGGGAGAACGTACAAACTCCGTACAGACAGCACCCGCAAGCAGGATCGAACCTGGGTCTCTGGCGCTGTAAGGCAGCAACTCTACCGCTGCGCCACCGTGCCACCCCTAATATGATTGCCCTAACTTGATTTTGACTTCTAGTTATCCATCAACTGACCAACTCCTTATTCCCAACAACATTCCCCTCTTCCTATAATCTCAGTGTATTTGCATCCAGTATTAGCCTGGCCTGCCGAGGCCTTGACTGTATCTGGATTCTTCTCACTTGTTTTCAGAGATAATGGGGTGCTATTTGGAGAATTCCGTGCAGGGGTGAGAATGATCATTGCCAGTCAGGAACAAAGCGTTAAAGGCACAGGGGCTAAATTCCACAGTCTTGGAAGTTCCCTGATGCGGACTGAGTGGAGTGCTGTTGGTTTTGCAGCATTGATGGATGCACATAAAATGGCTCTGGTAGATAGATGGAATAGCCATAGAAGCCTTACTTTAATGGATCTGAAGAAGGGACTCACCCAAAACCTCACCTACGTAATCCTTTTCTCCAGAGATGCTGCCTGACCCGCTGAGTTACTCAAACATTTTGTGTCTATCTTTGGTGCAAAGTAGTATCTGCAGTCCCTTCCTACACATACAGCCTCACTTTAATGTTGGACTGAGATCGCTCCTCACATTGCAATCCCTGAACCGCACTCTCTTCCACTTGATACAGTCTCCCATGCATTTAATTACAGTACATGAACAAATATATCGACAGAAGTGTCATAAAGCCGTGCAGCATGGAAACAGACCATTCGGCCCACCAAGTCTGTACTGACCATCAACCACCCAATTATATTTTAATTTCATTTTATTCCCCCCCCCTCCCCCTCCCCCTCCCATCCCCATTCCAATCAATTCCCCCCAAATCTACTTCCCATCACCTACATATCGGGGGGCAATTTACAACAACCAGGTTGGGGAAAGTTCTCCCCACCACGGGTGCCATGTATTCCCGTGCTACCAGCTCCATGCCAGGTGAGGAGGGGGCTGTGGACCCCCAGCAGGACCAAAAACAAGACCTGTCAAAGGGCGGATGAGCTTCTAGCGAGCCAACGGCCATCCACACTTCAGTAGAAGTCGCGATCACTGTCGTACATAGCATTGTAAGGAATAATGATAAAGCACACACACCAAAATCCTATACTTCCAGTGGTGGAAGTCTGCAGGAACTGGTGGACAGAGATGTGTGGTGCGTCCGGCACCGTTCCCGTTGGAAACCGGCACCACTGCGTCGCTAATGTTTTCAACGATGATGATGATGATGATGAATTAACCGTCAACCTGCACGTCTTCGGGACGTGGGAGGAATATTGAAACATCCGAAGGAAACCCACGAGGCCACAGACAGAATGTGTGAACTCCACATGTACATCACCGGAGGTCAGGATCGAACCTGGGTCACTGAGGCTGAGAGGCAGCAGCTGAGCCACTGTTTCAATCAGCATCAGTGCATAATCATCCCCTCATATACAGCCTGTAGTGAAGTGGCTCAGACACACACACTCTCTAGACAGTGGAAAGATGTTTACTGATCCTTCGATTTCCTTTCACAAGCCTTGACCCAGCACTGCTGCAAAGGTAAGAATTGTCACTGATTTTCACTGGGAGTTTATTTCATGTATCCATCACCTATCAGCAGGAAAAGCAGTCTCTTAACTACTTGACAAGACTGGTCCATCACATCGGCATAGAACAATACAGCAGAGAAACAGGCCCTTTGGCCCACATTATCAGTGCCGAACCTAAGGCCAAGACCAACTCTATCTGCCTGCACATAATCCATATCCATCCATTCCCTCCATATCCATGTGCTTATGTAAAAGTCTCTAAAATGCCACTGTCATATATGTCTCCACCACCATCCCTGGCAGTGCATTCCAGGCATTCACTGCCCTCTACATAACAAAAACTTTAAACTTTGTCCCTGCCACCTCAAAGCTATGCCCTCTAGTATTTGATATTTTCAGCCTGGGAAAAATGTTCCAACTGTCTACCTATTCTACAACTATGTTAATTTTATATACATTTATCAGGTTTCCCCTCAACCTCCGGCATTCCAGAGAAAATGATCCAAGTCTGTCCAACCTCTGCCTGTAGCTAATACCCCCTCCCTCAGCCATCCCAGCGAGTCGGATTAAAGAAAATCGGGAGACTCTTTATGCGTTCATTAAAAACAAGAGAGCAACCAAGAAGAAGGTAGGACCTGTCAAGGATAAAGGATGAAACTTAGGCTTGAAGTCATAGGATGTAGGTGACATCTATGAATGAATAGATGAATGCTTTGCATCTGTATTCACCAAGCAGATGAGCACGGTGGACAGTAAAATCAGTACTAATCAATATTAATCTGCTGGGGCAGTTTGAAATCAAGAATGTGATGTTTGGTCTCTTGAAGCGCATTGAAGTGGAAAAATCCCCAGGGCCTGAAAAGATCTATCCCGGGTTATTGAGAGAGGCAAGGGAGGAGGTTGCATGGACCTCGATGAAGCTCCTTGTTCCTTCCCTAGCCACAGGCAAGGTCCTGGATGTTTGACGGATAGCCAGCGTTGTTCCTTTGTTCAAGAAGAGACGTAGAGATAATCCAGGCATTTACAGGCCAGTGAGCCTCGTTGGTAGGGAAGCTATTCGAGAGGATCCTTTGGGGTGGGATTTGCTCACATTTGGAAGAGAATGGGTTAATTATTACTTTGTCCACGGAAGGTCATGTCTTACGAACTTGATTGAGTTTTTTGAGGAGATGACGATAGGGCCGTGGATATTATCTGCATGGATTTCAGTAATGCATTTCAGAATGTCCCTCCCGGTAGGCTGATCCAGGAGATTAAGACACAGTGACTGGTTTACTCATAGAAGACAGAGGGTTGTGGTGGAAGGGTGTTCTTCTGGCTGAAGGCCTATGGCCGGTGGAGTTCCTCAGAGATCTGTGGTTTCGAGATATATGTACACGACTTGAACATAAATGTAGATGGGTTGGTTAGTAATTTTGTGAATGACACCAAAAGTGGTGGAGGTGTGGACGGTATGGAATGCTCTCAAAGTATACAGCGGAATAGAGATTAGTTACAGAAATGGAGAGAGAAATGGCAGATGGAATTTAATCCAAGCATCTGTGAGTTGTTGAGCGAACTTGGATTGTTTTCTCCGGAACGTTGGAAGCTGAGGGGAGACTTGATAGAAGTATATAAAATTATGAGAGGCATACTGTAGATAGGGTAGACAGTCAGAATATTTTCCCAAGGTGGAAATGCCAAGGACTAGAGGGCATGGGTTAAGGTGAGAGGGGCAAAATGTGAAGGAGATGTGTGGGCAGGTTTTTTGGTACAGAGTGTGGTGGGTGCCTGGAACGCACTGGTAGTGGAGGTAAATACAATAGCGCATTTAGGTGGCTTTTAGATTGGACATGAAAATTCAGGGAATGGAGGTATATGCATCACCTGCAGGCAAACGAGATTAGTTTAACCCGACATCGGTTTAGTTTAGCTTATTATTGTTACTTTTACCGAGGAACGCGAAAAGCTTTTGTTTGTGTGCTATCCAGTCAAAGAAAAGGCTATACATGAATACAATTAAGCCATCTGCAGATAAAGGACAAAGTACAACATTTAGTGCAAGATATAACACGTAGTTTGAAAAAGTCGATTGAAGATAGTTCAACGGTCTCCAATGAGGTAGATGGGAGGTCAGAATTGCTCTCTAGCTGGTGGGAGGATGGTTCAGTTGCCTGATAAGAGCGGGGAAGAAACTGCCCCAGAATCTGGAGATGTGCATTTTCAAAACGCTGTACCTTTTGCCTGATGGGAGAGGGGAGAAAAGAGGGTGACTGGTCCTTGATTATGCTGGTGGGCTTGCCGAGGCAGTGTGACGTATAGATGGAGTCAATGGAAGGCGGGTTGGTTTGTGTGATGGTCTTGGCTGTGTCCATGACTCTCTGCAATTTCTTGCGATCTCGGATGGAGCTGATTCCAAACCAGGCTGTGATTCATCACGATAAAATGCTTTGTGCGGCGCATCTGTGGATTTGGCATGGACATTGTGGGCCGAATGGCCTGTTCCTGTGCTGCACTGTTCTCTGTTCTTAAAGTGGCAAACTTTCACAGAGTAATGCTCTAGGAGGGACCATCTACCTGGGAATAAATAAGGGAGGCAGTATCCCTCATTTCCCTGGGAATTATGCAGCCGGGAACAATGTGCCACGTACTGGAGAATGCACACTGAGCAATATAGAGTAGTGGGTATCGTAAGAGAGCAGGGGGATATCAGAGGAGAGTAATGGAGCAAAGGACCTTACACCCCTGGGAATAGTACAGCCAGGCACATTCCATTAGGAACAACACAACAGGAGACCACGAACAGTACATGGAATAAAATTGAGTATCACAGCAGAGGCAGAAATACTGCTGGGAATAATGAGCAGGGGACAATCCATCAGAGAGTTACAGAGCAGCAGACCGCATACCTCTGCGAACAGTACAGCCAGGCACAGTCCACCAGGAATAACACTACAGGGGGCCACGCAGATAGAATAAAATTGAGTATCACAGCAGAGGCAGAAGCACTGCTGGGAATAATGAGCAGGGGGCAATCCATCAGAGAGTAACAGAGCAGGGACATTATTCCTTTGTGAACAGTACTTCGGGGAGCAATAGATCTCAGCCATGGAATGCCACATTGGGGATTAATGTAACAGGAAATAACACATTCGGTTGTGATACAATGGGGAAGTGACACTGAGGTACACACTGAACAGGAGAGTCGTCAGCTGAGAGTGAATCTCTCCCCTTGAAACAGGGATGCAGCGAGCTGCTGTGCCTTTTAACCCTGTGAAATGGAAGGGTAGCAATTGACAAGCCTGCTTGGCTTGGGAGGGATATATTAAAGCAGAAATAACCCCCTCGTGAATTGTTCTTGGAGCTGAATAGAGGCAACGCAATCACCTTTAACTAGAGATAGATGCAAGGACAATGTAAGATTTGTTACCTTCTCCTTGCACCAACTTAATTCATTACCACTTTAATTAATCCAGGCTATTTTTGTGTCTGCACTCTATCTTTCTACGGCACATCTGTAGATTTGGCACGGACATTGTGGGCTGAAAGGCCTGTTCCTGTGCTGTGTTGTTCTTTGTTTTATCTTCTTGGATAGCAAACTTTCACAGAGTAACACCCCAGGAGGGACTAACTACCTGGGAATTTAAAAAAAAAAGGGAGACAGTATCCTTCACAGAGGATGACATTTCTCTGAAAATTATACAGCAAAGTAAAATATCATTCTGTACTTTGATTGCCTGAATGTCAGCAGGCATTAGCCATCTGTGTTCCATGTGCAGACTGCAATTCTGCAAGGACACAGGAACGGAGTGCGTTTCAACACTAGTTTCCCACCAGACTAGTTATAAACATAGCTCCTACAACACCCTTTTTAGTTTAATTTAGTTTAGAGATACAGCGCGGAAACAGGCCCTTCGCCCCACTGGGTCTGCGCCGACCAGCGATCCCTGCATATTAACACTATCCTACACACACTAGGGACATTTTTTTTTTACATTTACCAAGCCAATTTACCTACATACCTGTATGTCTTTGGAGATGTACCTGAACCTGATCTCATTGATTTTCACATTTCTGCTGCATTCAATGCTCTCTTATTAGCTGTAAATATTTGTTTGGTTAATGGGTATTAATCGGATTTATCCCAGAACATTTCAAATAGGTCCTCAATCTTTCAGGAACGATGAACCTCATTAGTTAAGCTTGGATGTTGAGCACCTGCAGAAATATTAAAGAGCCAGTGTTTTATGACTGTGTCTGTATGAACCATATTCATAAATAAGGCTGGTGGGAAACTAATGATGTGTATAATATGCTTGACAGTCTGCATATAGATGATTGCACAATGTTCAATTACTTTTGCAACTTCTCGCTACATAATTCAGTCTGTGCCATGTTGGCACAACCTACACCAAGTTGGCACAACCTACACCAAGTTGGCACAACCTACACCATGTTGGCACAACCTACACCATGTTGGCACAACCTACACCAAGTTGGCACAACCTACACCATGTTGGCACAACCTACACCATGTTGGCACAACCTACACCAAGTTGGCACAACCTACACCATGTTGGCACAACCTACACCATGTTGGCACAACCTACACCATGTTGGCACAACCTACACCATGTTGGCACAACCTACACCAAGTTGGCACAACCTACACCATGTTGGCACAACCTACACCATGTTGGCACAACCTACACCAAGTTGGCACAACCTACACCAAGTTGGCACAACCTACACCATGTTGGCACAACCTACACCATGTTGGCACAACCTACACCAAGTTGGCACAACCTACACCAAGTTGGCACAACCTACACCATGTTGGCACAACCTACACCATGTTGGCACAACCTACACCAAGTTGGCACAACCTACACCATGTTGGCACAACCTACACCAAGTTGGCACAACCTACACCATGTTGGCACAACCTACACCAAGTTGGCACAACCTACACCATGTTGGCACAACCTACACCAAGTTGGCACAACCTACACCAAGTTGGCACAACCTACACCAAGTTGGCACAACCTACACCATGTTGGCACAACCTACACCAAGTTGGCACAACCTACACCAAGTTGGCACAACCTACACCATGTTGGCACAACCTACACCAAGTTGGCACAACCTACACCAAGTTGGCACAACCTACACCAAGTTGGCACAACCTACACCAAGTTGGCACAACCTACACCAAGTTGGCACAACCTACACCAAGTTGGCACAACCTACACCAAGTTGGCACAACCTACACCAAGTTGGCACAACCTACACCAAGTTGGCACAACCTACACCATGTTGGCACAACCTACACCATGTTGGCACAACCTACACCATGTTGGCACAACCTACACCAAGTTGGCACAACCTACACCATGTTGGCACAACCTACACCAAGTTGGCACAACCTACACCAAGTTGGCACAACCTACACCAAGTTGGCACAACCTACACCAAGTTGGCACAACCTACACCATGTTGGCACAACCTACACCAAGTTGGAGACAACATTCAGGCTTGGGTGTTTTTTGGCAAATAAGATACATTCCACAGCAGCCAAGCATTGACCACTTCCATAGGAGCATATCTAACCATCTCCCTGCCAATGCCACAGTGCAAATAGCTCTGATAATTACAAGGTAATAATGGCAGACTGGGTGGTCATTTCGCTGAACACCTTCGCTCAGTCCGCCTTGGCCTATGTGATCTCCCGGTTGCCAAATCTTTTAACTCCCCTTCCCATTCCCATACTGACCTTTCTGTCCTCGGCCTCCTCCACTGTCAGAGTGAGGCCAAATGGAAATTGGAACAGTGCTTCATATTTCGCTTGGGCAGCTTTCAACCCAGCGGCATGAAGATTGATTTCTCTAACTTTAAGTAATCCTCTCTCTCCGTCCCTCCCCCACCCTAGTCGCTGTACTAGTTTCACTGTTGGCCTGCTGAGTTTCATTGCTTGTATCTACTTGCTATCACCTTCTCTACAGCCAACAATGGACCATTTGGGCTCCGCCTTTCCTTGATCATGATTGCTGGCTGATTTATCCTTTTGCATATCCTTCATTCATTTGTTCTATACACCTTTTCAATAGACAATAGACAATAGGTGCAGGAGCAGGCCATTTGGCCCTTCGAGCCAGCACCACCATTCAATGTGATCATGGCTTTCATATCTCTCATTCCCCTCCTGACTCTCAGTTTGAAGAAGGGTTTCGACTCGAAAGGTCACCCATTCCCTTTCTCCAGACATGCTGCCTAACCCACTAGTTACTCCAGCTTTTTGTGTCAATCTTCGGTGTAAACCAGCATCTGTAGTTCCTTCCCACACAATAATCTTACTGCTCTGTATGCAAAAAAAGAATTTCATTGTACCTCAGTGATAATGACAAGAACTACTGAACCATTGAGAAACAAATGGACAAAGAGTTGGGCTTGCAGAAAAGTCAAGATTTTGTGAAGGAATAAAATAAATTAATACGGTTCCCTTCCTTTTGTGTTCACTACGGCTCAGAGGGATTGTATTTCTTTCCATTTTCTCCTGTTCGACAGAAGCAATCAAAAGATAGTTGTTCCCATTCTTTCTATTGTACAGATTGGATATCGGGGGGAAAAAAACACTGGATCAAGATTGCACAGAATTTCAAATCCCCTCCCCCATTCTCCCATTTACTTCTACTGCACAGATCCACACTGAACTAAACCACCACCAGTCATTCTGGCTGTACAGATCCACAGTGGACAAAATCACTGTCACTTAGTCTGGATTACAAATTCCAATTTGGGTGACACGATGGCGTAGCGGTAGAGTTGTTGCCTTACAGCGCTTACAGCGCCGCAGGCCCGGGTTCGATCCCGACTACGGGTGATGTCTGTACGGAGCTTGTACGTTCTCCCCGTGACCGCGTGGGTTTTCTTTGAAATCTTTGATTTTCTCCCACACTCCAAAGACGTTCAGGTTTGTAGGTTAATTGGCTTGGTTGAGATGTAAATTGTCCCCAGTGTGTAAGATAGTGTTAATGTGCGGGGAACGCTGGTTGGTGCGGACTCGGTGGGACGAAGGGCCTGTTTCCGCGCTGTATCTCTAAAACGAATCTAAACTAAAAACAAACTTCCACCCATTCACTATCGCCATGCAGATCCACACTGGACCATGATCTACACTGAACCAACCCCCTAATCATTCACTCTCACATAGAAACATAGAAAATAGGTGCAGAAGTAGGCCATTTGGCCCTTCGAGCCTGCACCGCCATTCAATATGATCATGGCTGATCATCCAACTTAGTATCCCATACCTGCCTTCTCTCCATACCCCCTGATCCCTTTAGCCACAAGGGCCACATCTAACTCCCTCTTAAATATAGCCAATGAACTGGCCTCAACTACCTTCTGTGGCAGAGAATTCCACAGATTCACCACTCACTTCACCATATAGAATCTCTACTCATTCATTCCTACTGTGCAGAATTCCTTGATCAAACCCATCCACACATCCACATTCACTGCTGTTTTGAATCTGTATCATTGTTTTCTGTGTATCTCTGTTCTTCTCTCAGCTGCACAGCGCATCTCCTGTGTCCATTCTGGTGGAGAGACCCAGACACAAGCTCCACCGATACCACTGTGTGGGCATGAACCAGTCACCCACACAGACCAAACTCTCTTCCACATGAAGAGACCAGCCTTCTCTGAATGTATCTCCACTGGTGTCACCATCACACACGGAGCTTTGAATCATCAAACCAGCCCTCCCACATCACTACATTGTCTAATTAAAAGTTCATTTTATTTGGAAAATAAATGGCTACAGTAATCATCAAGGGCAAGGGTTTTCCAAGTGGTAATCACCCACTTTTTCAGAGGGGGTATCAATGGACGGAAAAAAAGAACGCCTTTTGTACATTACAGGGCTTCAAAATGGCTTTAATCTAATCCTTTTATCGCGTAACGTGGGAAGCCGGGCAACTAATTTGCATATAGCATCTCTCACAAAAAGCTCAATCGCAATGGCTGCTCATCCATGCTGTGATATTGGTTTAGGATAATGGGAAGGATGGCACCGAGAGTGGAGCCGCTGCCTCACAGCACCAGAGAGCTGGGTTCAATCTTGACCTCCGGTGCCGTTTGTGTGGAGTTTGCAGGTTCTCCCTGTGACCACGTGCGTTTCCTGTTTCCTCCTGCATTCCAAAGATGTAATAGTTGGTAGGTTAATTGACCGCTGTGAATTATCCCCTGTGTATAGGTCATTGATTGAATCTGGGGGGAGTTGATGAGATGTGGGCAGAGTAAAACAATGGGATTGATGTAAGATCAGCGCAAATGGGCGGTTGATGGCTGGCGTGGACTTGGTGGGCCGAAGGGCCTAGTTCCACATGGTACCTCTCTGTATGACTCCTTGGGTCTTCAAAATAGCAAAAGAGCAGACAGCATCCAAGTTTAAAGTCTCACATAAAATTCAGAAGAAGGAGACCTATATTCACCTATTACCTGCCCCTCTACTCTCCCAGCTTTCTACACCCCCCCCCCCCACCCCACTCTTACAATCATTCTGAAGAAGGATCCCGACCTATCCATGTTCTCCAGATATGCTGCCTGACCTTTTCAGTTACTCCAGTACTTTGTATCTTTTTTCTCACATAAAATATTGCAGCTTTGGTAATCTAGCACTGACCTACGACAGAGCAACACTCTGTGGGTACATACTGTTTGACTGTACATCTCTCCTTCAGTACTATCCCTAATATGGCTCTCTCTCACTACTACCACCAATAGTCCTGAACTCTCCCAGACTGCCTCCTGACATACAGTATTCCTCAGTACTGCCCTCTATCTATTCAGATCTCCCTCAGTTTTACCTCTGACAATGCAGCACTTGAATAGTGCTCCCCTGAAGTGCAGTGCTCCCACTGTCTCCTTTAGACTCTCTGACAATGCTGCACTCCACCAGTGATACCAGGTTGACAGTGTAACTTTCTCAGTGCTGCCGCCCCTCCAACAGTGCAGTGTTCCTTCTTTTCTTTCCCTCTGACAGCGTAGATCTTCCTTGATTTTGCCCCTCTGCCACTATTGTACCTCAACCATTCTAATGCCGAGCGATGAATTTATGCTTTTAGATTTGAAATAAGCCCATTTCCATCTCACTCGGAGTTCTGCCCACTGTATCATGGATACAACTGTGATGGAGTTATGCTTGTGGCAAGTGACTTCAACTAACTGGCTTTTATATATTCAGAGAGCTTATGTTGCTAAAGCCACTTGGCTCCATTATAATGGGGCGGCACAGTGGTGCAGCGGTAGAGTTGCTGCCTCACAGTGCCAGAGACACAGGTTTAAACCTGACTGAGGGTGCTGCTTGTATGGAGTTTGCACACTTTTCCTGTGACCGCATGGGTTTTCTGCAGGTGCTCCGGTTTCCTCCCACACTCCAAGGACGTGCAGGTTTATAGGTTGATTGGCTTTATTAACATTGTAAATTGTCCCTAATACATAGGTATAGTGTTAATGAACCGGGTGATCGCTGGTCAGCGCAGAGTCGGTGGGCCGAGGGGCCTGTTTCCGCGCTGTATCTCTGAAGTCTAAATGTCTAACGTCTAATACTAACACACGCCACTTCCATTAATGTTTGCCAGGAAACTGAAATGATTCAACGTTGATACAAAAGACTGCTTAGTGCACAAGATTATTTCTGATAATTAAAGACACACCTATGTTTTTTGAGACCAAGGTTATGTTGAGAAGCACGGCTCATTTCCCGTCTCTCAATTCCTATCCAACAATGGGTATCTCAAGGCCTCAGTGTTTGTAGGCTGGTGGGTGGGCTTGGTGGAGGAGAGGAGAAAGGAAGGGGGAAAGGATTCTGGATGTAAAAAACTTTTTTGTTAAATGAAATGATCTGTCCTTGAATGGCTTTTGAATAAAATACTCCTCAGTTTAAAATCAAAGACACAAGCAGACAAATAAATTGGTTGATACTAGTTTAGAAATGATATTAAATGATTTGGTTGATTACAGGTACAGAGACATGTCACCTTCAGTCCAATTATTGACACCATTACGTAATCCCACTTAACTCCATTTTTTATTGCCTCTCATATTCCACTCATTTCTCTCCAGACTTCTTGATTTCCCTACTCTGGGCAAAAGACTCTGTGCATTTACCCGATCTATTCCCCTGATCGCAGTGAGAATGTGCAAACTTCACGCAAACAGCACCAGAGGACAAGATTGAACGCAGATCTCTGCAATCGCGAGACTAGCTGGTAACTGTGCTTCACCAAAACATTATCTTGGAAACTTTCCAATCAGGTTTCAGGGCTCACCATAGCACAGAGTCTGCCTTGTTGAAGGTACACAATGACCTACTGCTCACCGTTGACTCCGGCGACTGTGCAATTCTGCTCCTTCTTGACCTCAGCGCAGCATTTGATACTGTCGACCACACCATCCTAATTGACCGTCTCCGGTACGGGGTTGGTATTGATGGCACTGCCCTGAGCTGGTTCATCTCCTACCTCAAAGGTAGGAGTTTCTCGACTAACATAGGCAACTCATTCTCCTTCCCAGCTAATCTGTGCTGTGGGGTTCCACAAGGTTCCATCCTTGGCCCCATTCTCTTCTCCCTGTATATGCCCCCTTAGGCCAAGTCATTGAAAGGCACGGCATTTCCTTCCATTGCTACGCAGACGATACACAACTCTATCTCCCCCTGAAGCCCAAAAACCAATCAAATCTGTTTAACCTTACCCACTGCCTCGAGGATATAAAGTGTTGGATGGCCCATAACTTCCTCCAACTAAACGAGAGTAAGTCTGAGGTCATCCTTCTTGGCCCCTCGGACTCAATCAAAATGATAGCAGGCAGCCTTGGAAGCCTTACCCCACTACTCAAACCTTACGTCAAAGACCTTGGCGTGATATTTGACTCAGCACTGAAATTTGACAAACAAGTCAATGTCGTGGTAAAAGCTAGCTTCTTTCAGCTTTGGACGATAGCTAAAATAAAACAATTCCTCCAGTTTGATGACCTGGAAAAGATCATCCACACATTCATCTCCCGCCTAGATTACTGCAACTCCCTTTACACTGGCATCAGCCAATCTTCCCTGTCCCGCCTGCAACTGGTCCAAAACGCCACAGCGAGACTCCTGACGGGCACCTGAAAAAGGGACCACATCACCCCGATCCTGGCCTCTCTCCACTGGCTCCCTGTGCGGTTCCGTATAAACTTCAAGATCCTCCTCCATGTCTACAAAGCCCTCAATGGGCTTGCCCCCACCTACATAAAAAGTCTTCTCACCCACCACTCCACCTCCAGGCCCCTCAGATCGGCCGACTTGGGTTTGCTGAATATCCCGCAGTCTAGGCATAAGCTCAGGGGCGACCGCGCCTTTGCGGTTGCAGCCCCTAGACTGTGGAACAGCATCCCCTTTCCCATCAGAACCGCCCCCTCCATCGACTCTTTTAAGTCAAGACTAAAGACTTATCTATACTCCCAAGCCTTTCCTGACGTTCTCTGAGTGAGGGCTACATGTATATATTAATGTTGTTTGTTTTGTTGTGCTATTCTTATAACAAATTTAAAGCACTTTGGCCAACGAGAGTTGTTTTTTAAATGTGCTATATAAATAAATGTGACTTGACTTGACTTGACTTGACTTGCCCTGAAGCAGCCATGGATACTTCTAATGAATGAACTGTGAACAATTGTTGTTGGTGACTCTCAACAGCAGATAATGTGATCACTGCTCTAGAACGTGGGAGTTGGGTGAACCCGCCACGTTTCAGGATAGCATAACAATGACTACACTTCAAAAATACGTCATTGGCTGTCATGCGCCTTAGAACATGGTGAGTGGCATGGTGGCGCAGAGACCCGGGTTCGATCCTGACTACGGGTGCTGGAGTTTGTACGTTCCCCCTGAAACTGAGTGGGTTGGTTTTCTCCGGGAGCTCCAATTTCCTCCTACACTCCAAAAACATACAGGTTTGTAGGCTAAGTGGCTTGGTAACAATGTAAACTGTCCCGTGTGTGTGTAGGCAAGTGTTACTGTGCGGGGATCGCTGGTTGGCGCGGACTCAGTGGGCCGGAGGGCTTGTTTCCACACTGTATCTCTAAACTAAACTAAACTAGACATCCTGCGATTGTCAAAAACTTCTTGGCAATCAAGAAGTTCTTGCTTCAAGAAACACCATCAGAAATAGTGCAAGGGGGTGGTAGTTGGCAGTAATGAGGTGAAGGGCAGCATCGTAGTTGCCCGCGTGCTGCCTTGGAATAATTACACTAAGGTTTTGCGTGGTAGTCTGCCCTGCAGTAAGATTACTCGAGGGCTTCCATTCTCTGGACACGTGGAGCACCTAATGAAGGACGATCATTACACTAATTACTTCACACTGTACACTGTCTCGTCGAGTGAGTCTAAATAAGAATCTTCTTCAAACACAGTGTGAAGTTGAGAGCTCGTGTGAAGTGGGAATTCACTGCAGAAGGGCAATGAGCTGCTGCTATCTCTCCCCAAAGCTCAAGGTGATTTATGCAAATCTAAGTATTTAACAGTTTTAGTGCCGTAGAAGTTAGTGTATTTAATTTATAAACTTTTTATTACAGATCCAGATCTGAATAATGTTAATGAGGTAAAACTCCTTTAATCCGGCACACCTTGGATTTTGAACGTTATTCCTACTAATACCCAAACACACATTTATTTTATGTTTTTTCATATGTTACACTGTGGTTTAATACATTTTCCAGTGAACCTGGTGAGTTTAAAGAGAGCAGGAAATGTGTAGGATGGATCATGAGGATAGACACAAAAAGCTGGAGTAACTCAGCGGGCCAGGCATCATCTCAGGAGGGAGGGAATGGATGACGTTTCGGGTCGAGACCCTTCTTCAGACTGGATGGAATGGAACTGCAGATGCTGGTTTATTAAATGCTGGAGTAACTCAGTGGGTCAGGCAGCATCTCTGATGAAAAAGGATGGGTGACGTTTTGGGTCGGGACCTTTCTTCGTGCGGCATCGAGTAAGGGGAACTGAGTGAGATAAGGAATAAGGATCTGTGGAAGCTGTTCCTATCCAGCAGATAAAATGCACTTGCTACCTACATTTATGTAGTGCCTGATGGCTTGGTGTACTGCTTCATCAGTTTCAATGGCATCACCATTTTGAAGGTTACCAGGGACAATAAAACTCCAATAGTCTGCCATGCATTCACTGATAAATCTTGATAATTCAGCCTCGAGCTCACTAGGTGGTGTTGGCTTCGTTCCCCAGCCACTCATTGGGACCGTGGTTCCAGCACTTCTGCCCGACTTCACTGCTCCTATGCTGTTTTGAAAGTTACCTGGATCTTTTTCTCTGTTCCTTTTGAACATACTGGGCTCACTGTGCGATGTCTGTTTTAACATGTGAATTAAAAATGTGTTGAAGTATTAGTAGAGTAACAATCGATCGTCTGGAAAATCTGCCAAACTCAAGCGCACGGATTAATAAAGTTTCACTGTAGCATGGTCAATTTAGCAAGAGTTGACAGTGTGGAATGTGCGTTCAACGTCAATATGTATCTTTGTTGTCATTGGGAAGGTCACATAGGTAGACGTTTGAGGCACAGTGACCTTTATCAGTTCAAAAGCAGTTGAGAAGTGCCTAGTAATTGAAGCATAAGAGATAGCAGATGCTGGAATCCTGAGCAACAAACAAACTGTTGATAGATAGACACAAAATGCTGGAGTAACTCAGAGGGTCAGGCAGTATCTCTGGAGAAAATGAACAGAGTCGAGTCCCTTCTTCAGACTGAGAGTCAGGGAAGAGGGAAACCAGAGATATGAAATGATATCAAGAACAAATGAACGAAAGGTATGAAAAGAACAAATCAAAGCCAGCAACGATGTTCAAGGAAAGGTGGAGCCCACAATGGTCTCAATGGGTGTGGCAGTGCCTAGTAATGTCTGGTAGACTTGCAACGTAAGGAAAATGATAATGACTATTAGATGGTCAGAATGCTGGCCTTGGGACTTTGGAGCAGAACTCCAGTGCAAGTCGAGAGGGTGGGAAAAGTACAGCAGTACCTGTGCAGGATTCCATGATTACGTATACAGATAGCATCTTTTTAAAAACAGGATTAAAGAGCCCTATATGGTGTTATGCTTGATGTGCCTGAAAGAAGATGCCTAGGTTTGTATTGAAAGGATAATAAAAATGGAGTGAAAGCCTTCATTTAGATCCATCCAAGACCCCCAACACTGGGAAGAGTGGGCGAGAGGTCCTAAGTGGGCAAGAGGTCCTGTTTGGAGAATAGGATCACAATGGTCATAATTTCCAATTTTGTGAACCATTTGCAAATTGGAGTGGTGACAAGAGACCTAGGTTAGTGGACGTGCGGTCAGGAACTGATGTGAGAAAGAGGGCTTCCATTTGACAGCACCTCAACAATTGTTCATGCTCAGGAAGGAATATGTTAGTGGAAGTGGTACTGCTGTAGAAAGGGCGAGGAAAAGTATGTTAAACTATTAAATGGTCAGGAAGGTGCAGGGTGAAAAATATATTGTATAATAATTTAACAAAGGGAAAGATAAATGTCTGAGCAAGGCGTTAGAGTAGAAAGATAGGAGAAGGACAATGGGCCAAGCAATGCAAACAGCAGATTGTAAGGAATAAAGAGAACACATTTTATGCATACATTTGACTTAGAAGGTACAAGGTGCAAGCAATTATTATGGCATAGATGGGAATGTAGCAGATTATAAAATCTATAGGATAGATTTAAAAAAGTCACAAAGGGTAGGAAGTTGGATGAGTGATGAAGGTAGAAATAGTGAGAGAGAAATATAATGAGAGGTAAGAAGGCAGAGGAGACTTTATGGGTAAAAATAAGAAATGGATTTAAGAATTTAAAAAATTGTCTATAGGACTCCTGATAGCAACTGAGAAATGGCAAAATGCTTGAATGGTGAAATTAGATGAGCTATTTCTAATGGACGACTTCAAGCTTCATGCAGACAGGATAACATAAAGGATTGTGAGATTCTGTCATGGATTTAAGGTATTCTTCTGAGAATAATGATCTGAAACCAACATGTAAATATGCCATGTATAACAAGGAACGGCAGATGCAGGTCGGGCAGCATCTCTGGAGAAAAGGAATAGGTGACATTTCGGGTTAAAGCACATCTATTGTAAACAAGCCGTATTAGATTTAATTTTAATGAGTCGGGTATGGTTGACAGTCGACCAGTTTGTGAACATTTATTTAAAAGGGTTCATGATTTTATTGACTGAGATAAACTGGACAACTCTGCAAATGGATAAAAATACAATAAGGCAACGGAAGAGAAAATAATTTGGTGTGATGCAGAAACAGCTCCTGCTTCCCAACATTCACGGTCTCGTGTGGCCAAAGGTAAGGAACTACATAATCGCAAAAACGAAAGCTTACAGATGGGGAGAAACTAACACTGATCCTTGTAAATTGATGAAATGCAAAAACAGCAAGAGGTGACAAAACTGACAGTAAGAGCTACAAAAGAGAATATGAAAATAAAGTTGGGGAGGTTATCATAAAGTCACAGTCATACAGCACCGAAATATGCCTTCGGAAATGACCATCGGAAATCTATAACAATCATAGACATTCTCCTGTCCACTCATTCTCTTCAAAAAACATCAATAAAATTGAACAGTCTAAATCCACTCTTTACAAATTCACACTAGCTTGTGCTGTTCAACTAACACTTTTAAGATGTTCAACTTGCCCATGCTGACCATCTGCACTAGTCCCACTTGCCTGTGTATGTACCGTCTATATCTCTCGTTTCCCTTTTCCCTGATTCTCTGTATGAAGAAGGTTCTTGACAAGAAGCTGAAGTCTGAAGAAGGGTTTCGGCCCGAAACGTTGCCTATTTCCTTCGTTCCATAGATGCTGCTGTACCCGCTGAGTTTCTCCAGCAATTTTGTCTACCTTCGATTTTCCAGCATCTGCAGTTCCTTCTTGAACTCTTGACAAGAAACACCACCTATTCTTTTTCTCCAGAGATGCTGCCTGACCCACTGAGTTAATCCAGCTTTTTGTGTCTATCTTCAGTTTAAACCAGCATCTGCAGTTAGTTTCAACAGATTCCCTCTAAACCTTTTCTATCCATGTACCTGTCGAAATATCTTTTAAATGTTGTTATAATACCTTGTTTAACTACCTCCTCTGGCAGCTCATTGTATATATACACAACCTTCAGGGTATAAAAGTTGTCCCTCAGGTTCCTATTAAATCCCTTCTCAACTTAAACCCATATCCTCTGGTTCTTGACTCCCCTACTGTTGGGTAAAATATTCTGTGTATTCACTCTATCTATTTCCCTCATAATTGTATGCCCCTCTATAAGATCACTCCTCATCCTCCTGCGCTCCAAGGAATAAAGCTCTAGCCTGCCCGACCTCTCCCGATGGCTCAGGCCCTCGAGTCCCAGCAACATACTTGTAGATCTTCTCTACGTTCTTTCCAGCTTAACAACATCCTTCCTGTAGCAGAGTAACCCAGACTGAACACAATACTCCAAATGTGGGCTCAAATTTAATAAAGCATAAAAATCATTATAATAATATTCAGGAATAGAGGGTGTACCGTGAGCCTCAAATATGGACAATGGTGATCCTGTAAAGGAAAATACGAACACAGGTGGACATGATGCATAATAATTGAGTTGGCATTGCCTCTATGGGAAGAGGCAACTAATATTAAATCAGTGACTGCTGGGTCTTGCTAAAATTAATGGGAGCAAAATGAAAAAAAAATAGTGCCAATGACTGACAAGCCCTCGGGAACAGATATTTATCATCATTTGACTTTAAAGAAGTAAGTAAAAGTATTGAGATAATATTTATGACATCTTTAAATTTCCTTCCATTGGGGAACTATTCCTTTCGAGGTTGGACAATTGCCTTGTCACTCCACTGCTTCAGAAAGTGGAGAAAAGAAAACCGAGGAATAAAAGATTGGTTAACTCAGCATCTGTTGTCATGAAATTACCACAGCCTATGATTAATGGCAGAAAAAATTGAACATCTTAAAAGTAGTAGCTGAACAGCACAAGCTAGTGTGGATTTATAAAGAGTGGATTTTGACTGTTCAACCTTTTTTGAAGAGAATGTCTAAAAAGTGGACAGGAGAATGTCTATGACTGTTATAGATTTCTGATGGTCATTTATAGAATGTGGAACAGTGCAGCACAATAACAGAGCCTTCAGTCCACAATGTCTATGCCGGTCATAATGCCAAGACTATCTCTTATCTTGGCATTAGGGACGACAGATGGCGCAATGGGCTAAGTGTTCGGCTGGCAACCGGAAGGTAGCCGGTTCGAATCCCGCTTGGAGTGCATACTGTCGTTGTGTCCTTGGGCAAGACACTTCACCCACCTTTGCCTGCGTGTGAATGTGTGTGAATGTGTGTGAGTGATTGGTGGTGGTCGGAGGGGCCGTAGGCGCAGATTAGCAGCCACGCTTCCGTCAGTCTGCCCCAGGGCAGCTGTGGCTACAGAAGTAGCTCACCACTTGAGGAGTGAATGAATAATGCGATGTAAAGCGCCTTGAGTATTAGAAAGGCGCTATATAAATCCCATCCATTATTATCATTATTATTATCTGCCTGCATGTAATCTGAATCCTTCCATTCATTGCAGATACATGTGCCTATTCAACTGTTTCCTAAATGGCAATATCGTATCTGCCTCAACCACCACCCCCAGCAACGCATTCCAGGCACTCACCACTCTCTGTGTAAAAGATTTGCCCGGCACATCTCCTTTAAACTTTGCCCCTTTCACCTTAAAGTTATGCCATCGGATCAAAAAAAAGGGTTCTGGCTGTCTATCTTATCTAAGCCTCTCATAATTTTATACACTTGTAACAGATCTCCCTGTAACCTCCGGTATTCCAGAGAAAATAATCCAAGTATGTTCAATCTCTCCCTGTAGCAAACACCCGCAAATCCAGGCATCATTCTGGTAAATCTCCTCTACACCCTTTCCAAATCCTCCACATCCTTTCTGTAATAAGACAACCAGAAATGTATGTGATGCTCCAAATGTGGCCTGACGTATAGAGCTACAGGCTAAAATCCATATAGACAACATCCAACGCCCTACCATCAGTGATCACCTCTTTGTCGGCGCCCTTTACATAGCGATTCTTTGCATACTTGTGTACTGCAAGTCCTATAGAGCTCCATCACGACTTAGTGACTCTGATACTCAATGCCCCAACCTAGGAAAGGAAGCATTCCATACCCTTTCTTTAACACTCTATCTACTTGTGCGGTCAGGGATTTATGGACATGGATCCCAAGATTCCACAATGCTGTTAAAGGGTCGTGCAATTAATTGTACATCTTCCCCTTACATTTAACCTCCCAAACCTCCCTTTGCATACTTGTGCACTGTATGGAAAACAAAGGATTTCACTGTACCAAGTACAGGTGACAATAAAGTATCAACCAATCAATCCATCCTCAAGAAATTCAAGCAAGTCAGTAAGACAGGCATCCACCCCAGGAGGGGCATAAAGTCTGTGTTTCCAGGATCGGCCTCTGCCATCTCAACACCCACACAAAGCACCCACCATGAAGAAAATCCTACTCGACCTCAAGCGATCGTTGATGTTGATGAACTAAGGCAACAGACTTTAGGACCTCCTATTTCAATAGACCTAAATCAGTACTCCTGGACCAGTTGGTGAGGTCTTGGTCGAAGAAAGGCAAATCTGTTCTAAGGCTCATGTCTGTAGGTTCTCCAAGCTGCTAGTAGGTTCTCCAAATGCTGGAAATACTGATTTATTTTTTGGGGCGGCACGGTGGCACAGTGGTAGAGTGGTGCCTTACAGCACCAGAGATCCAGGTTCGATCCTGACTACGGGTGCTGTCCATATGGAGTTTGCACGTTCTCCCCAGGTTTTCTCCAGGATCTCCGGTTTCCTCACACACTCCAAAGAAATACAAGTTTGCAGGCTAATTATCTTGGTATAATTGTAAATTGTCCCTAGAGTGTGTAGGATAGTGCTAGTGTACGGGGATCGCTGGTTGGTGCGGACTCGTGGGCCGAAGAGCCTGTTTCTGCACTGTATCTCTAAACGAAACAAAACTAAACTAAACTTTTACTGTGGATTCTCCTGCTGCTTCCAGGAGGTGGAAATGATTGTATAAAAGTGTTTAAGGCATCTGCTAGTATCTGTCAAATGAAAGTTACCTTAAAATGCTTTGCTGTTGTTCTTGGACTTTTTCCTTGAAGAATAACAAGTGAGTTCTACAGGAAAGCTGTGCCAGTTACTGTATTTCTCCTTCAATCTTTAAACAGAGTAACACATTAATAAGTATTTTTGAAAGATCCTTAGTTAAGGACGTTTCAAACGTTAACATCCAAGTAAGGATTGCAGATTTTATATCCTAAAAGAACACTAGTAACCAAATTTGTTTTATTTTTAAATAACCACCAACAATTTTACTAACACCATTTAAAAAAAAAAGTGCAAACTAATTCTTAAGCTGGGTTCAAACCCTCAAACTGCTATAATGGAATACAATTTTGTGTTTGTTGGGAGTATTTCAGAAAGTTTAAAAGTAATTGAATTTTTTAAGCAAACAATAATTTTATCAATGTTTCACTTAACAAATGATGTCAATACGCTGACTAATTCTACTTGCAGAGCAGATAAAATATTTGAAGGCGCATGATGACGGGTGATGACGCGATGGGTATAGTGGTGCAATGGTACCACTGGGTCAGTAATCTGACAAATATGAGTTTAAATCCCATCGTGTCTGGTTGGAAATTTGAATTCAGCTTTTTAAAAAGAGACCAGGAAAGTTGACGGAATGCCGTAAACATTTAAGTAATATAAAATAATCAGAGCAAATCTTAAATAAAAGAAAAATGCTGGAAACACACAGCAGGCCAAGCAGCGGATATGGAGAGAGAAACAGTCAATGCTGAGGTTCATGGTGTTTAGTTTAGCTAAGAGATACAGCGCGGAAATAGGCTCTTCGGCCCACCGAGTCTGCGCAGGCCATTGATGCACGCACACTAGCACTATCTTACACACATTATGGACAATTGACCTTTTTACCAAGCCAATTAACCTACAAACCGGTGTGTCTTTGGAGTGTGGGAGGAAACCGGAGATCCCGCAGAACACCCACGCAAGTCACAGGTAGAATGCACAAAGTCCGTACTGTGGTCAGTATCGAACCCAGGTTTTTAGCGATATAAGGCAGCAACTCTACCGCTGCACCACCATGCCGGCCCCAGTGTCTTTTCGGGAAAGAGGTCTTTATGCACTCCCTAAGTGACTCCAAGGCCAGACCATTATTAATTGTGCTCTGACGAAGCCTGGCAAAACCATCAGCCTTATCTAGGCAACGAGGGATGGGCAATAGATGTGGGCTTTGCAAATTACACTCACATCACTGGAATAAGCATTAAACCAAAGGCCTCTATTCCCAGCCAGGGCAGAGAGGGCTGGGTAATTATGCTATCAATCAAACACAGTGACCACATCTCTGTAACGGACAAGAATGATGACTGCAATTTTCTGGTGAAATTGTTCTGTTCTTATTGGGAAAGGTTGCTGTAGTTTATGTTTCCTCGGTTGTTTTCATTGCTTACTGTAGAATGGACTGTCTGCGGCGAGCTCAGTAATGAACCTTGTCCTGATACTGGTAGATGCGGAGTTGCAGAAAGAATTGTCCACATGGTCCTCACAAAGTATTCCAGCAAATTATTTGGGACACATTGTAGCAGGGGCTAAGTAGTCTCTGGTCAGGGCAAGGAGGTTTCTCTGAAAAAAACAGGAGGCTACTAAGCCTCTTAACCCTGAAGATAGACACAAAATGCTGGAGTAACTCAGCGGGACAGGCAGCATCTCTGCATTGAAGGAATTGCTGACATTTTGGGTTGAGTCCCTTCTTCACTGAAGTCTGAATCTGAGTCTGAAGAAGGGTCTCGACCCGAGACATCACCTATTCCTTCTATCTAGAGATGCTTCCTGTCCCGCTGAGTTACTCCAGCATTTTGTGTCTATCTTCAATGTAAACCAGCATCTGCAGTTCCTTCCTGCACAAGCCTCTTAACCCTGTTGAGCTTTTCATTTAAATCATGGTACCATTGCACCACTCTACCCACCCGAGCTCTATCTAGTAATCACTTACACCAGTTCACATGTTTAAGGCAGGTATCTGAACAAACAAGTGCCATTTAGTGGCCCTTACTCCATGATCAAGTATCTCCCTTCCCCCAGTTGTAGTGAGCATTAGATCCAGGTCTAAAGTTTCTCCATGTCTATTTGTTCGCACATTTCATCATGTTTTAATAATTATGTTTTAATAATCCAGGAATAGTTCGGAGCAGGGACCAGTTTAACCCTGAACCTTCCTGATGTTTCTTGAGCGTTTTCCCCATTGGATGAACAAGGAACGGCAGATGCCGGTTTACAAAAAAAAGACACAGAGTTCTGGAGTAACTGAGGCAGCATCTCTGGAGAACATGGAAAGGCGACATTTCAGACTGGAAACCCTTCTTCCCTGTTGGGTGATTCTTTTCTAGTCTGAGTCTCACCCTCTGTCTGCATCTCACTTTCCCCATATTGTATCTTTGTTTTTTTCTTTCTAGAACTGCTAATGGAAGCAGAAAGATGCATTGAATACAATAAGCAAAGGATTAGTCTCAGGTGGTTCTACCTGATGACCCACCCTGGCCCAGCATGTAGATGGAATCGTGAAGTAAGCACGCATGCACCTCTACTTTATTAGATTTTAAACAGATTTGGCAAGTCACCAAATACTCCAACAAACTTCCTCAGAATAAAAGGATGCCAGTTTAGAAAGGAGACAGGAATTTCTTCTGGTGCATCTGTGGAATTCATTGCCATAGATGGCTGTGGAGGCCAAGTCAATGGAGAATGTTAAGGCGGAGATTGACCAGTAAGGGTATCAAGAGTTATGGGGAGAAAGTAGGAGAGTGGGGTTGAGAGAGAAAGATAGATCAGCCACGATTAAATAGCGGAGTAAACTCGATGGGCTGAATGGCCTAATTTTGCTCCTATGGCTTAAGATCCTAGATACACTGTAGAAAGTATCCTGAGTGGGTACATCATGGAGTTTTTTTTCTAATTCTGTTTTGCACTGATGTCTAGTTTTTTTCCACAGTCTCTTTTCTTTTAATGTATTGCTAAATTTTTGTAAGTTATGTATAATTTCTTATTGTGTGTTGTCCAAGTCAAATTCCCTGTGATGTCGCTGCAAACAAGATTTTAATTGTATCTGCACCTTACCGCACTTGTGCAGATGACAGTAAACTTATCTTGAGACTTCATATCGCTTTCATGTTCAGCTGACTATTAACCTTTGGAGAAAGGAGCCTGCAATCATAGTAATGTATACTGATAAGCCTACCTAGTAAGCCCAGTTCATTTTCAAATGCTGATCTCGACCAGTTGCATCACAATCTTCTCAGGACCACACTGGAAAGGCAATGCCAGCTATTGCCAAAGATGTCTACACCCTGCCCATGTCCCCGAAAGTTTAGTTCAGTTTAGAGATACAGCGTGGAAACAGGCCCTTCGGCCCACCGAGTCCGCACCTACCAGCGGTCCCCGCACACTAACACTATCCCACACACACTACGGACAATTTTACATTAATATCAAGCCAATTAACCTACAAACCTGTACGGTCTTTGGAGTGTGGGAGGAAACCGAACATCTTGGAGAAAACCATGCAAGTCACGGGGAGAACGAAACAAACTCTTTATAGACAGCACCCGTAGTCAGGATCGAACCTGGGTCTCTGGCGCTGTAAGGCAGTAGCTCTACCGATATGCCACCTTGCCGCCCCCTGAAGTCTCTTAAAATAGCCATCCCATTGCAGGTTTGGTCAGGGGTGAACTTGAAAGTGATCTGTCTGCACTAAATGGCAAGCTAAATCAGGCCCGCAATCCGCTAATTGGAAGGCCAAAAGTAGATCACTTTTCCCTCTGTATTAGGAACAAGCACTTGAGATCAATCGTAAGAAGGTGACAGTTTTATAAGGATCTAGTTATTACCATTAGCTCAGAACCTGGGTGAAAATTGCTGTTAAATTAATGAAACATTCCCTCTCTTGTCATGCTTTCAATACCAGATGCCCACTAAATCAATTTGTCTTTTCACGCAGTCCAGTCAAGGATTGATAGATATCAGACAAGGGTGCCTGTGTCAATCAATTACCCAAATGAAGGAGGAAATTGGATTGAGACGGGCTGATTAAACCACATTGCAATGCTCGACACATTGACAACAGCCTCTGTGTAATGATCGCAGGCATTAATCAGCTAGTAATTCCGAAGGTGTTATACAGGCCATTAGCATACGGGGCATGTTAAATCACTGATGTGGAGTGCTGCAAGAAACTGCATTAACTACACAATGTGGGATTTTACTTCAGCAGAACTTTACTGAGGTGGCAATGAAATTAATAATAATTACGAGCCTTTTTATTGCTCTTCAGATCAATTTTCCAATTAGAAAAGGGTTTTGAGAGGCATTTTACAGCTCTATATTTCAAAGATTAATGATTCTCCACCATGTATTTTTGTTCCAATGACATAGCCATTTAGGACAAATTGCAGGGGCACTCGATAAGATTCATCTCCATCTGTCCAGCGTTGTAGGAACATATGGATTTGAAAGAGTCCACTCAGCGTCTGACCTTATTCCGTTACGTAATAGTGAGAAGTAACTCAATTTTATCCATCCACGTCTCCTTTGTTTCCCTCGATACCCTCAAATCAAAGTATTTTTTCCAACTTTGGCTTAAGCAGTGAGATCCTCCAGAATCTAGTTATTAGGGCAGTTTGGGGTTATCTGTCACGCAAAGGACATTATAGCGACAGGGCGAGAGCCAGCAGTGTAGATAGGCCAGGTGGGTATAAGATTGCAGCCTGTTTTACCTAGTCATAGATTCCAGACAGATCACTCTCAAGTTGACCCATGACCAATCCTGCAAACGATGGATAAAATTATGGATCCTTTCCCAGGGAAACCCTGAGTTCCAAAATGAAGTTTAATGGGTGTTTATCAAGTTCTGAAGGGTTCTGAATGGAGGAAAATGCTCAAGAATCAAAATATCACCTCTCTTTAGAATTTAGACTTTAGAGATACAGCGTGGAAACAGGCACTTCGGCCTACCAAGTCCGCTCTGACCAGCAATCACCCGTACACTAACACTATCCTACACATTAGGGCAATTATAAATGTTATAGAAGTCAATTAACCTGCAAACCCGTGTGTCTTTGGAGTGTGGGAGGAACCCGGAGGACCCAGAGAATTCCCACGCAGGTCATGGGGAGAATGTACAAACTCCTTACAGATAACACCCATAGTCAGGATCGAACCTGGATCTCTGCCGCTATGAGGCAACATCTCTACCGTTGTCCCTGTTAGTAATGCCCCAGGAACATGGGAGATTAATTCCACTGGCTGTGCAGTAATTAGAGACGTCATCCTCTTAAAATAAAGACACAGGCAGCAGGCTAGGCAACTTGGGATCATTTGAAGACTGTGGAAAGCAAATGGGATCATGGGCTTTATTTGGGAATGATACAAGGAGAAAGTGCTGCAGCTGTGAAATTAGTTTGGGGTTGACAGGACTTTAGGCAGTGAACAGAACACTGGAATTCTGAGTTAGGGTTAGGGTTAGGCAGCATTAACTCAGTGCTGGTTTAACTCAGCGGGTCAGGCAGCATTCTTGGAGGGCCTTAATAAGTGACGTTTCAGGAGGGGGCCCTTCTTCAAACTTGGGATTCTCCAGCGGTTGGTCAGCAGACACAATGTAAGATGACTTTGTCCTTTGGTGCTGGTAATCTCTGATTTACAGCGGTTTTACAAGGCACTGCAGTTTCTGCCCCCTCAAGTTCCTGGTATTTCCTTTACCACAGCCTGTCTCTGTAATTGCAAGTGTTCCCTGCACCGAACGTGAACAGTCAGTTCCCGAGGGAAATCTGGAAGCAGCTAACAGTGACTCAGTGCAACCACTGAACCTCAGTCCCAGCTACTGTTACACCAGTCACACAGCAAC
Source organism: Malacoraja senta (assembly GCA_038087875.1). Lineage (NCBI taxonomy): Eukaryota > Metazoa > Chordata > Chondrichthyes > Rajiformes > Rajidae > Malacoraja > Malacoraja senta. The sequence continues at coordinate 70,363,849 of CM075981.1, forward strand.
TGAAGCCGAACACACCAACCCATCCCTTGCAAGAACTGGATTGGATTTGTGAAATCAGTCTCAGTATCAACACAGTAGGTACTGACATAGGAAAGAGCCTGGTCTATCTGATGCAAAATGATTAGAGTGTGGACTGGAAGCATCAGTGGAAGGACAGATCAAGGCAATGTTTCAGTTCGATTACTTCTCACCAGTACCAGGCTTCTGGCATCAAGGCAAGAAGGCACCAAGGTACTCAGTCTACCTTGGCCTATGTGATCTCCTGGTTTCCAAACATTTTAACTCCCCTCCCATTCTCATACCTTTCCTTTCTGTCCTGGGCCTCCTCCACTGTCAGAGTTTGGCCACACACAGATTGGAGGCACAACACCTCATATTTCACTTGCGCAGTTTACAACCCAATGGTATGAATGTTGATTTCACTAATTTCAAATAATCCTTGCATTCCTTCTCTCTCCCTGTTTTCTCCCTCCCTAATCATCCCACTAGTTCCCCTGTTTGCATCCTTGTAACCCTTTGTTGTCACCTGTTCCCCAGCCAACAATGGACCATTATGGGCTCCATCCTTCCTTGGTCATCTGTTGTCAGCCCTGCTTTGTTCTGGCCTTTTCTTCCTCCAGTCTCTCCCCTCTACTTTTAGTCTGAAGAAGGGTCCCGACCCGAAACATGACCCATCCTTTTTGTCCAGAGATGCTGTCTGACCTGCTGAGTTACTCCAGCACTCTGTGAGTATCCAGGCTTCTTCTTCAATTTAACACTCTTGGCAACTGCAGGATTCGGCAATAATGGAGCTTTTGCCTATTTACTTCGGTCAATTAATCTCCAAGGAGCCCACATTGATGCAGAAAGTCCCTGGGAGGGAGAGCTTTGTGAGACCAATGTTAAAAATCACCTGGCTCTCAACACTATCCACACACCATGACGATGAACTCACTTTGAGTCAAAATAATATTTTCAGAAATAAATCTACTAATTTACATTGAATGAATCATTGGCGTTTCCCAAGAGAACATTTTTCATTGATTGACCTAGCTGATTGATAAAATGGATTCAATGTTAATTTGAGATGGAATCATTCAGTGCAAGGGAGAGTAGTAAGCTTGCAAGTGGAACATCGAAGAGCTTTTGACACTTGAGCCACATAACTGGGGCGGCACGGCGGTGCAGCAGTAGAGTTGCTGCCTTATAGCATCAGAGACCCGGGTTCGATCCTGACTGTGGGTGCTGCCTGTACGGAGTTTTACGTTCTCCCCATGGGGTTTCTCCGAGATCTTCGGTTTCCTCCCACACTCCAAAGATGTACAGGTTTGTTGGTTAATTGGCTTGTTATAAATGTAAAATTGTCCCTACTGTGTGCAGGATAGTGTTAGTGTGCGGGTATCGCTGGTCGGTGCCGAAGGGCCTGTTTCCGTGCTGTATCTCTAAACTAGACTAAACTATGTTCAAGCTCCTGAATCCAGGAGTGGCTGGGAGGAGAAGGGGAAAGGTGTCTTGGGGTAGGAAGGTCTGCTTGTGTAACCCTCACTCCGTACAAATCCACTAATATCGCCTCTAGTCGCTCGGTATCCTATCTGGGTCTGTCTGAGCATCACTATCCCACCACTGACCCACTGAATGTACAACTCTCCTTCTGCATTCCCTCAATGCTGGCCCTTGGACTGAGCATCGCTAGAGATTTCTGAACAGAGCACCACTCCCTCAGTTCAGTGTCCTGACAGTGCAGCTTCCCTCAGTACTGCCCCTCTGACAGTGCAGTGCGGCGGAGGCTACTGCACTGATATTTTTATATTTTTATTTTAATTTTTAATAAAATGTTTTAAACAAAAAAATGTAATCAATTATTAACAATAATATCTACAGTACAAAATAAATCAAAACAAAATCCACCATCATAATACAAGACAAACAAATATACTAACTAACTACTATACAACTACATTATAATCCTATTGAGGATGACTTGCACCCCACGTGGAGCCCAACAGTCCCGTAATGCCCCCGGGGTGCCCCTGGGAGTACTTCACTGAGGAGTCCTGTGCAACCTGTTCCAATCCCAGCTCACAGACTCGCCAGCCGCTTGCCACTGTTGCGGGCTTGAAGAGTCTGTGTTCCACGTGTATATGGAGTGTGTGACGTTGCAGCCCCTGTTCCAATATCTAAAGGGGCTGCTCCTTGCCTTCTAGCTGGACTTCACACCCGCCATCCTCATCCTTGGACACCCTGTGTGTAGCGATGATGTCCTGGTTGGGTTGCTCCTGGGCCTGGCCAAGCTGGCTATCTGCAAGTCACAGCGCCAGGCGGAAGAGGGCTCTGTCCGAGCCGGCTGCCTGCCCCTTTTCCAGGGGTTACGTCCACGCCCGGGTGGTGCTAGAGAGGGACTACGTGCTGTCCACAGGCGCCCTGGGGGATTTCCGGGTCCGTTGGGGACTGCGGGGGGTGGAATGCATCCTTGACAAGGATTGCAATATAATTGTTTAAGAATATATTTGACATTTAAGAATATTTGTTTAGATAATTAGGTGATTTTGTATTATGGTGGTGGGTTTGTTTCGTATTGTTTGTATTGTATATATTACTCTTGCAATAATTGATTACATTTATTTTTGTGAAAAAAAATGCAGCGCTCCCTTAGTACTGCCCCTCTAAGAGTACTGCGCTCCCTGAGTACTGCCCCCTCTAAGAGTATTGCACTCCCTTAGTGCTGCTCCATTGAGAGTACTGCACTCCCTTAGTACTGCTCCACCGAGAGTACTGCGCTCCCTTAGTACTGCCCCACTAAGAGTACTGTGCTCCCTTAGTACTGCCCCCTCTAAGAGTACTGCACTCCCTTAGTGCTGCTCCATTGAGAGTACTGCACTTCCTTAGTACTGCCCCCGCTGAGAGTACTGCACTCCCTCACTACTGCTCCACCGAGAGTACTGCGCTCATTCAGTTCTGCCTCTCTAATAAAGCTATGCTCCCTGTGATATCTGATGTGGAGACTTCTTGTGGGTGGGTGGCATCCCTGCGGACCTTGATGCCCTCTTTCCTGAGCGCATTCTGACTGCATTCTCTCAGCGGGCTTTCCCCTCCAACTCTACAGCAAGCTGAACTGCAAGGCACCGAGAGGACATCAGATCGAAATAAGCCACCCAGCTGCTTTTCATTAATTCTTCAGTGACTCTTCCTACGCTGTGAATTATTAACCTCACTGTAAGCAGCCTTCAGGCAAACTGAAGCATGTTCGATTCAAGCAGATTAACAGCAAGGCGGAGTTCAGTGCCAATGCTGCCTCTGATGTTTAGCAGTGAAGACACAGTGTCTGGGCTCTGGTTCTTACTGCGAACAAGTTGTCGACGTGTTCATTAAGTGATGCTGTAATATCTCAATAATGCTACTTGGAGCTGCCTGTCGGAAGCATAGTAGCCGAGAAATTCAGCGACAAGCCCTTGGATTCTGCTGTGTGCGCTGTGCACTGTTGTGAATGAAGATGCTGTCAGGAAGGAGGCTAGACTTGGCTATAGTGAGAACGAGAGGGATGGAAGGTATTTACCTTATCATGGGTTGGGGTCAGCATGGGTCAGTCATTGGTAACTGGTTATGGTTGCAGGGACAAAAAGACACAAAGTGCTGGAGTAACTCAGCTGGTCATCCAGCATCTCTGGAGAACATGGGTGGGTGATGTTTCGGGTAGGAGCCCTTCTTCAGGAGGTTGGTGGGAATGGCTTGGACAGCAGGTAATCGGGTTGGTAGCAGGTAACAGGGACCTGGCTGAGTTGAAAGGGAGGGGTGCCCTGGGTGAAGTGGTGAAAAGGCTGGAATGCAGGCTTGCTTGGGAAATGGAAGAGAGAGATGGGCAGAGGTGTTCTAGCGCAGCCTGACCATACACAGAACAACTTTCCCACCCAGTGTCCTGTGATGGAGGTCCCCAGATTAAGGTTTCATTTCCATGAAATACGCCAAGCGAGGTATGAACACAGAATAATTAATGTGTTGCATATTTCATTCTGGATTTAATTCTGGATTAAGGGCAGCACGGTGGCGCAGCGGTAGAGTTGTTGCCATACAGCGCCAGACACCCGGGTTCAATCCTGACTACGGGTGCTGTCTGTATGGAGTTCGTACACTCTCCCTGTGACAGCGTGGGTTTCCCCGGATACTCCGGTTTCCTCCCACATTCTAAAGACATACAGGTTTGTAGGTTAATTGACTTTGGTAAAGCCTGTAAATTGTTCCTAGTGTATAGGAGGGTTTTAGTTTGAGTGGGCCACACTGGCCGGCGCGGACTCGGTGGGCTGAAGTGCCCGTTTGCGTGCTGTGTCTCTAAACATAACTAAACTAAATGGGTCTCAACGCAAAACGTCTGAAGAAGGGTCTCGACCCAAAAAGTCACCCATTGCTTCTCTCCAGCGATGCTGCCTGTCCCACTGAGTTACTCCAGCTTTTAGTGTCTATCTTCGATCTAAACTAAATGGTTGTTCCCCCATTTCATTCTGTGGAAAATATATTTTTGTTTGTATGGTGATAAAACAACTAATCTAAATTCTGTGCAATTAATTTGCAGGCCTATGCATGGTCATTGGATGGCTGGTAGTTCACATGCAGTGGGAGTGGTCTGGGTGACCTCAGTATTAACTCTAGATTCCATGAAGTGTCCTGTTAAACACAGGCAAGGAAACCGCTTCCGGATCACTGCCGACATTCTTCCCTTATCCGATGGATCAGTGCTCCTCCAGCAACTGGATTGTCCTCCGCACAATCGAAGAAATCAACGGGAAGAGCTACCTCGAGAAGGCAGCTAATATCATCTAAGAAGCACAGCACCCTGCCCCTACTGTCATCTCACTGCCACCATTGGCAAGAAGGGACAGGAACCCGAGATCCGTTACAGACATGTTCTTGCATATGGCGTGAACAGCCTAAAGTTGTAAGACAACTTGTTCTGTTTGATCTTCTGTTTGTGCACGCCAGGTTGATTGCATTCGTCGAAACAGGGTGGATCACGTGAAGGTTGCAATCTCCCACCCACACAGACATGTTCAAGAACAGCTTCTTCCCTTCAACCAACAGGCTTTTGAACCACCCTGAACAACCCAACCTCAGCACCAAACTACTATGAACTTTGCATAAAATTGCATTATGTAATTTGCCTTGAACTATTATGGTCTGTGTACCTAATAAAACAAAAATATTTTTGTTGTGTTAATGTGCCTGAAAGGCATCACAAAATAAGAATTTTATTGTTCCGATATTGGTGCATATGACAATGAAACATTCTTAACCTTTGAATAGCAAGGACACAGAATCTTTGGTACAGATACTCTGGGCCGAAGGATCTGTTCTTGTGCTGTACTGTTCTATTAAAAGACACAAAGTGCTGGAGTAACTCAGCGGGTCAGGTAGTATCTCTGGAGAAGATGGACAGATAATGCTTCGGGCTGGGATACTTCTTCAGACTGACTGTGATGGGGGTGGGGGTGTGAAAGCTGGAAGAGAGGAGGGCCAGGACAAAGTCTGGTGAATTGGCAAATGATAGGTGGATACAGGTGAAGGGAGGCTTTGACAGTTAGATTGTTGGACAAAAGCACGAGATGAAGAGACAGAAAGTGTTGAGATAATGGCATCTCAGCAGCGGCAGGCTGCACGGACCTCAAAGCAAGGGTTCTGAGAGAAAGGGAGAGCCTGCATTTGTCATTTAGAGACTTATGTTGGATTTAATCCCCAGCTGGGCCTGATAGGGTAATGACTACAGAATGTGAGACTATACAATTAATTAAAAAGTATTCAAATTTGTTGATTCAAGATCTCAGACAGCTTATTGAACTCTCTCCACAGCTAACAGAGGATATGCCATATCAATTTATGATAGTTAATTATTTTTTCAGTGAGGAAAGAGATCAGCCGCAAGCTTGAGCTAAGTGGAGCCAAGAACCTGCCCAGGTAGACGTATATACCAGGAATTAAACGAGTAAAGAGTTTACACAGAATAGCTCCCAGACCTAGCAGTCTGAGAGAGATGGTGAGAGAGGTGATACAAACCTGCAACTCTTTGGAGTGTGGGAGGAAACTGAAGTACCCGGAGAAAACCCATACTGTCACAGGGAGAATGTACAAACTCCGTACAAACAACACCCGCAGTCAGGATTGAACCCGGGTCTCTGGCGCTGTAAGGCAGCAGCTCTACCGCTGCGCCACCATGCCGCACACTCATGCTAGTGAATGGCGGTTAGTCATGTTTGTGGCACGTCCTTGATCAACTAAACAATTCTTACGGATAAGAGAAATAACAAAAAAAAACATCAGCTACATCAGAATTATTTCGTTCACCAAGGTCACACATCTAGGACACAAAACAAACATTAGTACATGATGCTCCATATCTGACGTAAGAAAATAATTCTCGCTCCGATTATTGTTCGGTAAATGTTAGTTAAGGACAGAATCAGTCTTATTCACTAGGGTGGGTTGGACCGATTCATGTTTGCCATCGGGAAGAGTGTCACTCTGATGCTGTTTGGTTCAGTTGAGTTTATTGTCGTGGGCACAGTGAAAAGCTTTTGTTGCGTGCTGTGTCACTGTGGAAGTAGCTTTGTTGAAGAAGAATGGATGACTGACAAAATAATCTGAGGATGATATTCTCCATACTGTTTGCAAAGAAGTGTCACGAACCAGCCCATCAAATCATCTCAAAATGTCATCCTGATTCCTGCAATACTCTCCAAACAACGGAATGAAATTGATATTTGTTTACCGTCAATAGGTGTCTGAAATGTGAAGGAATTGGAAGACAATTGTAACTTTGTGCCCGTAATTGGGAATTCATTCAGGGTTCTGAATGATATAGGAAATATAGTCTTCAATGAAGTATGAGGCCGATAAAATAGTCTTTTATTTGTAACGCCATATTGTGTGCAGCCCATTACACTGTTCAGGGTTTGGAGAGGGTGCAGAAGAGGCTTACCCAAATGCTGCCTGGATTGGAGGGTATTAGCTGTTAGGTTGGGTAAACTTAGATTGTTTTACAAGACAGAGGGGAGACCTGATAGCATATAATAATTATGAGAGACATAGATAGGTATACGGAACCTTTTTCCAAGGTGGAAATGTCAAGGACTAGAGGGCGTAGCTTTAAGGTGAGTGGGGCAAACTTTCAAGGACATGTGCGGGAGCATGCTTTTTATGTTCATTTGTTGTCAGAGCAGAATTCGGCCATTCGGCCCACCATGGCTGATCTATCTTTCCCTCTCAACCCCATTCTCCTGCCTTCTCTTCATCACCCCTGACACCCGTACTAATCTAGAATCTATCAGTCTCCAACCTTAAAAATATCCATTGACTTGGCCTCCACAGCTTTCTGTGGCAACAGAAAGTGGTTGGCTCCTGGAACAGCGGCCGGGGGTGGTGGTGGAGGCAGATACGATAGTGGCATTTAAGAGGCTTTGGTATAGGCATGTGGATATGGATCATGTGTAAGCAGAGGAGATTAGTTTAACTTCATGTTCAGCACAGATATTGTTGGTTGAAGGGTCTGTTCCTGTGCTGTATTGTTCTATGTTCTGTGTTTTAACATTACCACTGATCAGTGTACAATTATCCTCTCTATTCCAATCTCATCCTAATAAATGCTGTAGCTTCCTCGAAAAGTAGATCAACTTAACTAGCAGGCAGCAGAAGGCTTCCAGTTTCTCCTCCTCTCCTCTCCGTAGCTACCATCTCCTCATCTTCATTTCCCTGTGACCTCCAGATCTCCCTCATCCTGACCTTTGGTCACAGGGAGAACGTACAAACTCCGTACAGAAAGCACCCGTAGTCAGGATTGAACCTGTGTCTCTGGCGCTGTCAGGCACCAACTCTACCGCCGTGCCACCGTGCCTCCCTAGGTCATTACTACAGAATTACAAAACGTATTTTGTGACAATAGCAGCTGATTCCTTCCCTTTCCGTCAACCGCCTTTTTTCCATCACTAACATCTGCATAAATTTACACTTTATATTTTCCTCAGGTTTCAGTATACATTCTAATTATACCAGTTACAAGGTGTTGATAAATCACTTGGAGCAATCCAGCACTGAGCATTGGCCATGGATGAATAGAGAACAATGAGTATGGGACTTCACTGCACACAGGAGAGACTATTGTGCCCATCCGGTCTATACCAGCTCTTTGGAAGAGCTATTTAATTAAGGTTGCTCCTCTTTCCCCTATCCCCGCAAAGCTTTTCTTCTTCAATAGTGTGTGAAATTTTCCATTAAGGGTTACACTGAATCTGTTTCCAACACCAACTTCCAAACATGCATGTATTAAAATGTGTTTCTAACAGCCATGCAAACAGTATGTGTGTGTCTGTGAGTGTGCAGTGCATGTGTATGTGTGGAGAGGGACAGCTGAGTATATGTGTGAGATAATGTGTGTGCCTTATTGTGTATGTGCCTGTGTGTGAGTATAAAGCTATGTGTATGTATGAGTGTGTGGAGTGGCACAGCTGAGTGTATGAGTGAGATAATGTGTGTGTGTGTCTTTCTGTGTATGTGGCTGTGTGTGAGTATAAAGCAGTGTGTATGTGTAAGAGTGTGTGTATATGATTGTGTGTGTGTGTGTGTGATTTACTGTATAAAGAGTGTTCGTGTATATGAGTGTGTGTAAGTGTGAGAGTGCATGTGTGAGTGTGTGTGAGTGTGTGTGTGTGTGTGTGAGAGTGTGTGTGTATGTGTGCATGACATTGCAAGTCAAACATAACTGCAAGCCCAAGGTGTCAGTGCAAGGGCAGGATTGTGATCCTAAGCCGAGGTTGCCATGTGCTCTTGTCCTTCGTCATCCCTCTGTACCAGTGCTGTTGAGTTTTCATCTTTCCTTTCTGTTTTGCAACAATTAACTGCTATCTGCTGAGTGAATGGTGATATAGGAGCGTGTGTGCAGGAGATTTGTTCTAGGTGAGAGAGCGGCAGCCAAAGTGACAGAGCTGTCTCCGATGGAGTTAATGAGATGTCAGCACTCTTTCTAAACCGCGCATCAATGACTGGGAAAGAAGACATCAACCAGCAAGATAAAGGAGCGCTGAAGGGAGCCGACTGTTCTTCCAGGCCCCAGTGATGAGGACGCCACAGTAAATGGCAGCACACTCTCGGAGAGCATGCTTTACACTCAGAGAAAAATGCGCCAGCAACAACAGGCTTCCAAAGGCATCTGTTGCCAAGGCTCCTGTAGCTCCTTGATACACATGTTCTTGTGAGTTCAATTACCACAACCGCAACGCTTGAGAGAGGGAAATCCGGACAGAAAATATCAGTGCTGCATCGTGGTGGGGCACTATTGCAGAGGAGAGTCATAGTCACAGGACTGTGGACCACAGAAACAGGCCTTTTGGCCCACTTTGTCCATGCTGACCACATTGGCAAAGTTGTTTAGTCCCATTTCCCTACATTTGCCCATATCAGTCTAAACACATCCTATCCATGTCCCTCCTCCAACTAGTTCTAATGTCCTGATTAAATATTACTGATTGTATGAACCTTTACATATCCTTATCATCTGCTCTGATCTGTCGTTTTCACAACTTACCCTTCCTTATCTCTGGACTCCCTCTCCCCTGACTCTCGGTCTGAACAAGGGTCGCGACCCAAAACGTCACCCATTCCTTCTCTCCATAGATGCTGCCTGACCCGCTGAGTTACTCCAGCTATTCTGTGCCTATATTTCATAGACTTGCCCAAATGGCATTGAAAAGTCATAATTATATCTGCTGCTATAGCTTCCTCTGGCAGCTTAATCCAGATATAGACTGTTGTCCAATTGAGAAAGTTGCCTATTAAATCTCTGCCCTCTCACCGTAAGCCTATGGCCTCTAGTTTTAGAATCCTTTACCCTGGAAAAAAAAGTCTGTGAGCGTTCACTTTATCAATATCAGGAGAGGGGCAGCAGTATTGAGGGAGCGCTACACTGTCAGAGGGGCAGTACTGAGGGAGCGCTACATTATCAGAGGGGCAGTATTGAGGGAGCGCTACACTGTCAGAGCAGTATTGAGGGAGCGCTACACTCGGGAGGGGGGGGGGCAGTATTGAGGGAGCGCTACACTGTCAGGGGGGCAGCAGTATTGAGGGAGCGCTGCACTATCAGAGGGGCAGTATTGAGGGAGCGCTACACTGTCAGAGGGGCAGTATTGAGGGAGCGCTACACTGTCAGAAGCGCAGTATTGAGGGAGCGCTACACTGTCAGAGGGGCAGTATTGAGGGAGCGCTACACTGTCAGAAGCGCAGTATTGAGGGAGCGCTACACTGTCAGAAGCGCAGTATTGAGGGAGCGCTACACTGTCAGGGGGGCAGCAGTATTGAGGGAGCGCTACACTGTCAGAGCAGTACTGAGGGAGCGCTACACTGTCAGAAGCGCAGTATTGAGGGAGCGCTACACTGTCAGGGGGGCAGCAGTATTGAGGGAGCGCTACACTGTCAGGGGGGCAGCAGTATTGAGGGAGCGCTACACTGTCAGAAGCGCAGCAGTACTGAGGGAGCGCTACACTGTCAGTGATGTGATCTCGTCCACGATGGAGAAACCAAATGCAGATGGGTGACCACTTTGTACAACGCCTCCATTCTGTTCGAAGATGCCACCTTGCGGTTTTCATTACCTGTCACGGCGCACCAATACCTACAGCATGTGGACAGACTTTGGACTTTTTCTTTGTAAACGGCGCCGAAACATGGCGACAGGTCACTTGTTCGTTACGCAAAAGAATGTGACTGTGTTGCGCATACGTGGCAATAAAGAACAATGGAACTGTTGAGAACCATTTAATTCTGCAACCTACTCTACCCACAATCATTTCACTTGTTAGTTTTTCCTGCTCTATCACAAATGGACAGCTTCTTCTCTTTTCCTTCATGTCCCTTTGTGTGCATCTCCACGGACCCACAAGTGGTGAGCAACAAACCTTCAGCACAGCAGGCACTGCTACCACGTGTCACTCAGTCTCGCTTGGTCTCTGTTCTATCATAAATATTCCCTTTGCTAATTCCAACCTCTCCAACCCCCCCCCCCCCCCCAATCAACTCCCTTCTTTGCAACTTTAAACACGTTTGATTTGTAACTCTTTCCAGTTCTAACCTGAAATATTGACTCTGTCTCCCTGTCAACAGATGCCACCTGACCTGCTGAGTAATTCCAGCATTTGCTGATTATATCTCAGATGTCCAGTCTGCAATGTTTGCTTTTCAGCTGATGCTGCGAAATCCACAACTGGTATTAGCGCAAGTGCAATAAACAAAGAACTGCAGATGTCGGTTTAAAGTGCTGGAGTGACTCAGCGGGTCAGGCAGCATCTCTGGAGAAAAAGGACGGGTGTTATTTCGGGTCGAGACCTCAGACCGAGGAAGTGACCCGACCCGAAACGCCACTCATCCTTTTTCTTCAAACATGCTGCCTGATCCGCTGAATTACTTCAGCACTTTGTGTCTATCTTAGGGCTATGAATTTATGTTGGGGCTGATTTAATGTTGGTGTTTTTTTAACCCTGGTTACTGTTTTTAGTTTTGATTAGAGACAGCACGGAAACAGGCCCTTCGGGGCACCGTCCGCACCGACCAGCGATTCCCCCATACACTATCCCACACACAATTGGATCAAGCCAATTAACCTACAAACCTGTGTTTAAGAAGGAACTGCAGATGCTGGAAAATCGAAGGTACACAAAAATGCTGGAGAAACTCAGCGGGTGCAGCAGCATCTATGGAGCGAAGGAAATAGGCAACGTTTCCGGACGAAACCCTTCTTCAGACTGATAGGGGGTGAGGGGGTGGGGGGGCGGGGAGAAGAAAGGAAAAAGGAGGAGGAGGAGCCCGAGGGCTGAGGGAGAGATAGGAAGGGGACAGCAAGGGCTAAGAAAATTGGGAGAATTCAATGTTCATGCCCCCAGGATGCAGACTCCCCAAGCGGAATATGAGGTGCTGTTTCTCCAATTTCCGGTGTTGCTCGCTCTGGCCATGGAGGAGACCCAGGACAGAGAGGTCAGATACGGAATGGGAGGGGGAGTTGAAGTGCTGAGCCACCGGGAGGTCAGGTTGGTTAATGCGTACCGAGCGGAAGTGTTCGGCGAAACGATCGCCAAGCCTCCGCTTGGTCTCACCGATGTAGATCAGCTGACATCTAGAGCAGCGGATGCAATAGATGCTACAAACCTGTATGTCTTTGGAGTGTGGGAGGAAACATACAGACTCCATACAGACAGCACCCGTGATCAGGATTGAACCCGGGTCTCTGGCGCTATAAGGTAGAAATTCTACCGCTGCGCCACCATGCTACCCAGGTCTGACCTGCCTTGATGAGGCAATGGTCTCTTCGCTGCATTGCCCATCCACCCTCAAGAAGAAATTTGACTCGGGTTTTAATTTACTCACGCAGGAGCGCTGTGACATTTGAGACTTTAAACTCAGATATCTGAAGGGAGATTTGAACTCACAGCCTTCTGACTCACACCCACTAAGCCCTGGGTAGCACCTGACAGGGAGTAGGGTAAACCTGCAGATAAGATGAAGGAACATCAGAAAATATGAAGAAAGCATCAGGGAGGTGATTACTTTAATTGGCGATGAGATTGCAGTAATGCCTTGTGGGGCCCGTGACGCACTCAGGAGTGTTTGGACATGTCACAACATGAAGGATTATTTTGCTTTCAGTTTTAAACCTCAAGCTACTGGTCACTAGGTATTTATTCAAAGGCCGGATTAGCATTGTAAAAGTCTGGAACTGATGTAAAAATGCCTCCTGGCAAGGCCACCTAAAATGATCACGATAGACTTTGCAAGGCAATTATCAGATGCATGCTGCACTTAAATCATTCGTACCCATCTTAAAGTACACAAGGTATAAGCACGGTGAAGTTTCAACAGCACATGGCACATGGCACATGGCACTGGGACAACTGCTGGAGGCATTTGCCAACAAACACAGCAATTACATTGGCATGGTTTCACAACGGTAGAGTCGGTGCCTTCAAGCTCCGGAGACCCGGGTTCGGTCCGTGTGCTGTCTCTACAGAGTTTGTACATTAGAGTCATAGTCATGGAGTAATACAGTGTGGAAACAGGCTCAACTCGCCCAAACCGGCCAACAATGTCCCAGCTACCCTAGTCCCACTTGCCCGCACTTGGTCCATAATGGGGCTGTCCCACTGCAGGGACCTAATCCGCGAGTTCAGAAGAGTTTGCCCTCGACTCATACTCGCAGCATGGTGGACACGAGGTCCTATGAGGTCTTTGTAACTCCCCTTCATGCTCGAGAGTAGTCCCCGCGTACTCGAGGCCTCAGCTAGGTCGCGGTGGATTTTTCAACATGCTGAAAAATGCCTGCGAGTATAAAAAGGTCGCCATGGAAAAAATCGATCTTTTTTTTACTTGTAGGTTTACTCGAAGTTAAAGGTCGTAGTAGGTCGGCATATCATTCGTAGGTAATCGAGGGTAGTCGAAGGTAATCAAAGGTAGTCGAAGGTAGTCGTAGATAGTCTTCAACATAGTCGAAGGGAGGTCGAAGGAGATCGAAGGAGGTCGTCTTCACTCTCCACTATTCAGTGTCTAATTTTCCTGAAGCTAGTCTTCTACATAATTGACGGAGGTCTTCTACATGACACTTTTTCAAACTCTCCTAAACTCTTCTAAACTCCCCATTTAGGTCGCCACAGTGGGACAGCCCCTTAACCCTCCAAACCTTTCCTATCCATGTACCTGTCCAACTGTTTCTTAAACTAGGGGATAGTCCCAGCCTCAACTACCTCCTCTGGCAGCTTGTTCCATACACCCACCACCCTCTGTTACCCCTTGGATTCCTATTAAATCTTTTACCCTTCACCCTGAACCTATGTCCTCTGGTCCTCAATTCCCCTACTCTGGGCAAAGGACTGTGCATCTACCCGATCTATTCCTTTCATGATTTTGTATACCTCTATAAAATCTCCCCTCATTCTCTTACGCTCCATGGAATAGAGACCCAGCCTTCACAAACCCCTCCCTATAGCTTACACCCTCTAGTCCTGGCAACATCCTCGTAAATCTTTTCGGAACCGTTTCAAGCTTGACAATGTCTTTCCTATAACATGGTGCACAGAACTGAACACAATATTCTGAATGCGGTCTCACCAATGTTTTATACAAGTGCAACATGACTTCCCAACTTCTATACTCAATACTCTGTCTGATGAAGGCCAAAATGCCAAAAGCCTTTTTGACCATCTTTTTTACCTGCGACCATGCACTTGTACTCATTAGCAAACTTGCTAACTTGCTAATCTTGCCCAGTATGCTCCCATCCAAATCATTGATGTAGATGACAAACAGTAACTGGCCCAGCACCAAACCCGACACCACTAGTCACAGCCTCCAGTCCGAGAAGCAACCTTCCACCATCACCCTCTGCTACCTTCCATGGAGCCAATTTGCTATCCATTCAGCTATCTCTCCTTGGATTCCATGAGATCTAACCTTCCAGAGCAGCCTACCATGCGGCACCTTGTCGAACGCCTTACTAAAGTCCATGTACACAACATCTACAGCTTTGCCTCTGCCTTCATCCTTTTTGCTCACGTCTTAAAAAAGTGGAATTTTGGGGTAAAAAAGTGGTATGTGGAAATTGTCCTTAATGTGTGTAGGGTGGTGTTAATGTGCGGGGATCGCTGTCGGTGCGGACTCGGTAGGTCGAAGGGTCTGTTTCCATGCTGTATCTCTAAACTAAACTGAACTAAATTCTGTGTGAGTTCCTTGGTGTAGTTCATGCCTCACCTATGGTTGCTGCTCATGGTTCATCATCCTTTACCGCACTAATGTCACATCTCCTGCTCAGTTAATGCCTCGTTCATAATTACATTTAATTAACACCTCTGATATTCTCATTTGATGAAAGCTATTGACGCCACCCAAACACTTCTCATTTGGTTAATCCTCCTCCTCAGTGAATCCCAATTAGTACTCCCACTTAATGAACTTTGTTGGTCATGATTCTCAGATTATTAATGCTGAGGAAACTTCATCAGATGACATTTCTGTCCAGAACACACATATTGCACTCATTACATTAATATTTGAACTCACAATTGGGCAACTGTTTGATGTATTCAAGAGAGAGTTAGATATATCTCTTAGGGCTAACGGAATCAAGGGATATGAGGTTGAAAGCAGGAACGGGGTACAGATTTTGGATGATCAACCATAATTATATTGAATGGCGATGCCGGCTTCAAGAGCCAAATTTCCTACTCCTGCACCTATTTTCTATGTTTCTATGTTTCTAAATTTCTATTCCCCTACTGCTGCCATATTGATTGATGGATTGAAAGATTCAGCATGGAAACTGGTCCGTTGTCCCACTAAGCCTGTTCACATTTTGTTAAAAAATATCCAGTCTTCTCCCCTCTTTAACTAATACTCAACTATTGCTCATTTGTTTGACACACGTTGACTAAATGCCCTTGACTGGTTATTGCTCCTGTTTGATAATCGGGTTCGAACCTGACTAAGGGTGTTGTCTGTATGGAGTTTTTTACGTTCTCCCTGTGACCGCATGGGGTTTCTCCGGGTGCTCCGGTTTTCTCCCACACTCCAAAGATGTACAGGTTTGTAGTTTAATTAGCTTGGTATAATTGTAAATTGTCTCTAGTGTGTGTAGGATAGTGTCAGTGAGCTGGTCGGCACGGACTCAGTGAGCCGAAGGGCCTGTTTCAATGCTTTATCTCTATAAAATGTTTTGGAGAATTATAGATGTTTTGGGTTCCATGTGAACAACACAGTATGAATATTTACCAATTATGTAATGGAATGCTAGCCCTTGTTTGCAGTGGATGGGAGTGGGTGAAGCATAAGTTGTTCAACAACTACTGGAACCCGATTAGAGACTGTATGGACCATCTGAGCATCTGTGGGTAGCGAACCTTAGGATGGATGCCTAAGCTGGGAGAGAGGGGGCAGCACAGATTTAGCGGAATAGTCCTTGGATACTAATGGTTAAATTACGTGGAGAGACTAAAGAAACTAAGGTGAACCATTCACCAAGAGGAACAGATAGGGGACTGGGGGAATTGAATACCGGTGGTTAGAATATCCTGAACAAGGGGATATTGTCTAAAAATTAGAACACAAACCTTTCAGATTTTCAGACAAACAACATGCAGAAAGTGATAGAACCAAAGGGGCGGCACGGTGGTGCAGCGCTAGAGTTGCTGCCTTACAGCGCCAGAGACACGGGTTCGATCCTGACTATTGGGTGCTGTCTGTAAAGATTTTATACGTTCTCCCCAAGACCTGCGTGGGTTTTCATCCGGGCGCTCTGGTTTCCTCCCACACTCCAAAGACATACAGGTTTGTAGGTTAATTGGTTTGGTATAATTGTAAATTGTCCCAAGTGTGTAGAGGATAAGGTTATTGTGCGGGGATCGCTGGTCGGCGCAGACTGGGTGGGTCCAAGGGCTTGTTTTCGCACCGGGTCTCTAAACTAAATTGAACATAAGCTTGCTTCCATAGCTGGAACTACACGCCTGGTCACATTATTTAAATTGAAACTGGTGGTTAGAATGTACTGGACTAGGGGACATTGTCTAAAACTTAGAACCCAAACCTTTCAGATGTTCAGCCAAATAACATGAGAAGGCAGGAGAATGGGGTTAGGAGGGAGAGATAGATTAGCCATGACGGAGTAGACTCGATGGGCCGAATAGTCTAATTCTGCTCCTATCACTTATGAAACTGATTCATTTTGGCCAAAACTATTGAGGAATGTGGAAGGGTTTCGGCCCGAAACGTTACCTATTTCCTTCGCTCCATAGATGCTGCTGCACCCGCTGAGTTTCTCCAGCATTTTTGTGTACCTTGGAGAAAGGGTATGTGTGTGCATTCAGTTCAATCTGTGTTCCTTATTGCAATGAATGGATGAAAATGGTCTCAGGAGCTAAAGGACATCCCCTAACTTCCTATATTCCTATTCCAACATTTACGGGAGTGTAGATCCAGGTGGCTTGAGAGGAGTTTCATACAGCAGCACACTCTGCAAACTGCTTTATAGATTTCACTCCTCATGCATTACCGCATACTGTACCTGACCTCATCTCCCCTCTACTCACACAGTAAGTGCAGAGATGATTTAAGACAGTGTTGCTAAGACTTGAGGGCCTGAGCTATAGGGAGAGGTTGGACAGGCTTGGACTTTATTCCTTGGAGAGCAGGAGGCTGAGGGGCAATCTTATAGAGGTGTATACAATCATGAGGGGAATAGATTGGGTGAATGCACAGTCTTTACCCAGGATTTGTAATGGGTTGTGTTTTTGCACAGAGGGTGGTGAGTGCCTGGAAAACGCTGCTTTGGGTGGTGGTCGAGCCAGATACGATAGTGGCTTTTAAGAAACATTTAGATAGGCAGTTAATGTCAGGATTTGGATTATATGCAGGCAGATATGAGATAGTCTTGGCATTATGACCGGCGTAGACATTGTGGACTGAAGGCTCTGTTATTGTGCTGCACTGTTCCACGTTCTATAAATGACCATTGGAAATCTATAACAATCATAGACATTCTCCTGCCCAGTGTTTTAGTCATTCTCCTCAAAAAACATCAATACAGTTGAACAGTCTTTATAAATCCACACTAGCTTGCGCTGTTCAACTAAGTCTTTTAAGCCGTTCAATTTTTCCACCATTAATCATAGGCCGTGGTAATTTCATGACAACAGATGCTGGGTTAACCAATCTTTCATTCCTCGGTTATCTTTTCTCCACTTTCTGAAGCAGTGGAGTGACAAGGCAATTTCCCAACCTAGAGGAATGGTTCCCCAATGGAAGGAACTTTAGAGAAGTCATAAATATTATTTCAATGTTTTTACTTACTTTTTAAAAATCCAGAGATTTGTGGACGCAGCCCACACCATCAGACAAACCAACCTCCCTTCCATTGACTCCATTTACACCTCACGTGGCCTCGGCAAGGTCAGCAGCATAATCGGGGACAAGTCGCACCCCGGCCACTCCCTCTTCTCCACACTCCCATCGGGCAAAAGGTAAAGAAGTGTACAAATGCACGCCTCCAGATTCAGGGACAGTTTCTTCCTAGCAGTTATCAGGCAACTGAATCATTCTACCAACAACTAGGGAGCAGTCCTGAGCTACTACCTATCTCATTGGAGTCCCTCGGGCTATCTTTGATCGGACTACACTGGACTTTAGCTTGCACTAAATGTTATTCCCATTATTCCCATTATCCTGCATCTGTACACTGAGGATGGCATGATTGTAATCATGTATCGTCTTTCCGCTGAGTGGTTAGCACGCAACAAAAGCTCTTCACTGCACCTCGGTACATGTGAAAATAAACTAAACTAACTACCCGGTAAGTAACTTACTATAAATATCTGGCCCTGAGGGGTTGTCTGTCATTGGCACTATTTTTTTTTCATTTTGCTCAATTTTAAATTTGGCAAGATGCAGTCACTGATTTAATGGTATTTTTCTCTTCCTATGCAGGCAATGCCAATTCAATTGTTATGTAACGTGTCCATTTGTTTCTTAATTCTTTTACAGAATTACCATTCTCCATATTTGTGGGTTATGGAACACCCTCTATTCCTGAATATTATTATTAAAAATCTCATGCTTTGATAAGATTTGAGGCCACATTTGGAATAGGCAATAGACAATAGACAATAGGTGCAGGAGTAGGCCATTTGGCCCTTCGAGCCAGCACCGCCATTCAATGTGATCATGGCTGATCATCCCCAATCAGTACCCCGTTCCTGCCTTCTCCCCATATCCCCTGACTCCGCTATTTTTAAGAGCCCTATCTAGCTCTCTCTTGAAAGCATCCAGAGAACCTTCCTCCACTGCCCTCTGAGACAGAGAATTCCACAGACTCACCCCTCTCTGTGAGAAAAAGTGTTTCCTCGTCTCCGTTCTAAATGGCTTACTCCTTATTCTTAAACTGTGGCCACTGGTTCTGGACTCCCCCAACATCGGGAACATGTTTCCTGCCTCTAGCGTGTCCAAGCCCTTAACAATCATATATGTTTCAATGAGATTCACTCTCATCCTTCGAAACTCCAGAGAGTACAAGCCCAGCTGCTCCATTCTCTCAGCATGACAGTCCCGCCATCCCGGGAATTAACCTTGTAAACCTACGCTGCACTCCCTCAATAGCAAGAATGTCCTTCCTCAAATTAGGGGACCAAAACTGCACACAATACTCTAGGTGTAGTCTCACTAGGGCTCTGTGCAACTGCAGAAGGACCTCTTTGCTCCTATATTAGATTCCTCTTGTTATAAAGGCCAACATGCCATTCGCTTTCTTCACTGCCTGCTGTACCTGCATGCTTACTTTGTTGTGTTCAATTTTGCTTATGCTTCTATAGGTAGGATATTGTTGCACTGGAAAGCATGCAGAGAAGACTTACAAGGATGTTGCCAAGACTTGAGGGCCTGGGCTCTAGGGGGAGGTTGCGCAGTCTGGGACTTTATCGCTTGGCCATAGGAGGATGAGGCGTGATCTTATAGAGGTGCATAAAAGATCATCCTCATCATCATCGTTGAAAACACCAATGGGGCACGGTGCCTTACAATGCTACGTACGACAGTGATTGCAACTTCTACTGAAGTGTGGATGGCCGTTGGCTCGCTAGAAACTCATCCGCCCTTTGACAGGTCTTGTTTTTGGTCCTGCTAGAGGTCCACAGCCCCCTCCTCACCTGGCAAACCAGGTGGGGGAGACGGTTTACATAGATACATAGATACATAGAAAATAGGTGCAGGAGTAGGCCATTCGGCCCTTCGAGCCTGCACCGCCATTCAATATGATCATGGCTGATCATCCAACTCAGTATCCCGTACCTGCCTTATCTCCATACCCCCTGATCCCCTTAGCCACAAGGGCCACATCTAACTCCCTCTTAAATATAGCCAATGAACTGGCCTCAACTACCCTCTGTGGCAGAGAGTTCCAGAGATTCACCACTCTCTGTGTGAAAAAGTTTTTCCTCATCTCGGTCTTAAAGGATTTCCCCCTTATCCTTAAGCTGTGACCCCTTGTCCTGGACTTCCCCAACATCGGGAACAATCTTCCTGCATCTAGCCTGTCCAACCCCATAAGAATTCTGTACGTTTCTATAAGATCCCCTCTCAATCTCCTAAATTCTAGCGAGTATAAGCCAAGTCTATCCACTCTTTCTTCATATGAAAGTCCTGACATCCCAGGAATCAGTCTGGTGAACCTTCTCTGCACTCCCTCTATGGCTATAATGTCCTTCCTCAGATTTGGAGACCAAAACTGTACGCAATACTCCAGGTGTGGTCTCACCAAGACCCTGTACAACTGCAGTAGAACCTCCCTGCTCCTATCCTCAAATCCTCTTGCTATGAAGGCCAACATACCATTTGCTTTCTTCACTGCCTGCTGCACCTGCATGCCTACTTTCAATGACTGGTGTACCATGACACCCAGGTCTCGCTGCATCTCCCCATTTCCTAATCGGCCACCATTTAGATAATAGTCTGCCTTCCCGTTTTTGCCACCAAAGTGGACAACCTCACATTTATCCACATTATACTGCATCTGCCAAACATTTGCCCACTCACCCAGCCTATCCAAGTCACCTTGCAGTCTCGTAGCATCCTCTTCACAGCTAACACTGCCCCCCAGCTTAGTGTCATCCGCAAACTTGGAGATGTTGCTTTCAATTCCCTCGTCCAGATCATTAATATAAATTGTAAATAGCTGGGGTCCCAGCACTGAGCCTTGCGGTACCCCACTAGTCACTGCCTGCCATTGTGAAAAGAACCCGTTTACTCCTACTCTTTGCTTCCTGTTTGCCAGCCAGTTCTCTATCCACATCAATACTGAACCCCCAATACCGTGTGATTTAAGTTTGTATCCTAATCTCTTATGTGGTACCTTGTTGAAAGCCTTCTGAAAGTCCAGATACAACACATCCACTGGTTCTCCCCTATCCACTCTACTTGTTACATCCTCGAAAAATTCTATAAGATTCGTCAGACACGATTTACCTTTCGTAAATCCATGCTGACTTTGTCCAATGATTTCACCACTTTCCAAATGTGCTGCTATCCCATCTTTAATAACTGACTCTACCAGTTTCCCCACTACCGATGTTAGACTAACTGGTCTGTAATTCCCTGTTTTCCCTCTCCCTCCATTCTTAAAAAAGTGTGGTTACGTTTGCTACCCTCCAATCCTCAGGAACTACTCCAGAATCTAAAGAGTTTTGAAAAATTATCACTAATGCATCCACTATTTCTGGAGCTACTTCCTTAAGTACTCTGGGATGCAGCCTATCTGGCCCTGGTGATTTATCGGCCTTTAATCCATTCAATTTACCCAACACCACTTCCCGACTAACATGGATTTCACTCAGTTCCTCCATCTCCTTTGACCCGCGGCCCCCTGCTATTTCCGGCAGATTATTTATGTCTTCCTTAGTGAAGACGGAACCAAAGTAGTTATTCAATTGGTCCGCCATAGCCTTGTTCCCCATGATCAATTCACCTGTTTCTGACTGCAAGGGACCTACATTTGTTTTAACTAATCTCTTTCTCTTCACATATCTATAAAAACTTTTGCAGTCAGTTTTTATGTTCCCTGCCAGTTTCCTTTCATAATCTATTTTCCCTTTCCTAATTAAGCCCTTTGTCCTCCTCTGCTGGTCTCTGAATTTCTCCCAGTCCTCTGGTATGCTGCTTTTTCTGGCTAATTTGTACGCATCATCTTTTGCTTTGATACTATCCCTGATTTCCCTTGTTATCCACGGATGCACTACCTTCCCTGATTTATTCTTTTGCCAAACTGGGATGAACAATTTTTGTAGTTCATCCATGCAGTCTTTAAATGCCTTCCATTGCATATCCACCGTCAACCCTTTTAGAACTAATTGCCAGTCAATCTTGGCCAATTCACGTCTCATACCCTCAAAGTTACCTTTCTTTAAGTTCAGAACCGTTGTTTCTGAATTAACAATGTCACTCTCCATCCTAATGAAGAACTCAACCATATTATGGTCACTCTTGCCCAAGGGGGCACGCACAACAAGACTGCTAACTAACCCTTCCTCATTACTCAATACCCAGTCTAGAATAGCCTGCTCTCTCGTTGGTTCCTCTACATGTTGGTTTAGATAACTATCCCACATACATTCCAAGAAATCCTCTTCCTCAGCACCCCTGCCAATTTGATTCACCCAATCTATATGTAGATTGAAGTCACCCATTATAACTGTTTTGCCTTTGTTGCACGCATTTCTAATTTCCTGTTTGATGCCATCCCCAACTTCACTACTACTGCTAGGTGGCCTGTACACAACACCCACCAGCGTTTTGTGCCCCTTAGTGTTTCGCAGCTCTACCCTTACCGATTCCACATCCTCCAAGCTAATGTCCTTCCTTTCCACTGCGTTAATCTCCTCTCTAACCAGCAACGCTACCCCACCTCCTTTTCCTTTCTCTCTATCCCTCCTGAATATTGAATATCCCTGGATGTTCAGCTCCCAGCCTTGGTCACCCTGGAGCCATGTCTCCGTGATCCCAACTATATCATAATCATTAATTGCTATCTGCACGTTCAACTCATCCACCTTATTACGAATGCTCCTTGCATTGAGACACAAAGCCTTCAGGCTTGTTTTTACAACGCTCTTACCCCTTATACAATTATGTTGAAAAGTGGCTCTTTTTGATTTTTGCCCTGGATTTGTCTGCCTGCCACTTTTACTTTTCACCTTGCTACCTATTGCTTCCGCCCGCATTTTACACCCCTCTGTTTCTCTGCTCACCCTTTTAAGAACCCCACTATCTGACCATGGAGCAGGTAGCACGGGATTACATGTCACCCGTGGCGGAGGTTTAATAGGAATATGAGTGGCAACTTTTTCACACAGAGGGTGGTGGGTATATGGAACGAGCTGCCAGTGGAGGTAGTAGAGGGAGGTGCTATTACAACATTTAAAGGACATTTGGACAGGTAGATGGATAGGAAAGGTTTAGAGGGACATGGGCCAAACGCAGGCAGGTGGGACTAGTGTAGCTGGGACATCTTGGTTGGCATGAACAAGTTGGGCCAAAGGGCCTGCTTCCATGCTGAATGACACTAAATTGAGCAAAAGGGCCTGGTTCCATGCTGAATGACTCCATGACTTTAGATACATGTTATGGGTCCCGTACTGAGAAGTGCATTGCACATGGAGTTGCTAAATTATATACTGCCAGGCTTTGCAACAGAAGGAACATCAGGGGTGTGTGTTGTACATCGCATGATGTGCCAGGCTCCCAGCGCGGAAATAAGAAATTCTGGGAATGTTCTGTTGCCAGAGGAGATGTTCCCTCTGCTTCCCAATTAAAATAAAGCTGACACAGAGACCAGCTCATCCAAGGATATCTAAGTTTACTGTGGATCGCCTTAAATTCGGATTAAACATAACTCAACGTTAACACAGAAGTTGAGAATTAGGATCAAATATTTCTAAACTAGCTACAACGAGTGCATCTGCCCACACTGCCTATCTAATATTAATACAATTAATGAATAAAATAGAAATGGTGCAAAGTAGTAAGCTTTTATGTGAAAGCTGTGAATCTATTGGCTCAATCTTCACTCTGCAACTGTGCTCAAAATAGATGGTGCACAGATCTCAAAATCCTGATAAGAGAGAATATTTAATCAGCATTTTTTGATTTAATTGTTTCTATTTTGAGGATTGCTTACAGTGTGTGGACACTGTTATGCCCACACACAAAGACTTTAATGCACCTGTCTTTCTCATTACATTCCCAAGTGGCATAATACATGTTCATAGTTAAACATGTAACAAATGCATGTTAAATCGTGAACCAAGATTTAATGATGGTTGGCTAAACCTCTCCATTTGGGGTCCAACAACAAGTGTTGTGATGAATCCTGATTCCTTACCGCAAGTGAGAATGTGGTATTTATCATCCATATGGATTTTTTAATGAGGTTAAATGAGAAGGGGCTTGATCCATTGAAATTCTGTCTAATATGAGTGACTGGGTGAAGTTTCTTCCATGTAGTCCCAGGAACGACCGGATTAACACACGATGAGCGCTTGACAGCACTGGGCCTGTACTTGCTGGAGTTTAGAAGGATGAGTGAGCGGGGACCTCATTGAAACTTACTGAATAGTGAAAGGCCTGGATAGAGTGGATGTGGGGAGGATATTTCCACTAGTGGGGGAGTCTAGGACCAGAGGCCATAGCCTCAGAATAAAAGGACGTACCTTTAAGAAGGACAAGAGGAGGAATTTGTGGTGAATCTGTGGAATTCATTGCCACTTGACCTGTGGAGGCCAGGTCAAGTTAAGGCAGAGATTAATAGATTCTTCATTGGTAAGGGTGTCAGGGTTTATGGGGCGAAGGCAGGAGAATGAGGTTGAGAGGGAAAGATAGATTAGCCATGATTGAATGGCAGAATATACTTGATGGGCCGAATAGCCTAATTTTGCTAACATTTATGAACACGAACTTATGAAGATTCTGCGAAATGGAAGTGAATGAGATAATTGGTGGCCCATTGGAATATTTTATATTGGAAGTGAAATGGGCCCATAGAGAAGCTATACAGCAGGTGGAAACAATGTAGGATGTTGCAAGATGCAACCTTTTACTTAGGAATACATTTGGTCCAGTGGGATAGAGTCATAGTCATACAGCTTGGAAACAGGTCCTCTGGCCCAACCCGCCCACACCGACCACCATGTCCATCTACTTTCATGCATTTGGCCCATACCCCTCCAAACCTGTCCTATCCATGTACCTGTTTAATTGTTTCTTAAATATTACAATTGTCTCAAGTACTTCCTCTGGCAGCTCGTTCCATACACCCACCACCCTTTGTGTGAAAAAGTTACCCCTCAGATTATTATTAAACCCTTCCCCCTTCACCTTACACCTATGCCTTCTGGTTCTCGATTCCCCCACTGAGCAAGAGACTGTGTGTCTATCTGATCTATTCCTCTTATTATTTCATACACCTCTGTAAGATCACCCATCATCTTCCTGCATTCAAAGTAATAGATTCCAAGCTTGCACAACCTCTCCCTACAGCTCAGACCCTCGAGTCCTGGCAGCATCATCGTAAATCTTCTCTGTACTCTTTCCAACTTGACAACATGTTTCCTGTAACATGGTGCCCAAAACTGAACACAATACTCTAAATGTGGCCCCACATGCTGTGCTGTGGGAGTGAATGGAACCGATTTGAACAATTGAATCCCAGATGATGGGAGTGAATCAAAATATTAATTGGTACTGTGCTTACGGTACCCAATATAGAATCTGAGAATCGTGAGATCAGAGAATGATCAGATCAGGACAGAAAGGCCATTCAGTCCTTAACATCCATACTAGTTTGCTGCCAGAGCTACTCACTCATTCTACCTACTGCCCTTTCTCTGTCCACTTGCAAATCTTTCTCCACCATATATTTATTCGTCCAATTACGTTTTGAAGGCCACAGTGAAACCTACCTCCACCTCATTTGCAGTCAGTAATTATCAGATTTCTAACAGGTTAAATAAACATAGAAACTTAGAAAATAGGTGCAGGAGTAGGCCATTCGGTCCTTCAAGCCAGCACCTCCATTCAATATGATCATGGCTGATCATCCAAAGTTAGTACCCAGTTCCTGCTTTTTCCCCATATCCCTTGATTGTTAGCCCCAAGATTTATATCTAACTCTCTCTTGAAAACTTCCAGTGAATTGACCTCCACTGCTTTCTGCGGCAGAGAATTCCACAGATTCACAACTGTCTGGGTGAAAAAGTTTTTCCTCATCTCAGTTGTAAATGGCCTACCCCTTCCTACGGCAGCTGAGGAAGCACAATCTGCCACAGGCAATGATGGTCCAATTCTACACGGCCATCGTAGAGTCTGTCCTTACCTTCTCCATCATGGTCTGGTTTGGCTCAGCCATCAAGCACGACACCTGGAGGCTGCAGCGAATCGTCCGATCAGCAGAGAAGGTTATTGGCTGCAACCTTCCCCCCATTGATGAACTGTACACTGCAAGGGCCAGGAAGTGAGCGGGCAAGATCATCTCTGACCCCTCTCACCCTGGCCACAAACTCTTTGAATCACTTCCTTCTGGAAGGTGACTCCGGATTGTCAAAGCTGCCACAGCTGGACATAAAAACAGTTTTTATCCACGAGTAGTTGCTCTACTCAACAGCCAAAAATCTGTAGCCTCCCTTTGATCTGGTATTTTGTTGGTTCACATGCTTGATCAATGGTGTTTCAATGTTTTATTATTATTAATGTTTAGTGTTTTCTGAGTCATTCGTAACTGTCACTGTCATGGTGTCACTTGTGGGCGGAGCACCAAGGCAAATTCCTTGTATGTGAATACTTGGCCAATAAACTTACTTACTTACTTATTCTTACACGGTGACACCTGGTTCTGGACTCCGCCAACATCGGGAACATTTTCCCTGCATCTAGTCTGTCCAATCCCTCCATGAATTGACCATAAAAACTGTCAGCTGATTTGCCTCAATTGATATTCCTCCAAGTGACTATTAATTCCTGGAAACACAGTAGTCAAAATCTGCAACTAAAGATAAGGTGTTGGAAGAACTCAGCGGATCAGGCAGCATCTGTAGAGGGAAAGGGACAGTCGACATTAAGGGACGAGACCCTGCATCAGTCCTTCTACAGGGAATCAAACCGGAACATCAACCATCCCTTTGCCTCCACAGATACTGATCAATGTTTCAAGTAGCTTTCCCACCATCGAGGTTAAACTGAGTGACCTGTTGTTGTAAGGTTTATCCTGATTCATTTTTATTGAATAAGTGAGTGACATTCACACTCTCCAGTCTCCTGTCATCATCACCCTGTAACATTGGAAGATTATGGATAAGTGTCCAACAAATTCTTCCCAAACTTCCTTGGGAAATTCTATGAAATATCCCATCGAGTGCTGGTGACTTATTTACTTTCAAGTTCAGCCAATATTTCTAATTGCTCTGAGCTATCATTCTTAACCTTTCGAGTGGCTTCAACTATCTTCTCCTTCACGATTACTTCTTCCCTATTCCCTGATGAAGATAGATGATAAATACGCAGTTAGTATCTTAACTGTGCCTCAGCATCAATGCACACAATTCCATTTCTGTCCTGAGTGGATCCCAGGCCACCTATACTATCCTTTCACTGTTTATGTGCCCATAGAACACTTTTGAATTTCCATTTGCGATGGCAGCCCATCTTTTCACATATCCTCTCTTTAGAGTTTCGACTTTAGAGATACAGCGCGATAACAAGCCCACCGAGTTATGCCATACACCAGCACTATCCAACACACTAGGGATACATTTCAATTTTGCTGAAGCCAATTAACCTACAAACCTGACGTCTTTGGAGTGTGGGAGGAAACCGGAGCACCCGGAGAAAACCCATGCAGTCACGGGAAGAACGTACAAACTCCATACAAACTCCATACAGACAGCACCCATAGTCAGGATCGAACCGGCTCCGCTCTGCCGGCCCCTCATTGCTTCTCATTTTGATATTCATTCTCTCTGTCTCTTTTGCGATCAGCCTCATTCTCCCCGGTACTTGCAACCAACACTTGCTATGCACAAGTTTCTTTGTGCTTCATCTTACTCGGCGCCTTTCGTGTCAGCTCCTGAGTTACTTGCGAATTACTTTGCTCCTTGCCTGTACTTGAACCATCTCTTCCTTAAAGGCTGCCCATTGAGTACGACTCACAACGTTGTCAGGCAAGCTAACCGTGGGCGTGGCTGTGCCTCAACACAATGTTTCACGGACGATATGAGGATCACCAACAGCTCTATAAGGAAAGAGGGAAACCCAATCTAAACCAAGCTGATGTGCATTGCTTCCCGGCCTTAAGGATAGATATCATGGGTTCACCCTGCGGATAGAGATTGTATCGCATTGTGAGATATAGCCCTGTAATTATCATAGTATTAACTTATCATTAATTAATGTCGTAAGTGTGAGTAAAATATATAATCACAGAGGAGGTCCTGCTGGAATTGCCAACCAGAGGGCTCATCTATGCCAGAAGAGCACTTGGAGCGGGAGGTGCGGGTAAGGAGAGGGCAGATTGGGGTCTAGCGTTGGGGGCAACGGATGGGTGTAGTGTTCAGCTTTCTAAATTAGCTGCTACATCCCCCGTGGTCCAAACGTGTCAAACATCCCATCTGTAGATTTCTGAAGCGACTGTGGGACTTCCCCCTCAAATGTTAGTGAAGACGGGGTACAGCAGGACGAGGGCGACGCATCTCAGGGCAGTGGGTGGAGGATACTGGTGTGCTGGATAGGTGGGTTGTTGGGGTAATTGGGGCTTTGGGTTGGGTGAATGGAGAGTGTGTGTGGTAATAAAGAGAGAGGGATGGATGGAGGGAGAGAGAGAGGGGGAGAGAGGGAAGGAGAATGGGAGAGAGGGAGAGAGAGAGAGAGAGAGGGGGAGGGAGAAAGAGAGGGTGGGGGGGAGAGGGAGAGGGAGACAGAGAGGGCGGGAGAGAGAGAATGGCAGAGAGGGAGAGACAGACAGAGAGAGAGACACACACAGATAGACAGACATACAGAGAGTGAGAGAGAGAGAGAGAGAGAGGGAGAGGGGGAGAGAGAGAGAGAGAGTAAAGGAATGGGCAGGGAGTACAGGAATAGCTGGGGGAGGGGGGTGGGAATGATTGATGGAGAAAGGGATGATTCTCCTAGTCTGAAGATGAATGCAAGATTCTGGATTGGGAGTGTGATTCTGGGAACAGTGCGGGATTCCGGGAGAATGAAAGAGTCTGGGAATGAGTGCAAAATGCTGGGCATGAATGCAGGAATGTGGGAAGTGTGTGGGATTCCAGGCGTGAGTGCAGGAAGTGGGTGCAGTTTGCCTGGACCATGAGCTGAATTGAACAAAGTACTCCTCTGGGGCAGAGGTCTGAGTGGGTTTGGACGTACTGGGTCAAGGGTGGATTATTGGACCTGCCTGGAGGGGGTTTGAGTCTGTTTGAGTTTAGTTTATTGTCACGTGTACTGAGGTACAGTGAAAAGGTTTTGTTGCGAGCTAACCAATCAGCGGAGAGACAATACATGATTACAGTCGAGCCATCCACAGTGTACAGATGCACGATAAAGTGAATAATGTTTAGTGCAAGATAAAGTCAAGTAAAGTCTGATCCAAGATAGTCTGAGGGTTTCCAATGAGGAAGATGGTAGCTGAGGACCGCTCTCTAGTTGCTGGTAGGATGGTTCAGTTACCTGATTAACAGCTGGGAAGAAACTGACCCTGAATTTGGAGGTGTGCTTTTTCACACTTCTATACCTCTATGGGAGAGGGGAGAAGTGGGGGTGGCCAGGGTGCGACTCGTCCTTGATTATGCTGCTGGCCTTGCCGAGGCAGCTTGAGGCAGTGTGCGATACAGCATTAACAGCAGGAACATTAGGGAATAAACCAATGAATGAAGCAGTAAATTGCACAGTTTATAGAATTGGTAGTCTGGGGGTTAGTGAGCAAGATATGTTCTTCTGCAATTTAATGATCTTAATAGCGCTGTGATGTAGCTTCCAATTAACAGAACAAGTAGGAGCCACTGTTGTGAAAACGGAGGAAAATGGCTCACTTTATGATGCCAATTATAGCATTAGAAGATAGTGAACGATTGAGAGCGTTGACAGGATGAACTGCCCGCTAACTGGGAACCAGCAAAAGTATTGTTTCATCCGGAGGTTGAAGAAATCTTGTCAAACCCAAGCAACAAAGCTGCAACTGACAAGAGCTTGTTTCACAAGTGGAATAAATACCCGGCTATAATCTATTTATATAACCTGATGCGTTGTTGTCAAGTAATGTAAAGTATTTATACCTCGACGATCTGCTGTTAGGATTCACAAGGTAAGTCTGCTGGGCTGCAGGTATTGCCATGTGTACCGAGGTACAGTGAAAAACTTTGTTTCCCATACTCTCTGGGTAAATCATAACATTTTTTTTTTTAAAGACACAAAGTACTGGGGTTACT
This sequence comes from Malacoraja senta, assembly GCA_038087875.1. Taxonomy (NCBI): domain Eukaryota; kingdom Metazoa; phylum Chordata; class Chondrichthyes; order Rajiformes; family Rajidae; genus Malacoraja; species Malacoraja senta. Next base: position 70,393,842 of record CM075981.1, read on the forward strand.
CAGTAGGTCAGGCAGCATCTCTGGAGAACATGCTGAGTTCGAGTTGGACTTCTTCGGACTCAGATCATCTTCTCCAGAGATGCTGCCTGACCTGGTGAGATTTGTTTAGTTTGGAGATACAGCGTGGAAACAGGCCTTTCAGTCAACAGATTCCGCACCGCACCAGCGATCCCCGCACACTAACACTTCAGGCTAGAATGGACAAGGTGAAGGTCTACAGACCAAACAACCCTGGCCCTTCCCACATGCCCAGTTTTCCCATCTATCAAGGCTACCAACCATCTCTTTTTCATTCAGCATACCATCAACCTACCTTTCCAGCATATCTGCCAGCCTCAACTCTCTCTAGGGTCATAGAATCATACAGCACGTGATTCGGCCCATCCTACCCATGCCGACAAAGCTGCTCCATCTACACGAGATAGACACAAAATGCTGGAGTAACTCAGCGGGCCTGGCAGCATCTCTGGACCGAATGGCTTGTTTCCACGCAGTATCGCTAAACTAAACCAAACTATCAATTTAGTGACCATCCCTTTGGTGCCTTGGACAAAATAAATGATATACGTTATGAAAAGTCGCGGCTCCTGCAATGCACTGCACAATACTCCTTGCTGACGAGAACAGGACTCAGTTGTAACTACTCTGTATTTCCTGTGAAACCAGACAGTCTTCTATCCACTTCAACATTTAACCTCCTACATCACCAGCTTTTATTTCCTGCACAATCCTTTGATGTGGCATCTTATCAAATGCCTTCTGGAAATTTAAATAGGGTGCATCCAAAGCAAATGTTATATCTTTAAAAAAAACTCCAATAAACTAGTCTGACATTAATTTCCTTTCACAAAGCCATGTTGACTTTGCTTGAGTGCCTTTAGTTTTTTTCAGTGCGCTGCTATGTGTTTAATGATAGCTTTGAGCATTTCCCCCATAACATGTTAAGCCCACAAGCCTGGAGTTTCCAGCTTTCTGAATAAAAGAGTTACATCTGGTATTTTCCAGTCTTGTGGAACCTTCCCTGAATTAAAGGAATTAAAACAAAAATTAAACCAATGCATCAACTGCCTCATGATGTGTAAGAAGGAACTATAGATGCTGGTTTACACTGAAGGTAGACACAGAATGCTGGCGTAACTCAGCGGGTCAGGCAGGAGAAAAGGAGTAGGTGACGTTTGGGGTCGAGACCCGTTTCGGTTCGAGACCTGATCCATGAAGGGTCTCGACTTTAAAAAGTCACCTATGCCTTTTCTCCAGAGATGCTGTCTGACCTGCTGAGTTACTCCAGCATTTTGTGTCTAACTATCTCATGATCCTCTTTTAAAGCACTTGGATTAAGTTCATCAGAATCTGGAGACTTGTCAGTCCTCAGCTTCAACCACTTGCTCAGTGGCACTTCCCTGATGATTGTAATTTTCCCTCCCTTCTGATTCCTGACCCACATCTCAGTGTCTCAGCTTATCCGCCTCTCCAGGTTGGAGACTACGATGATTCTAATTGAAGAGATTTCTCTTCGTTTTGTTCATAATTTCTCCCATTAAGTTCACAAAATGCATCACAATGACTTGCCTGGACTGCTCTTTTAGACTTTAGAGATACAGCGTGTAAAAAGGCCCTTCGGCCCATTGAGTCCGCGTCGACCAGCAATCACCCCACACCTAACACTATCCTACACACTAGGGACAATTTACAATTTTACTGACGCCTATTAACCTACAAAAACCTATACGTCTTTGGAGTGTGGGGGAAATCGTTGCAGCTGGAGAACCCACTCGGTCACAGGGAGAATGTACAAAATCTGTACAGACAGCACCCGTAGTCAGGATCTAACCGGGTCTATGACGCTGTCAGGCAGTAGTTCTACCGCTGCCCACTCTCAGTACTTCCTGAAGCCATAACTTCTATGACAAAGATGGCCAAGGACAGCCAATGCATGGGAACAGCCCTACATGCAGGTTCCCCTCCTGGTCGTACACCTGACTTGGAAATATATAATTGACCCCACGTCACTGCTGGATATAAACACTGACACTCCCACCACCACACGCGGTGGAAGCTCTTTCATGAGATGCACTAATGCAGTTCAAGATGATGGCTCACTACCACCTTCTCAGGGGCAACAGACAATGGATAATACACTCTGTCTTTGCAAGCATCAACTTGTAAATGAAAAAATTGTGCGGCACAGTGGCGTAGCGGTAGAGCTGCTGCCTTACAGTGCCAGGGACCCGGGTTTGATCCTGACCACGGGTGCTGTCTGTACGGAGTTTGTATATTCTCACCGTGACCTAAGTGGGCTTTCTCCGAGATCTTCGGTTTCCTCCCACACTCCCACGACTTACAGGCTTGTAGGTTAATTGGCTTGGTATAAATGTAAAATTGTCCCTAGTGTGTGTCGTGTAGTGTTAATGTGTGGGGATCGCTGGTCGGTGTGGACTCGGTGGGCCGGAGGGCCTGTTTCCGCACTGTATCCCTAAACTAAACTAAACTAAACTAAATGAGATATTTTGGTCAAAT